>JAUDYJ010000005.1:104073283-105273283 GCA_030761175.1 Masticophis lateralis
ATGAATGTATCTTTTCTTTTATGTACATTGAGAGCATATGAACCAATATAAATTCCTTGTCTGTCCAATCACACTTGGCCAATAAAAAATTCTATTCTATTCTATTCTATTCTATTCTATTCTATTCTATTCTATTCTATTCTATTCTATTCTATTCTATTCTATTCTATTATTTCTTCTGTGTTCTTAAGACCCTGCTCTTCCAACAGGCAGGGCTAGCTTTGTAATTAGTTTTAAATTTGGAATTCTTAAATTTCTGGGGTTTTAACTAATATTTGGCCTTAAATGTAATATTTTTAATAATTTTTAAATTTAAACTGTAATATTTGTATGGTGTTTTTACTTGGCTGTACACCGCCCCAAGTCCTTCGGGAGAGGAGCGGTATAAAAATAAAATTATCCTTATCCTTATCCTTATCCTTATCCTTATCCTTATCCTTATCCTTATCATATCCTATTCTATCAGAGAGAGGGAGGAGGGAATGTGTGTGTGCATTCACTGGCCAATTTTGCCAGTAGCATACAATACAGATGTCATATCCAGTGGCATATGAATTATTATGTTTTAGTACCACAGTACATACATTTTTAATAATATATAACATTTTAAAAGGTTGAACATTCCTGTTTGAGCTAACAGGAATGGGTGCTCAGCTCTGCATGGGAAGGACAGGTACAGATTATTATGTTTTGTATATTTATGTTAGCCTCATGCTGCTTGCTTGCTATTGGCTGCCATTGTAATGGGAGGGGGGAGGTATTGATGTACATGGGAGGGAGGAAGTGAGCTGGTGGAGACATCTCAAAAAAGGGAGAGATATTCTTGCTGTTTCTTTAGCAGTTGCGGAGAAGAATTGATAACTGCCAAGGTCAACCGTTCCAGCATACCAGATAGATGGGGCCACCTAAAGAAGTACCCCACATGACACCTTGGGGAGATGACATTAAGCAAAGTCTGCTTTAACAGCCATCCTGAAGAAAACTCTACTGTGGGGGCTGGGCCAAGAATGTCTGATCAAGACAGTGACCAAGAGGACATGGGAGCCGCTGGATCCACCTCTCCTCTAACCAAATAAAGTGGGGAGGTTTCAGACTGGATGTCTGAATTACAGCTTGAAGAAAAGCCAGCCAGAGCTAGGTGGTCACTGGGCATGGGAAGGATGGACCCTTCAGAAGGAATCCCCTTGGGGGTGACAGTTACCAGACACTGGTGGGGAGAGGCAGCTTGGCAGGAAGAAGACAAAGAAGATCTCCTGCTGACTCAAGCCTTGCAGCTTCTGAAAGAGGCTTTTGAAAGCCGGAAAGCCCATGAAAGGTATGCATTGCCAGTCTGGAGGGAGACTGAACAACCGGGGAAAGGGGGGCGCAGCAGCTGCAGCAAGCGCAGGAGAGGTTCCCAGAGTTCAGCCAGAGAGAGAACAAGCGGCCAGGGTTCAAGCTGCGGCTGCAGCACAGGGCCCCCCTATGGGGAGGGGGGGCAAGAATAGGGAGAGATTAAATTCCAAAGGCACCTCCGCTTAATGTAAAATATGGAGGGGACCTCAAGGGTTTGGGATTCTTCCTGTCCCAAGTGTGGAACCACATGGAGGAGTATGGGGAGAATTTCCTATCAGATGCCACCCTGTGTGAAGTGCGTCACCATGGCCCTAGTGAGGAATTATGACCAATTCATGATGGAACTCAGAGGGTGTTTCAATGACCCCCTAGCTGAGTGGAAGGCCAGAATCAGATTGAAATCAATAACTCAAGGGCAGAGATTGGTGGCTGAATACACCCAGGAGTTTGGTGAGCTGGTGCGCCACATGAGGGCGTGGTCCTAGGAAGCCCTGAAGTAATGTTATAAGGATGGCCTTAATGAGGATGTTCACAGGGCATGCTGCTCCCAAGGGGGCCCCCAAGACCTGCAAAATAGGTACATGATGGCAGCCAGTGTGGAAATTGACCTGATCAATTTGCTATTGGAGGGGGGGGCTGTCTGGAATAAGCCGTCCCCTGCCCTCCAAAAAGAAGGCCCTAAAGCATCCAAAGGAGGGTCAGCAATAAAGCCAAAATTCACAGCCTGCTTCCAATGTGGGAAGGAGGGCCACCAGGTGCTGATTTCTTCTCCAAGCCTGTTTCCAAGTCGACCTCTACTGGTGGGAAGAAAATTAACCAGCCTCCAGCAAAGAATCATGAGATGGCCCTGAAGGGGATGGAAGTTGTTGAGTTCGCTTCCCCATGCCTGGGGAAGTTGAGAACTCAAACCACCACTGATGACAGTGATGTTGAAACTGAATCCCACGATGACCCCCTGGTAAGTCAGTGTGGGGGCCCCATGACCATCTCAGTTGAACTAAGGGTGCTTTCTTCCGGGGCCCAAGGGAAGACACTAGCCCTCATAGACTCTGGATGCACCAGGTGTGTCATCAGCCCTGAAGTGGACAAACTGGGGCTGAGACTAAAAACCTTGAAAGTGCCCATCACATTTTGCCAGTTGGATGGGTCAGTAGCAGGGGGGCCAGCCCACTTTGTGACTGAACCAATTGAAATGTGAATGAAGGACCACTGAGAGGTATTGAGTTTTATTGTGGCCCCGGGCATGAATGACCCCTTTTGCTTGGTCTGCCTTGGCTATGGAACTGGAACCGTCAGGTGAACTGGAGGATGTAGTGGTTACGCATCCCCTCCATCCCCCTGGGGAAAGAAGTGGGCAAACCTTTCTGCACGGCCAAAACGGCGAAAGAGTGGACAACGGTGGCAACCGAACATATTGTGGGGGAGGAGAAAATCCCTAAGGAATATTGGGACCTCAGGGGGGCTTTCAGTGAGAAGGCGTCAGACGTGCTCCCACCCCACCGACCCACTGACTGTGACATAGAGATCCTCCCAGGGGTGAAACTCCCTAAACCAAAGATCTATTCCATCACCCCACGCGAACTGGAGGAGCTGAGGAACTTTACTAAAAAAAAAACCTAAAATGGGGCTTCATCCAACCGGCAAGGCTGCAGGTGGCTGCCCCAGTTTTGTTTCAGGAAAAGAAAGATGGCTCTTTTTGCCATAGTACGCTTTCACAGTGGTGTTACTTCAAGCAAATGCTGATCGGTCCTTACAACCCTGTGCTTACAGCTCCCGCAAACTATCCGAGACTGAACGGAGATGGGCGATTTGGGAAAAGGAAGCTTTTGCTGTCCACTGGGCTTGCTAACCTGGAGGCATTTCCTTGAAGGGGCGAAAAACCCTTTTAAGGTGTGGACCGACCATAAAAATTTAGAAGCCCTTAAATTGTCGCCAAAACAGGGCCACTGGGCACAGCACTTCAATTGCTTCAATTTCTACTTGCAATACCTACCGGGAGGAAAGAACTTTATGGCTGATGCACTCTCATGTTTGCCTCAATACAATGATGCATGGCTAGAGGTGATCCACCTGGTTATCCCTTCGAAGCAGTTGGCAGCTCCTGTTGTTACCGGAGCCAGGCGAGGGGAGATCTGGACTTACCCACTAGTCTAAGGGAGCAGTTCAAAAGGAGCACTACAAACTGATGACTGGTTCACCTCTCACAGCAACGAGTGTACTGTTCGTGATGGTTTCGCATGGGTGGGGGCCAAGCTGTAAGATCCAGCCAGTCTGAGGGGGGCAGTGCTGCAACAGCCCCATGATGCCAAAATGGCCAGACATTTTGGATTTGTTAAGTCTCTACATTTGGTCAAAAGACAATTCTGGTGGCCCTCCCTAAAGAAGGATATTGAAGCATATATTGATAGCTGCCCAGTATGTACTTTGGCAAAGAGGCTGCCAGGGAAGCCACCCAGATTACTCCAGATGGTGGCTAGACCAGGGGCTCCGTGGAAGGAGATATCCATGGATTTTGTTGTCGAACTACCCAAAAGTAACGGAAATACAGTCATTTGGGTGATTACGGACTTGTTCTCCAAACAAGTGCATTTTGTACCCTGTTCAAAAATTCCTTCAGCGGGAACATTGGCTAAATTGTTTATTCAACATGTGTATAGGTTACATTGGGGTACCAGAATGAATTATTTCTGATAGAGGGGTTCAATTCACCTCCCACTTTTGGAGGGAATTCCTGAAGCCTTTAGGCTCTGCCCAACTTTTAAGCTCCACCTACCATCCTCAGACTAATGGGGCTTGTGAAAGAGCTAATTCAGTGTTGGAACAATACCTCAGATGTTATGTAAATTACCAGCAGGATAACTGGGTAGATTTACGACCGTTTGCAGAAGTGGTTTATAATAATTCCATACATAGCAGTACTGGGTTTACGCCATTCAAAGTGGTGTCGGGCCAGGACTTTGTGCTGATCCCGGAGTTACCACAAGAAAAGCCTCAAATTCTTTCCTTTGATGATTGGATTGAACAGCTACAGGTTACTTGGCCGTAGTAGTATGTAAGGTGTTAGACGAGGCTCATAGAGCCCATAAGAAACAGGCGGATAAGAAACGGGTTACACCTAGGAATTACCAAGTTGGGGATAGGGTTTTCCTCTCCACTAAGTACTTACAAACTACCCAAAGTCAAAAAAACTTGGGCCTAAATACGTTGGTCCGTTTACCATCATGAGAATCATAAACCTGTTTACCGTACAATTGGAGCTACCCAAAACTCTCCAGAGAATCCACCCGGTGTTCCATGTAAGTCTGCTGAAACCTGAACGTGCCTACTTGATTTGTATTGACTAGACACTCCCACCGGTCCCACTTCTCATTGAAGGGAAACAACATTTTGAGGTCAAAGAAATCCTTGATTCCAGGAGACATAGGGGTAAGATACAGTTCTTGGTGGCCTGGAAACATTTCCCTTCCTCTCAATTGGAATGGGTGAATGAGCGAGATGTTAGAGCTCCTACACTTCTACAAAAATTTCACAGTAAATACCCTGATAAACCTTAACAAGTTGGGATTTATTTATATTAAATGTATATTAGATATTGTATCATTTCATTCTACTCTGTCTATTTCCATTTGTTTTTCTTTAGGACTAACGTCTCTTCTGCAGGAGGACCGAATATCAGCCTCATTCTGCTTGCTTGCTTTAGGCTGCCATTGTAATGGGAGGGGGAAGGTATTGATGGTATTTGGGTGGGGGAGAAGTGAGCTGGTGGAGATGTCTCGGAAAAGGGAGAGATATTCTTGCTGTTTCTTTAGCAGTTGCAGAGAAGAATTGATAACTGCCAAGGTCAACCGTTCCAGCATACCAGATAGATGGAGCCACCTAAAGAAGTACCCCACATGACACCTTGGGGAGATGTGGATTGGACATTTGCCTTGGGACTGTGGGGGGAGGGATATGGGGGATGTATTCAATATATAATTTTCGCACCTCAGACTTTGCTTTTCTTCCGCTGCATTCAGTTCATACTCAGTAAAAGTACCTTTCTCTATAAACATGAAGTTGGAGTTTTTCTTTTTTGAGCTTTGAACGGAGGCAAGCCTGACAATTTATCTGATCAATGTCTTGCTGAAAACTTGGAGAGCAAAGTGAATACTAAAGTCTGTGATGCACCTTAACGTTTTCAGTTATATTAAGACAGGATGTTTACCAGCCGTTGTATGACAAAACATTGTGCCAGTTTTTATATATGTGCTATTTCGATGACTGCAACAACAATATAATTTTGTTATTTGTTAGAAAGAGGTCATTAGAGCACTTATAAAAGGCTGACTCTTTTAAACCTCTGTTTTCAAAATTGAAACCTGAAAATAACTAATGTCATTTAAGACAATATAAAGTAACATTTGTAAGAGCTATTTACACCTTAACTCTGGAGTTAAGTCTCCGGAGAAGGGCAGCATATAAATCTAATTAAAAAAACAACAACTGACCATTCAGGACATTTTCATAGTAATCCCAAAATGACCTCTATTACTTGTGTTTATTTCCTGGGTCTTCAAGAATGACAGCTGCTTAAATATTCAACTTTCTTGTTTCAGGCAAGAAAATCCATTCTGACAAGTTCTTGGAATAATTTTAGCTTGTCCATCTGGGTGAAAGAGGACATGACCTTATTAAATACAGCAAGCACAAGACTGTCCATAAGACACTGTCATATGTTCATACTAACACAAGGAAGGAACCAGGAAGAAACAATTTTAACAAAATCTCTTGGCTTTCCAAACAGGGGTCAAAACTGACTGTGTAGCCTGGCATGGGGGGGACACAGGGATCCACACAGCTACAGGAAGAAAAAGGGGAAGGAGAAGTGGAAAGGGAGGAAAAGAAGGAAGGAAGGAAGGAAGGAAGGAAGGAAGGAAGGAAGGAAGGAAGGAAGGAAGGAAGGAAGGAAGGAAGGAATTCAGAAGTTCCAAATTGCATTTCTTAAGACAGAGGAAGCCTCTAAGATGAAAGAGAAGGTAGGTAGGTATAGTGGATCACAGAGATGGGCTGAAAGAAGATATCGGCAGCCTTTGGGAAAACAAACCAAAACAGGAAAGAGTGATAAAGAAACTCAAGACTGCCCCATCTTTACTTTCTTTAGACTAAGAAAAAGGAAAAGAGATATACTGCATGTCTTTAAAGGTTTAATTTCTGCCGTGCCCTCAAGACCCTGATGTTCAAACAGGCGGGGCTAAACATGTGAATGATTTTTAAAATGTTATCTAATTCTAGGTTTTTAATCGGGCCAAACTATTTAATAATTTTAATTAGCAATTTTATGATGTTTGTGTGTCTATATTTTTATCTTAGCTGTATACCACCCTGAGTCCTATACCGAGAAAGGCGGTATAGAAATATAATGAATGAATGAATGAATGAATGAATGAATGAATGAATGAATGAATGAATGAATGAGTGTACATCAATAAAGTTAGAATGCTGGTATTTCCAGCAGTGTCTGTTTCCTAACCTGGTCTATTTTTAAGGGCTGATAGCAGGAGATTGCAGACAAAATCTCACATAATAATGTCTATTACACATATCTGAGTGAAGCCTGGATAACAATAGGTGATATTTTTATCACAAGCTTTTTCTCTAATGCCTTTGTATGTCCCAAAGTTGTCAAAGGAAACCATGCTGAACTGAGAATCTGGGGCTTTATAATCCTTTGATACCTGAAAGGAATGGGAAAGAGGAAGGCTTCAAGTGAAGATGTTTTTCCTGAGCTTGTCCTGAATCTGTCCATTAATAAACCCCATAACACTCTTTGAGTCTGTGTACAATCTTTCACTTGATGTCTGCTCATTTTAAAAAGGAAAACACTTCCAGCCCTTCCCACAATTTGTAAACGCTGCAATCCCTAAACGATGCCTTTAATGGAATTGGTCTCGGTAGCAAGCTTTAAAATATTTATTTCATTTCCTATGAAACATCGTAAGCTTCAGTTCAGCTGAACTCGTTTCCAGCATGGAGTAAAGAAAACATAGAAGAAGCTTCGCCATTTTGTCCAGAGAAACCAACATTTGCAAAATCTTGCATATCTCAGATAAAGACTCTCTTGGATGCCCTGAGGTGATCTCCACTTTCTCCAATGCTACAAATAGCCTAATTTTATCCATAATTCTGACACAGTTCTGAATAGAGTTCCAACCCAAAGCTTTTATAGATAAACGTAGATTTTATTTATTTAAGATAAGATAAATAATCGAGCTGATGGGATCCACAGCAGGCCTCCACTGCTGGCACGAGTGGAGTGGGCCAACCCCAGTGGGGTGAGATGGTCCCTCAAGTAACCTTGGACTCATGCTGTGAATTAGAGCTGAAGGTGTGGGTTCCAGTACAGGTTACCTACCTAAAGAAATCTTCTAAGACTTTAGAGTAATCAAGTGATACTTTGATATTTTGAATACTTGGATCATCGTATGCATGGTGACTCCAAACTGGATAAGCCTAATGTTGCTTCTTCATCAAGGTTACTACTTTCTTACATGGAAAAGATACTTTTCATTTACTGTATGTGTACAGTCAGATATATGTTCATTCAAAAAAAACAAACAAACAATGGAAAAGCAGGCTCGTGTGTCACCTCGTTTGACAACAATTATTAATGTTAATTAGCCTGAAGGAAAACCATGCCAAATTAAAAAGCAACAGCCGGAATAACAATGTAATAAAATAACCAGGTGTTCTTTATCATTGTTGTCCCAATAATCCTTGCAAACAGAGCAAAGGGCAGTATTAAAAATAAACCATAAAGAACATGTAACAGTTGTTTGGAAAAGAAAAAACTCTGACATTCAAGCAATATATAGAATTTATAGAATCTCATAGCAAGGATAAATTGATGCTGATTT
Source organism: Masticophis lateralis (assembly GCA_030761175.1). Classification (NCBI taxonomy): domain Eukaryota; kingdom Metazoa; phylum Chordata; class Lepidosauria; order Squamata; family Colubridae; genus Masticophis; species Masticophis lateralis. Next base: position 104,081,512 of record JAUDYJ010000005.1, read on the forward strand.
GCAACATATCACACAGACAATGATATGTATTTGTGTAAGAGAGAGAGATTATGAAAAACACAATGGTCCTGGGGAATTGTTACAATAGGAAAAATGTTGACAACAGAATATTTTTCAGATTCATTTGACAAATGACAAGTTGCCTATGATCTATGAATAACTGAAATAAGTTTATAAAAACAAATTCCAGAGGAGCCAATAGGCAAACATACTTTGTTAGGTCCCAAAGGTGCTTTTTCAAAAGGCAACTGGACTTTCTTTGTTTTTCCTTGAAGATGTTCTCATCCAAGAAGCTTCTCCTGATCCAAGAAGTCTAGTTCTTCAAAAGCAAAATGTCTTCAAGGAAAAACAAAGTCTAGTTGCCTCTTGAAAAAGCACCTTTGGGACAACCATGACCTGAATGACTAAGAGTCTCCAGACTTCATTAGGCCAACTCAAATCTGCATTTCATTGGTCTGAAACACTAACCTCACTTTCCATGTTGGGGAGCAATCACCACAAAGGCGCTTTTCAAATAAACTATGCCCAACACAATTTTTTAAATCCAGCAATGGTAGAATCTCCTCAGTGAAGCCTCAGACCCAGTTTTGATGGTCAACTATGTGCATTCTTCTTCAGCAAATTTAATTTTAATTTTAGATAACTGATTTGGTGGGTCACTGAATCCTAAACTATGGTTAATCAGTGACCCATTTTAAAAAAAACATTTTAGCAATGTATGAAGATTCTTGCTTTGATGTTTCAAAGAGTTGGCCTCTGATTTTCTTTTAAAGAAGGTTTTCTTTGACTGCAAATTGTACTCTGCAAAAAGAACTTCTTTTTTAGACCCTTATTTGAAAACTACAAAAACATTGGTGCACCCAGGAGAAACAATCTGACTTATTTCATGGAATGAGCCTGCATATCACCAGTAAGACTGGACTCTTCGTTTCAAAGGTTAAAACGAAATTTGGTTCTCTTTGTACCTATTTGCATTTTTGAATCAGCTTTATGTATTTGATACGATCAATTCATTTAATAAATCAAATTTTCTTCTTCTTTTAAAGGAACATAAATATTCACATGGGACTCAAATTTTGCTGTCAATTTGATATATAATAATTCAGAAGAATGTCCCTCTTGTAACTCTTTTATTACAAACTTTTGTTTTCTTTGAATCAATTTGAATTTTTGAATCAGTTTTCTATGTCTGATACAGTCCATTGACTTAATCGATCAAGTTTTCTTTTTCTTCTTCTAAAGGGACATAAATATTCACATGGGACTGAACTTTTGCCATCAATTCAGACTCAGAAGACTGAGTCATCTTGTAACTCTTTTTCCTCCTAGGAAGCCTAGTTTAGAGGAGGAGGAAGAGCCCTCTCCCATTACACCAAACACTTTGCAAGGACTTAAAAGTGAGATGGGATGAGACCTTGGCATTCAGTGAAAGGTCACATTTTCAGAAGTGGGGAGGTGGGGAGAGAAAAGAAAAGAAGACATACTTGGATCTGACAAGATGGAATCGGTTTTCGGCAAAAACTGGTCACAGCGGACTCCTTGGTAGCCTTCTTTGCACCTGAGAAAAATGGAAGAAATGACAAACATACGCATGCGGTAATAACAAGCTAATTTCAAAACATCATTTGAATGGAAATCTTGTACATAATGCACATAATTGTTCATAATGTTCACCCACCTCTGGAGGATGTGGGTGCTTCAGAACTGGAGGTTTTTAAGATGAGATTGGACAACCATGTGTCTGAAATGGTATAGTGCTTCCTCCTTCAGCAGGAGGTTGGACAAAAGACCTCCAAGTCTCTTCCAGCTCTGTTCTTCTGTTATTGTGTTATGTGTCAAGGGAGTCCACCCATTCATAACTAATTGAAGGCTCAAGGGCAATTATTTCCCAATTTTCTATTCCACTAACAGTTTCAGATGAACCAAATGCATTGTTCTAGGGTGCACATGGTTCAAATTGTTTTTATTTGGCTACTTTAATTATATCTGAGATCTACACTTAGTTTTACTCACTTGACCTACAATATAGGGCTTCATTCGGTGTGGTGGATCGATAGGTGGGTTTGGCCTGCAGAAGGACACCCATACAATCAGTTGGAAGAAGTGTTGAAGTGATTTGCGGGCTAATAAGCCTGCCTTTGAAAAGCAACCATGCACCTCTCCTACACCTCTGCCACAAACAACCTCTCACCGACCAGTCCGCTCCCATAGAGAGGGGCTCCTTAGGGTGCCGTCGGTCAAACAGTGTCGACTGGCGGCCCCCAGGGGGAGAGCCTTCTGTGTGGGGGCACCTACCATCTGGAACGAGTTCCCCCCGAGATAAGGAGGTTGCAGGACCTGTGTACTTTTCGCCGCGCCTTAAAAACATTTTTATTTGAACAAGCTGGTCTGGCTTAACCTCCTTTTATATTGGATTTTAAATTTTTTACAATTGGATTTTTAAACTGTTTGAGCCAAATTATTTAATTTGTTTTAAATGATTTTTAACTTTTGTATTTATTGTATCTTATTTTGGCTGTTCACTTCCCTGAGTCCCATTTGGGAGTAGGGTGGTATATAAATTAAATAAATAAATAAATAAATAAATAAATAAATAAATAAATAAATAAATAAATAAATAAATAAATAAATAAATAAATTAAAGCAAGAGCAATCAACCAGTGGAACAACTTCCCTTCAGAAGTCATGGGCGCTCCATTCACTGGAGGCTTTCAGAAAGAAACTGGACAACCATTTATCTGAAATGGTATAGGGCAGTGATTGCTAACCTTTTTGCCACTGCATGCCAAAAGCATGGGGAGTGTGTGAGGGAGGGTTGCGCACATGCCCACACTCATAATTCTATGTGCCCTGCCCCCCATGCGCATGAGCATGTGCCTCCCTGTGTTCCCTCCTCTTTTGGCACGCAATGGCATGGTGGGCCCATTTTTCACCTTTCCCAGAGGCTGAAGAGGAGCCTGGGGAGGGCGAAATGGCCTTTCCCAGCCCCCGGAGGCCAGAAACAGCCAATTTCCCGACTTCCATAAGTTGGCAAACTGAGCTCGCGTGCCCACAGATATGGCTCCTATAGGTTCGCCATCGTGGGTATAGGGTATGCTCGAGCAGGGGTTGGATTAGAAGACCTCAGAGGTCCCTTCCAACTCTGTTATTCTGTGTTATTCCATGCAAATAGAAATAATCCTTTGCAAATTTATATTGCAGAGGGGAAAACCAGTATATATGGGATATCTGTATTCCAGGGAAGTTTCTCTGATACATTTCATATCTTCTGGTATAAATGCTAAAACCTTTTTTAAAAAAACCCTTTCCATAACCCATCAAGGTTTCTCAGAACAAAATAATGTGTTAGGGCATTACTTAACAAAGCTATCAATGACATTACTCTTATTGAGACAATTTAAGACCTAAAACTAATCTGACCTTTTTGATAAGATTATTTATAAAAAAAAGCAATGCATTTCAGTGTTATTCTTTGGTAAACATAGAGTTATCTTTTGTAAAGGACCATCAAGCAATTTTTAATGAGCAGGGATATAAATCAGAATTCACTGCAATATTGATCAATGCTGTAATTAAGGGCAGAGGAATGCAGAATTGTCAATTGATGAGCTACTGCAGTCTTGGAGTTGGTCTATATCAGGAAATTGCAAACCTGGGTTGAAAAATGAGGAATCCTAAACATCCCCTTCTTTTCTCTATGTCACTTTCCCTTTCTATTTCATAATATGGATGGAGTCTTCTCCCCCCAATTTTTCCTACTAACCAAACCAAGATCATTTTGTGAAAATCATGGGAAACCAGGTCCAGTCAGATCTAAAGAACTCTTCTGTACCTTAGTGGCTACCACTATTACTTGAATTTCATCTGGACACAACCTCGATTAACTAATCTACAGAGTTATTATGATCATCATCTTAGCCTAGACAAATAGAAAGGGATATTTGGCAGTCAGCAAATTGAAGGAATGGAACGTCGCATCTCCATATAATATCCAGAGAATCAAAAGTAAGACATAAATATTTATACAAGAAATAAACTTGTATTCAAGGTGATGTAGAGAAAGGATGAAGGCTGTAGTTTAACTATCCATTTGGCAATACACAACGTTAATGACAGACATGACATAAGCACTGAGCATTGCCTGTGTGTCAGCGTTCCAGAAAACCCCCAACTCCAAGTAAAGACGCAGAAGCAAACATTTTCCAAAGTTCTCTTTACTAGAATAGGCAAACTGGCACATCTGAGAAAACCCGAATCTGAAAAGCCCGGGTTTTCCTTCAGTAAGTCAAAGCTCCCAAAACCACCCCCTTTTCCCCCAGTCGATCACATGCTCTAATCAATGTCCATTCCATCTCGATCCAGCCCCCTGACCACTCCTTCTCCAGAAGCTGGATCACCCTGACCTTGACTGACAGGAAGAATGCTATTATGTCTACTAACAACCCCTCTCCTTAATCCCCCCTCCTACTTTCCCACACATGAGAAGGTGGCAGCATTGGAGCTTCTGGCCTAATATGGCTTCCAAAGCTGACACTGTGTTGATTTTCTGCTTGAGACATGAACATCTAAAGAGTCTGAAGGTAACTTTTGGGAAAGATGTAATGCATGCTACACATAGCTTAGAAAATTAGCAATGGCAATCAATAGTCAAATCAGGTTAGAACATAAGTGACATTCTGTTATTCTTGCTACAGCTGCTGGTTTCACTTTGCTGTTTAAAGATGTTCAGGGCAATAAAATATATATAAACAACTAGGAACAACTAGATCCAAAATAAAGGCCTCCCCCATCAGTGAAGAGATCCAGCAAAGAATCATTCCTAGAGAGAAATCATCCAGATGCCCTAAGATCTATGGTCTCCCCAAGATACACAAAGAAAAAATCCCACTTAGACCCATAGTCAGCTCCATAGGCTCACCTCTATAAAACGTAGCCAAATTTCTTGCCAAACAACTACAGCCCTATGCAGAATCCATCACCTCACACATAAAAAACTCATTTCAGTTCATAGAGATCATAAAGAAACAAAACTTAGAGCCCAGTGACCTACTCATGAGCTTCAAAGTCATATCCCTCTTCACCCAAGTACCAATCAAAGAAGACTTGACAGTTATCCAAAACAAATATAACTCCCCCAAGCATATCCTAGATCTGACCAACCACTGCCTATCCAACACATACTTCATCTATAACGGACAAAAATACAAACAAATAGAAGGAGCACCCATGGGATCACCCCTCTCACCTGTTATTGCAAACCTCTACATGGAACACTTTGAAACCTACGCTCTAGAAAAATCCGATCACAAACCCAAACTCTGGCTCAGATCCGTAGATGACACTTTCATAATCTGGCCACATGGGGAAGAAAAACTGGACAACTTCCTCACACACCTCAACAGCCTACACCCCAAAATAAAGTTCATCATGGAAACAGAAGCTATCAACCAACTTCCCTTCCTGGATGTCTTAGTCTATAGGAAATCCAATGGCTCCCTAGGACACACCATCTACCAGAAGAAAGCACCCACAAACCACTATCAGCACGCACTCTCACACCACCACCCAGCACAGATCAACTCCGTAGCCAAGACACTCATCTCCAGAACAAAATGCTTAGCTGATGAACAACACCTAAAAACTGAACTACATACTCTCACTAACGTATTAACATCCAACGGATTCCAAAGAAACAAAATTATCAACCTAATCCAAAAAGAGACAACCACTAAAGAACAAGAAAACGGCAAAGCCCTCCTTCCATACATAAAAGACACCACAGACAGAATCAGCAAGATCCTCCACAAACACAACATCAAGACAGCATTCTGCACAAACCAAAAAATATCCACCATCCTAAGAAACCCCAAAGACAAAATCAAGTTAGAAAATCAAGGAGCATATGAAATCCCATGCACCGCCTGCCCTACCACATACATCAGACAAACCAACAGAAGAATAAATGCATGCATTGAAGAACACAAAAACTCAGTCAGAAAAGAGGAACTAACTTCTTCCCTAGTCCAACACTTTAAAGCCACAGGACATGAAATTGATTTTTAAAAAACCAGAATTATCACCAGAACTGAACACTTTAACAACAGAATAATCAGAGAAGCCATCGAGGTAGAAAAACGTCCCCACAGCATGAATAAAAGAGATGATATCTCCTACCTACCAGCCATTTGGAAACCTGCCCTTATTGACAAATGAATCCCAAACACAAAGAATAACACCAGACCCACACTCATGAAAACCACACAGGACGTCACCCATACCAACGATGAGGCATGACCACAAACCAGGAGCCAGACCACAGCTGCATCATTAACCACTTTAAACCCCTCCAATCCATACATGAAGCAAACTGACACCCACCGTGAAGATGTGGCACAACCACGAATGCAGAACCGAACAAAAGCAATGCAGGCCATGAGTTCAAATCCCCCTGCAACTCAGACCAGCCTGCGCACAGCCAAGCCTATCAGAACACCCCCCCACCCAATCAGAGTGCAGCCAAGCCCTACCCAATCAGAGCACAGCCAAGCCCCCTCCCAATCAGAACATACCTCCACCCAATCAGAACAAAGCCATGCTCCCACCCAATCAGTTCATACACCCACTGACAGTTAAAAAGAAGAAACAACCACGATTACACATTGCTCCTAGAAGCACAAGACACCAGACTGAAGACGACAAATGAGACTTCATCGAAACGTCGCCAAGGAAACGTCGTCCAATTTTATGCAGGAGAAAACCCGAATAACCAAAGACCTACACACACACACACACACACACACACACACACACACACACACACACAAGTCTTGGTGTATTTGGGTCTTCTTCCGTGTAAGATTGAGAGCACATTGGCAACGTTTCGGCAGAATCTCATCTGCCATCATCAGACTTATGCAAGGGGTCTTTTGCAGCAACTGTCGTTACTATTTCAAATCTGGTGCTGGTAGTCTGCTTTGCTGGGATGGCCCCACCTCTTTGTTCTGATTGGTTGGGAGTCCCAGTTTGTGTCTATTGGCTTGGCTTCAGGTGTATAGTCGGTTTCTCTCCACCAGGTGGCAGGGCTTCATCTTTGTGGCTCTCTGGAATGTGATTTGGCTGGCGGTCTCGGTGTGTGTGTGTCTGGCTTCTGGGGTGTAGATTTTTCTGTCTGTGGGTGCTGGGACTCGTTTGTTGACAAGGGCTAGTTTCCAGATGTCTGGTAGGCAGGAGGTATTGTCACGTTTATTCATGTTATGGAGGCGTTTTTCTATTTCAATGGCTTCCATAATTATTCTCTTGTTGAGGTGTTCAGTTTTGGAGATTAATTTGGTTCCTTCAAAATCAATTTCATGTCCTGTAGCTTTAAGGTGCTGGAAAAGAGAGGAAGTTTTTTTCTTCTTTTCTGACTGCATTCTTGTGTTCTGCAATGTGTGCAAATATATAAATATATATTTATTTTCGTAGATTTTAATGGGTAGAGGTATACAAGTTTTGGTATATTTGGGTCTTTTCCCGTGTAAGATTGAGAGTATCTTGATGACGTTGTGATGGCTGTGATGCCACATCCTGGACTTTGATTTAGCTCCGAGTTTGAAGTCTTACCATGTGTTCATGGCATGTGTCAGTTTGCTTTCTGTGTGGATTGGAGGGGAATGTAGCAGCTGGTGATGCCACTGTGGTCTGGCTTCTGGATGGTGGTTATATTTCGTCTATGGCATGGGTTTGGGTTTGAATCTGGTGAGGATGATTGGTGATGGTGTCATATGTTATCTTGGGTCTGGTGTTAATCTTTGTGTACACAACACACACACACTATTATATATTTATATATGTGTGTTGTGTACACACACACACACACACACACACACACACACTATTATATATTTATATATATAAACTGCTTTGTCTAACAACAAGAGAATAAAATGTGGTGTTTCCCACAAGTTGTCAAAGAATGTTTCATAGCATACTGTAACAACATCCCTAAAACATGTCACAATGAATGCAATGAGATTTTTCTTTTAATTGCCTCTCTCCCTCCCCCCCTCTCTCTGTGGATATTACTTCCAATCTATATTATTGATGCAATTTAATGAAGAGAAATGATTTGTACCATCCAATGAATTAGAAGGCATCCATTTCAATTCACTGCTTTGATTTGATGATCCAATTCAGACAATTGTTCAATTTAGTAATTCAGTTAATTGCCTTCAAATGTCTGAACTGAACCTTTACTCAGTGCACAGGTCTTCAGGTGGGTCAGTAAGAAGCAGAAGGCAACCTGAACAGGAACACAGAAGCCTGCATCAAAGTACAGCTACTTCAGGCTGTTTGATTGATTTGATTTTGATTTTATTGGATTTATATACCGCCCTACTCCCGAAGGACTCAGGGAGGTGTACAGCCAACAATAAAAAATACATAAATACAAAATTTAAAACCAACTAAAAACAGATTAAATAAATTTGGCCCAGACAGAATTAAAACACCCCAAATAATTTAAAACAGATTAAAATTTAACACTAAAAATGGAGAGTGGTTAGGCCAGGCCCGCCTGGCGAAATAAAAAAGTCTTAAGAGCGCGGCGGAAAGTGGGCAGATCCGGGATCCTCCGTATCTCCAGGGGGAGCTTGTTCCAGATAGTAGGTGCCCCCACAGAGAAAGCTCTCCCCCTGGGGGCCGCCAGCCGACATTGTTTGGCTGACGGCACCCGGAGGAGTCCCTCTCTATGAGAGCGTACTGGCCAGTGGGAGGCTATTGGTGGTAGTAGGCGGTTCTGCAAGTACCCAGGTCCTAAGCCATGGAGGGCTTTAAAGGTAGTAACCAAAACCTTGAAGCGCACCCGGAAGACCACCGGGAGCCAGTGCAGCTCGCGCAGGAGAGGTGTCACATGGGAACACCATGTCGCTCCCATCACCACCCGCGCGGCCGCACTCTGCACCAGTTGGAGCCTCTGGGTGCTCCTCAGGGGGAGCCCCATGTAGAGAGCATTACAGTAGTCTAGACGGGAAGTGACAAGGGCGTGAGTGACCGTGAGCAAGGAGTCCCGATCCAGAAAGGGACGCAACTGGCGGATCAGGCGAACCTGATAGAAAATCCTCCCGGCCATGGCCGTCAGGTGCCCTTCCAAGGACAGTCGTGAATCCAGGAGGATGCCCAAGTTGCGAACCCTCTCCGTGGGGGCCAGTGATGGCGCCAACTGACTATATTGGGACGTCGGAAACCACAGCCACTCGGTCTTGGATGGGTTGAGCCTGAGCCTGTTCCTTCCCATCCAGATCCGCACAGCCTCCAGGCACCGGGACATCACTTCAAGGGCATCGTTGGGGTGGTCTGGGGTGGCGTTGTACAGCTGAGTGTCATCAGCGTACTGATGGTACTTCACCCCAAAACCGGGAGGAGCCTTGGGGGCTTGATCTGTTGCAGATCAAGACTTGTTTAGAGCTCCTATACGCTTTGAAACATTTTTTAAAAAAGATTAAATACTCCAACCAAAATGGAGTACCATATTTTAGGTTTTGAGTCATATGTATCCAAATGCTACCCTCATAGTGGTACCCTTGACAAAGATAAGAACTCTTGCATTCTCCGAGCAGAAATGGTTTTAATTTTAGCCAAAGTTATATGCTTTTTTAAGAAATTTTAACTTTTGTGTACTGTTTTTTATTTGGCTGTCCACCGCCCTGAGTCCGCAAGGAGAAGGGCGGTATACAAATCTAAACAAACAAATAAATAAATAAATAAATGAGAAATTTCACATTTCTGCTGAGTGAGCATTGCCATGACCAACCCTCTCACAAAAATAAGTATCCCGCTTGAAAAATCCAAATCCAGCAACAATTAGCTTTCCCTTGGCATAGATTATAAATCTTGCTGACTCACTATGTGTCCAAATGAAGAAATAACTGTTGTCCCCCCCCACACACACACATGAAAAATGTCAGCAGGGAGTTGACAGAAATTGGTTATATCTCTTCTTTAAGCCTAGCTCAGAAATGGTCTGTTTTTTCTTGATTCATAGAGAGGCAAACACTGAGTTTCTTTTCTTTTCTCTCCTTATGTTTCTATTTTCATGTAAAATGCATCCCAGGGAGTACAAATGCCATCCACTCTCTAGAAGGGGAATTTGTAAATAACAGAAATAGCCTCCTTGGGCCATTTGCTCATGGTTCATTTGATCATGTTTGAGAAACCTAACAGATTATGAGCAAGAATTGCATTAACCTTGTGGGACAAGATAAACCTACACAATTATTTTAAGCCTCTCTGCCCATTTTTCAGTATTATCCAGATCACCATTACCACCACTGCTTCGTTGTTATTGTTATTGTTGTTATTTCAGTCAGAATAATGGAGTTATTCTCCCCCTAAATCTATTGGAAAATATTACCATTTAGTATTATTGAAACGTAGAGATTCAGAAACTTGCTTAGAGCAGAAGCTTCAAAGACATTCTACAGCTGCATAAATTGTTTCACTACTGACAAGCTAGAGGGCCGTAGGTATGTAGAAAATCTGCCTATAGTATCTATAGCCATTCTCAGTCATCCGGGTCATGGTTGTCCCAAAGGTGCTTTTTCAAGAGGCAACTGGAATTTCTTTGTTTTTCCTTGAAGGTGTTTCACTTCTCGTCCAAGAAGCTTCTTCAGTTCTGACTGAATGATGGAGAATGGAAGGATTTATATCCCTGGCAGTCATCTGGTTGTTAGCTCTCTTTCTGAGAGTCATTGAGGCCTCCTGGGGGTTTATCTGTGCTCTCAGGGTCACCTCAATATTGCAAATGGGTGTGGAACCCTCTTGGAACTGCTGCAAGGACTGTGTGGTAAGCAGGAGGTACAATAGAGTCATTCCAGCAGCTCCAAGAAGGGTCCACACCCATTTACACTATTCAGGTGACTCTCTCAGAAATCACTATTCAGGTGATGACTCTCAGAAAGAGTACTAATGACCGGATGACCGCAAGGGATATAAATCTTTCCATTCTCCACCATCCAGCCAGAACAGAAGAAGTTTCTTGGATGAGAAGTGAAATGTCTTCAAGGAAAAACAAAGAAAGTCCAGTTGCCTTCTGAAACAACACTTTTGGGATGATCTGCCTATAGAAAGTAGATACTGTGGTAGAAACCAAGTTCTTTTTATGGGCCTGCTCCATGATTAATTTCTAAGCATTCTCCTTGTGCCTTTTCATCTCAGTGGAAGATAGGTGTTCTCTTCGTGGCCTTGAGACTGAAAGTCATCTCTTGAATGTCTGCTTAATTACTCTTCCTGGCTTGAGAATCGCTAGTTCCTGTATTCTTATTTTCTGCCCTTGTATCAGGAATGTTTAAGGGGCGGGTGTGTGAAGCATTCAATCTGTTTTAAACCATATAACCAGGAAGAGCCTGACATGATTTCATTACCAGCTCTGTTCCATTTTGCCCATACAGAATCAAAAAAGTAGGCAGCCTAGAAAATATTTCAGCAAAGACGTTCTTAAAATGACACTGAATTGTACCTCTTTCCTGGCAAAGTTACAGGAGTGATTTTTTCAGTGTCTTCAATAAGGTTTTTTTCCTTTTTTCCCCACCATGTAGTTTACAACCAATGGAACATGCATTCAGGAGCACACATTCTAATGAGGATTTAAGCTGCAGTCAACTCTCCAACTGAAATTATATACTGCTCAGCTGTTTAGGCCTTGTGCATACAAATGCAAATACCATGTTAATTCATTTTGTAACATTTACAGAGATTTAAGTGGATTGAACTCTTGCTTTGAAATATTATCCCATGCCTGATAACAATATTTACTTAATTCCCGAGAAGTCTATGAGGCCAGTCACCATGTTCTTCTCATATTACAACAGGAATGCTCACCAAATTCTTCCCATTTCCCCCTTTAATTCATCTTATCTCAATCTTGCCTGCAAAAGAATCTCAATGGTAGGGGTGGGAGTAAACCCACCCCTACCATTGAGAATACTGGGTGTTTAGAGAAGTACAAAGAGAACAAACAGCAAAATCTTCTACCAACCCCTATTTTGTAGGCAAAGTCTTCTCACAGTGTCAGACTAGAATCGGCTGTGGCCTGGTTTAATTCAATGCAGGCTTCTCTTCTGATAACCATGGAGAAGAAACATCTGTCTGCTTGAGCATGAAGGAAAGAATGTAGTGCATCAGAATTGCTAAGCTTCTCCATATGGTAGGAGGTTCACAGGACCATGTTTCCATATGGCAAAGGTTTTAATTGGTGAGGAGTTCTCCATCTAAGAAAATGAAGGGGCAGGCTTCAGCCATTGCAGCTACACTTTGAATGGACACAAAGGACTATTCTAATAAGCCAATCTACCTTCATGCAATCCAGCCAGGAAGACTGTTGTCTCGTTAAGCATATTTCTACAAGTTTAATGGCAGAGCAGAGAACATAAAAGGACTGAACAAGAATAATTATTAATTAATTTGAAGCGCATAGTGAAAGACAATCTGCTAAATTAGTTTTACTCCTAGACTGCTTGTGAATTTGTACAGTAAATAACAACACCAGGGTTTAGATATTCTATGGTCTGTGTCATGCAAGAACAAAACCCAACAGCCACCAAACAGCAATCCTATGTTTGTCTAAGTCTAAGGTGAAAGTAAAGCTTTATTTTTGCATTGAACCTGTACTTGGTTTTAACTGATTTTATAATTGTTCACCATCAATCACTGGTCTGGGATAGAAATTGTCTGCTATAGAAATTGAATAAGAAACAAAAAAAAAATAACATCTGCATTGAGTCACACTGAACATTGAATGTTTCCATGGAGAAGTACAGCTTGCTTTGTTTTTAATTGAGTATTTGTGTATGTGTGTGTGTGTTTAGTCCATGTTGCTTTCTCAAGAACAATAGAAAGTAATTTGTTTCCTACTATCACATGGGGTGGACCTGCCCAAAGGCAAAACAATACTGGCAAATGATTAGAACACAAATAAAAGAAATTGCACAACAAAGAATAGAAATGAAGCCAGAAACCTTTCTAGTAGGCATAATAAATGGACAATACAAAAAGGAAATAAAGTATTTAATCATTCATATAATAACAGCAGCACAAATAACTTTTGCACAAAATTGGAAGAGTAATGACATACCAACAGAAGATAGAGTAATTAGTAAAATCATGGAATGTGCAGAAATGGACAGACTCACAAAGGAATTACAAGAAAAAGAGGACCATGATTGGGACCACGATTGGGACTACGATTGGGAAATTATCAGGGGAATGTTCTTATCTGGGAAAACAGTTGTTATTTAGCCAAAACACTTACTAGGAGATTTTTATGCTGAAACTGTATTTAAACCTATAATCATAAGTAATCTTTACTCTCTTTGTATCTCACATGAGCACAAGTGGACCCTTTTGCAAAAGGTACAATAAAAGCTCTTTGCATTGTTCATATAGTTGCCTGAGTCGCTCATCTGGGAATTTTAAACTTCACAGGTGGAGAGTTCTAGCCCTAGATTCCTTATTTATGGGATGTCAAAAGGCTACGTTGTTTCCCCATTCCTATTTATCTCTTCATGAAACTGCTGGGTAAAATCATCTATCAGCCTGGGATGAAGTGCCATCAGTATTGTGATCTATTCAATTGTATGTCTCAAACCCAGACCAAGTAACACTGTCAAATGCTTTCTTGGTGCCTGGAGTTCAGCTTAACCTTGACAAGACTGAGTGTTTGGTGGTGATTTTCTTCTGGCATTTTCAATCTTTAATTCTGTCTGGGGTTATATTTCGTCAAGAGAGTTGGTGTGTAATCTTGGGATTCTCCTGGACTCCTGGCTCCTGCTAAAAGAGCAGGTGGTAGCTGTGACTAGGACAGACTTTGCACAAATACATGTTGTGTAAAATCTCTGCCTTTTCCTAGATCAGGAGGTGCTGCTCCAAGCTCACTCATGCCTTGGCTGGTCTACTTCTGCCAGCCTTGCATGGGGCTGCCCTTGAAGAACGTTTGGAAGCTGCATCTAGTTCAAAGTGCAATAGTACGCATGGCAGCAGACCCACTGTGATGCACCCACATAACATTATTGTTGTGTGAACTGCATTGACTCTTAGTAGGCTCCCAGGTACAATTCAAGTTGCCAGTTGCCAGGTTTATCAGGATCTCACTGATGATTTTTTGTTACAATAATTTTAGTTTTAATTGTATTGTTTATTTTATTATTTTTATTATATTTATTTATTTATTTATTTATTTATTTATTTATTTATTTATTTATTTATTTATTTTTATTTATTTATTCAATTTCTATACCGCCCTTCTTCCGAAGGACTCAGGGCGGTGAACAGTTAAAATGACATACATATAGAATGTGAATATAAATAATTAAGCCAGTTTGGCTCAACAGTTAAGAATCTTCAGCATAAAGATTTAAAAAATTAGAAAAGATTTATGCCAGACCGGCTTGGTGAAAAAGAAAGGTCTTAAGTGCACGACGGAAAGTACGAAGATCTGGGATCATTCGTATCCCTGGGGGTAACCTGTTCCAAAGGGTAGGTGCCCCAACAGAAAAGGCTCTTTCTCTGGGAACCACTAGTCGGCATTGTTTTAGTGATGGCACCCTGAGAAGGCCTACCCTGTGGAAGCGTACTGGTTGGTGGGAGGTTATCGGTTGCAGAAGGTGGTCTCGTAGATACCCAGGTCTTAAGCCATGGAGGAGTTTGAAGGTAAGAACCAACACCTTGAAGCACACCCGGAAGACCACCGGAAGCCAGTGCAGCTCGCGTAGGAGTGGTGTCACATATGAGCGCCATGTCACTCCCAATATCACCCGCGCAGCTGCATTCTGGACCAGTTGGAGCCTCCGTGTGCACTTCAAGGGGAATCCCATGTAGAGAGCATTACAATAGTCCAGACGGGAAGTGATGAGGGCATGAGTGACTGTGCGTAAGGAGTCCCGATCTAGAAAGGGTCGCAACTGGCGAATCAGGTGAACCCGATAAAAAGCACCCCTGGCCACGGCTGTCATATGCTCTTCTAAAGACAACCGTGTGTCCAGGAGGACACCTAAGTTGCGAGCCCTCTCTGTGGGGGCTAATGACTCGCCACCAACAGTCAGCGATGGTATCAGCTGGCTATATCGGGACGCCGGCATCCACAGCCATTCAGTCTTGGAAGGGTTGAGTCGGAGCCTGTTCTTCCCCATCCAGATCCGCACGGCTTCGAGGCACTGGGACATCACTGCAAGGGCATCATTGGGGTGGTCTGGGGTGGAGATGTAAAGCTGAGTATCATCAGCGTAAAGATGGCATTGCACTCCCAAACCACGGATGAGCTCACCCAGCAGCTTTACATAAATGTTGAACAAAAGAGGTGAGAGGACCGACCCCTGTGGCACCCCACAAATAAGGTGTCTTGAAGTCGACCTCTGTCCTCCTGCCAACACAGACTGTGACCGGTCAGAGAGATAGGAAGAGAACCACCGTAGAACAGTGCCTCCCACTCCTAGCCCTTCCAGCCGGCGCAGCAAGATACCATGGTCAATGGTGTCAAAAGCCGCTGAGAGATCTAATAAAACCAGGATAGAGGAACAACCCCTATCTCGAGCTCTCCAGAGATCATCAACCAATGCGACCAATGCCGTTTCAGTGCTGTAACCAGGCCTGAAGCCGGACTGGAACGGATCTAAATAGACAGTTTCATCCAAGTACTGCGGGAGTTGCTGCGCCACCACACTCTCAACAACCTTTGCCACAAAACGAAGGTTGGAGACAGGACGGTAGTTTGTTAGAACAGCCGGGTCCAGAGAGGGCTTCTTGAGGAGAGGCCTCACCACCGCCTCTTTCAAGGTGGAAGGCAAGAAACCCTCACATAGAGAAGCATTTATTATCTTCTGGAGCCAACCTCGTGTAACCTCTCAGGAAGCCAGTACCAACCAGGAGGGACACGGGTCCAATAAACATGTGGTTGCGTTCAACTTCCCCAGTAACCTGTCCACATCTTCAGGGGTCACAGGGTCAAACTCATCCCAAATAACATTCTCAAGACTCGCCTCCATCACTTCGTCTGAACATATCCAGTCAGAGTCCAAGCCTTCCCGAATCTGAGTGATTTTATCGTGTAGATATTGTACAAAATCCTCAGCTCGACCTTGTAAGGCGTCTTCCCGTGCTCTTAGATGGAGAAGGGAGCGGGTTACCTTAAACAGGGTGGCTGGGCGATTATCTGCCGATGCAATAATAGCGGAAAAATAGTTATATTTTGCCGCTGCTATCGCCACTAAATAGGTCTTAATAAATGATCTTACTAGTGTTCGGACAGATTCAGAACGACTGGCTCTCCAACTACTCTCTAGGCGTCTTTTCCGGCGTTTCATCATCCTCAACTCCTCGGAAAACCAAGGAGCCGGGCGACTTCGACGCCGGGTCAGAGGCCGCAAAGGCACAACTCGATCTAAGGCACCAGAGGCCATCCTATCCCAGGTTGCCGCCAGGTCTTCAATCGAGTTGTGAGCTAGAGTCTCAGGAAATGGTCCAAGCTCCATCTGGAATCTGTCAGGATCCATCAGGCGCCTGGGGCGGAACCATTTAATCGGTTCCGCCTCCCTGCGGTGGGGTGTAGCGGACAGAAAGTCAAGCCTAAGGAGAGAATGGTCTGACCATGACAAGGGTTTGATGACTATATCCCCTATATCAAGGCCATTCAGCCACTGATCAGATACAAAAATCAAGTCCAGAGTGTGTCCTCCCGTGTGAGTAGGTCCATGAACTAACTGGGTCAGGTCCATGGCTGTCATGGAAGCCATGAACTCCCGAGCTATCTCAGATGTTTCACCGATGGATGGCAGATTGAAATCTCCCATGACAAGAAGCCTAAGAGTCTCAACCGCCACCTCGGCTATTACATTAAGGAGCTCAGGTAGGGCTGCTGCTACGTGGCAGGGAGCCAGGTACGCAATCAGCAGGCCCATCTGAAACTCATGGCCCCACTTCACGAGGAGGGACTCACATCCGGCTGTCTGAGGAACAGTGGCTTTCCTAGGATCAAGACTCTCCTTTATAATAACCGCCACCCCTCCGCCCCTACCCTGAGCCCTTGGCTGATGGAATGCGCGGAAACCTGGTGGGCACATCTCTACGAGGGGGACTCCCTCTTCATGGCCCAACCAGGTCTCTGTAATGCCTGCCAGGTCCACTCTCCCCTCTTGAATTAGTTCACAAATGAGGGGGGCTTTGTTAGCTGCGGACCTGACATTGCATAGCATCAGCCTAAGGCTCGGGCTCTGAGACTCTGAGCAACCCAGGGAATGAGAAGAGCTTTGGGGGTCAGAGCATGACACCGCTTGAAGACAGCGGTTGCGTGCTCCCCTAGTATGATGTGGCCCCCTGCCCCCACCGTATCTGCCCCTCCCAACCATGACCATGATGGAACAACCTCTTTCAATACAGGTATTAAGCCCTTCCGTTCTCAGATCTGCATATCCTATGGTATAACTCTGTGCTGGATCTGGCATCCTCTTTAAAAAATCATATTTTAACCCATCCCTCTGTGGATTGCCCCCTAAATCCACATGACCCACCCCGCTCCCATCTGCCCCCCTTTTTGAAATCTTTAAAATATTAGATAAGAAATTAGATAAAAAGACCCTCAACCCCTTCTTTGCAACATGCCACCTCTCGGGATTCCAAAATCCGTCATCAAGGTAGGCCCTCGATAACGTGGAGGGCCAGATCTGCGAGAGGGGGGAGACTCGCAGCGCAAGAAGCTCAGCCGCTGAGTACATCCGGTGACAAAGGGGTGATCATTAAATGGCCAAGAAGATGACATAAGTTCTGAAAGTCCTGGAGAGAAGGAAGATGTAAGTTTCGCTGTTGGTAGAAGATGTTATATTGTCCTTAGTTAACAGTAGGAGGAGTCTTATGTTGTTCAAGAACACCAAGGAAATAATGTCAAGGACACCTTTACAAAGTAGTTGGTTAGATTGTAAATGTTCTGATGTGCCAATCCATCTGGTGATGAAGAGCGATGTAATGACTCCTGCAATATCTGTATCCTAGCTGTTAAAAACTCTCCATCTGACTGAAAGAGATGATGAAGTATAAGGCTGGTTTATATGTTCTTGTTGGTGATGTTGATATAATAAGATGAGATGTATTAGAAATGGAATATTAGGAAGATGTATTTGCTGTGGGATAATCAGTTAGATGGTCAATAATAGAAGTATCTTCTGAAACCAGATGAGGGAAATGTGTTTGATATGAGGCGGCTGAGATTATAATTCTAAAATCGTCCGCTCGCCTTTTCAAGCCATCGTGGCTTTTTTTTTTTTTTAAATCTCAACTGGTTTTTTATAAATCAGATGTCATTATGGGAACCACCCCTTCAGTAGAAAATAAGTATTCTATGACAGTCTAGAAAAGGGGGGGGGGTTCCTGTGGTGGTACTTACGGAAAAAATATCCCTGCAGCAGCAATCAAGGGTTGCCAAAACTAATTAATGGTTTAACTTGTTGTTTAACGGCTAACACAGCACTGCTCTAATGTCGTTACTATCTCCGCTGTCCAGGGTGCTGAAGTTTTGTAATGGAGGCTTTAAAAGTAATAGGAAGTTTCTATTGCATCGATAAGGATTGTTTTGCCGTTAAAGAGGTCGCCGCCGACCACAGCCTTCCCAGCAACCCATCCATTGCCAGCGGGAGGAAAGGCAGCAAACTACCACAACTCGGGCGCCGCTGCTGCCTCCGATCTAGCAGCCGTTAGTTTCCTCATCCTCGCGACACAGAGAAGCGCCGGTAGAAAAGAAAAAAGCCGATCCCGCCCCAGCCATGGCATCACGGAGAGCGGAAAAGCTCTCAGCTGGCCGGCGGGAAGTTCAGACAGCCGGGTCGGGGGTAGTGATGATCCGTCCTGCCCCCGAAGACTTCAGATGGCCCAAAGTCACCCCCATCATTATCGGGGCTCAGGGAGGCGGCGCCATCTTGAGCATGTGCACGTGCAGGTATATTATTCTTCACCACCCAGAGTTCCTTCTGCTGGTAGTCCTTGTGGAAGAATCAGGATTTTTCTCCCTAAGCATTTTTTTTTTTTACTACAAGACAGGGAAAAGTAAGGTACATTCAAGAAGCTGAGTTCTTGGATGTTTACTTAACGTTTTTTAAAGGCTGTTTCATCTTTCAAGACTTGGCAGACTTATAACTTTGCCTCCTTCCTTCCCAAAGCACCATTGCTTCTTGGAAGCAATTCCAAGATAGTCCAGTCTTTACTTCTGAAGAAGAATAGTTTTGGAGAAAATGTATTTGGGAGAAGAGAAAAGAAAAAGCAAGCAATGCATAATATTCTATTAGAAAAATTATGAAGTAACATACTTCATCTGGCAATATTTACCCCTTGCTGTAATAACTTTTAGCTGTACATTTCCTCTGCTTTGGCCCTCTGCCGAGGACCAATAATGAGGAGTAAATCTCAGAGACACAAGGAGAAAAACATTTTTCTGTTCATTAAGGTGGAGAATACTATATTTTATTGAAATGTTGGACTATAGAATTCTAAGGGCTTCCATATTCTCCTTTATATAAAAGCTGGTAAAACAAAGCTGATTCTATTCTGAATAGGGAGGAGGAGGAGGAGGAGGAGGAGGAGGAGGAGGAGGAGGAGGAGGACAGACAACTTTGGTGTTGAGCATCTATTGTATTTGGCAACCAAAAGTGAAAAGCCATTGAGACCCAAAGCTTCATAGCAAGAAGGCTTCTCCTCCATATAAAGGAGAACATTCAGAATGGATATTGTGTTGTGCTGTGTTGTGTTTTTCAGTAGAAAATACAGATTTCCTGCCAGGTCATTGTGATCCAGTTTCAGTCTGCCTTTGGCACACCAAGATGAGGGTTCATTGGGCAGATGTGTTCTCCACAAATGACTTCATTTTCTAATCATCATTCAATCAGACATAAGTCCAGGCAAAAGTATAAAAAGAAAAGCACAGAAAGTTAAAAAAACAATACAAGACTGTTGCAGGAGCAGAATATTATATATATTTATCTAACTGACAATGTATTATCAGTTAGCTTAATGGTTAGGCAAAGGGAAAAAGCTCATTCCTTTTCCATTTCTTAACCAAAAAAATAAGACAAAACTCATGCAATAGGAATTATTATCCATTTTATCAGGTTGGGGGAACATTATGAACATTACGTGTTTGGAGAAGTGTCATCAGCAGCTGTGAAACTGATTTGGCTAACTTCAATTTTTATTGCATTTTCACTCACTATTAATTACTTCATAAAATGGCAAGGCAAAGTAGCCCAACCATCAGCAGAGTCATTCTAAATGGAAACAAGTTCAAATGTTGATTAGGGTTCTAGCTAGACTGAAGATGGATATGTGGGTATATAGGTAGATGGATGGATGGGTGGATGGATAGATGGGTGAATGGATAGATGGGTGGATGGATATATGTGTTGATCTGTTGATGGATAGATGGATAAATAAGTACATGGGTAGATGAATTGATGTGTGGATGGATGGATGGATGGATGGATGGATGGATGGATGGATGGATGGATAGATAGATAGATAGATAGATAGATAGATAGATAGATAGATAGATAGGTGGGTGGGTGGGTGGGTAGATGGATGGATAGATGGATATATGGGCAAATGGGTAGGTGGATAGATGGTAGATGGGTAAATGGATAGATGGATGGATAGATGGGTAGATGGATAGATGAATAAATGGATAGGTGGATAGATTGGTTTGATGGGTAGATAAGTAGATGGGTAGATGGGTTGATGTATAGATGGATAAATGGATAGACAGACAGACAAACAGACAGAAAGATATAGATAAGTGGATGGATAAATGGACAGATAATTTTCTGAAATAAATTGCCTTATCTATATATATAAAAGCAAAAGCTAATCATGCATTAATCATGAAATCTTCAGAACCGTAAAGCCTACAAACTTGAAATTTGTCACATACATTCCACTTGGCTTCTAAGTGCTCACTAAGAAATGATTTTTTTTGAAATGACTATCAAAACATTAGTATTTCCTATATTATTATAACACACTCTGATGCTAATTAGTTAGACGTTTTACTCCCCCTCCCAACTTGAAAATAACTCTGGAGAGAACGGGATAACATAGCACAGGCTTCTGTGGGGCAAGCCTCATGAAGAGAAGGGGCTAGAAAGCCTGAGAGAGAGAAAGGGAGAGGAGAGGATCTATGGGGCCAGCCTAAGAGAGAGAAGGGAGAGGAGAGGATCTCTGGGGCCAGCCTGAGGGAGAGAAGGGGAGAGGAGAGGAACTATGGGGCAAACCTGAGGGACAGAAGTGGATAGGAGATGTTTCTGTGGGGCAAAGCTGAGGGAGAAAAGGGGAGAGGATCTATGGGGCCAGCCTGAGAGAGAGAAGGGGAGAGAAGAGGATCTGTGGGGCCAGACTGAGGGAGAGAAGGGGAGAGGAGAGGAACTATGGGGCAAACCTGAGGGACAGAAGGGGATAGGATAGGAGATGTTTCTATGGGGCAAGGCTGAGGGAGAGAAGAGGAGAGGAGAGGCTTCTGTGAGGCCAGCCTGAGGGAGAGAAGGGGAGTGGAGAGGATCTATGGGGCCAGCCTGAAGGAGAGAAGGGGATAGGAGAGGATCTATAGGGCCAGCCTGAGGGAGAGAAGGGGATAGGAGAGGATCTATGGGGCAAGTCTGAGTGAGAGAAGGGGATAGAGAGGAGAGGCTTCTGTGGAGCAAGGCTGAGGGAGAGGAGGGGAGAGGCTGGTCATAACTATTCATTAATTTTCAAACTCTGATTTATCAAAACTGATTTATCAAGCCCGAACACATAATTTCGTAGTGGAGCATGGGTATTCAGCTAGTCTTTAATAATGTAATGCAGAAAGAAATTGTGTTACTCATTTTCTCGTTTGTTTTTAATTAAATGATTGATGTGAAAATTTCCTAGGTTCACAAACATTCATTTGTAAGGGGCAGAGAAGAAGTAAAAGAATTCTCAGAACTTTCCTCCTTCCAGGGTTCAGGCTTTCCAATCCATCTGTTCATGAACATCTTTTAAGCAATCAACCTTAAAAGAATCTGGCTCTAACTTCCCCCAGACTGAGCCAAGGCAAATAAAAATTGATTCAAGACACTAGTCCACTCATCCGCTTGTCTTGGATTGTCTGGGCACAACTCAAGCTATTGGCAAACTTGCTTCCATTCACCTCTGTCCCATAACATGCACTGTGAGGAAACATAGTGTGTTGGCACATAGATATTGTGGCATTAGAGTTTCTAGACTTATAACTAAGTTAGTTGATGGTTGCCTTCTTCTCTCCCTCTCTCCTCCTTTTTTCTTTTCTTGTTTCTTTTGTACCTTTGATTCAGACTCCTGGCAACCCCCTGGATTATACCCTGCCATTTTCCTGGCAACATTTTCAGGCCCAAAAGTCACGCAACTGGCCTAGTACCACCATACCACTGTTTCTCTCCAGTATTGCTTGAGATGACCCAAATAACATTTTGATGGCAGCAAAACCATTCTACTTTTCAGAACATTAAATTAGCATTGAACTCTGTTGAGCAGAACAGAGTCAAATGCTAGTTGATGAGTCCATGAACTTGGAGGAGCAATAGTTTGTGTCCTGTTTATGTTCATGCCTTCATGCCATGGACAAAAGAGTACAGAAAAGACTGACGAAGACGATTAGAGGGCTGGAGTGCTAAAACAAATGAAGAACTAGAGTGGAAAGGCTAAGAATGTTATGGGTCCCCCTCTGCTAAGGAGATCCATCCATGAGATCAAAAAGAAAGGCCTTCTCCATGGTGGCTCCCTCCCTGTGGAACATCATGGCTTCCAGAGATAAGATTGACCCTCCCTTTTGAAATTCATCCTCAAGGCTCTGAAGACCAGGTTTTGCCAATGGGCCATGGGGACCCCAGAGTGAGATGGAAGACATCAAGTGGATCATTTGATCAGTAACATATCCTTAGCAGAAAACTATAGTCCATATATCGACATTGACAAATTTTGAAAGCTTTTGTGCATTTTTAACTACTATGCTATAGAAAACACATCTGATAAAATGCATATTATCAAATGCTGTATCTTGTCTCATGCTTCCCCTCTGGCATGATTTATTTATTTATTAAATTTATAATTGTAAATTTATTTAAGTTTATGTTATCCTCTTCTGCTAGAAGCATTCAGTGACTGAAAAGTGCTTTCCTGCATGACTGCGTAAAAGCATCATGTTATTAAAGTCTGCGCTACAGGGGCATATTTTCAATAAATTTATCTGACATTTATCTCAAAATAATAATAATAAATTACTGGTTTATGATGGATGGATTATAGCTGTATGAAATAAGAAGCGTTGCACAATTATTCAAATATTCAGAAAATAATGCAGGGCATTAATTCAAATAAAATTTCCAAGCACTAAATTTGTTGAGAACATTTGGTCCAAATCTTTAATGCATTTCTCAGTAACTTGAAAGGTATTAAAATGGATATTAACTTGAAAGGCAATACGTACATTTTGAAAATAAATGCAGAAACAGAATATAACGCAGGGAAAGTTATTGTCTCAAATATTCGAGAACCACTCAATCATGGGACAATTTGAATCCAGAGTAAGTAGGACCAAAAGAAATAGATCATGTTGTTGCTGTTAGTTTCAAAGTCGTGTCCAACCCATCACGACTCCATGGATAACATTCCTCCAGGCCTTCCTGTCCAGAGGATGGTAGCATCCTCTGGAGTCCAGTGAAGCTCATGCCGACTGCTTCAGTGACTCCATCCAGCCACCTCGTTCTCTGTCGTCCCCTTCTTCTTTTGCCCTCAATCATTTCCAGTATTAGTGACTCCTTTCTGCTCATTAGGTGGCCAAAGTATTTGAGTCTCATCTTCAGGATCTGACCTTCTAAAGAGCAGTTGGAGTTGATCTCCTCTAGGACTGACCGATTTGATCACCTTGCAGTCCAAGGGACTTACAGGAGTCTTTTCCAGCATCAGAGTTCAAAGGCCTCCATTCTTTGGCGCTCAGCTTTTCTTATGGTCCAACTTTCACAGCCATACATTGCAACTGGGAAAACCATAGCCTTGACAATACAGACTTTTGTTGTGATGTCTCTGCTTTTTAGTATGCTGTATAGATTTGCCATAGCTATTCTCCCCAAGAGCAAGAGTTTTTTAATTTCTTGGTTGCAGTCCCCATCTGCGGTGATCTTGGAGCCCATGAAAATAAAATCTGTCACTACCTCCATTTCTTCCCCATCTAGAAAAGCCAGGAATTGAGAGGGCCAGATGCCATGATCTTAGTTTTCTTAATATTGAGTTTCAAGACACCATTTTCACTCTCCTTCTTCACCTGAATCAAAAGGCTCTTTAGTTCCTCTTCGCTTTCTGCCATTAGAGTGCTATCATCTGCATATCTGAGGTATTTCTCCCAGCAAAAAAAATATATTGATATTTCTCCCAGCAATCTTAATTCCAACTTTTGATTCATCTAGCCCCGCCTGTCTCATGATGTGCTCTGCATATAAGTTAAATAGGCAGGGTGACAGTATACAGCCTTGCCGGACTCCTTTCCCAATTTTGAACCAATCAGTGGTTCTGTATCCAGTTCTCACTGTTGCTTCTTGACCCACATATAGGTTTCTCAGGAGACAAACAAGATGGCCTGGTACTCCCACTCCTATAAGAACTTGCCACAATTCGTTGTGATCCATACAATCAAAGGCTTTAACTTAGTCAATGAAGCAGAAGTAGATATTTTTCTGGAACTCCCTAGCTTTCGCCATAATCCAGCATATATTGGCAATTTGATCTCTAGTTCCTCTGCCTCTTCGAAATCCTGCCTGTACTTCTGGTAGTTCTCGATCGATAAAATTCTACAAGCTAGGCTTCAGCAATATAAGCATAACCTTAGTAGCATGTGAAATGAGTGCAATGATGTGATAGTTTGAACATTCTTTGGCATTGCCTTTCTTCGGAATTGGAATGTAAACTCATCTCAAACAAATTGGCCATCAATAGGTACAAAAAGAGATTATCAAAGAGATGATAAAAAAGCCAAAAAGGAAAGAAAAATTCCAAAGTCTCTCTCACCAGCAATTAACACCCACATAAACAGGAATTAACACCAAGATTAACACTAAACCAACAATCAAGAAGCAAACAATACCCCAATAAAGGACTTGCCAAAGGAGCTAACAGTAAACAGTTCAATCAAGTAACCACCAAAATTAACATTGACAGGGCAAGCTAGTGGTACATAAAATGAGAGCAGACCCTACTGCCTACTAGCAATGATGATATTACCTAGTTGGGTAATGAAAAGTCTGCAAGCAAACACCCAAGCACAAAAAGCCCCGAGGATCCCATAGTTCAACCCAGAGCTAAAAATAGTCTCTATCCATAGCTCAACTGGGATGGAAATCTATTCCATCAAGAACGTAACTTTTTCTACTTCTTATTTGACTTCCAAGATCCAATGTGCTAATAACAGTGTAGGGATACCAAATGAACTCTTAGTGAAATCACTGAGATAGCACAACATTACCACAAAGCCAAAATATATATTTGCACAAACACCTTGGCAAGATATGCTGCAGCACCAAAGCATTAATCCAGGAAAGCTGAATTGCTGGTTTCTTTAAACTCCATAATACCCAAACTTCCTAACCCTTTAAACTTCCTAACACCCAATAATAGGGAGGCCATTAATAACAGAGCCGTGGGTTAGATGTACACACAGTGTTGGCTACACATTTTGATGGGCCAAAGCAACTGGCTGGAAATCAATCAGGATTTGCTTACTTTTGTGAGAAGTTGAGATTTTCTGGGTCCATCAGCAGCTGTGTTGCACTCAATATGTTCACATGTTCTTGATAAAAGTAGTTGACTGTGGTTTGCGGGCAAACAAAGATTTCTGCTTCTACTGTAGGTCCTCAGTTACCATTCCTCCACTGTTCATTTATATAGTATCACAAAGGAAATGTGGTAATTTAGGGAAAAAAGCTGTTCATGAATTGAGATGCAAACAAAACAATATAAACTTTGGTGATACTTTCTGAACCGTTGGGAGTTTTAGAGAATGTACACCTTGGCAAATCAAACTCAGGTAGCCTCAGGAAGAAAAGCTACCCATTTCTTCCAGTTTTGTCTATACAGAGATGCTGTTATTCCTTCAAACAAAACATGTACCACTTTTCTTCCTGAAGCTGAACAGATAAAGTAAATATATAATGTTTATTATGATTATTGGGTTGCAAATTAAACTATCAGCTTCTTGGAAACATAACAGAACAGACCCCCAGGAGCCATGATATTGGAAGAAAAAAAAGCCATAAACATTATGTGGAAAATAAGAATAAAATCAACTAACTTCCAGAATGCTGCAAAGTATTGATAAAACGCATATAACAGTGCAGTGGATACATGAATGGACCCTAATCAATAGTAACAGAGTGAGAAATTAATCAGTAAAATTTTTTTAAGCCTGCAGTACTTACATTCCATCCAAGAAATATTGAAGTATTAATTGGGTCTACCTGATTGTATGAGAATGTCAATATATAAAAATAAAAATGGATGTTGGTCAGTGACAATTAAAATATAACAGGAGAATTAAATCCTAGTTGCAATAAAATGGTCTTTAAAAAGAAAATGGAAATAGATAGATGATGTTGATAGATAAATAGAGGATAGATGAGAGATGTGAGAGAGAGAGAGAGAGAGAGAGAGAGAGAGAGAGAGAGAGAGAGAGAGAGAGAGAGAGAGAGAGAGAGAGAGAGAGATAGGCAGACAGACAGACAGACAGACAGAGCTTACTCCCTACTTGAAACAAGTATTCACGTTTGTTATCTTCTTTTGTCTTTTTTGTGGCGGGGAGGGGGGAGGAGATGAGTGGAAGGTTGAAAACACTCTTTCTTTCAAGTTTTCCCCTACCCAGAGAAACAATGGTTCCTTTTCTCTTTCTCAAAGAAATTGCTGTAATATTTTGATACTGAGTTTTTGGTCTGTATCAATGCAAACTCTTTCAACACCTCCCCCCTCCCCCTCAGTGTCCAATTTCAAAACCCACTTCTTGAGTATGGATTAGGTAGGGGCTTAAAATATGACTTATGCCCTGGAGCAGGTCTGTTAATGACAAAACCTGCATACTAACTGTGAAGAATATTCTGATTTTTTTTAACACCATGCTACTGCAGAAACCTTTATGGGTCATGCTAGCTTAACTTGTATTACTACATTTATTTGATCATGATGTGCTACTGCCTGTCACCTTGCTTTGATATACTGAACGTCTATTTACACTCAGCACGATGTCTCGATTCTTATTTTTTGTATGTGGAGCTTTGGTACGTAATGGTCCTGTGTGGATTCCCAGATGAAATGAAACCTTCTGACTCACTCTGACGCACTTTGGGAAACCTAAGTCTTGTTTCTTCTTTCTTTCTTTCTTTCTTTCTTTCTTTCTTTCTTTCTTTCTTTCTTTCTTTCTTTCTTTCTTTCTTTCTTTCTTTCTTCATCTGAATTCAGCCTGGTGAGTGAATTGCCATGTTTTATGTCTTGATCTAAGGAATTACAAAGCTCTGTGACATCCCTGCCTAAATCTGGTGTTCATTGATCAAAAAGGATGCTATGTTAGAAGATATTGCTAAAGGACATGGGACAGAACAGGAATTACCAATAAAGGAGAATATGAGAGACTCTCATAACTCTCTCTACCCGAGCTACAGATATTCTCCACTATTGCAAAGGAGAATAGTTGTAGCCCGGGGCTGAAATGAGGGGTCCTTGGTGCTCTCTGAGCTTGGTTGTCTTATTGCAGAGGTGTCATTACCTAAGTAGGTAACATCATCAATGCCCCTCACAGAAGAAAATGTCTGCAAGAAAACGAGCAAGCTCAGAGAGCACCAAGGACCCATCAGAATAGGCATTTTGCTTCTGGGTCTACTAGATAAAGACCTTCATTGGAAACAGGAACAAAAATGAATCATCTAGGTTTGCCAAAGATTACTCGAAACCAAGTTTTTGAACTTTGCTATGAGTTAAACCTGAAGCAGAAACTTATAACAATTCAATTCAACTGTACACAGAAGTCCTCTAATGGAGAATAGGATATTGTTCAACACCAGAATGGCAAATTACCACTGAGGGAACCAGAATTTTAACTTTAAAGAAGTAAGAAGTAAAAAAAAAAAAAAAAAAACCCGAGGAAAACTCCTTCTTGGCTACAGTGGCTTTGATTTTTTTCAGTGGAATGAATTAATTAAAAAAATGCTTCCATCCAGGAATCAATGTGGCTGAATGAATGTGTATGGTGCACTCAAGCAACTGAGTGGCATCAAGCATGCAACTCTAACAACGTTGGAAGTGAATGGCAAGAAAAGAGAACTCGGAGTCAGCAGAGGAAAAAACCAGCAGAAACTGTGGAAGCTTAGATGATATTAAGATGATTTAGCTATTAAGGGGCCTCAAATCAATCAATTTCACCCATTCTCTGCTATCAAAAACGAAACTTTGAAGCTTCTCCTCTGGAAAGTTTGGGTCAGTGTCCTTCCCTGCCATCCCCTCAAACATTGCTGAAGTATCCAAGACAGAATGAGAGTTTAAAGCAGGGACTTCTTAGAAGACCCAAATTTTGGGTTTTGCATTTGGGAGAGGATATTAGTATTCCTAAAATATTAAACAATGGACTACCTCAAGGTTCAGTTCTTGTGCCTCTTCTTTTCAGTTTATACATAGCCGATACATCTCATACAAAGGTCAGGAAGTTTGCCTATGCAGATCCTTGGGCTTTAGCCAACTAACATAAATCTTTTGAGATACCAATAGCAATAGCACTTAGACTTATATACTGCTTCACAGTGCTTTTACAGCCTTCTCTAAGTGGTTTACAGAGTCAACCTATTGCCCCCAACAATCTGGGTCCTCATTTTAATAACCTCGGAAGGATGGATGGCTGAGTCAACCTTGAGCCATTCAGAATTGAACTCCTGGCAGTGGGCAGAGTTTGCCTGCAATACTGCATTCCAACCACTGCACCACCACGACTCTTAATAATTGAAGATGTCTTCACTTCCGACTTAGACATATTAGATAAGTACTTCCATAATTGGAGGCTATGGTCTAAGCCAACCAAGATGGAAGTAATGTGTTTCCATCTTTGTAATAGATCAGCAGGCAAAGAGTTTAATATACATTTCAAGGGAAACTGAATGACTCAATCACAATAAATATCCTAAACATCTTGGAGTCATCCTGGACAGGAATCTTTCCTATAAAGAACGCTTGATGAAGACGGCTGCCAAATTGAGAAGGCCCAACACTCACTCTCCCTCCCTCCCTCCCTCCCTCTCTCTCTCTTTCAATTCAAAGATAATTTGAGGGAGGGAAAGTTATCCTCCTTCTGGGTAATGATAGTCTTAACAGACAAAAAGAAATGTTGTGCTTGCAGTTAATTTGGGTACAGTAATGTTTTTGCTGTAATTTCCTGCTCCTCTATTGCTCTTGCTGTCTTTCTTGCATTACCCAAGAAGGATGGTGATGCTTTTCATTTCATTTTCTCTTCCATTTCACCATGGAACATCAACACAATAAAGAAGCTCTGTCAGGCCAGACTTTTTTTTTTTTTTACACTGATTTTTGTCTGGTGAAAACATTCTGTAACTTTACATTATGGATAGCCCTCAACTTATGACCACAATTGAGCCCCAAATTTTTCTTCTTAAGCAAGTTGTTAAGTGAGTTTTGCCCCATTTCATGACCTACTCTTGCCATGGTTGTTATGCAAATCGTTGCAGTTGTTAAGTGAATCTGGCTTCCCCCATTGACTGCTTGTCAGAAGCCCGTTGGGGAGGTTGCAAAAGGGGATCATGTGATCCTGGGACAGAGCAGCCGCCATAAACACGAACCAGTTGCTAAGCACCTGAATTTTGATCATGTGACCACAGGGATGCAGCAACAGTCGTAAGTGTGAAAAAAGATCATAAATAACTTTTTTCAGTGCTGTTGTGATGTCAAATGATCACTAAGCAAATGGTTGGAAGTTGGAAGTGGAGGACTACATGTAGAAACAATGAGAGGTACAACTTTATCAGATAGCTACTCTGGGTGTCAATTTTAAACCTAGACCATTATGAATGGAACCAAAATGAAACCAGTCTCATAATTAGAAGTTGATATGAAAGATGAAAATAAAGGCAATTCAAATAACTGAATGTTAGAATTTCTTTGCCTAAAGGGAAGATTAAAAGGCTTAAAATTCATGGAAATTGGAAATTTGAATTGAACTGAATTGAGATTGAGAAAGATGGAGAAAAGGGGAGCGCAAGACTGATTTGTCCCAACTGATCATCAAAGAAAGTTGAATGGTGAGTCCAAGAAGAATTAAAAGGAAAAGCTTCTATAAATTTATAGAACAGTTTACTACAAGAGATACTGATGGCCCTCAACGTGGACAGAGTTTTAAAAAAACAATGACAGTTACAGTCACCAAAATTATAAGGTAATACAGGTGGTAGCAGCAGCAGCAGCAGTAGTACTTGTTGTAGTAGTAGTAGTGGCACAGCTGCAGCTACAGCACCTAGCCAGCATTGTGATCTAGGCTTCCTGAATCATTAAAACACACGAGTAGTCCCAAAAACCTCTTTTATTGCAACAGCTGTGAATTATGTTCATTCACAGCTGAGTCCCAATTAGTTGCAAAAAGTCCTTCAGGAAAAGTCCTTTGGGATAATCACCAACCTTTACCTCCCTTGAAATGCTGCCGAAGACCTATTTGGCAAAGCCACATGGATTCCAGAATCAAACAGAGATGCCGACTGGGAACAGAATTAACAATGTTGCTTTCCTGCAAAGTGCCCACATGCCTTTGCTCCTCTTTTAAGCTTTATGGGAGGGGCCAATCATCTCCAGGCCTTACTCCTGAGTTTTAACTGTTCATGCCTTCTGGCAGTTCTGCACATGCGCGCACTAGGAACAGGCTCCTCCTGTTCCTCTGCCTCTCTGCTCTCTGACTCTGGAGGCTCTGGAGTCCACGCATCACTCCTAGATGGCCCTGCCCCACCTCTGCCTCTAATGCAGAGCCGGGCCTTCCCCAGACTCCAGGACTGGCCCATGTTCCTCCCCAGCCTCCTCACTGACTGACTCTGCTGTCAGCTCCTCCGCAGGCTGCTGGCAGACCACAACAGCCAGCTTTGACCAGTCTGGAGAAGATAATAAGGACTAAACCAGGTCAATACTTAAATAAGAAACTCAACAGGATTCAGACTGTTTCAAAGAAGTTTTTAGCTTTATCTCATTAACAGAGAAATAAACTTCTAGATCAGAGTTGTTGGGAATACGAATGGAAGCTGCTGTGAAGTTCTTTATGGACTTTCCATTAGTAGCCAGTTACTTTGGAACAGATTGCTGGACTGTTTAGCAAACTTTTTTTTTTTTTTTTTTTGTACTGATAGCATTTGGATGCAGTGCATGTGTTAATTCAATTTTATCTCTCAGCCAATGCCTTGGAGCTAGGCATTTTCAATCAAGGGGAACTGTCTGCACACAGCAGTGAGAAACCACCAAACTAATCAGCGGGCTTTAAATATGAACCCTTTGGGCTGAATGACTGGCTAGTAAATTTTGGACTGTGACACCTTCAACTGTCATAAGTGAGTCTTTGCTGATGAAGCCTTGATCAAAATATCCTTCAACAT
The DNA here is from genome assembly GCA_030761175.1 of Masticophis lateralis. Taxonomy (NCBI): domain Eukaryota; kingdom Metazoa; phylum Chordata; class Lepidosauria; order Squamata; family Colubridae; genus Masticophis; species Masticophis lateralis. Next base: position 104,113,170 of record JAUDYJ010000005.1, read on the forward strand.
TAAAACCAACTAAACATCAAGCAAATGGGAAGGAGAAACCATGGGTCTTGGGACTTGCTCTGTTCCTTTCCATGAACTAGGATATCCTGATCCCATCGAGACTTGTTTAAACTGAACAGGAACATAGAAATAAATATAAGGCTAGAAAAGGCCTTGGAAGTCTTCTAATCCAAACCCTGACCAAGGCAAGAGACCTTATAGCATCCCAGACAAATAGTTCTCCAATCTTTCCTTGAAAACCTCCATGATGGAGCACCCATAACACCGGCTGTTCCATTGATTAATTGTTCTGTCAGAAAATTTCTCCTTCTAGGTTGGATCTCTCTTTAACAGGCTTCCACCCGTTACTTCTTGTCCTGCCCTGACCAGTCATTTGCCTTGGAGAACAAATCAACCCATCCTCCTCCTCCTCCTCCTCCTCCTCCTCCTCCTCCTCCTCCTCCTCCTCCTCCTCCTCCTCCTCCTCCTCCTCCTCCTCCCCCCCCTCCTCCTCCTGCCAAAGAATAACAGGTCATAATCTTACCCATCAGCATGAAGAGCAAGAGATACCAACAAAAACACGAGGAAACATCAACTCAACATCAGGACTTCCATATTAATATTATCTCATGGCTTATCTCTCTGTCTCCTCTTCTGCTTCTTTTCCATCTTGACAATTTCTCATTTTATGGACAATAATTTAAAAAAAAACAAGTAATCCTGTCTTCTGGTCAACATAGTAACTGTCCAGGGGAAGACATTTGTTAACCTACACTGAACCCCTAAAGGGATTTCACTACAAACATCATCACCCAGAATATCTTGGACTTCCACCTAAGATAGAAACAACCAACAGAATAACTGTATACACTCAACTCAATGAGGGCCCCCCCCCATTAAAATAACTAATTGATTTTAATACAATTTATTTCATTAAATAATTTGTCAGCTGAATTCAAGCAAAAGCTGGAGACAGTCTGAAGTTTCTTTGTAGGTGGGTGCTCCAATTTCTGATGAATCTGTCTCGGCAGGACTATTTCTGTCCACGGCCATACAGGTGAAACTTGAAAAATTAGAATATTGTGCAAAAGTTCATTTATTTCAGTAATGCAACTTAAAAGGTGAAATTAATATATGAGATAGACTCATTACATGCAAAGTGAGATAGTTCAAGCCTTGATTTGTCATAATTTTGATGATTATGGCTTATAGCTCATGAAAACCCCAAATTCACAATCTCAGAAAATTAGAATATTACATGAAATCAATAAAACAAGGATTGTACATAGAACAATATCAGACCTCTGAAAAGTATAAGCATGCATATGTACTCAGTACTTGGTTTGGGCCCCTTTTGCATCAATTACTGCCTCAATGTAGTGTGGCATGGATGCTATCAGCCTGTGGCACTGCTGAGGTGTTATGGAAGACCAGGATGCTTCAATAGCGGCCTTCAGCTCTTCTGCATTGTTTGGTCTCATGTTTCTCATCTTCCTCTTGGCCATGCCCCATAGATTCTTTATGGGGTTCAGGTCAGGCGAGTTTGCTGACCAATCAAGCACAGTAATCCTATGGTCATTGAACCAGGCTTTGGTACTTTTGGCAATGTGGGCAGGTGCCAAGTCCTGTTGGAAAATGAACTCAGCATCTCCATAAAGCTTGTCTGCAGAAGGCAGCATGAAGTGCTCCAAAATCTACTGGTAGACGGCTGCGTTGACCCTGGACTTAATGAAGCACAGTGGACCAATACCAGCAGATGACATGGCTCCCCAAATCAACACAGACTGGAAACTTCACACTGGACTTCAAGCATCTTGCAGTGTGTGCCTCTCCATTCTTCCTCCAGACTCTGGGATCTTGGTTTCCAAATGAGATGCAAAAGTTGCTCTCATCAGAAAAGAGGACTTTGGACCACTGAGCAACAGACCAGTTCTTTTTGTCTTTAGCCCAGGTAAGACACTTCTGATGTTGTTTGTTGTTCAGGAGCGGCTTGACAAGAGGAATACGACTTTTGAAGCCCATGTCCAGGATCTGTCTGTGTGTGGTGGCTCTTGATGCACTGACTCCAGCCTCAGTCCACTCCTTGTGAAAGTCCCCAACACTTTTGAATGGCCTTTTCCTGACAATCCTCTCCAGGCTCCAGTCATCCCTGCTGCTTGTGCACCTTTTTCTTCCACACTTTTCCCTTCCACATAACTTTCTATTAATGTGCTTTGATACAGCACTTTGGGAACATCCAACTTCTTTTGCAATTACCTTTTGAGGCTTTCCCTCCTTACGGAGGGTGTCAGTGATGGTTTTCTGCACAACTGTCAGGTCAGCAGTCTTTCCCATGATTGTAATTCCTACTGAACCAGACTGAGAGACCATTTAAAGGCTCAGGAACCCTTTGCAGGTGTTATGCTTTAATTAGCTGATTAGAGTGGGATACTTTGAGCCTAGAATAGTGAACCTTTTCACAATATTCTAATTTTCTGAGATTGTGAATTTAGGTTTTCATGAGCTGTAAGCCATAATTATCAAAATTATGACAAATCAAGGCTTGAACTATCTTGCTTTGCATGTAATGAGTCTATCTCATATATTAATTTCACCTTTTAAGTTGCATTACTTAAATAATTGAACTTTTGCATGATATTCTAATTTTTCAAGTTTCACCTATTTCTTTATGACTCTGAATTTAGCCATCCCCCAGATAATGCATCGCAGCAAAAGGCTAGGGTGCTCCTGACTTTGACAGCAGATTAAAAAGCAATTGAAAGGGTGGGCTAAATTCAATTTAGGAACCATAAAACCATGCACTTTATATTACGTTGATTTCAATTAGAAAGTTCCATTAATTAATCAGACTGGTCAAACACCAGTGGGAGTGAGGGGTGGAACTCCTGTGCTTGAATAATTTCACGGTACCCAGCTCTTTTGCTGAGGTTTCAAAATATTCAAATTTACCTTTTGCTTTTCTACATTTTCGTTCATCTCAATATGTCCTTTTATAGGTTTTGAAACACTAAAGAAAGTTGCTGTGGCCTAAAAATAACTTTAGGGGCCAGATGGGGAGTTGAGGTCCACACGTCTTTGAATTGCTGAGGCTGGGAAAGACTGTTTTGGAGGTAGGTATGAATGGCTAAGGGAATTAAGTAAGCTTACCCCAACAAAAAGAAGGCTCTGCCTGGATAGCATCTCGTGTTACAGCAACCTGAGGGGCTGTCACAGGGAAGAGGGCATACATTTATTATCCCAGATGCCTGAGGGCAGGACAAAAAGCAATGGGTGGAAGCTAATTGGAGAGAGGACCAACCTGGAAATGAGGAATTTCCTGACAGGGAGAATGATTAATCAGCTAGCCTCCTTCAGACTCTGAATGCTCTATCATTGGAGCTTTTCCAGAAAAGATTGGAAAGTCATTTGTCCAAAAGGGAATACCTTCTTCTGCTTTAGGGTTTGGATTAGAAGGTCTCCAAGGTCCCTTCCAACCCTATGAAACACTGTAAAATATACTCCAACAGTTGTGAAGTGTTTGCTGCAGAAGCAATCCTATTAGCAAAAGAATTTACTTTCAGGCTGCTCAACGTTTCACAGCTCAAAGCACAACAAATTGTTTCCACAGCAGGCTAGCTGTGGCCGTGTGTGATTACGAAAGCAATATTGATTAAACAAGAAACAAAGATATTGTTTTCATTACTGCCAAAGGTCTCAAAGGTGACCAGGTGATGACAGAACATCAAGAAATGAAGCCCCCTGGAAGAGACATTGAATGAAAATCTGATTTTGAATGGGTAGTTTGATTTGGATTTTACTCCACATTGAGGACGATTCAGTTTTGGCATTTTATTCAGAGTCCTGTTTGCTTAAATGATGGATAATTTAATTCATCCAATCAATTTGACTGCAGTCAAGATTGCACATCTCCCCCAGAGTCTGGCATCTTGAAATCCATTCAAAAGCACCTGGTTTGATTTGGGATGTTTCTTTGGTGACTTGATTTGGAATAACAGAATAACAGAGTTGGAAGGGAACTTGGAGGTCTTCTAGTCAACCCTTTGCTCAGGTAGGAGACCCCTATACCATTCTAGACAAATGACCAAAAAGTGGCTGAAATGTGACTTGAAAGGGTGAGTTGATTTAACTGAAGTTTTGAACACTCCTAATCAACACATCATGTACCCCTATTCCGGCAACAAGAAAACCTTTTTGAACAATTATCCTCTTCTTAGGAACAGGCATCTGGTTAGAAATTCATTCTGTTCTTCAGTTCCTGTTGATAAGGAACATTTTAAAAGGGAGAATAAGAAAAGAACTGCTGCCAAGAAGAAAAACCTGAAACAATTTTTTTCTAGTCATATACATTATAGAACTAAGGCAATGATGACAGGAAGCAAACCAAACATATTCTGATGGAAATTATAAACATATACCCTGAGAGTCAATTGATAGATTTTTGTTTTTGCATCTTCATATCATTTCCACCCCATGTCTCCTTTCATCCTTTTTAAACAAGCAAAGAAACAAAACCTTTATGTAAGTGAAGAGGAAATACTGCAAGTAATGTTTTCATTCAATAGCACTGGGAACCAACCATGCAGAAGAAGCACTGAAGATGCATCGCTCTTGTGCTTTCTTTGTATACAAATAGCTTTGATGATGATTTGAAAAGGCTGAGGCTCTCTCTCCCTCTCTCCCTCCCTCCCTCCCCTCCCCACTCTCTCTCGATTTCAACTATCATTTGGAAAGACAGAAGCAAACAGGCCCTGATTTCCAGTTTTCACAGCAGGCTGAAGACCTTTTTCAATAAACATATATCTAAGGCAATTTACATAGTTTTCCTTGGAAGGGACACTTTGCTTGGAAGCATTTTCTGAAATGAAACATCTTGCTGAACCTTGGAACCTGCCTCTTCTGTCGTGCAAATTATTACATTAAACTAACAATGAATGCTGCTTGTATTTAAAAATCAGACAATGCAAAAATTTATCTTGAATTTAGAGAGTTGGATTTTCAGTTTTCTTGGCACAAAAGAAATAAGCACACAACTTTTGTTAGGAGCTGTAAAGTACTACCTTGGTCTGCCCCACTGATTTCTAGTCCTGCCTTAGGCATGAAAGCCAGCTGGGAATTCTTTGGGTCTATCATTCTCTCTCAACCCAACTGACTTCACAGGTTTTTGTTAGGGGAAGAGGAGGAAGGAGTATTAGATATCTTTGTCACCTTGAGTTATTCATAAAAATAACAAAGGAAGGAAGGAAGGAAGGAAGGAAGGAAGGAAGGAAGGAAGGAAGGAAGGAAGGAAGGAAGGAAGGAAGGAAGGAAGGAAGGAAGGAAGGCAAAAACACCACATCCTACATTGCAGCTAGCCAATTTTCTAGATTGGTAGTATTAATTATGTCAAAGTATTGCCTATTTTAATTTCAGTGGAATTTTCCGATAGACTCCTATCCAATTACTAAATAAGTCCAAGACTTGTTTGCCTGCCCAGTCTGTACAATATAAGCCAGGTACTAGGATTAATAATTGTAATCCTTTTATGGTCTACTGAAAGAATGCCAGATGCTTCTTTTGAAAATAAATTCTAGCCTGAGAAAAAATATACAAGTTATTAGAGAGTTATCCACCAGTTTTCATCATGTTTGTGATTCTGTTCTTCACTTCAAGTTGATAGAAAAAAATACATTTTGGAAATAAAACAACTTCAGGCACCTTGAGAAGGAAATAGTATTGTATTGTAGTCTGGTATTGGCCCTATGCAGTCTGCAACTGAAACCAGCTACTTTTCAAAATGTACTCCGATTTGAATGTTTATGCAAATTACATTTGAAACAAGATGGCGTAAACTTCTAAATGGGTATGTACAAATCTCACTCAGTCCGGAAATAGGATGGTCCATTGATCCCTAGTTATCTTTTAAATGCAGATGTCATTTTCTTTCTTTTTCTGCTTTTTGCAATACAACGGTATCTCTGCACAAGCATTTCTGCCCACCCAGCATGGCATATTTAGATAGATGCATGCCAGCAGCCTAGCAAGCATTCAGCCTGTGCAAACACGGCACTTCAGAATGCCTTGCAGACAGACTCAACTAGGCATGCAAAAGAATCCTGCAATGGAAGATAAACAGCTTCACAATAATTGAGTTGGTATTCAATCCTTCCTATTTCACAGCCTCTCTGTTCTGGGCTGCCAAACCAAGTGGAGAGGGAAGAGGGGAACGAGGGAGGATCGTTCTAGAACATCTAGAACAGCACTAAGAAGAAAATGCTATTGGTAGATCTCCTTCTGCAACCCAAAAATGGCAGGAATAATTTATTTTTCACAGTGGTACTTCTATTCTATTCTATTCTATTCTATTCTATTCTATTCTATTCTATTCTATTCTATTCTATTCTATTCTATTCTATTCTATTCTATTCTATTCTATTCTATTCTATTCTATTCCATTCCATTCCATTCCATTCCTATTCCTATTCCTATTCCTATTCCTATTCCTATTCCTATTCCTATTCCTATTCAACACACAATCACACACAGATCTCTAGCACACACTATACATTCAAGTTATACATCTTTGGGAAGATTTTTTTTCCATTTTCCAGGAATGGAAAAGCAACTTTATCTTAAAGATTGTCTTTTCTGCACTAAATTGTCAGCTAATTTTTTCGAGACAACAACTCACAGTGATTGGCAACAGGAAACACTCTCATTCCAATTGCATAACTTTAATAATCTCATTCCTCAATACCTTATTTCAGAATTCTGCCATAATATTGCATAGTCTGGAAAAAATACTGAACAAAATACATAATTCATACGGGGAATAGTGTTAATTTCATATTTTGGAGGTCAATTATTCATAGTTAATACTGAAACCATTTGTGACAAAACAGCTCCCTTAGAATTTACGGAATGGTCATCACCTGATTGCCATTCAATAAAAGTTGCATTACACATAATACAATTATATATACCCTGTTTTCCCCCAAATAAGACATCTTCTGATAATAAGCTCAATCAGGCTTTTGAGTGCATGGCAATAAGGCCAAGCGCTTATTTCAGGGTTCAAAAAAAATATAAGACAGGGTCTTATTTTTGAGGAAACACAGTAATACATACAGATTATTTGTAGTTACCTTCTTCTTACTAACAATTGATATTGCAATACAGCTATTCTAAGGGTGTCCTCTGAATTTCCTCCCTCCCTCCCCCCCTCTCTCCCTCTTATACTGTATATATTGGATAATCTTCTAAAGTCACATGGGTTCTGTGTTCTAATGTCAACCTCAACATAACTTCTTGTATATTTAGATTCTACTGAAATCAGTGACAAGAATCCCTAGCCCATTAGATTTATTGTTGTTTATTGCTATGTGCAATATCAGGTAAGGTATTGCTGAGTAAGAAAATGCAGAGATGAGATACGATAGGCAAGGCAAAATCCACAAAGAGAAAGATTAAAAGAAAAATCATTTGATGGTTCCCTAATGAGGTGTATTCTATTTAGACTGTTCACAGGTTGACCAGGAAACAGCTGTGAATGTCAGACTCCTGAATTTAACTTGGCTGCTAAGTTTAAAGGTAAAGATAAAGGTCTAGGATTTTCCTAGACCTCTCTCAGGTCTAGGATTTTTCGGCTCAAATCCTTGGCCCTGCCTCTTTCTCCTCCAGGGTTTTGCCTTCACATTATTACGCCCTGGCACTTTGGGCCATGGCCCCTCTAACCCACTCCCTTCGCTTTGGCCCATTTGTTGAAGTACAGTTCGTGTTGGGCTTTTGGGCGCCCAGGACAGTTTGCAGCCAGCCAATCGGTGCAGGGGCTTGGGGGTTCTGGGAGTAGAGCGAGGGATGCAGTTCAGAGGGTGGCTCTGTCAGTTCGGAGCCTCTCAAGGTGGCTGAGAGCAGCATGGGGGAGGGATCCAGTCACAAAAGACGGGGGGAGGGGGCTGTAAAAGACGAGGGATCCAGCCACAAAAGATGGTTGGAGGGGGGCTATAGTGGACAAGGGATCCATCAGGTGGGGTTCCCAGGGCCTCTCCTTGTGGAAAAGGGAGCTGGGAGATGGCAAAAGTATTTCTACCCCAACCAGGGCTGCCCTAGTTAGTAGTGCTTGGGGCTCTGGAACACCCATCCCCACCTCTTCGTTCCCTCTCTGCTTCTCCCTGGTTTCTGGGAGTGCCCAGCTGGGCTCACAGGTATACCACCAAATATTTGCCCAGTGTCCTTTGTTGAGGTTATTTATCCTGGGTGGGCTAGCTCATGCCACACACCTGTCAGGAGCAACTGACCCTCTGCCTTTGCCCTGCGATTCCTTGGTCAAGCCTGCCTCTTCCCATCATTTGACAGGGTTCCCCTGTATCGCAGGGCTGGCATTGATGTTGCCCTCTGGGTATGCCAAGCCTCGCCCAATCAGCATCAAAAGCTGGGGTGGCATTCTCTGGAGGAGCCCGGGGGGGCTGCTGCCCCCCTGCCCTGAAGGAGAGCCACCCTTTCATTCAACCATTCTGGGGTCTGGCTATGGGGCTTCTTGTGCCCCCCTCTTATTCAGAGGTTACATCAGAGGCTACTTCCACTGGCCATAGAGGAGGACAGGCTCAAAGCCAGGCTGCTTGCAAGGATGGAAATGAAGAGGGGTGAGGAGCAACACTAATTCCAATCACTAATCCTTTTCTCTTTCTCTGCTCACGTTCCTTTCCCTAAACATCCCTGGGAGGGCTGGAGCCCCCGTTCAGGGTGGACAGCAGGAGTGAAATGTAAAATTTGTTACTACCGATTCTGTGGGCGTGGCTTGGTGGTGGTGGGGTAATGTGACTGGGGTGGGCGTGGCCAACTTTTTTATTTAAAAAACTTTTCAAAGCATTTTTTTTAACCACCTCCTCGGCCAAGAGGTTGCAGAAAAAAATGCTTTGAAAAGCCTCTGACAATCCCAGCTAAGCTGCGTGAACATCAGAGGCTTTTTAAAAACTTTTTAAAGCATTTTTTCATTGGAAGAGGTCGTAGAAAAAATGCTTTTAAAAGTTTTTTTTAAAAAAACCCTCTGATGATCATGCGGCTCAGCTGGGCATGGTGGGGAGGGAGGGGGCACAGGGATTTTTGCTACCAGTTCTCTGAACCATCGGGTGATCCGGTCCGAACCGGGAGCATTTTACCCCTGGGGGACAGTCTTTCCCTGGAATTATATGGAGAGCCCAGCTGCCATGGTTGGTGACCTACTGGACCTCCCTCCAGCATGCCAGCCAGGCTTCCCACTGAAGTCCAGGCATGGCACACCCAGAGGGCAGCATTGATGCCAGCCCTGCCATACAGGGGAATCCTGGCAAACAGTGGGGAGAGGCAGGTTTGACCAAGGAATCACAGGGCAAAAGCAGAGTGTCTGTTGCTCCTGACAGGTGTATGGCAGGAGCTAGCCTGCCCAGGGTAAATAACCTCAACAAAGGACACTGGGCAAATATTTGGTGGTACTCCCAGAAACCAGGAGAAGCAGAGAGGGAACGAAGAGGTGGGGATGGGGGTTAAAAGAAAGCCTGGCTCTTGGGACAGGTGGGTCTTCAGAAACCAGGAAAAGGAAAAGCAAAAGATCAGGCCCGCCATTTCCACCAGCTGGTTGCAAAAGCCCCACCTGATTGACCCCTCGTCCTCTACAGCCCCCCTCTCCCTGCACTGCTCTCAGCCACCTTGGGAGGCTCCGAACTGACAGGCAAGGGGCTTGTGGCAAGGGGGTTTTCAGGGACCCAAGTGCTACTAACTAAGGCAGCCCTGGTCAGGATAGAAATACCTTTGCCCTCTCCCAGCCCCCTCTTCCACAGGGAGCCTACCTGATGGAACCCTCGTCCTCTACAGTCCTTCTCCCCACATCTTTTGTGGCTGGATCTCTCCCCCATACTGCTCTTGGCCACCTCGGGAGGCTCCAAACTGACAGATCCTTCCTCTGAACTGCAGCTCCCACTCTACTCCAAAAGCCCCTGAGCCCCTGCACCGATTGGCTGTGCACTGTACTGTGTGCTCAAAAGCCCGACACAAACTGTACTTCAACAAATGGGTGGCAGCAAAGGGACTGGGACAGAGGGGCTGTGGCCCAAAGTGCCGAAGCATAATAACGTGGAGCCGAAACCTGGAGGAGAAAGAGGCAGGGCCATGTGTTCGAGCTGAAAAATCCTATTCTGCCCTCACACATATCTGCTAGTCATTCCCGACTCTAGGGGGTGGTGCTCATCTCCGTTTCAAAGCCAAAGAGCCAGCGCTGTCTGAAGACATCTCCATGGTCATGTGGCCAGCATGACTCAACTCCAAAGGTGCACAGAACGCTATTCCCTTCCCACCAAAGGTGGTCCCTATTTTTCTACTTGCATTTTTTACCTGCTTTCAAACTGCTAGTTTGGCAGAAGCTGGGACAAGTAACGGGAGCTCACCCTCTTATGTGGCACTAGGGATTTGAACTGCTGAACTGCCAACCTTTCGATCGACCACATCCACTGCTAAGCTTAAATTTGGCCAAAATGTCTAGGTACATGAAACAGTATGGATAGGTAAGCATCTTTGTCCCAAAATGGAAAGGAACAATATTGAACAGTTGGGTTTCTTCATCCCTTGGAGAGTGCAATTCTCCTCGCATAGATGCAGCAGTAGAAATCCATTTCTACAAACTTTTTCCCACTTCAGTGGATATTTTGCCCTGCAGTTAGTGGTTTTGAAGTTGAGTGACTGATGATTGTGGAATGATGGATATTTCTGCTTGGAGAACCTTCAGGTTTCAGTTTATCACTCACAGCTGAGACCAAGGTTGTCTTTGCACCATAAAGTTCTTTTTTTAAAAATTTGATTTATATGCTGCCCTTCTCCGAAGACTCAGGGCGGCTTACAATGTACTAAGCAATAGCCTTCATACTTTTGTATATTTATACAAAGTCAGCTTATTGCCCCCACAAACTGGGTTCTCAATTTACCTACCTTAGAAAGGATGGAAGGCTGAGTCAATCTTGAGCCTGGTGAGATTCAAACTTGCAGTAATTGCAGGCAGCTGAATGTCCTTCCTTCCTTCCTTCCTTCCTTCCTTCCTTCCTTCCTTCCTTCCTTCCTTCCTTCCTTCCTTCCTTCCTTCCTTCCTTCCTTCCTTCCTTCCTTCCTTCCTTCCATATTTGATTTATATGCTGCTCTTCTCTGGAGACTCAGGACGGCTTACAATGCGTTAAGCAATAGCCTTCATACTTTTGTATATTTATACAAAGTCAGCTTATTGCCCCCACAAACTAGGTCCTCAATTGATCTACCTTAGAAAGGATGGAAGGCTGAGTCAACCTTGAGCCTGGTGAGATTCAAACTGGTGTAATTGCAGACAGCTGGATGTTAATTACAGTGCTTAGTCTGCAGAGCTAAACTAGGCTTTTTTGGTATAAAATTTGTAATTTTATTAGAATACATATTGGACATTTACACAACATACAACATATAAATAACTTATAATATTTAAGCTTTGTTTCTTAGTGGTCTTCCAGTTATTACTTTATTCTTCTTCCCCTTTATCCTAATCTATTACTCCATCTTCTTCCCCTCCTTTTCCTCTCCCCCCTTTTTTTCCTTTTTCTCCTATAGAGAACTGTATATTTTAGTTATCTCTTTACTATTATACATTTGTCCTTTCATATTATATACATTTTTATTCCACTCCTCATATTGCACCATAAAGTTCTTCAGAAGGTCTTCTACCACTGATGAATGACATCAGGACTAGAGGTAACCAGTCCACATGTGAAAAGCCCTGGACTACTATCTGTTGATCCAGGTAGTTATTTGGCCAATAAAGATGAAGGCTTTCCCTGTGCACTCATGTCCAACTTTAGGGCATGGTGCTTGTTAGGGATATTGTTGTTGTGTAACAACTAGCAGAGTGAAGTGCACAGAGAAAACGTTTTTGAGAGCACTGAGATAGAGATACATACAAACTGGTGTTATCAAAAATGTTCTTTATAATGGGAAATAAACAATCTCGTAGTCTTCTAAACAGTCCAAGTCTTTACCGGTTAACTCTAAACAAACTCTTACCAAACAAACAGTAGTTGGTTCACAAACCCCGGATGGTAGCAGATCCACCCACACATGCACGCAATCAATGGCAGCTTATCATCATCAGAACCTTTTACAGTACCGTGCTTAAATACATTGTTAAACTATAGGTAATTATAGCATGACTCAGCATTACAGCATGATGCAGCATTAAAACTTAAAGTCACAGAACACATATATTGCCTGGACAACTGTTAGGCCCAAATCATATCCTAACAGTGCTCATCTCCATTTCTTAGCCAAGGGAGCCAATGTTGCTTGAAGGCATTTCCTGCAATCATGTAGCCAGTACGATTATACATCAAGGCACGTGGAATTGTGCTCTTCCTCCCCACTGAAGTGGTCCCTAGTGGTCTACTTGCCTTTGTGTGCTGTCAAACTGCTAGGAAGACAGGAGCTGGGATGAGAACAGGAGCTCACTCTGTCACATAGTCCTTGGGTCTCAAAGTGCCAATCTTCTGATTGACAAGCCCAGAGTCTTAACCACTAGGCCACCACACACTGAAACTGAATCCATTCTAGGTTTCTTTCTGCTGCAGGCAGAGCCTTACCACTGCAGATGCATCCTTTTCCTTTGCTATTTTTTAAAAATGTGCTTACATTCTAAAGGATGTTGACCAGAAGTGAAGGGCTATGATTTCAAGTTTATGCAGCGTCCAATTTTATAAATATTAATCTAGCCTGAGTTGTGAAGCAGAATATTTTTTGGCGCTTGGTGCTTAAAAGGGCAAAAGCTAAATATTTCTTCCAGATGCTCTGATCCAAAAATAAGTTACTACAGCAATGGCTTTTGCATTGTAGTCTGCAGTGGCATTTTTCAAGAGCTTAAGGCTTCTCTGTAATTTATGCTTAGATCAGAGAAACTGATGTCCAAGGAGCCTTCTAAGCTAACATCCTGTCTGCGCCAGTGAAATAGTTGGTGTGACAAAGCAAATGACTAAGTATTTTCAAACTCTCACAGTAAAAAAACCACCTTCTCTATTTTTCTTCTGAAACTGTTTGGGATGGTATCTCAGAAAAATGAAGGCAAACATTTGTCTCGGATTGCAGACGGTAATTTAGACGGCGCCATCAAAAACAGTTCAACCAATGCAGCATTAGAGACAAATCACTTCTGCTCTCTAAAATGGTTTCTTTTAACAAGCTTTTTAATGTTCCCCTTCATTAATAAAGGTCTAAAAGATGGAAAGGTGCATTTGCTTATTTTTTTCCCTAAAAAGATCATGTCTGGGCAGTGGTGAGGATACAAGAGTTGCTGATTCCTTCAAATTGTAATTTTCTTAAATTAAAATTGTAATTGTAATTTTGTTATTTTCTTTATAGTTTAAATTGTATGATCCACGACACATCTTCAATATAACTTTAACCAAACTTAAAAAGATTAGAAAATTGGTTTGTATACATGAGAAACTATGTTTTGTAAAAATGTTAACATGCATGAGAATATATAGCTAATTAACACAGATCTGTCTCATTTTGGTTACTGTCTTTCCTCAAAATACTCAAAAAGCAAATAGATGGATAAAAATAGCATTGCCTTCCATTTATATAATTATTTGAGATTCAATTCCTTTCCCTCCTCTTTCCTATCTTCTTCCCTTTCTCCTTCCCTTCTTCTTTCTTTCCCCTTTCCTTTCCTCCTCTCCTCTCCTCTCCCTTCTCTATTTCTCTTTTCCTTTCCTATACTTTCCCCTTCTTCTCTCTCTCTGCCACCTTTCCTTTCCTTCCCTTCCCTTCCCTTCCCTTCCCTTCCCTTTTCTTCTGGTAGAGAGCCAGATTCCTGATTCGAATGTTGAGTGGCCAACTGGAAACACATCAGGCAGCACTTGAGACATAGAGGCAAATCCTGCTAAAGGGCTTTTTTTCCCCCACTGGTGGCATAACTTTTGCAGCCTGAAGATCAGTTGTTGCTGTGAAAGCTGCATGGTGCTTTTTGGCTACAGTCTGCTGCTAATCCTTTCTGCTACATCCCTAGCTGATTTGTTTTTGCAATATTTGCTTCTCAAATCATTTGTCTTTCATCTTAACATTTTATTCTTTTTCATTTTAATTTTCTAATTTTCATTCACTTTACTTCATTTTTTAATTATTACTTTCATTCACTTTATTTTTTCCCCCATATTGGTGATTTGGGCTTCAACTTTTATTTTAATTTTATTATTATTTCTCTTCTTAAGCTGTTTTTATATACCGACCTCCCCTTCCCCCGCCTTCCTGATTTATTCATTGCTTAGCAACTGCTGTTCCTTTGACCTTGTTGCCATGTGACACTAAACTCAAAATACAGGATAATCATTGAAACTCTTTATACATCCTTAATTTCTTGTTCCGAAACTACTCCTCAAATAACAACCATTGTTATTTTATAAATATAGTTTTCTTACTTATATATTGCAGTTCTCCAACAAAAGCTATCAGAACACAGGATTGTTGTCTTTTTTGCTAAAGCGGCTCAAAATCCATTGATTTGTTTAAAATAATATACCATCATTATATTGGGCTGCATACAAATTTTGTATACATATGGGACACACACATATTTTTATGAATTAAATACTAATCCAGGTATGGGAAAAATAAAATTAAGATTAGAAAAAATACCAATAGCACTTAGATTTATGTACTGTTTCACAGGGCTTCAGAGCCCTCTCTAAGTAGTTTACAAAGTCAGCCTCTTGCCCCCAACCATCTGGGTCCTGATTTTACCACCCTCAGAAAGATGGAAGGGTGAGTCAACCTTGAGCCAGTCAGAATCGAACTGCTGACAGTTAGCAGAGTTAGCTTGCAATACTGCATTTTGACCACTGTCAAAATGCAGCTGGTGCCACCAGCTAGTTGGTAGAATCTTATAACTGCAATCTAGTATGTGTTGAGAGTCTACATATCACCTCTTAAGACCTTAGGACATGTTCTGTATTATGGTCCATGCCCTGAGGAACAGCATATGATGACATCTGCTTCCCCCACCCCCCACCCCAAAATGTATGTCTCCCACCCTGATATTCCAAAAATGATTGGCAATCTAGTCATTCTCCTTGGCCTTAAAGTAGGAAATCTGACATGCCCTTGGGTCATTTTTGTTTGACTGATGTCTGCCTTTGCCTTGAATCTATTGAGTCCCTAATTCCAACATCATCGGGGGAAGGGAGACATCCTATTATCCAATATCAAATAATCTGATCAAAGATTATATCCTGGAAATATTCAAATTGCATTTTGCGGACACCCTCAGCTGACATTTCACTGGAAGTGGAACATGTTAGAAATTGCTTTATGTGCGTATATTCCATGAGAAGTTATAATGCCTGGCAAAGGGGCTAAGCCAACCTGAGGATGCTGGAATAGTGCTAAAGATGGCATCAGAGGTGGGCTTCACATAATTTAACAATCAGTTCACCCAGAATCGAAAATGAGCGCATGCACCTTGCACAGATGCGCGCTGCTTCAAAAACATGGTGATTGTATAAGACGGGTCAGCCATAATTACCAGTTTGCCCGAACTGGTCCGAACCAGCTGAATCCCATCTCTAGACAGCATTGATAACAGAAGGCAAGTGTCCAATCCATATCGTGATACTGCCATTCAAGTGGGGAGAGGACCCTGGATTCTTTCACCCACTTATTGCTCTCATCCAGTTTTCCTAGCTATCCTGTAATTCCCTTGTCAATAACTTTTGCCTGTCACCTTTTCTGCCCTGTGCTTGGATTTACCTTGGGGGATGTACAAGGGAGGGGGGCTGTTTTCTTTCAGTTTGGAAGCCTCACAGAAGAAACACATGGGAGGAATCCTTTTCTCTTTCTCAGGATGACCACTTCCACCACATCTTCACACCTGCGGATTGGCTCTCCAATTGAGAGGAGGGGTTTCTAACCACTTTATTCTGGGGGGAATGGCCTGGAGGAGGGACTCAGAGCCTGTCTTGCAATCACCCCCTTTCAATAAAAGGTTCCTTTTGAAATGCTGCTGTCTCAAGAGTCCGTACTTTCTTGATTGGGGAGTAGAGGCAGGACCTTACTGCAAAGGAATGGGGGTGAGGTCATCTTGCCTCCTGGCTTCCCTGCCCATTCATCACGGGGTCAAATTAACCACTTTACCCATTCCTTGGGCAAATGTCTTATTTATTTATCTATCTATATCTCACCTTTATTATTTATTTACAAATAACTCAAGGTACTGAACATTTTTTTTTTAAGTTTAATTTATATGTCGCCCTTCTCCGGAGACTCAGGGCGGCTTACAATGCGTTAAGCAACAGCCTTCATACTTTTGTATCTACCTGCTTAGTAGGGCTTTCAGCCCCCCCAAGCGGTGTTCTTTTTTATACAAAGTCAGTTTATTGCCCCCCCTCCCCCAATCCGGGTCCTCATTATACCTACCTTGAAAGGATGGAAGGCTGAGTCAACCTTGAGCCTGGTGAGATTTCATTTGCAGTAATTGCAGGCAGCTGGTATCACTTTAGCACTACTTAAGCTGCTGCGCCATATCCAACACCCTTTCCTCCTCACATTTTCCTTACAACAACAACCCTGTGAAGTGATAAAGAGATGCTGATCTCAAGTCACCCAGCTGGCTTTCGTCGCTAAGGCAGGACCTAGAATTCATCATTTCCTGGTGGCCCAAAGTCACCAGCTGGCTTTTATGGCTAAAGTGGGACTAGAATTCACAGTCTCCCGCTTTCTAGCCTGAGTTTGGCCTCACCACTAGACCAAACTCACTATTAACAGTATATTACTATTTCTGTAAGAAAACAGGAGCATGACTGATTTAAGCCATCTGTATTAACACATAGTAACACATAGCTGCTTTTGCCCTGTAACAGCTTTGACATTCAATTAGATGGACTTCACACCCTCCCAAGATCAGTCAAAAATTTTAATGATGTAGTCCATGTCTGTTTGGCCTCACCCCAAATCTGGAAAGGAGGGTTCATGGGGACAATTCCAAATCTACTTGCAATTAGGGAATTAGCATACAGAGATCATTATTTCCCAATGATTCCTAGCAGGAGATTTGCTTCTTTTTAAAGCAACCATACACTGAAATGATATTTTTTGGCCAGTTGTTATTGACAAGTTTAATATCCCTTTCCTGATCAGTCACTTACAACCAAATCATATATACCAAGTTTGGATTTTTTGTTGCTCCAATGGACAAAAAAACCCAACAACCCCAGAATTGTTTATATTAAACCGTATCCACTGTTTTCAAGCCCATTTCCCTTTTTCAATGCCTTTTTGGTTTGTCTGCCCTGAATTATTTAGTATCATCAGCAAAATTGGATGGCTCACTGCTCACCCTTAATGCTTGATCATTTATAAACAAGTTAAAAAGTGTCCATTTCTTAACATCAAAGATGCCAAACTAATTTGCTTCCCAGACACAGAGAAGAAAACGCACCAAAAAGCATATTAGCAAAATTATCAAAGAAAGAGAAGACACACACATTTGCAGCATACAAATGTGGCATTCAGTTTGTGCAGTGGTTAACCCTATAAACCAGTAGAGAGACAGAGAGTTCTAGTTCTGCCTTAGGCATGAAAACCAGCTGACTTTGGGCCAATCACCAGGAGATGCTGAGTTCCAGTCCCGCCTTAGCCATGAAAACTGGTTAAACGAATTTGGACCAATCATTTTCTCTCAGTCCAACCAATCTACTGGGTTGTTGTTGTGGGGGGGAAAGAGGAGGAGAATGAAGGGACAAAATGTATTTTCACCTCCTTTTGCTTCTTATAAAGTAATAACAGCAGGATAAAAATCTGATTGATAATGAGAATGTTGAGGACGATGAGAATAATACCATGTTTCCCTGAAAATAAGACCCTGTCTTATAGTTTTTTGAACCCTGAAATAAGCGCTTGGCCTTATTTTCAGGGAGGTCGTATTATTTTGGGGCATGTGGAGCAAGAGGGGCTCCACTTGCCATCTTACCTGATTTCCAGCTCTGTCTCCCTAATCCTAACTAGAGGAAATGGCGGGGACCGGCTGCGCGTGCGTTTAAATATTTTCAGGAGGGGCTTATTTTAGCACATGTGCTCAAAAGCCCAATTGGGTTTATTATCAGGGGATGTCTTATTTTCAGGGAAACACTGTAATAGTAATACTACTACTACTACTACTACTACTACTACTACTACTACTACTACTATTATTATTATTATTCTATATATTTTGTGTGTGTGTGTGTGTTTGTCTGTCTGTCTTCTCAAGTTTTTGCGGGTGTGTATGTAAAAAGTTAAAATCCCGGGTGTTTTCCCACATCATTAAAAGTCTGGTAATTAAAATGCTTAAATTCCTGGCTAAGATCTCAGCTCAAAATCCTCCAAAATCCCAACAAAACACTTTGTAAGGTCTTTGAAAACTCTGGCTAAAATCGAACACTTCAAAGGTTTGGAAACGTTTCAACAAGCTCTCTACCTTGTCATCTTCCGGCCTTTACTATCAGTTTAGAAGCAGTGGGTCCTGCTTCATTATCCTAGCTGCAGCCTGATTGCGTGTTAACGGCCCAGCTTTCTCTGGTTCCCTATTACTGTCAACTGCAAAGAGGTAAGGATTCTAGTAGGTATCACAGCACTACTGGTTGTCTGTTGAGATCTCTGCATATCTTCTGGCTCAGTTCTCTCTCTCTCCCTATTGCTAGCTATCACCTTTCCTCTTTGCAGATGATAGCTAGCTAGCCTAGTCAGCTGCAGCTAGGATAATGAATATATATATATATATATATATATATATATATATATATATATGTATGTATGTATGTATGTATGTATGTATGTATGTATGTAGGTCTTTGGTTATTCGGGTCTTCTCCCACGTAGAATTGGAAGTATCTTGGCGACGCTTGGCTGGTGTTCTCGGCTTCGTGCTCCCAGGAGCAATGTGAGATTGCAGCTGACCCTTCCTTTTAACTGCTAGTGGGAGTGTGTTCTGATTGGGTGGGGGCTTGGCTGTGTTCTGATTGGGTGGAGCTGTGTTCTGATTGGTTAGGGGCTTGGCTGTGCTCTGATTGGATGGGAGGTTGGTTGTGCTCTGATATATATATATATATATATATATATATATATATATATATATATATATATATATATGCTCTGATATATATATATATATATATATATATTTCTGAGGTTTTCACGGGTGTTTGTATGTAGGTCTTTGGTTATTCGGGTCTTCTCCTGTGTAAAATTGGAAGTATCTTGGCGATGTTTTGACGAAGTCTCATTCGTCATCTTCAGGCTGGTGTTCTCGGCTTGGTGCGAAGCCGAGACTTCGTCGAAACGTCACCAAAATACTTCCAATTTTACGCGGGAGAAGACCCGAATAACCAAAGACCTACACACACACACACACACACACACACACACACACACACACACACACACACACACACATATATATATATATATATATATATATATATATATATATATATATATATATATATATATATAATCTGTCTTCTACACACACATCATATATTTTAAAAAAGTACTTGGTTGATACCTAGGATGTTGGCAGCAATCCGTATCAACCATTAGCACCAGTCAGTGGTATTTGTGACACATTTTTAAATGTCCAGTTGACTGAGTTTCATTTTTAATGAATAATAGATAATAAAAGATGATGATGATGATGATGATGATGATGATGATGATAATAATAATAATAATAATAATAATAATAATAATAATAATAATAATAATAGGAACACAACACGCTGGAACAAATCATGAAATATCGCGACCTGGCCATAGAAACTACACGGCTATGGATGAAACATGTCACGGAGATACCCATTGTTATCGGGGCACTTGGTACCATGTCCAAGAATTTTATAAAATATATCAACAAATTGCAGCTTCCTGCAATAACACCAGTGGAACTGCAAAAAACTGCACTACTTTGAACATCATATATTTTAAGAAGATACTTGCTTGATACCTAAGACGCTGGCAGCAACCTGTATCAACCATTAGCACAAGTCAATGGTATTTGTGACATATTTTTAAATGTCCAGTTGACTGAGTTTCATTTTTAATGAATAAAAGAGAATAATAACAACAACAACAACAACAGCAACAACAAAATAAACATCTACAGTGGAGCCATTTTCATATTAAAATCTATGCAAAATTGGAGAAAAGAGGCACACAGTCAAGAAAAGCAACCCAGGATTTGAAAATGGGAAATAATTTAGATCACTCAATAGGGTAAACATGTAAACATTTTTGAGTAAGCATCTCAAAAGTCAATTTGCAAACCAACAATTAACTGAGTAAAAGTCACTGAGTTTTTATTTCTTATCCTAGGCACCCCAAACTTGTGACTGCTTGAATAGCTACAATTGAACACTTGTTTGTATAATTCTAGTAGGCAAGTAAAAGTACATGACTTGAAGCCTGCAACGAAATTAAATTAGAATGTTGGAATCTTAATCCCGTCTTTCATGCCCCACCTCTAGAAATGTTTTGATGCAGCATAATGGAAGGGCTTCATTAGTTCGAATTAACAGCATGTTCAGCTGAGTTCTTAACACCCTATTTAAAATCAATTAAAGACTCTTTCTGAGTCAAAGGGAATTGAATTTAATGTGTTCTCCCTTCATTTAATATTTTGTACCAGTACCTTTCACTTTAATCTTTGTTCAGTCTTGGGTTTCAAAATCAAAAGAATACCAAAAACCTGTACAATTGATGGTAGCTCTTAATTAGCATTTAAGGTGCTTTTAAGAGAGTGTCCTTTTCAGAAATAAGTGAATAGAAAACTGGAGTACTGTTAGCAGGCACAATCTTTTCCTTTGAGGATATAATTAGTTTTTTTTCTTATTCTGCCTTTTCTTATGTTGTTGTTGTTGTTGTTGTTTTTAATGGAGGTCCCAGTCTAGGATATAGTCACTGATGGTTTCCCCACCAAATAACACTCAGTTTCAAATCTGTTATCTTCATGTTCAGCCAAATGTTTTCACCTGTTGGGTCTAACTCTAGTGGAAGATGTCTCAAAAGAGTGTGGAGAAGAGCACAAAGATGATTAGGGTCTAGAGGCTGAACATATAATGAATGGTTGCAGGAATTGGCTATGTCCAGTTGAATGAAAAGAAGGACTAGAGTGACATCATACCAGTCTTCCAACATTTGAGGGGCTTCTACAAAGAAGAGTGGTGTCAACCTAATCTCCAAAGCACCTGAAGGGAGACCAAGAAGCATGGATCAAAAGTAATCAAGGAGACAAGCAGCCTAGAACTAAGGAGAAAATTCCTGGCAGTGAGAACGATCAACCAGTGGAACAACTTGCCTCCAGAAGTTGTGGGTGCTCCATCCCTCGAGGTTTTTAAGAAGAGATGGGGCAACCATTGGTATGAAATGTTATAGGCTCTCCTCCTTCAGCAAGGGGTTGGACTAGAAGACCTCCAAGATCTCTTCCAGCTCTTATTTTGGAACTGATATTCTGCTGTTGATATGTAGTCAACCCAAGCTTGCAAATCTGATTTATGGGATTCTGCCTCAGTTGGAAAGTCCCAGTGCCACCTGAGCTCAGAGGGAGGTTGAATACTTTCTGGCTGAACTGCAAGAGAGCTGAAATCATCCAGAGTAAGAAAAATATTAGGACATCATAATAACCCCATTGGAGGATTTTTGTTTCATTCTGGCTTCGGGCTCTGCAAAGAGAATGCCAAGCCATTGGCTTTGAAACTTCCTTTCAGTCAACCTGACAAAACACTTAAAATCGGCAAGGACCAGCCCTTCTGAGAAGTTTATTTCCTTCTGCCAGGAGTAGGTGTTGTTTCTCTATATGTGTATGTGTGTTTGTGAAAGGATTTTGTCACTGTGTAGGGCTACAAGTGTATTTTCTGTATTTGTTAGCATTTCAAATAGCAGGGTTTTGGGTTTTTTTTAAAATTTCATTTTAATGAAACTTTTGGGGATCACAGGTGCAGTTAAATTAAATGCATAATAAGCATAATAATAGTTAAATTAAAATTATATGGCATTATTCAATTAGTCAGACATAATTCCACCCAAACCCTCCAGAATAATTCAGTTCCAATTGGTTTCTGGAAAACAATTGAGGCAATCTTGCTTCCAAAGGGAAGCTAGTCCGGAAGTCTGGGACTGTCATAGAGAAATAATCGAAGCCTGCAAGCTTCAATCCTGCTGATATCCTGGACATAAACACATTTATTTAAATTTTTGAGGGCCACCAATTTACCAATGACTTTGAGTGGCATACAAGAATTACAAATTGGAAAAAAGAAAATCTTGACGGTTTTGTTCGCCAGAGAGAGACAAATGATGGATTGAACAAATTTGGTTAGAGGCAGTAGCTCCACAGGTACCCAGGAGTGAAGTCACCAAAATCACATTTCAGTTCTACTCTTTGTTTCCACTGTGTCATCGTTGACCCAATTAAGTCAAATATTTATCATATGATAATAAGAATGACTAAGGCTATTATAAAAGAGTAACAAAAATAGCACCAGACAAGAAATAAACATGTATTATTAAGTGAATGTGGAAAAATAGTGTTCTTGATCAAGAATAGACTTCAGATAACAACAACAACAACATCTTAAGTACATCTTAAGAAGATACTTGGCTGATACCTAGGATGCTGGCAGCAACTCATATCAACCATCAGTGCCAGTCAATGGTATTTATGAAAACATTTTTTAAATTTTCAGTTGACTGAGTTTCATGTTTAATGAATGAAAGTTTATCATCATCATCATCATTTAGAGGAAGAGTTGCAACATCAATAATAATAGGGAGCAGTTTGGACAGATTATCCCTGGTTGCTTTAAATGCTTTAAAATAGGATAGATTTAATGGAGGACCAGCAAATAATGAATAATTATGTCTGTAACCATAATAAAAGAGTGATTGAATGAATGAATGAATGAATGAACAAAAGCAACAAAGAGACAAAGAAATATAAATGTGGGGGAAATGCACAATGGGTGAATCTAATTTCATCCAATTCTACATTTTCCTAAATGTAGGTTTATTTCTCCATTAGTTTATGATTTTTTGTAAAACAAAAGAAAACAAAAACTCTCCTTTCTGATCTATGTTGCCTTTTCTGTAATTTCCACACTTCACATGAAGGATTTCCACTTAATAGTTTATAATTCCGTGCCTATTTTCTCCCCACGCATACATTTATCTTTAACTTTTTGCTTTAAGATAAACTCTATCATCTATTTTTTCCATACAAAAGTTTTTTTTTATTTTTATGATCAAACATACAAACAAAACATAATCAATCAGAGTATATCTTCTAATACATCTTTTATATCTTCTTCTTCTTACTTCTCTATTAATACATTTACCTATCTTGTTTTATTTTATTAAAAATCATAAAACAATTTTATCCCCAACACCCCTCAACCTCCCCTCCCTCCACCCCACCCCACCCCCCAAATTCCCAGGGCAAAAACAGGATATAACATTTAGCAAACCTAAGCTAACTTATACTAATTTACTACAAAATTCAAAAATCCCTCCCAATCTTTAACTCCCCTTTTAAAATTCTTCAACATTCCTTCTATAAATTCTCTCATCACATTTTACATTTATTACTATAGTCCTTTCCCTATCTTCTATTTCAGCATTCCTCCCTAATAAAATTCTAAATTAAACATTTATCCTCTTTAATCCTTCATAAACCACTTGCCAATTTCTAAAAAAAAAAAAAAATCTAATTAAACGTTGTAAAATTTTCTTTAAAGCATATCTTTAGAATAGTATTTTTAACCATTAGATTAAGTAACATCAAACATAAATATTTCATCATATATGCCTTTTAAAAATTCTATAATCTCAAATTAAACATTTTAAAATTTCTTAATACTTCTTCATATTTTAATAAGATACTCTTCATAATCTAAATTTCCAGACTTTTAAAAAAGGAAAAACTATCCATTAAATTTTAGGTTAACCACTTTAAAACTGCAATATATTTAATTAAACCTTTTGCTTCAATAAAACATTGTTCAAAAAATAACCCTAAAAATACTACATAAGTTTCAAAACTATCAAGAAGCTATCCCATAAATTTTGGGTTAACCATTTTAATACCTCCCCTTAGAGAGCTATCCATTTTTAGTTAAACATTTTAATTAGACATTGATAGTCTTCCAAATATTCCTTCAAAAGGTTAATCTCGCATTCTTCCTTTCTTTCTATATTTTTTCCAGTCCTTCTTCTTCAATAACACTTTCGTCTTCGGCGTTGCTCTTCTCCCTGCTTTTATTTTCAAAAATTTTTGAGCTTGGATTTGAAGTTGGTATATCTTAGAAATTCGTTCTCCTTTCAAAATTATTTCCTTCACTTTGAAAACCCCATCTCTGCTCTTCCTGCTTATATAATCAGTCACTTCATTCTTTAAAAATTGACTCTGCTTGTAAAGCCAAGAGTTGTCAAAATATTTTCCAATCTGCAATGATAAATCTCCTTGATACTTTCCAGTTAATTGTGTGGAAGTCTCCACCAAAACCTCTGTTTCCAGTGTGCTAGACTCCATCTTAATCCTGTCAGCCTCTTCTTTGTCCTCCAAAATCACGTTAGCCTGCTTGATTTCTTCCTCTTTTCCAGCCAGCAAATACTTCAATTTGCAATCTTGGATAATTCTTTTAACTGAATTCAGTACCTCAGAAGTAAAATCATTTAAAAGTTCTTTGAAAACCTTTACAGTCACAAATTGTAAGTTTGCTGATTCATATCCTCCTTCCTTAATGGCAGACATATTTCAGTTTTAACTTTATATTTGTTCAGCTATCAGATCAGTGAGTCCAATTATTTTCCACACATTAACAATGTACATTAATTGAAGTCCATGCCATAGTCTTTTCGATTCCACTTCCACTTTAAATCTTTTCCTTTTTCTTCTCTATGTAATCCAACACCTTTAACAATGTAGCAGGCGTTAACAAGCACTTTTGCTAATAAGTTTCATTTTATTCTTCAGCGCCATATTTTCCCCCTTTTTGAATGGAGTTAAAGCATTATACTTGCATATTCTGCTCTCCTGATTCCTCTCTGCCAGCATCCAGAATTGAAGTTTCTTTAAGTCTTTAGGAAAAAGTCTTTAAATCTTTAATCTTGTGCTGCTGGTGTGGTCGTGATGCCCCATTCTGCCTAAGGCAGATACGTGCCAGATCCAGAGCAGTGAAGGGCTTCCAGGGAGCTCTCACCCTGCAACCCCCAGGCTAAAAAAAAACAAAGCCTGGGGATCTAGGGGAGCTCTACCCAAACCCTTCTGCTCTTCTCTCTCCCTTTTCCCAAGGGGGAGAGTTTTGAGCAGCTAGACAGCTGGTTTTCGCTGTTCTAGCAGCTAATGGAATCTCAGGGCTGGAGCTCCAAAAGGAGCTCCATCGGCGTTTGCGGAGCCACAGGAAGTCTCTATCATCTATTTTTTTGGTGTGTTCTCTGCTGTGAATCTGTGAATACAGAATCTGTGGAAATGGAGCAAATCTACAAAAATATAAAATAAAATTGAATCCAAAACCATTTCCTCCATATTTGATTTAAATAAATAGCTCAAGAGAGCTGTTGAGCTATTTAAGAGCCTCAAATAGTTCAACAGGCTAGATAGCCTGTTATTAAGATTCAGCTGTCTGCAATTATTGCAAGTTCAAGGCTCAAGGTTGACTCAGGCTTCCATCCTTTCTAAGGTAGGTAAATTGAGGACCCAGTTTGTGGGGGCAATAAGCTGGCTTTGTATAAAAATATACAAAAGTATGAAGGCTATTGCTTAATGCATTGTAAGCCGCCCTGAGTCTCCGGAGAAGGGCGGCATATAAATCTAATTAAAAAAAAAAGAGGTAGACCATTAGAAAAGCAAAAAAAGGTCATAGTAGAAATGATTGAGTGGGAGAATGTTAGGTGTGAAGACTTGGCACCACTTGCTGAATTCCAGTTAATCTGATTTATTGCCCATGCCGATACACAAGAATCTAGTCAACTAGTGGTCAGCACTAAATTGGCACTAGTTAAGAGTCAACGGGATTCAAGAGGTATTAGACTTGGATCATCTGTGGGATCATAATGATTCTAGTCTGAAAAGAGGTCTTGACTCCACCCCAGGTCCTGCCTGCTCTTTTCCTATGGAGAAAGAGGAGGATCAGACATCTGATGGTTTCTCTGAGATGAAGATAAGGGCCTCTTCTGTGAACATTTCAGCACTGATGTTGTGTGATCTGAAGATCTGAATGCTAAATATTATGAAGGGCTACACCATTGGATTTTCCTTTTCAGTGGGTTTCCCCTCTTCCCCCTCCTCACACAGATCTAGCAGGATTGGGCTTTGAATCCATCCTGCTTCTCCTTGCACACCTGTATACTTTCCTTAATACGTTTAGATGAAGTTTGCTCTGCTCTTTCACCCCCTTTATAAGTCACTAAGAGCTTAGCACAGCAATGACTGACTTGATGCTGCAATAAATCTGATTTAAAGCTCTGAAGCGGCCTGAAATTTACATTTGGTTTATTCTAGAGAGGCCAGATTAATGACACAAAAAATGGGTAACAAGATTTTCTATTCTCCCAAGAGCTCAAGCAAAGATCGCCTTGGTGTTAGACATTCATTCCACACATCGCTGACAACATCCATTGTAATGCCACCACTATTTTTTACCCAAATGTATATATGCATTTTTCTTAAATGTTCTTTTTCCCAGGCATTTAGGCAACATGCAGCAACTTGGGACATTTGCATCACACATATGACTTCTGGCTGAAAGAGAAATGAGTGCCATTCTTTAGAGGTGCCTGCCTATTTGGAGGCAACGAGGGATACAAAATTTGTCTTTGGCTCAAAGAGATCAAGATTGATTTGGCCATTATGCATCTCTCTCTGCTGTTAAGATGCAAATTCTGCTCTTAAAGTTATGATTACTCTGCCTTCAAATATGAAATAATTTGAAATAAATAATCCACCATGCTCCTGTCTATATTTAGCTATGCAACCCATTCACTTTACACTTCACCACTGCAAGTCATCCTGTTTATTCCTATAGTGTTTTCCCCTTTCTCATTCATGTGCCTCTCTACTGCTCAAACTACAATTTTAATACTCTCTGCCAATGGCTTCCTATCCCTTGCAGAGCTAATCCCATTACAGCTAGTTTGTTGTCACCCCAAACTCCATGTTCTCTTCCAAAAAGACATTAAAGCATCCTAATTATTCCAGCAAAGACACTACCCTGGAAATCCCTATTGCCCTGTTCTCCAGACCAAATAGATTTTAAATTTTAGCCAGCTAGATTAGGAAATGCATCAAACTAACTTTTGATTTTATTTGAGCACAACAGTGCTAAACATCATCGATCATCCACCAGCCACCATTATCAAACAGCAGCCAACAAAGCAAACAGAACTGTTTGTTCTAACAGTTGTAATTTCCAGCTCATTCAGCCCCACGTAAAGGGTAGTAACCTAAATTTTATTATGTGGTAGGATGAATAACAGTTCAGATACGGTTGCAGTTTTATTTTATTTGTATTGTCAATAGGTTTTGTATAGTTTTATCATTTCCAATCAGAATACAGCTGCAAGGGATCTTGGGGGTCTTCTGATTCAACTCCCAGGTCAAGCAGAAGACCCTATACCATTTCAGATAGGTGGCTGTCCAGCCTCTTCTTAAAAGCCTCCAGTGATGGAGCACCTACAATTTCTGAAGGCAAGCCCTTCCACTGGTTAATTGCTCTCACTGTCAGGAAGTTTCTCCTTAGTTCCAGGTTGCTTCTCTCCTTGATTAGTTTCTATCCATTGCTTCTTGTCCTAGATTCAGGGAGTCAAGTGATGGAGCAGAAGCAAAAATTATCAAGGCTGAAAACAAGGTTTCTTTTCAGAAAGGTTCAAAGAATTGTGTAAAATGAATTATTGAAAGAGCTATAACAAAGAAAAGCACTAGGGGGTGACATGACAGCTGTTCTCTATCAGCTTTCACAGGTAAGAGTTGACTTATTCTCCAGAGTATCCAAGGGCAGATCAAGAAGCAATGAGTGGAAGCTCATCACAGGGAGATCCAACCTGGAAATAAGGAGGAATTTCTTGACAGTGAGAACAATTAATCAATGAAACAGCTTGCCTCCAGGAGTTGTGGCTGCTACACGTTTGAAGGTTTTCAAGAAAAGATTGGACAACTCTTTGTCCGGGGTGGTAGGTTTCCTGCTTTGAGCAGAGGGTTGGACTAGAAGACCTCTAAGGTCTCTTCCAGTCCTATTATTTTCTATTCTCTGTTCTATGTCAGACGTATCAGAGACCTGCACGTGCACGTGCTCAAGATGGCGCCGCCTCCCTGAGCCCCGATAATGATGGGGGTGACTTTGGGCCATCTGAAGTCTTCGGGGGCAGGACGGATCATCACTACCCCCGACCCGGCTGTCTGAACTTCCCGCCGGCCAGCTGAGAGCTTTTCCGCTCTCCGTGATGCCATGGCTGGGGCGGGATCGGCTTTTTTCTTTTCTACCGGCGCTTCTCTGTGTCGCGAGGATGAGGAAACTAACGGCTGCTAGATCGGAGGCAGCAGCGGCGCCCGAGTTGTGGTAGTTTGCTGCCTTTCCTCCCGCTGGCAATGGATGGGTTGCTGGGAAGGCTGTGGTCGGCGGCGACCTCTTTAACGGCAAAACAATCCTTATCGATGCAATAGAAACTTCCTATTACTTTTAAAGCCTCCATTACAAAACTTCAGCACCCTGGACAGCGGAGATAGTAACGACATTAGAGCAGTGCTGTGTTAGCCGTTAAACAACAAGTTAAACCATTAATTAGTTTTGGCAACCCTTGATTGCTGCTGCAGGGATATTTTTTCCGTAAGTACCACCACAGGAACCCCCCCCCCCTTTTCTAGACTGTCATAGAATACTTATTTTCTACTGAAGGGGTGGTTCCCATAATGACATCTGATTTATAAAAAACCAGTTGAGATTTAAAAAAAAAAAAAAAACCACGATGGCTTGAAAAGGCGAGCAGACGATTTTAGAATTATAATCTCAGCCGCCTCATATCAAACACATTTCCCTCATCTGGTTTCAGAAGATACTTCTATTATTGACCATCTAACTGATTATCCCACAGCAAATACATCTTCCTAATATTCCATTTCTAATACATCTCATCTTATTATATCAACATCACCAACAAGAACATATAAACCAGCCTTATACTTCATCATCTCTTTCAGTCGGATGGAGAGTTTTTAACAGCTAGGATACAGATATTGCAGGAGTCATTACATCGCTCTTCATCACCAGATGGATTGGCACATCAGAACATTTACAATCTAACCAACTACTTTGTAAAGGTGTCCTTGACATTATTTCCTTGGTGTTCTTGAACAACATAAGACTCCTCCTACTGTTAACTAAGGACAATATAACATCTTCTACCAACAGCGAAACTTACATCTTCCTTCTCTCCAGGACTTTCAGAACTTATGTCATCTTCTTGGCCATTTAATGATCACCCCTTTGTCACCGGATGTACTCAGCGGCTGAGCTTCTTGCGCTGCGAGTCTCCCCCCTCTCGCAGATCTGGCCCTCCACGTTATCGAGGGCCTACCTTGATGACGGATTTTGGAATCCCGAGAGGTGGCATGTTGCAAAGAAGGGGTTGAGGGTCTTTTTATCTAATTTCTTATCTAATATTTTAAAGATTTCAAAAAAGGGGGCAGATGGGAGCGGGGTGGGTCATGTGGATTTAGGGGGCAATCCACAGAGGGATGGGTTAAAATATGATTTTTTAAAGAGGATGCCAGATCCAGCACAGAGTTATACCATAGGATATGCAGATCTGAGAACGGAAGGGCTTAATACCTGTATTGAAAGAGGTTGTTCCATCATGGTCATGGTTGGGAGGGGCAGATACGGTGGGGGCAGGGGGCCACATCATACTAGGGGAGCACGCAACCGCTGTCTTCAAGCGGTGTCATGCTCTGACCCCCAAAGCTCTTCTCGTTCCCTGGGTTGCTCAGAGTCTCAGAGCCCGAGTCTTAGGCTGATGCTATGCAATGTCAGGTCCGCAGCTAACAAAGCCCCCCTCATTTGTGAACTAATTCAAGAGGGGAGAGCGGACCTGGCAGGCATTACAGAGACCTGGTTGGGCCATGAAGGGGGAGTCCCCCTCGTAGAGATGTGCCCACCAGGTTTCCGCGCATTCCATCAGCCAAGGGCTCAGGGTAGGGGTGGAGGGGTGGCGGTTATTATAAAGGAGAGTCTTGATCCTAGGGAAGCCACTGTTCCTCAGACAGCCGGATGTGAGTCCCTCCTCGTGAAGTGGGGCCATGAGTTTCAGATGGGCCTGCTGATTGCGTACCTGGCTCCCTGCCACGTAGCAGCAGCCCTATCTGAGCTCCTTAATGTAATAGCCGAGGTGGCGGTTGAGACGCCTAGGCTTCTTGTCATGGGAGATTTCAATCTGCCATCCATCGGTGAAACATCTGAGATAGCTCGGGAGTTCATGGCTTCCATGACAGCCATGGACCTGACCCAGTTAGTTCATGGACCTACTCACACGGGAGGACACACTCTGGACTTGATTTTTGTATCTGATCAGTGGCTGAATGGCCTTGATATAGGGGATATAGTCATCAAACCCTTGTCATGGTCAGACCATTCTCTCCTTAGGCTTGACTTTCTGTCCGCTACACCCCACCGCAGGGAGGAGGAACCGATTAAATGGTTCCGCCCCAGGCGCCTGATGGATCTTGACAGATTCCAGATGGAGCTTGGGCCATTTCCTGAGACTCTAGCTCACAACTCGATTGAAGACCTGGCGGCAACCTCGGATAGAATGGCCTCTGGTGCCTTAGATCGAGTTGTGCCTTTGCGGCCTCTGACCCGGCGTCGAAGTCGCCCGGCTCCTTGGTTTTCCAAGGAGTTGAGGATGATGAAACGCCGGAAAAGACGCCTAGAGAGTAGTTGGAGAGCCAGTCGTTCCGAATCTGACCGAACACTAGTAAGATCATTTATTAAGACCTACTTAGTGGCGATAGCAGCGGCAAAATATAACTATTTTTCCGCTATTATTGCGTCGGCAGATAATCGCCCAGCCACCCTGTTTAAGGTGACCCGCTCCCTTCTCCATCTAAGAGCACGGGAAGATGCCTTACAAGGTCGAGCTGAGGATTTTGTACAATATCTACATGATAAAATCACTCAGATTCGGGAAGGCTTGGACTCTGACTGGATATGTTCAGATGAAGTGATGGAGGCGAGTCTTGAGAATGTTATTTGGGATGAGTTTGACCCTGTGACCCCTGAAGATGTGGACAGGTTACTGGGGAAGTTGAATGCAACCACATGTTTATTGGACCCGTGTCCCTCCTGGTTGGTACTGGCTTCCCGAGAGGTTACACGAGGCTGGCTCCAGAAGATAATAAATGCTTCTCTATGTGAGGGTTTCTTGCCTTCCACCTTGAAAGAGGCGTGGTGAGGCCTCTCCTCAAGAAGCCCTCTCTGGACCCGGCTGTTCTAACAAACTACCGTCCTGTCTCCAACCTTCATTTTGTGGCAAAGGTTGTTGAGAGTGTGGTGGCGCAGCAACTCCCGCAGTACTTGGATGAAACTGTCTATTTAGATCCGTTCCAGTCCGGCTTCAGGCCTGGTTACAGCACTGAAACGGCATTGGTCGCATTGGTTGATGATCTCTGGAGAGCTCGAGATAGGGGTTGTTCCTCTATCCTGGTTTTATTAGATCTCTCAGCGGCTTTTGACACCATTGACCATGGTATCTTGCTGCACCGGCTGGAAGAGCTAGGAGTGGGAGGCACTGTTCTACGGTGGTTCTCTTCCTATCTCTCTGATCGGTCACAGTCTGTGTTGGCAGGAGGACAGAGGTCGACTTCAAGACACCTTATTTGTGGGGTGCCACAGGGGTCGGTCCTCTCACCTCTTTTGTTCAACATTTATGTGAAGCCGCTGGGTGAGCTCATCCGTGGTTTGGGAGTGCAATGCCATCTTTACGCTGATGATACTCAGCTTTACATCTCCACCCCAGACCACCCCAATGATGCCCTTGCAGTGATGTCCCAGTGCCTCGAAGCCGTGCGGATCTGGATGGGGAAGAACAGGCTCCGACTCAACCCTTCCAAGACTGAATGGCTGTGGATGCCGGCTTCCCGATATAGCCAGCTGATACCATCGCTGACTATTGGTGGCGAGTCATTAGCCCCCACAGAGAGGGCTCGCAACTTAGGTGTCCTCCTGGACACACGGTTGTCTTTAGAAGAGCATATGACAGCCGTGGCCAGGGGTGCTTTTTATCGGGTTCACCTGATTCGCCAGTTGCGACCCTTTCTAGATCGGGACTCCTTACGCACAGTCACTCATGCCCTCATCACTTCCCGTCTGGACTATTGTAATGCTCTCTACATGGGGTTCCCCTTGAAGTGCACACGGAGGCTCCAACTGGTCCAGAATGCAGCTGCGTGGGTGATATTGGGAGTGACATGGCGCTCACATGTGACACCACTCCTACGCGAGCTGTACTGGCTTCCGGTGGTCTTCCGGGTGCGCTTCAAGGTGTTGGTTCTTACCTTCAAACTCCTCCATGGCTTAGGACCTGGGTATCTACGAGACCACCTTCTGCAACCGATAACCTCCCACCAACCAGTACGCTCCCACAGGGTAGGCCTTCTCAGGGTGCCATCACTAAAGCAATGCCGACTAGTGGTTCCCAGAGAAAGAGCATTTTCTGTTGGGGCACCTACCCTTTGGAACAGGTTACCCCCAGGGATACGAATGATCCCAGATCTTCGTACTTTCCGTCGTACACTTAAGACCTTTCTTTTTCACCAAGCTGGTCTGGCATAAATCTTTTCTAATTTTGTAAATCTTTATGCTGAAGATTCTTAACTGTCGAGCCAAACTGGCTTAATTATTTATATTCACATTCTATATGTATGTCATTTTAACTGTTCACCGCCCTGAGTCCTTCGGGAGAAGGGCGGTATAGAAATTGAATAAATAAATAAATAAATAAATATCATCATGTATTTATTGTGATAGACAGACAGACATTAATTATCTGAGCTTTGCATAACTTCTACCTTCCCACTTTCTCCTTTGCTCTAGTCTGTTGACAATATACCCCTTTTTGGTATTATAGTTAAATTCCTCTCTATCTATTTCCCTGCTATGGTCTTTGCTCATTAACAGATCACCTTCTGATCAATCCATCTACCTTTTCAACCAATTCATGAAAAGGAAGCTTTGCTTTTCCTTCCTCTTCTATTCATTTCTGGGGGAGGGGGGAGGGATAATTATATATTGTTCCTTCTGATCATTATTTCTCAACTTCTTGGCTGAGTGTTGGTGATCAAAATGTGTCTTTTAAAATAAAGACTGAAGGAGATTTCCAGAGTGATCTAATTCATACCTTTCAGAGATTAACAGATAAAGGTGTGGAAATTCATACGGTTCTGGTAATTACCCATTTTATTCCTTTCTTCATGCAAGTGAGTTCATTTCACTGTTTTATTACAAAACCGAATCAATGTAATGGAAAGAGAAACCCCCAGGCAGAAAATGAAGTATATTGGATTTACAAAAAGCAGAAATAATACTTCTGAAACATTTAACTGAAATATGAAACTACAAGTGCATTCAATATGGTTAAAAAAAATAGGATTTTGGTCATGGTTGCACAACTGAATGTGCACACGTACAAATGTTGCATAACATCAACTGTGTTGAAATGACCAACATCTTATTTCTTATTTTTTAAAATGGCTCTTCCACAGATAGATGAAATTATTGTACATGTTTCTATTGTGCAAATTACATAGCAGTATCCCTACAGCAGGGCCAGCCAGAAAGTAACACTAATAAATGAATTATTCTGGTTTGCTGCTCAACCTGTCAGCTGTTCATACTGGATTGGGACTTTTTGTCCACCTATCAAGCCTTTCCTAAGTACCCGAGATAAACAGATGGGGATGTTTGATGGGGTTGGGGGTCAGACAAGGTCAAGGCCCCGTTCCAACTCTATTATTCAGAGTTTTTATTATTTCTTTGAAATTTTATGATGTTATAATCTAATCATTTTTAACATTTTAATCCTGAATTAATCTTAATATGATGTTGTCAATTCAATATACTGTTTCATATGGTGATTATACTTATATGCTGCCCAAAAGCAGCATATAAGTTTCATATTCCATCTCTCTCTGAGAGAGATAGAATATGAAACATAGACAGACAGACAAACAGACATGCTCTTTCTCTCTGTTGAGAGACTAGGGAATTTTCTATCAGTTCCAAATAGCAAATTATGTGAAGAGTAGAATTTGATACAATCTACATAGATGACACTGCTGGGTTCCCATTCACACAGGTGGGACACTGATTCTTAGCGTATGATTTTGAATCCAACGTGGACATCAGGTACTTTACAGGTGTGAAAGATGCAAAGGAGTCCATTTGCAAGATTGCAAGATAAACAAAGAAATGGGGGCAGGTTTGCTTGATTTATTGGCCAGATTTGAATTGGCCTGAGTGTATAAAATAACCATCTGGTTAAATTATTGACCTGATTAATAAAACGTAATGATCTATAATTGTGGGTCACTGGGAGTGTGAAAGCTGCTGCTCTGAATCCATGTTATGTTGAAATTTGGGCAGAGTGGTCTGATTGGAAAAGGATAACATTTATCAGCAGTTTTGCATATTCTCAGCTTCTTCCGTTTGTGTGATGATTGTCTTCCCTCCTTTCCAGATGGGTTTCAAGTTCAAAAACTGCCCAGTGAGGCCAAAAAAAAAAAAAAAAAAAGCATTTCAGCCTTTCCAAACTTGAAATAATTTGAACATTTGAATACTATTCACACTAATTTGATCACATATCTTGAGACCTCTTACCAACGTGTAGAAAATGCTTCGAGTCTCTTCTGGCTGGGTTTTCAGTTCCAACCACTAGACTGGCATTATCTTAAACTTGACAATATTAAGATGTTTAAGAACTTCAACTCCCAGAATTCCATTTTTTGGCACACTGGCTGGCTGGGGAACTCTGGGAATTGAAGCCACCCAACTTGCAGAATTACAGAATAACAGGTCTTCTAGTCCAGTCACCTCCTCAAGCAGGAGACTTGGTACCATCTCAGACAAATACTTAGACAATCTCTTCTTAAAAGCCTCCAGTGATGGAGCACCCACAACTTCTGGAGGAAATCTGGTTCTGCTGGTTAATTGTTCTCCCTGTCAGGAAACTTCCCCTTTGTTTGAGATTGGTTCTCCCCAGTGGTGGGATTCACCAGTTGTAACAACCGATTCGCTGTATGCATGTGCGCCAAACTCATACTTCCATGCATGCACATTACGATTGAAAGTTACCTTCTATTGAATCCAGAGTGAGTAAAACAGCTGAGGGGCAGCATTCCTCTCTGCTGCACCTATCAGCTGGGCTTAAAACAAAAGGAATATAGGTAGGTTATAACACAGAGGCAGGCGGGCAGGCCCATCTGATCATTGGAGTGAACCGGTTCATTCTCAGTGTCCAGGTCAGAGTTGTCTAAAAAGAAATAACGTGCCTCTCACATTTTGATAATAAAGAAAAAAAACTTTTATTTGTTAGAACAATGTCCTCACGGACTCATATGCAGCCAGGAAATGACCTCTGCTCCAAATTCCCTCCCTTTCCTGGCTTGCTCCCTTATTCTATTGGTCAACCTCTAATCATTCTACTGCAGTCTCTCTTACTAATCCCACAGGAATTTAACCCCTCCTTTACTATGTCAGCCCTGAATGAAATGCAACTTGAGAGGCTGACACTCAGCTGATTGTCAGAGCTACCGGTACACCCGAACCAGTTAAAACCAGCTGAATCCCACCCCTGATCCTCTCTTTCATTAGTTTCCATACATTGCTTCTTCTCCTGCCTTCAGGTGCTTTGGAAAATAGGTTGACCCACCTCTTTTTTGTGGCATCCCACCCCTCAAATATTGGAAGACTGCTATCCTGTCCCCCTTGTTTCTCCCCCATTAAACTAGACATCTCCAATTCCAGCAACTGTTCTTCATATGTTTTAGTCTCCAGCACCCCTAATCATCTTTTTTGCTCTTCTCCTAGACCCATGATGGCGAATCTATGACACGGGTGCCACAGGTGGCATGTGGAGCCATATTGGTGGGCATGCAAGCTCTGCTCTGACATGCATGTGTGCGCCAGCCAGCTGATTTTCGGGCCTTCTGGGCCCACCAGAAGTCAGGAAACACACTGTTTCCAGCCTCCAGAGGGCCTCTGGGGGGTGGGGAAGGCTGTTTTTGCCCTCCCTAGGCTCCTAGAAAGGCTCTGGAGCCTGGGGAGAGCAAAAAAAACGGGCCTACCGGGCCCACCAGGCCATCACGTGCCAAAAGTGGGGGGAGCACGGGGGGCATGGCGCATAGAATTATGGATGTGGGCATGCAGGCATGTGACCCCACCATGCTCCCCCTACTTTTGGCACACGATGGCAAAAAGGTTAGCCATCACTGTCTTAAACTCTTAATATCTCTTTTGTATCATGTTGACCAGAAGTGGACCCAGTAATCCAAGTGTGCTCTTAAAGTTGCCCAGGTCAAGGGATACTGCACTCAACAACTGAAAATCTTCAATATTACAATGTCCCCAGACAATCCGGAAGCATAATTTTAGTTGCCCTTAAAACATTCCAGCTTGTACAACCCCTCCCTCCCCCACCATCCTCCAGATGCATGCAATTATCTTTAACATCTAACTTTAATTAAGATTGGACATTGGAGATATAACTAAAACCGTTATTTCTATATAACAAACTGTAGCTGTTGCACAGTTAGGAAGGCAGTGTTTCAAGGCAAAATAGGCAGAAAATCAACAATAATATGATAATGGTGCCTTCATCAAATTCTTAAAAATGATGCAGGGCTGGGTAGCATAACGTTAAACTTACGATCAGTTTGCAAAAATTAGTTATGGCAAGTACAAAAGTGCTGGTTAAGCATTTCTTTCTTTGTAAATTTAACACACATCAGTGAGCCAAAATATATTTTAAGTTTATTGCTATTCTTTCAAGGTAATCCATTCAGGATAGAAGACAGCTTATCCTGATTTAAGAGATGTTACGCAGAATGCCCTATACATTTTTGAAAAAAAACACAAATATTTCAATGCCAACTACAATATTTCAAAACCCTATGAGATCTTAGATAGATGGGAGGGGGTATCTTTATTATTTTCATTTTATTGATTGATTTATATCTCTCCTTTATTATCTATACAATAAGTCAAAGCAGCAAACATATCCAACATACCTTCTCCCTCCAATTTTCCCCACAACAGATTTACAGATTAACAGAGTTGGAAGGGACCTTGGAGGTCATCTAGTCCAACCCCACACCCAAGCAGGAGACCCTACACCATTTCTGACAGAGGGCAGTCCAGTCTCTTCTGAAAGCCTCCATTGCTGAAGCTCCCACAACTTCCGAAGGCAACTTCTGTTTCATGGGTTGATTGTTCTCACTGTCAGAAAATTTCTCCTCCTTTCCAGGTTGAATCTCTCCTTGTTCAGTTTCCATCCATTAATCCTTGCCTGGCCTTCAAGTCCTTTGGAGAATAGCTTGACCCCCTCCTCCCTGAGGCAGTCTGAGGTGGGGATTTGGGCTGGTCAGAGGGACCCTTTGTCTCTCCCAGCCCAGCCAATGGAACCTCCTGGATTTTTTTATGGCCGTCACACTCTCTGGAGAGGCTTGGCTTCTCGAGGAGGCAGTACTGGACACCGAAATCATCAGGTAAGTCTTCCGGCCACTTCGGGTTTGAGTTCGCTGTTGGATGAATGATTGGTGAGTCAGGGACTGGTTTGTCTATTTTGCAATCTGGTTTGTTGGGCATTGTTTGCCCTAGACGTTTCCTTAGCTTAACTGGTCAATATGTCTTTGCCATACCTTCCACCTCTGACTTCCACAATATATGATCTGGGCCCAGTGATGTCAGTGATCTGCCCAGCCACCTAGAGGGGCCTGTCCACATAATTCCTTGTGAAGACCGCAGACCCAATAGAAAAGCTTCTAGTCTTGCTTTCGGCTTCCATGTACCCCTCAGGGAAGTAATTGGGGTGTAGCTTATCTAGGGTGCAATGGAGTCTCCGGCTCATTAGTAGTCCCGTTGCCATGATGGGGTAACCTGCTGGGCTGCCAGAAAAGTATCAATCCTAGCTTGCCAGTCTCCCTGTCCGAGTCTGGCCAAGGCCTCTTTGGCTGATCTAACAAATCTTTCAGCTTGACCATTATGGCTGTATGAAAAGGTGCTGTGAGTGCATGACAGACCCCTATCTCTGCTAGGTACCCCGCAAATTGAGTAGCCATAACCTGAGGCCCATTATCTGACACTAGGGTGTCCAGTAGCCCATGTGTGGTGAACAGTTTCCAGAGTGCTTTAATTACAGCCTCTGCAGTGGTGGAGTACATTAAAATGATCTCCAGCCACTTAGAATAAGCATCCACCACTATTAGGAAGGTTTGACCATGGAATGGGCCAGCAAAATCGATATGAATGCGGGACCATGGTCCTCGGGGCTGTTCCCACTCTTTGGACTGAGCAACACTTGGCCACCCATTCAGCAATGCAGTTGTCCATATTATCCTTTGGATAATAATTTGATCCCTCTTCCTTGTGGCAGCTCCCCCCAATATTGGAATACTGCTATCATGTCACCCCTAATTTCTTCTTTTCTCTAGGCTAGCCAAACTCAAATCCTGTAGCCTTTCTTTATATATTTTAGTCTCCGGGCCTTTGATCATCTTAGTTGCTCTTCTCTGAACATTTTCCAAAGCCTCAACATCTTTTTTTTGTAGTGTAGACCAAAATTGGTTGCAGTATTCCAGGTGTGGCCTTACTAGGCTTTTATAAAGTGGTACTGGTACTTCACGTGGAATGTCATCTCTTGCACAAATACTTCAAAAGAGGTGTGTTGCAATGCAGGGCATCAGAGACAGCATTTCCTTTTGATTAACATGGCCACATTGGTGCTTCCTAGTGAAGTGACAATGACTGGGAAGGCTCACCTGGATAGAGATAGACAGGAGCTTCTTCCAAAACACCTGTGTGAATCTTGCAGACAAAGTAGTAGCTGCGTTGACATTTCAAAATGAAGAACACCATAAACAGCTCTACCTGATGCAAACTCCCACCCATCCCTCTTTTTAAGGTTTACACAGCCCTGTTATTAGACAGTGCACCCAATCAATAGGGGGTGATAATCAGGCTTTCACTGAATTGTCATAATTAAGCATTGCAGATCTCAAAGGAAATTTATCATAATTTAAAATTACTGGAAGATAATGGTAGTTTCCAAAGATACAAAATTAGATTTATACAGGTTTTGCATTGTTAACCACCACTTTAATCAATTTACAAAGTTTATAATTTTGTTTTCCAATAAAAGTAATTTTCAGCCTCCAGCTTCATCTCCTAATCATCTTTGTTGCTCTGCTCTAAACTTGTTCTAGAGTCACAACATCTTATTTTGTATCCTGGTGACTAAGACTGGATGCAATATTCCAAGTGTTATCTTATTAGCACAGCTGGTTCTCTTTGAGTCAATGTTATCTTTGTATTGTCCCCTCACATTCTTATATGTCTTGTGGGGGGGCTGTATTTGGGAACCAAATCTCAAACCCCTTTCTGAAGCCTATAAAAGGCTATCCATTTTTCAAAAAATCAATTTGATTTTTTTTTACTGCTCTTTTGTTTGCATGAACTGTTTAAATGATTCTATTTCCTTTACAGACTGAGTATTTAAAACATAATATTCTTTAAAGTCATTATATTTTATTAGCTTGCATGGCAGCATTTCTCTCCCCCCACCCTCCAATTCTAAGCTATAGTACTTGGAGCTATAAAGTTCTATAAATTAAAGCTTTAAGGTGGTTATTCTTGTTTGTGATTTAACTGGGCATGAAGATTGCAAACATAAGCTCAAGTCAGCTTCTTTTAATCATATATGGCTTGATTTACTTTAGAACAGAAGGATCCGGTTACTGTTGAGAAACATTGTTCTCACTTCACTGGAATACATTATAGCTGTCTTGCCTCCTTCCTGTAGGAGGATTGGCAGAATCTGGGGTGGAGTCGAAAGAGGGATCAGCCTATAATCCCTACGTAGTTACAAACATTTCATTTCATTTCAGTTCATTTATTAGATTTATATACCGCCCTTCTCCTTGCGGACTCAGGGCGGTGAACAGCCAGAAGTAAAAAACAAATTTTACAAAAGTTAAAACAATTATTAAAAGCAACTAATATAAAATTTGGCTCATAAATTTAAAACAGTTCAATTAATATTTAATATCAAACTCTAAAAATTAACCATGGGATCAGGCCAGTCTGGCTAACTGGAAAAAGTAAGTTTTTAAGGCCTGATGAAAAGTCCGGAGGTCTGAGATCGTTCGCAAGTCTGGGGGAAAATCGTTCCAGAGGGTGGGAGCTACCACAGAGAAGGCTCTCCCCCTGGGGGTCGCCAGCCGGTATTGCCTGGCTGATGGCACCCTGAGGAGTCCCTCTCTGTGGGAGCGAACCGGCCGGTGGGAGGCAATTGGTGGCAGAAGGCGGTCCCTGTCGCTCCCATTATCCCCCGCGCAGCCACATTCTGCACCAGTTGGAGCCTCCGGGTGCACCCCAAGGGGAGCCCCATGTAGAGAGTGTTACAATAGTCCAGGCGAGAAGTGACAAGTGCTTGAGTGACTGTGCATAAGGAGTCACGATCTAGAAAGGGTCGCAGCTGGTGTATCAAGCGAACCTGATAAAAAGCCCCCCTGGCCACGGCCGTCGTATGCTCCTCTAAGGACAGGCGTGGGTCCAGGAAGACGCCCAAGTTGCGAACCCTTTCCGTGAGGGCTAGTAATTCGCCCCCAATAACCAGCGATGGTGTCAGCTGGCTATATCGGGACGCCGGCAGCCACAGCCACTCAGTCTTGGAGGGTTGAGTCGAAGCCTGTTTCTCCCCATCCAGACCCGCATGGCCTCAAGGCACTGGAACATCACTTCCACGGCATCTTGGGATGGTCTGGGGTGGAGATGTACAGCTGAGTATCATCAGTGTACTGATGAAACTCCACCCCAAAACCACGGATGATCTCACCCAGTGGCTTCACATAAATGTTGAACAGGAGCGGCAAGAGGACCGACCCTTGT
The DNA here is from genome assembly GCA_030761175.1 of Masticophis lateralis. NCBI lineage: Eukaryota > Metazoa > Chordata > Lepidosauria > Squamata > Colubridae > Masticophis > Masticophis lateralis. The sequence goes on from JAUDYJ010000005.1 coordinate 104,154,329, forward strand.
GGCACCCCACACACTAGGCGCCTCGGGGTCGACCGCTGCCCCCCTGTCAACACAGATTGCAACCGGCCGGAGAGATAGGAGGAGAACCACCGCAAAATGGTGCCCCCCACCCCCAATCCCTCCAACCAGTGCAACATGATACCATGGTCGATGGTATCAAAAGTTGCTGAGAGATCTAACAGGACCAAGATAGACGAATAACCCCTACCCCGAGCCCTCCAGTGATCCTCCACCAACGCGAACAATGCCGTTTAGACCTGCCGTTTCTGGTCTGGGTACAATGCTGTACCCAGACCTGAAACCGGACTGGAGCAGGTCTAAATAGATAGCTTCATCCAAGTACTGGGGGAGCTGCTATGCCACCACACTCTCAACAACCTTCACAAGGAAGCGAAGGTTGGAGACTGGATGGTAATTAGCCAAAATAGCTGGATCCAGTGAAGGCTTCTTGAGGAGGGGCCTCACCACCGCCTCCTTCAAGGTGGCCAGTAGGGCACCCTCACTCAAAGAAGCGTTAATAATCTCCTGGAGCCAGCCTCATGTAACTTCCCGGGAACCCAGCACCAACCAGGAGAGACACGGGTCCAATAAACATGTGGGCACATTCAGCCATCCCAGAATCCTGTCCACGTCCTCGGGAGCCACAGGATCGAACTCCTCCCAGATAACACTCTCAGGACCTGCCTCAGTCATCTCATTTGAACTAACCCAGTCAGCGGCCAGATCTTCCCGAATTTGAGTTATTTTGTCATCCAGATATTGAACAAAATCCTCAGCTCGACCCTGTAAGGGGTCATCCCGCACTCCCAAATGGAGGAGGGAGCGGGTCACCCTAAACAGGGCGGCTGGGCGATTATCTGATGATGCGATAAGGGTGGCAAAATAGTTAGATTTCACCGCTTTTATCGCCATTTTAGATCTTAATATGAGACCTTACCAGTGTCAAGTCAGATTCGGATCGGCTGGCCTTCCAACCGCTCTCTAGGCGTCTTTTCCGGCACTTCATCTCCCTCAGCTTCTCAGAGAACCAAGGAGCTAAATGAGTTCGGCGCCAGATCAGAGGCCGCAAAGGCACAACGCGGTCCAAGACCCCGACGGCCGCCCTATCTCAGCCGAGTCGTGAGCCAGTGTCTCAGGAAATGGCCTAAGCTCCATCTGGAACCTATGAGGATTCATCAGGCGCCTGGGGCGGAACCACCTGGTTGGTTCCACCTCCCTGCGATGGGGTGCAGTGGTCAGAAAGTCAAGTCGAAGGAGCAAGTGGTCAGACCATGACAAGGGTTCAATGCCTATATCCCCTATATCGAGACCACTCAACCACTGATCAGAGATAAAAACTACATCCAGGGTGTGTCCACCCATGTGAGTAGGGCCATGAATTACTTGGGTCAGGTCCATGGCCATCATGGAAGCCATGAACTCCCGAGCTATCTCAGATGTTTCACCGATAGATGGCAGATTGAAATCCCCCATGACCAAAAGCCTGGGGGTATCAATCGCCACCTCGGCTATGACATTGAGGAGCTCGGGCAGGGTCGGTGCCATGTGGCAGGGAGCCAGGTACATGACCAACAGACCCATCTGCCCCCCATGACCCCACTTCTCAAAAGTGGACTCACACCTGGCTATCTGAGGTACAGTGGCCTCCCTCGGATCAAGACCTTCCTTTATAATGACCGCTACTCCCCCGCTCCCGCCCTGGCCCTGAGCTCTCAGCTGATGGAATGCGTGGAAACCTGGTGGGCACATCTCCACGAGGGGAACCCCAACTTCATGGCCAAACCAGGTCTCCGTAATACCAGCCAGGTCCGCACCCCCCTCTTGAAGAAGGTCACATATGAGGGGGGGGCTTATTTACTAGGGACCTAGCATTGCACAACAGCAGCCGGAACTTCTGGTCCTGAGACTCTGAACAACCTGGGGAACAGGAAGAGCTAAGGTAGCGAGTGCGTGCCCCCCACCACACAATGTGGCCCCTGTTCCTGCCATATCTGCCCCTCCCACACAGCGTATTAATAGAAAAGCCCTCAACAGAGGGCTCTCTAGGAGCCCTCTTATCTCCAGAGTCTACACCCCCCGCGGCACCGTAAACTGCCAGACCTGTCCCTATCCTCCCTGGGTTTTCCCCCAAACCCACACCCTCTCCCACCCCTGAGCCCCTTAAACAAAATAAGTCCAATTTCCCTTGAATTCCATTGACCCTTATCTAGCTCCTAGCAGATGCCAACCTTTGGTTGGGAAGATGGAGTGACAATAAATCAGTTTAACTGAATCTTCATGTGTGGATCTGATTTTTCACACCTGACACTTCCCTATTCTTTTTTATTTTTATTTTTAATATTCCTGGAATGCCTGCACCATAGCCAGTGAAGAATTGACATAAAACAGATCCCAGGACTTTGAAAAAAAATAAAACAAGCCTAAAAGAGGTTATAATTGTTTATAAAAAATTAAAAAGATGCTTTAACTTATTTCTTGCTGGCCAAAATATAGCCCAGCAGAAGCCGGTTGTAGTCAATTCTGGCAGTTACTGGCTGGAAAAAAAAGTTTTTTTCCTGGCCAGCAAGGAACACAATTCATTTCTCAGCAACTACAAAAAATACAAGTGACACCCCTTGTAACTTCCTTTCACTTTCTGGAGTCTTTCTTCCTCTTTCTCTTCTTCTCCACCTATTATTCTGCCCAGCAGCTCTTATCAGAGTTTTCAAGTGATCACTTACAGATAATTTGTGATAAATGTGATACATCGGGAATTCCAGGCAACCCCTTACTTTTCAGAATCAAAGTTTCTAAGAAGAATGATAGCTGAACAGTATAGCATATGGCTTCCAAACTCCAGATAATCTAATCATGATCCTCTCAATTACAAGGATCAGCAGTAGCGAAACTGGAAATATTTAAACATTCTACCAGGATTTAAAGAATATTTTTTCTTCTTATCAGATTGATGCTGCCTCTGAACCCAGAAACCCAACTGAAATGGGTCCAAATTATCCAAATTATCTGGAGGTTGTTTGGGGTGTGTAGGATAAGCAGGAAACAGGATCATATAAAAAATCAAGGAGGAAACAATTTTCTTATTTTAAAAAATGGTCAAGAAATCATACTCCAATTGACTGGGGGGTTAAGCTACTATATGTAAATTATATAAAAACAATCAGCAGACTGCACTCCCCCGCTCACTGATGACTTTATCTAGTTTGATAATGAAAAATCTGCAGGAAAACAACCAAGCTGAAGATCCCAACAGTTTAACCCTAGGCTACAGATATTTTGTACTATAGAAATTTCATGGCTTTTTCAAGCATTATCACCACAATTTATTAGCATGGTGATGGTCTTGTGGCCAGTCCCATCCAGCCTCTGGAACTATTCTGATAGAGATGGATGCCTGTCATATTGGAGCCAAATTTCTTTTGTCTTTGCCACTTCTCAAATTTACTAGCCTGGGACTTCCTGGAATACATTCCCCTTCAAGGGAATGTAGCCATCACTAGATGGCAGCAAAGAGATAAGAAAACTTAGGCATTGTTGCCATCTAGTTAGTCTTCCCGCATAAATACAACAATTCCAGAAACCCTTTGGAATATTAGATCCTCCCAAGGTCTTAGATGACCCCCAAGGTCTTGGACTGCTGAACGACACAACTTCCTAAGCGCAAGTCTTCTTGTTGGGCCTGCCAAGTCAGACGGCTGCCCATCCCACCCTCTAAGGAAGAGCAGTGGCCTTGTGCTCAAAGTCACCAGCAATTCCAATTAAGAGACCTCATTTCTTCCTCTTCTTCACTTTAAACACACCTGCACAAACGCCTCTAGCACGAAAGGGAGGGGGAATGAGCTGCCCGAGGAATGAATGTGTCAGAGTTACCGGAGCATCAAATTGCTAGTTCTTCCACCTGAACCTATTGCTAAAGCACTCTTGTCTTTAAAAACTTACTTAGTTTTGCCTATCTGGAAAACAGCTAGTAATCTGAGAGGGCCCTTGTGATGTTCTGGAGCATTGGCTGCAGGAAATGAAGCAGATTAATACACTAATTTGAACAAGCAAGTCTGTGCACAGTGGCTGGGAATGGATAACTCCTGTGGGCATACATTCAGCGTGGTGGCAATTGCATGCTAAACAATGTTTTACATATTTATGCTCGCTCCATAATAGAGCCAGCCTATCCTAGTTGCAAAAATCCCAGCAGCCAATAGTTGGCAGAGTTCTAGATGCTTTGCAAGGTGGAGTCTGGGCAACTGAATGGAGCTAGCAGAATGTTTTAGTGGCCAGATGTCCTTCCTGTCACCAATGCAGAGTTTTCTTCAACAAATATATTTTCAGAACGCCCAGAGAGAGAAATATCTGACTCTACCTAGGATTGAACTCACCACCTGATAGAGGTGGTGAGAGCTCCACCTCTAGATCACCGCACCACTTCCGAAGGATGATCTAGATCAGTGTTTCTCAACCTTGGCCGTTTGAAGACGTGTGGACTTCAACTCTGGGAGTTGAAATCCACACGTCTTCAAACGGCCAAGGTTGAGAAACACTGATCTAGATCTTTGCAGCAAATTGTGCAGGAAAAGCACTTATACTATATATACTATATATCACTTTTGCCTTGGTATTGCCTACCAAATAATTCAAAAGATACATTATTGTATTCCATAGCATTCATAAGTACATTTTAGACAGAAAATGTAAAAAAAAAACAAAAAACCCTGCCACTTAATACTTTCTAAAATATTAGTAAAACTAATATATGTTCCTGCTCCCTATCTTTTTTTTGTTCAAATGTTCTTCCTCTTTTTTTATCTGCTGTTTTCTTGGAATGGAATAAATAATCTTGCAATGTGAAGAAAAAAAAAAGCTGTGGGAAACCTCCAATTATCACTCTGAAATCCAAACTTGCTTGCCAAAGCGGACACTGGTATAACAAAGTATAGTACTTTAATTCACTGTGACAGTATATTTCTTTAAAGGAAAGAGAATTTTTAATACTGGGGAAAAATCTATTTTCAGAACTCAAATGAATCCGATCATTAAAAAAAAACTGCAAAAGAAATAGCATTATTATATCTTATATCCTCCATATTCTTCATTTATTTTTCACAATGAATAGATAAGGCAGCCAAACTATGTTTGTTCCCAATAGTAGATATGATCACATCCATGAAAAAAGAGATTCTTACATGGAAAATGACAAAATAGAATGTCAGGGTTCCAAATAAGTTCCATTAAAGTTCCATTTTATTAGAGATGTCATATTGGCACATCTGGGAAAACCTGAATCTGAAAGCTTCCAGGTTTTCCCCACCCATAGAAAAGTTCAAGTCCTTGCCCAGCACCCACAAGTCCTTTGCATGGCCCAATCAAAGCACAATCCCAACTGGAGAGGTCTCTGAGTTCCAATGATACAGCAAGATGTCCTTGACTCTCTAAGAAAAAGAATGTTATTATGATTATATATCACCCATGCTCCATACAATCCCCACTCCCAGTTTCCCAGAATAGGAATGTGGCAGGCTAGAAGGCCCAATGCAAAAGATGGCTTCCAGGCCTGACATAGGGTAGGGTAGGGTAGGGTGGAATGGAATAAAAATAGGATAGGATAGGATAGGATAGGATAGGATAGGATAGGATAGGATAGGATAGGATCAGAGGTGGGTTGCTCCCGGTTCACACCGGTTCGCAAGAACCGGTAGTAAAAAAATTTAATAGTTTGGAGAACCGGTAATAAGATTGGCTGGCCACGCCCCCGAACCGGTTTCCGGCCTGGTTGCCATTTGCTTACCCAGTCCACTCCCAATCTGTTGCTGCCTCCTGAGTCCCAGCTGATGGCTAGAGGGGAAAAAAACTGTTTAAACTCTTGCCACGGGGCTTCAAAGGGCCACCCTACAGCTGATCAGTAGTAAAAGAAAACAAATGAGTAGACTGGTGCCTGCAAAAATAGAAAAAAACAGCCTCTTTCAGCTTCAACACAATTAACCACAATTTATTTGTGGTTAATTACCACAAGTTGATTAGCTCCCCATCCCGACTCTCAGCTGATTTGCTTTCAGCTGTTTTGCTCAGGGCTCTATAGCTGCAAAGAGAGCTGTAGCTATGCTGAAAAAGCGAAACTGAAAGTAAAGCAGGGTCTTTGCTGCACCGTGACAAAATGAGGCAGAAAGAGATTGCTTTTTCTTTTTCCTCACCAAAAAAGGTAAGTGAAAAACTGCAAACAATGGGAAATTTAGGGCAAAAGAGGAGAGTTCAAGATTTTAAAACACACACTCAAAAAAGCTCTATTTAACTAGGGAATTGTAATAATTGAGATACTATTAATTGTATATTGTGTTGAAAGCAGAAATGGTTAAGTTGTGGTTTGGAGAAATATATGGGGGAAATTATTTGGCTTGTTATTATTGGTAAATATAATTAATTGATTTGTAAGAAATTGGATTGCATGGAAATAATTGGAATATTCATGTTCATATTGATTAATATACAAAAAAGATAGTTATATAACTAATTGATTTATATTAAAATGTTGAATTTGTATTAAACAACTGTAATATTACATAATTAACCAATGTGAGGATGGATATAAAAATAGATGACAATGGGAAGGGGTATAATATAGAATAGAAGGGAAAAATTGAATTTGATTAAGATTAGAGATGAGGATGAAGGGTAATATTGTTTTTTTTAAAAAAAATAGATGAGGAATAAATATGGCAAAAAGGAAATATAGAAATTGCAAATTTAATTGAAATGACTAAACACTGTTTAAATTTGTGAACCGGCCAAATACTCTGTTCAAAGAAAATACATTGTATGTTTGTATGTGTGTTTCTAGTTATTGCTATTTATTCATATTTGTTCTCTTCTTTAAAGTTTAACAATTCATTCTTTATCTTAATATCTTTATATTTGTTTAGGATTGGCTTTCTTCCCTTTCATCTTTTTTATTGTACACCAAACTTTCTCCTCAAACCTACCACCTCTCTCTTTTCTTTCACTTCTTTCTTTCTCTTCCTGCCCCCTCTTCTTCTCCTCCCTACTTCCTCTTCCTTTCTCCTTCTCCTTCTCTCTTCCTCCCTCTCTTGCCCTCACTCCCATTCTAATTTCCCTTCCCTTCCTTCATCCCTCTCTATTGCTGTATCCTTTTATGCATATGGACTACTCAGAGGGCTAAAAAAGTTATTTTTGACTGGTCCTCGCACTTTTGACCAATCCTCGAACTTACGACTGTCCTCACATTTTACGTTTTTGCCCTATCTTGTCACCATGGTGAAGAGAAGCAGTTGTGAAATGAGTGACATGGTTGTTAAGAATGCTGCATGGGCATAAATGTGACGATGATCGTAAGTGTGAGGACCAGTCATAAGTGCGAAGACCTGTCAGAAATGACTTTTTTCAGCCCTCTGAGTAGTCCCTATACACATAGCCATGGCCACCTGGTCACATGATCAGCTAGCCACACCCACCCAGTCACATGACCTCCAAGCCACACCCACAAAATAAGCCACGCCCACATAACTAGTAGTAAAAAATTTTAAAACCCACCCCTGGATAGGATAGAATTAGAACTATCTAATTAGATGGCCAAAGGCTTGGATTTAGGAATAGGAATAGGAATAGGAATAGGAATAGGAATAGGAATAGAATAGAATAGAATAGAATAGAATAGAATAGAATAGAATAGAATAGAATAGAATAGAATAGAATAGAATAGAATAGAATAGAATAGAATTAGAACTAGAACAGAATGATTGGAAGAATTACTATTCTGCCATCTAACTTTGGAATGGCAGAAATTATCAGGCCCAAAAAATAAAGAATGCAAGGAAAGTTCTTGCTGAGTAGTTCCTTCACCTACCAACAGAATCATGCCAGACCACAGCCTTGATTATCTGCCATGACTATAGGCAAACTCTGTGGACTGGCAAGGCGGGTCCATCCTTTCCCTCTTTCTGCCTATCAGACATTCCAAGCTCTGCTGACTCTTTTCTGCCTGGGAACGAGCCCCTCCCTCCTCTAACTTCAGACTACCTTCTACTCTGGGAATGTAGAGTAACAACAAAACAACAAAAAGGGGACAACACCCCAAGTCAAGCTTGACTTCTGATGGCAATAGGATCACATTTGTGCAATTTCTTGAACATCCTACAGAAGTGGTTCCCCTTCCCTTGCTTAATGCTATTAGGCTTTCCAATCTAGCTTCCATTCACCAGATTCCCTGGAGATATTGCCAGATACACAGAGGCTTAACTTTCACATCCAGACAAGATTGGTTAGAGCAGTGATGGCTAACCTTTTTGCCATCGCGTGCCAAAAGCAGGGGGGAGCGCGGGGTGGTCACAATGTTGCATGCCAACATCCATAATTCGCCACCCCATGTTCCCCCCCGCTTATGGCCCGATGGACCTGGTAGGTTCGTTTTTTGCTCTCCCCAGGCTCCAGAGCCTTTCTAGGAACCTGGAGAGGGCAAAAACAGCCTTCCCCTTCCCCCAAGAGGCCCTCCGGAGCCCGGAAACAGTGTGTTTCCTGACTTCTGGTGGGCCCAAGAGGCCCGAAAATCAGCTGGCTGGCGCATGCATGCGTGCCGGAGCTGAGCTCGCATGCCCACCAATATGGCTCCGTGTGCCACCTGTGGCATCCATGCCATAGGTTCGCCATTAGGGGGTTAGAGGATGTCACACTAAACGAGTTTCTACTCAGCATAAAAGTGTAATGTTAGCCCACCGTTTCACCCACTGTAGGTCTGAGTGAAGCAGGGATGGGTTCTAAAATTTTTTACTACTGGTTCTGTGGGGGTGGCTTATTTTGTGGGGGTGGCTTGGAGGTCATGTGACTGGGTGGGTGTGGCTAGCTGGTCATGTGATCAGGTGGCCATGGCTATGTGTATAGGGACTACTCAGAGGGCTGAAAAAAGTTATTTCTGACAGGTCCTTGCACTTTTGACCAGTCTTCGCACTTATGACTGGTCATCATTTATGCCCATTGCAACATTCTTAACAACGGTGTCACTCATTTCACAACTGCTTCTTTTTACCATGGTGACAAGATAGGGCAAAAACGTAAAATGTGAGGACAGTCGTAAGTTCGAGGACTGGTCAAAAGTGCGAGGACCAGTCAAAAATAACTTTTTTAGCCCTCTGAGTAGTCCATATGCATAAAAGGATACAGCAATAGAGAGGGATGAAGGAAGGGAAGGGAAATTAGAATGGGAGTGAGGGCAAGAGAGGGAGGAAGAGAGGAGGAGAAGGAGAAAGGAAGAGGAAGTATGGAGGAGAAGAAGCGGGGGGAGAGAAAGTAAGAAGGAAAGAAAAGAGAGAGGTGGTAGGTTTGAGGAGAAAGTTTGGTGTACTTTCTCCTCAAACTTTTTTATGTACTCATAAAAAAGATGAAAGGGAAGAAAGCCAACCCTAAACAAATATAAAGATATTAAGATAAAGAATGAATTGTTAAACTTTAAAGAAGAGAACAAATATGAATAAATAGCAATAATTAGAAACACACATACAAACATACAATGTATTTTCTTTGAACAGAGTATTTGGCCAGTTCACAAATTTAAACAGTGTTTAGTCATTTCAATTAAATTTACAATTTCTATATTTCCTTTTTGCCATATTTATTCCTTATCTATTTTTTTAAAAAAAACAATATTACCCTTCATCCTCATCTCTAATCTTAATCAAATTCAATTTTTCCCTTTTATTCTATATTATACCCCTTCCCATTTTTCATCTATTTTTATATCCATCCTCACATTGGTTAATTATATAATATTACAGTTGTTTAATACAAATTCAACATTTTAATATAAATCAATTAGTTATATAACTATCTTTTTTGTATATTAAAAAATAACATGAATATTCCAATTATTTCCATTAATCCCCCAATATATGGGGGATTAATTTCCCCCATATATTTCTCCAAACCACAACTTAACCATTTCTACTTTCAACACATTATACAATTAATAGTATCTCAATTATTACAATTCCCTAATTAAATAGAGCTTTTTTTCTTTTATGTTTTAAAATCTTGAACTCTCCTCTTTTGCCCTAAATTGCCCATTGTTTGCAGTTTTGCACCTATCTTTTTTGGAGAGGAAAAAGAAAAAGCAATCTCTCTCTGCCTCATTTTGTCACGGTGCAGCAAAGACCCTGCTTTACTTTCAGTTTCGCTTTTTCAGCATAGCTAGGGGGAAAAAATCTGCTTCACTCTTTGCAGCTAGCAACAGAGCCTTGAGCAAAACAGCTGAGAGCAAATCAGCTGAGAGTCAGATGGGGAGCTAATCAACTTGTGGTAAGTAACCTATGGTGAAGCTGAAAGGGGCTGTTTTTTTCTATTTTTGCAGGCACCGGTCTACTCATTTGTTTTCTTTTACCACTGATCAGCTGTAGGGCGGCCCTTTAGAGGCCCCACGGCGAGAGTTTAAACAGTTTTTTTCCCTCTAGCCATCAGCTGGGACTCAGGAAGCAGCAACAGATTGGGAGTGGGCAGGGTAAGCGACCGGTGGCTGGCTGGGAACTGGTTTGAGGACTGGCCAGCCAATCTTATTACCTGTTCTGAACTATTAATTTTCTTTACTACCGGTTCTTGCAATCCGGTGAGAACCGGAGCAACCTACCACTGGAGTGAAGCCAGAAGATTTTTAGATTTCAAGAGTTGCAGAGCCATCATGGTGACATCGAACTTCTGAATCTTGTTAAGCAGTCTTGATTTAATCACATTCTCTTTTCACCATTGCACAGGTCACATTGCTGATGTGAAGATTAAATGGGGAAATTACATTTTTACCGCCTTGCATTCCTGGGAGGAAAGGATGCTAAAACTAGGAATAATGGTGCCTTGATGCACCTACTGAGCCTCATTCCACACTAACTGACCTATGGTGACTCACTTTGTTTTCCAATTTCTGTTCTATCTTTTGCTAAAGCACATTGTTTAACCTTATCTTTTTTCTGCAAGCAGCTAAACTCATGTAAAAGGACTGCAGTGGCAATATAAAAGTAACAACAATAGAAGAGTGGTAGTTAATCAAAATAGCTCCAATCACAAATTATTCATTACTCCATATTCCATTTTGGGGACTATAATGTTTTTTTAAGCCTAGCGAGATAAGACAATGGGAAAAGTCATGTAAAAGTTGGCCCCCCTTATCAGTTCTGGAGGGAGGATATTATCAAAGTCTCTAATTTCTATTCAACCAAATATTGCTATTGTAACATTTTGTATTTTCCTATGGTTCTTATGGTCATTATACAATGTTAAAGGGAATATATATTCAATACAATATTCATTGTAAAGAGTTAAGGATGACAGCAAAATAATGCCATCATGGTTTCAAAAAAATTTTGAATTTAAGTGGAATTCTTTGGACCTAGATAAACTTGTAGAAGATGCAGTAATGTTCAGAGGAATTTAAATTGCATAGAAAAAAATGAGATACCCTCTCTGACCTACACAGAGCAAAACCAAGCTAAGATTATAATCCTGACATTTTAGTCTTGGTGAGCCAAGTAAAATACCATGTCAAAAGACTCCCTCCCCCCCACCCCCACCCCCCCACACACCAGACTAAAAAAATAAAAATAAAATAAACACAAATATATACGAAGCAGTAAGACCCGAGTCAGCACAAAAATGCAATTTCTTGAAGAAAGATTCTTGATGCTGTTGGCATACAGAGGACACATGGTAACATTGGGATAAAAACAAAATTGATTTTTTGAGATACGGGATAAAAAAATTACATTTAGGTAACTTTCCCTTCCTGGATGATCACTGCCACAAGAGACGGTATGTCTGCTCTGGGGAGAGAAATTTTCCATAAATTTTAGGCTAAGTTCTTCCACTGATCTGCTCAAACTCTTTCCCTTCCATCTAATGATATCTCATCTTCCAACTATATAAAACGTTTCATGTCCACAAATATTTATTTTGCTGGCATCTTCAGAGATTAATGAGGGTTGCATTTGCAAAGACTTTTACTCAAAAAAAAAAAAAAAAAAAGGCAGACAAATGGTAAACATTGTTTGCATATTTTTTCCCAACATTGTTGAAGTGGAATTGGACAATATAGGAGGAGAAAATGCTAGCCCAGTGTAGCAAAAATTTAGGAACAATCTGGTAACCCCTTTTCCAACTGTACAAAAATTCTGTACAAAATTTTATTCTTTTTGCATTTTGCACTGTGTCCCATTCAGGTTTTAATATTGCATGATGAATGGAGATATTCAATGTTTGTATGTTTCCAATAAAACTTCCATAATTTCTTCTCTTTCATTTACACCATCATATTTTTTTAAGAAAAGAAAATGGAGCATTCAGAATGGTAAGTAGATATTCCAAGTAAGGTTACAATTCCCTATTAATTTGATTTAGAAACTAATTAGATATAAATATCACCTTCCATAAGTGTGCTATAACTTTAAGTTGTTATGGTATGAAACTGGGTTTCAGTTTATGTATACAGAAATTTGCAACTTTTTTTATGAATAAGCAAAAATAACTTGCTTTTTTAATGAAATGCAATGAAAGCAAAGCTTGCCATCTGGCAGTGGAATCGGAATGCTGGGTTGAAATTTCAGAGTATTCAATCATACTTAGAATGCTGAATTAGGAAATAGAGGTGGTTAATGAAATTAGCTGCTACAGATGGGAAAATGAGAATTTCATTTAGTTGTTGTTTTAATAAACCTTGTCAGTTTGAATTAATATCTTCATAAAAGGCAAGAAATCTTAAAGAGCAAAAGTCAACCCCCAAGAAAGATTCACCTAGCGTTGATGATGTTATGTAGCTGGGTAATGGAATGTCTGAGCACACCAAGGACCTCAAAGATCCACCTGTTACTCTAAATTTAACAATCCAAGTTATTTATTTTCTCTTACCCACCATAATAATTCTCTAAAATGTTAGTTGCAAATCCAGATTTCTTCTGAATGAAGTGGATTACAGTCTCAAGAGAAACGTATCTGTTATTGCAATAAGATATATTCCAAGCATTTGATCATCTTGATGGGGTTTGTTATTTTCAATGATTTATGAGGAAGGGATAGTTCACATGCTTATAGAATCTATTTTGCTAATCCTCTTCTATTAATGGTCTATGGAGATCAGTGAGCTCTCTGATTTTTATGACAATTAATTGGATAATTTGGATCCAAACCACTGCTGAGCTGACCCTGGAAAATGAATGAATGAATGAATGAATGAATGAATCACCAGGCTAAAAACCAGGAGATTGTGATTTCTAATCTTGATGTTAATATATTTAAATTAAAAAAAAAAAATCAAAACACCTCCTTGCCAGTTTAGAATAACACCAAGATTAACCTCAGACCAACAATCAAAAAGTAAATAATATTCCAATCAAGGAACTGCCAAACAAGTCGACAGCTAAGAGCCCAAGCAAAGAACCTCCAAGGCCACCCCCACCAACACTGACAGGGCAAGCCACTAGAATATAAACTGAGAGCAAACCCCACTCCTTATTAGCGCTGATGATGTCACCTAGTTTGGTAATGAAATGTCTGAAAAAACCACCAAGCTCAAAGAACTCTAAGGATGCTTCATTTAACCCTGAGCTACAAATGTTCTCCTTTATCAATACAATAAAAGGTCTACTAACATGCATAGCAGTTGTTCCTATAAATACTTTTTTTTTTCAGGAAACATAATATTGAAACTGCTTTTCTCCAAAACAAGCATTTGTATCTTTTAAACAATATTAACAGACGTCTCCATGCTGGCAGTCCTGGACCCTTTCCTACACATACAAAAACAAAGGAGAACTAGAATCTATTGGGTGGAGCATAGCCAAGTCAGACCAAATGTATTTCCACCATGGTGTCACTTGAACACTTCCCTCCCTGCGCACCACAATTTTGTGAAGAACAGTCAACAAGCTATAACGTACCCAATTGGGATTCCAGGAACTTTCTCCATCCCGTTTTGATAACAAAATCTGTGCATGTGCAACACACTTATTAGCAACCTTACTTGCTTACAAAAGTAATAATAACAATAATGCCCTGCTGTATTGTTGCTCCATGGAATTTGTCACAACACAAGAAGAATTAAGGTATGAATAAAGCACAACTTTGCCTTATCATAATGGGAAACCTTCTCCCCTGAAATGTGGCTTAAAATATTAAAGATGCATAAATAAACATATTAAATAATTAGTTTATAGAAGGCGAGCCCAGTTAGGCCTTTGTAGCATACAGTGGCATTTTAAAGCAAAGGTCTCGGAAAATGTCAAATATATCTCCATGCCTTTATCCGGCACAAAAGATGACCAAGCAGATGTCACTCAGATTTCTTCAAGGACATCATTCCTCCAAGGCCAAAAGACTCCTCTCATTTGGTCTCAGTTTCCTCATCCTAAGACCGGCCTTTCAAAATAAAAAATACAAGTAGTCCTCAACTTACAGCAGTTGATTTAATGACCGTTCAAAGTTACCGCAGTACTGAAAAATGAGGCTTGTGAACTTTTTTCACACTTAGAACCGTTGCATGGTCACGTGATCAGAAACCAGAGGCTTAGCAACTGACTCCTATTTATGACGGTTGTAGTGTCCCGGGGTCATGTGATCCCCTTTTGTGACCTTCTGACATGCAAAGTCAAATAAATCAATAAATCAAATTTAAAAAAAAGTCAGTGAGAAAGCCGGATTCACTTCACAACCATGTTACTCACTTAACAACTGCAGTGGTTCATTTAACAACTGTGGAAAGGAAGTCCCAAAGGTGCTTTTTTCAGGAGGCAACTGGACTTTCTTGTTTTTTCTTTGAAGACGTTTCGCTTCTCATCCAAGAAGCTTCTTAGAGCTCTGACAGGATAGTGGGGAATGGAAGTGTTTCTATTCCCTTGGTCATTTTCATCCTTTTAGAGGGTCGTTGAGGCCACTTGGAGGCTTATCTGTGTCCTCAGGGACAAATGCAAATAACCAGCTATTTGCAAGGAATCTAAATCCTTCCATTCCCCTCCATCCAGGGACACCATCCAGGCACTTCTTGGATGAGAAGCAAAATGCCTTCAAAGAAAAAACAAGAAAGTCCAGTTGCCTTCTGAAAAAACACCTTTGGGACAACCATGACCTGGATGATTGAGAATCTCTACAGACTTGTGGAAAGAAAGGTTATAAAATGGAGCAAAGTTCATTTAACAACTGCCTTGCTTTACAACAGAAATTTTGGGCTCAGTTGTGGTTGTAAACCAAGAACTACCTGTAGTAATCTCAGCTCATCTACTAACCCAGCCTTCCCAGGACACCTGGATAGGAAACAGAGACCAGATGAGCTGCTTCTACTCCTTGTACAGTTATATTAACAGAAGCTTGCAAGTCTGAAAGAACAAAACTCCCACCGTTTCATTTACAAACTTAGAAGTTAGGGAGGGTCCCTTATGATCCTCTTTCTCCACCCATAATGCAGCTGCAGGCTATGCCTTCTCTTATCTGACCATTCTATAGGCAGCATTTCTATGTCCTGATTTCTCCAGGTTTTTCTCACACACACCATTACAGCGTTGTACTTTTTCATGATGCAACGTGAAAGCGACGGGCAGTATTCCCACTGAGTTGTTGTGATTAGTAACTAATTATTTCTTTCACATTGCTGCTTCCAATATTAATTAAGTGCACAAAGCTCGATTTATGAAAGCTTCATTTCTATCAATGAACAGGATTTAGTTCTGGGATTCTAACCGAATGGACAGGACAAATCACGCATTCGGCATAATATTCTTTCTCAGGGGCAGAGACTGGTTTTTTTTTTAATCCAGTTACATCGTATGCTATTATATACTGTGAACAAAGAGAGAAAGGCAGAATTATCCATTAACCTCCAAAGGCAGTCATTTTCCATGTCAGTGGGATGATCAGACCAAATCTCTGCAAATGCTTTCATTAAATACAATCAGCCAATTGGGTGTCTTTTGAGTCTGACAAGAACAGGAGCTTATAAAACACCAAAAGAGCAACCAAGACTGTGAGACAAGAAGATCACTCAGTCTTCAGTTCTGAATTCGGGAATTGGGTGTGTCTAGTCTAAGGAAGACAAGGACTAGAGGAGACACGAGAGCAGTCTTCTAATATTTGAGCGGCTTCCACAAAGACAAGGGGTGGGGGGTGTCAAACTATTTTCCAAAGCACCAAAAGGCAAAATGAGAAACAATAGATGGAAACTAACCAAGGAGAGAAGCAACCTAGAACTAAGGAGAAATTTCCTGACAATCAAGCAATGTAACGGCTTGCCTTCAGAAGTTGTGGGTGCGCCATCACTGGACACTTTCAAAAAGGGCTGGACAACCATTTATCTGAAATGGTATAGGGTCTCCTGCTCAAACAGGGGATTAGACTAGAAGACCTCAAAGGTCCCGTCCAACTCTATTATTCTATGTTCTATGAATCCAGCGGTGCAAAGAAATGGTTGCAATTATTGGATGGGTGCATACATTAGCTTGCAATAGATGTTTCAATCTCTGCTTGTACTATGATGACCCTTCTGTTTATGTAGGACACCATGTCTCCTCATCTTTCCTGATCTTGAGAACCTTGGACATTTTTCTTCTCTTTTCCCAATTCCTTTTCACCTCTGTCCCTGAATCCAATTAAACTGGGTCTGATCTCAGGTATTATTGGGGAGAATAAGACAACTTCAATACTTGTTCAAGAACATTGTTGTACCAAATGGGGTCTCTTGCTGGGTTTGTTCCTACATCCTGGATTTTTCATGAAGTTTTTTCCGATGCTTGGTCACATGGTTTACCCTATGGTTGTGTTCAAAGGACTGTTTCTCAGCTCCACCCATTCTCACAGCCCTGATATTATTGTCCATATAACATTTAGGAAATGAGGGCAGCTTCAAACTCAGCTGGGGATATGACACAGAGATTTAGCATTCAAGCTCAGAAGAAAGGGAGGTGAAATATTCTCCCCAAAGCATGAAGCAGCTCAAAAGACCTAGCAATTTGTAGGACTTTCTGTATCATTTATATTAACCACTCAATAGCTCCATTTCAGTCCTTCATTTGCAATTTCCCATTTTATGCTGATCTCTTGCTATGCTTCTCTGTATCTCTATCAAACCTTTCAGGGCATCTGAGGTCGCCGGCTGCATAGTAATGCAGTTGATTTTTTATCACACAGACTTCATTAAGAGAAATGCACCATGAATTATTAGCTGCAGTCTGAAGGCCTAAAATGAACCTTATTATATCAGGTGCAGTAGAATGCCTCAATAGGAGACATAATTAATTTATGGAATATTGAACTAGTCTCAAATATAGCTAAGAGTTAATACTCACTTAGCGTCAGTAAGATTGCCATGCTGCAACAATGACCAATTGCTCACGATCATTCCTCCAACATCCTTCTTCAAACAGAGAATCTACTCCAATCTTGTCGCTTGTCTGATAATTCTGCTTCTTTTTGTGAAATTATTTTCTTACATGGAAAGGCAGGACTTTTTCAAATTAATTTTCCGATTAGTGTGGACTTGCTCCTGTGTTCTTCTTAGCAACCACAGAAACAAATCACTGTCTCCTAGAGGATTCCCCCCCCCCCAATCTCTCCTCCAAAGGTGGGATTTTCTGATGGCCTCCAATGCATCCAGTAATAAGGTCTAAAGCAGGCTAATTATTACCATTCCTTGTGGCTCAACATTTTAAGGGATGAGACATTTAAGAGATTTTAAGCTCCATAAAATAAGCTCTAAAGCACATGAGATGAATCGTGCCTTATACTCAGCCTGCACATCTTTTTTTTTATTTATAAAAATATTTGCAGTCTGTGTATAACTTCAGTAAGCTAATTCACACTTTTCAAAGCTGTAGGCAAACCAAAACATCGCTATTTGCTGATGTTTTCACTTTTCTGAATTAAAATATAAAAATAAGAAACAAATTAGGTTTCAACAAATTTAGTTGTGAAAAATCTGAAGTGGGAGACCATCAGACTTGGCAGTTGTACCCTTTACAGTTCTTTTCATGTCTCAAGGCTGAGTTACAAATCATTCCAAGGTCTGGATGAAGCTATCTCAGAAGCTTCTTTCAAGTGGAAGAACTTAGATCTAGAACAGGTAGTCCTCGATTTACAACCCCAACTGGGACCAGATTTCCACAAGCGGTCATTAAGTGAATCACACCTGATTTTATGGTTATAGTTCCTCCATTGACTTTACTTGCTGCACAATCCCAAAACTCTACTAAGAATTTTGATGCAGAAAAGAAATATAGAACATAGAATAACAGAGCTGGAAGGGACCTTGGAGGTTTTGTAATCCAACCCCGTGCTTGAGTAGGAGACTGTATACCGTTTCAGAGAAATGGTTGCCCAGTCTCTTCGTGAAAGCCTCCAGTGTTGGAGCACCCACAACTTCTGAAGCGAAGCCGTTCCACTGGTTGATTGGATCTCCTCATCTCACCATTAGGAAATGTGTCCTTAGTTCTAGGTTTGTTTGTGTGGACCTTGGCACCAGAATTCTCAACTAGGGCATGGCCAGCTGGGAATTCTGGGAATTGAAGTTCATGCACCTGGAAGATAGAAAAAGATAGGGAACGACAGCAGCCCTTATGACAGGTACAACATTCAGAGAGTTAATTCCTGCTTTCCAATGTGATCCAGGAGCAGAATAACCTCCTAAGCTTTCATCAGAGAAAAGATTCTCCCAATGGCTGGAGATGGCAGCATTAATTTCCTCTAAGTCTTCAGGTTGAGACTTGGAGACAAGATGCAGGTTTCAGCACCATGACTGAAGCATCACCCTTTGGTATGTGCCTCATCCATACGATATGTGTCCCAAAGAGATCAGTAGGTGCTGCCATCAGCATCTTGCTCCTCTGGACTTTCCCTGTGGAGTCTGCTGAACCAAAGCAACCCACCCTCATTAATAAAGATTTGTGTTCCTTGCACTTTTTTACCTATTAAAAGTTTGTGAAAGTCTGAGGGGGGGGGGACAAACACTAGAGTTAATGATTTATACACATGACAAATCAAGAAGTCAAAAATGCGCCATCAGTTCCTTTCCAAAGAGTTGGGAAGAGGGGTCATTATTTAACATTGGAGAGAAATCTGTGTGCTTGAAGCACTGACTCTGCATTTGTCAAAGAGCAAGAAAGCAAAAACAAGCTATTTATAATATCTGGAGACTTGCTCATCATGACAAAAGGGAAACTTTCTTCCCCAGATTCCATGCACCTTATAAGCACACAGATCACTTTGTCTATGGTGCCATTTGGAGGTGCAGTACATAACAACACACCATGTTCTCTAATTTGTCATAAAAATATGAACAGGGGACCAAATTGAGTTGAATTCTGGAGAGTTGCAAGAACATTCCATCTCTATATTTGGCTGAGACAAGAGAAAATAATTAATCTTAGCTAATTAAAAGGCATAATTTAAAATTGAATCCATCACAACAGCCTTCATATTATGAAAACACACATCATGTAGTTTCAAGAGAAAACTTAACAATTAATGTTTGGATGTTTGATTGCCACTGAAATAATGCTGCTGGTGGCATCTATTTCTGCATACAAAATCCAGACTGATTATTCCTTGTTTGTTAGTCTGTTTTTGGGTCCAACTAGGACATGACAAAGTGTTGGGAAATAACTCCTAGGTGTGTACACACCAGAAAATACAATACATTTTACAATATGCTTTGTTTTGGTTTTGTTACTTTTCCAAAAGAACACACCCGAATGAGATAAACAAATGTGAATGTTCTGAGGCCATGTACTATTTTAGTAAATAGACAGCTCAAAGTCTTTTTTTTTTTAATCCCATAAATATAAATGTTTATTGGAACTTTTTTTTTGAAGGCTTATATCTATAGTTGTATAATTCAAAATTATTTTATGTAAAGGGGAATAATTAAAATAGCTAAAGAAGAAGAACAGAAAAATAATGTTGAGGAAGTTTTGAGCACACATGGAAGACAACTTTGGCCAAAATAACATGGAACTTTTAGGTCTACTAAACTGGAACTTAATTCAATGTCCTTGGCTTTAAATGTGTCATATCAAATGTCCAATGATGCCTAATATGGAGTCCTTGGTGCTTTCTGAGCTTGGTGGTTTTCTTGAAGATGTTCAATTACTAGCTACCATCATCGTTCATCACTTAGTTTGATAATGAAATCTCTGCAAGAAAACTACCAAGCTCAGAGAATATCTAGGACCTCACAGTTCAACCCTGAGCCACAAATATTCTCTTCAACCCATCCCTAATATTCCTAACCCGTTTTCCTCCCTGCCACTTCGTAGCCTGTTTGAGAGTTCCTCGTCCTCCCAAGATTCATAAGATAAGGGCAAGATAGGGACCTTCTCCATGATAGCTCCCGCTGTGTGGAAGTCTTTCCCTTCAGGGAGAGATCCGAACACTCCTTGCATTTCCAAGACAAATAAAAGCAGTTCTGCTTCCTGCTACTTTTAGCCCAATTTGATGGGTGTGAATAAACACGAGTAAGCACGCTGGCTAGAGAATTCTGGAAGTTGAAGTCCACCCATTTTAAATTTACCAAGTTTGAACACTGGATCATAGGAAGGCTACTTTATTGTTATAGGATATAATGACAGAATCTCAGAAGCCTGTCAGAGACCTCCGCACTCCCTCTTATACCATACAAAATCCAGGAAGAGTTATTTTGAATTGCTATTTCATGTCTTCTCCTTTCCCAGGTTCACATTGTTATTTCTCCTCCTTTTTGCATTTTTGAATTCTTTCAGCAAAGTTGTTGCTACATTCCTTTAATGTGGGATGTAGTTGATGTCAGCCCCACTAGATAGAACACAGCAGAAAACCAATTCCTCTTTATTGCTATTGAACAATAGCACTTACCGTAGACTTACTGTGTTTTCCCAAAAATAAGACCCTGTCTTATATTTTTTTGAACCCTGAAATAAGCACTTGGCCTTATTGACATGCGCTCAAAAGCCCAGTTGGGCTTATTATCAGGAGATGTTTTATTTGGGAGGAACAGGGTATATACCGTTTACAGTGCTTTACCACTCTCTCTAAGCGGTTTACAGAGTCAGCATGTTGCCCCCAACAATCTGGGTCCTCATTTTACCCACCTGGGAAGGATGGAAGGCTGAGTCAACCTTGAGCCTGGTGAGATTCAGTTTGCTAAATTGCAGTCAGCTGGCAGTCAGCAGAAATATCTTGCAATACTGCACTCTAACCACTGTGCCACCATGGCTCATATCTCAGGCTGGCTTATAACTCAACCGTTCTGAATACTGTCTTATTTTTCAGGATTTCAAAAATTCTTTTAGCCTTTTGACTGCCTTTGGTTCTTGCATAGTTCCATCAAGTTCCAACAGGAACACAGCAACCTCTAGGTAAACATCATGGGACAAGTCTGAACTAGATGTTTCCAGAGGTTTTCCAGGAAAGCTTGACATGGGATTTTCTTCATCCATGGATTGAAATAGTGCTGGTTTTCAGGTGCTCTGCACTGCTCAAGACAGACCCATTCAATGCCATTACAAACACCATCTGATGTCATTTGGCTTGAACTTTCTTACATTCACAAAATACTCTGAAACTTCGTTCCACTTCTGTGAGATTTTGTTTGTGTGCAGGTGGCTTGCATTAGGATTTATCTCTGAGTTAAATCAATGATTAGTTATCACACTTATACATTTAAGAAAAGCAAAACTGTTTAGCCACTTTTAAATGTTTCCATTTCTGTTTGATTAATGCACACATTTATAGGTAGCTGACAGAGCTGAGGCTTTATCTCATTTTCAATCTGTCATCCACTCAAAAGAGCGAAGCAAAAAGTGTAGAAAGAAATAAATCTTTGCCTGATTCCAGCACAGTTCACTACTTTCCCTGACTTTTCATAAATTAATCTATTTGTCGAGATATTTTGCTGAGAAGGCTAGAAGGGTTAGACTCTGAGATGAGATGGTCCCATTAAGACCTGATGTAGTTTATTCTCAGAGGCTCCAGAGGGAAAGGTTTTCTTCTGCTTAATAATTCTTAAGTAGATTTGCTGGAAAGAGACTCAGCATTTCTGACTTCAGAATTTTCTGGGATATTTATGATCATAGTTTTCAACCTGCAGCACCACAATTCCACACCATCTATTTCTCCTGTTTAAAAGTCAGTGTGTTTGTTCTGAAGCCCTGACAAATTACCTTCCTCCATCTTGTTTACTTATAATGCACACAGACAGTAATGCAAACCTATTTTGCTTTTTTGAAATAATGTGCCATAATGTGTATTCATTTTTTTATCTGAGTCTAAGACCACAGTAAAGTATGTGTGCATTCCTGCCAGTCTGCCTGGCCACCCACCCACCCATCCCTCCATTCATCCGATCCAGCTATATCATTATTTTCCGAGTTATTATTACATTTCTGTTCATCGTTCTCTAATGCTTTGGGCCTGATGGCTCAGCAGACTAAAGCACTGTGATTAACACCAGCTGTCTGCAATTACTGTAAGTTCGAATCACACCAGGCTCAAGGTTGACTCAGCCTTCCATCCTTTCTAAGGTAGGTAAAATGGGGACCCAGTTTGTGGGGGCAATAGGCTGACTTTGTATAAATATACAAAAGTATGAAGGCTATTGCTTAATGCATTGTAAGCTGCCCTGAGTCTCTGGAGAAGGACGGCATATAAATCATTTTTTTTTAAAAAAAAATGCTACAGTTGCTTTAATTAAGATTATTTATTGCATGGGCATCAAAAAGTAAGAATGATATATCCAGTCACTGGCCTTGCTCCATTCTTTCCACTTATGAAGAGGATTTAAGCTATAAACAGGTTGCAGGAGGAAGAATGGCAGAACCTGGGGCATGGTGTTAAAAGAGGGAGCTGCCTGGAATCCCTAGCCACAAAGTTAACATTTTTAAAATTGATGGCTGATTGCAACAGATTTCTTTTTAGCCATTTTTACAAGCGAACATCAACTTACAATATTCTTTAAAAAAAACACATTATTTTTCCATCTTATGGGAACAAAGTTCTTACAGGCACTCCCTAGTTGATCACCACAACTGAGCTCAAAATTTCCATTGCTAAGCAAGATAGGTAAGTGAGTTTTGCCCCATTTTATGACCTTTCTTGCCACAGCTGTTAAGTGAATCACTGCAGTTGTTAAATTAGTAAGATGGTTGTTAAGTGAATCCAGCTTCACCATGGACTTTGCTTGTCAGAAGGTTGCAAAAGTTGATCACGTGACCCCAGGACACTGAGACCAACATAAATCCATGCTAGTTGCCAAGCAGCTGAATTTTGATCACGTGGCCAATGACCAGGGAGATGCTGCAACAGTCATAAGTGTGAAAAATGGTCATAAGTCACTTTTTCCTCATATGTTTGTAACTTTGAATGGTCACTGTGACTTCTTTTGCTTGCAAAAGGATTTCCTGCTCATTAAACCTTCTGAAAGGTTTTGAGAAAATCTCCAGAAAATCTCCAGAAAATCTCCAGAATTATTGATCAAGGAAATAAAGCTAGTTCTGGTCACCGCCAACTCATAATACCTCTTAAATTGGGCACCTTTAAGTGTATGGATCATGAACTCATGGTTTGCAGTTTCAGCACTGACTGGGGCCAGACATTTGCAAGTGAGTCTTTTTAAAAAGACAGTGCATAATGTTGTTTTGATAATTTCTTACATTGCAGCACATACAGAAAGTTCCCCAAAGACTGGATCCAGATCTTATTTTTTTATTATTATTTATTTGTCAAGAACGTATTAGGTGATTGATATAATTATAAGCATGAATTGAATACATAAAATAGATACAAGTAGAGGAAACATTAGGACAGAGACGGTAGGCACGCTGGTGCGCTTATGCACGCCCCTTAGAGACCTCTTAGGAATAGGGTGAGGTTGACAGTAGACCGTCTTAAGTTAAAATTTGGGGGTGGGGGTGGGGATGAAACCACAGAGTCAGGCAGAGCATTCCAGGCATTGACCACTCTCTTGCTGAAGTTATATTTTCTGCAATTGAGTTTGGAATGGTTCTCTTTAAGTTTGTACCTATTGTGTGCTCATGTATTGTTGTGGTTGAAGCTGAAGCAGTCATTGACAGGTAGGACATTGTAGCAGATAATTTTATGAGCTACGCTTAGGTCATACCGAAGACGGCGTGGTTCTAAGTTTTCTAGGTTCAGAATTTCAAGTCTGGTGGCATAAGGTATTTTGTTGCAAACAGAGGAGTGTAGGACTCTTCTCGTGAAATATTTCTGGACACATTCAATTGTATTAATGTCCAATATGCACTGCGAGTTCCAGATAGATGAGCTGTATTTGAAAATTGGTCTAACAAATGTTTTGTATGCTCTGGTTAGTAGTGTGATATTACCGGAGAAGAAGCTATGCAAGATTAGGTTTACAACTCTTAATGCCTTTTTGGCGATGTTACAGTGGGCTTTGGCACGTACATTATTTGATATGAGTACTCCAAGGTCCTTGACAGAGTGAGGATCATCTACAAGGTCGTGTCCACACAGCCTGTATTTTGTGTTCTGATTCTTTTTGCCAATGTGTAACACAGAGCATTTGTTGGTTGAGATTTGGAGTTGCCAATTGTTTGACCAATACCAACAAAGTCAAGGTCTTTTTGAAGGGTAGCAGCATTGTCAGTGGTGTTAAATATTTGTACATCATTGGTGAAGAAAACACAGTTGCTTATAATATGATCGCAAAGGTCGTTTATCTATAGTATGAAGAGTGTTGGTCCTAGAATGCTGCCTTGGGGGACACCACTATTTACAGGTGCAGGATTTGATAGGGCACTTCCTGTTTTGACCACTTGTTTTGTTTGACAGGAACCCAGCTATCCAATTATGTAGGGGTCTGAAGATGCCATGGGATTTTAGTTTTAGAAGTAGTTTGTCATGTATCACTGAATCAAAGGCTTTACAGAAGTCTATGTAAATTGTGTCTATTGCTTTTCCCTGATCGAGATTTGTAGTCCATAGTTTCTTGTAGTGTAGAAGTTGTAGATTACAGGAGAATTTTTTTTTCTGAAAAATTGTTTATTAGAGAGTAGGTGGTTTGTTTCTAGGTGGAGGGTAATGGAATGGTTGATGATTGATTCCATGATTTTGCAGGTGATGCAGCATAAAGAGATTGGTCTGTAATTTTCAACTAGGCTGGGGTCTCCCTTTTTGAAGGTAGGGATGACCATGGCTAGTGACCATAGTTTGGGTAGGGAGCTGGTCCAGAAGGATTTTTCAAAGATTATGCTTAGGGGTTCTGCTATAGCAGTGGACAGCTTTTTTAAGAAGTATGCACATAGTCCATCAGGTCCAATAGATAGAGATGGTTTTAGTCTGTGTAGTGCCTTTTCAATGTTATCTTCTGTGAAATCTATTTGTGTTAGATCATTGTAGTTATTTGTGGTATGACGAGAGAATGTTGGGTATGAGCCATTGCAATTTACAAAGACTGAGCCGAAGAATGTGTTAAAGAGATTTGCTTTAACTGCTTCATCATTGTATTCTTTACCATCTTGTTAGGCAAAGACCATTGCTGAAGTAGGTGAGAATTCATTGCTCTTTCTGTAGCATTAAAACCAAACCAAAATAATAGGAAATTGTTGAAAAAGAACCTCAGGGAAAAACTATTGGAAATTAAAAGGAATATATTTCTGGTTTCAGCTTCGATCCTTATGTAGAGTCCAGGGTGAGGATTATATATGGCTCTATTCCTAATTTGATTTTGTTTTAAACCAAAAACCCAGAAAGTGTATAAAACTAAGAAAAATCTAAGTACACCTGCAAGCCCACAAACAGAACTGGGTTCATTCACAGTATTGCATAAAGTACATTTTATGACTGGCATGTTGTCTGAATCATTCTTGAACCCTGCTATTTCTCATTCCACCCAAATCTTTAATAATTCCACATGCTTCAAAATATTCGCTCTTATCCGCCTCTCTGTATTGTTCTTTGGTGCCATTGAGACAAACCTGAGTGGTGATATTTGGCGCTGAATTATGGGAGCAAAGAGGAATATCAGTCTTGAATTGTTGCTATGCAGGAAGGGATCCTCCCTAATTTTCTTGTAGCATTTATCAGATAGCATCTCTCTAAACAGGAGGAGGAGAAAGGGGGGGAAGGAGGAGGAGGAGGAGGAGGAGGAGGAGGAGGAGATGATATAGTAATGCAGAGTGTGCTTTAGACTGGAAGATTTACCATATTTTTTGGAGTATAAGACACACCGGAATATAAGATGCACCTACCTTTTTTGTTTTGTTTTTTTATAAAAAGTTTTTTGTTGTTTTTTTTTTAGACAAGCACACATATAAACAAACGTACAATGTATTTTCTTTGAACAGAGTATTTGGCCAGTTCACAAATTTAAACAGTGTTTAGTCATTTCAATTAAATTTACAATTTCTATATTTCCTTTTTGCCATATTTATTCCTCATCTATTTTTTTTTAAAAAAAACAATATTACCTTTCATCCTCATCTCTAATCTTAATCAAATTCAATTTTTCCCTTCTATTCTATATTATACCCCTTCCTATTGTCATCTATTTTTATATCCATCCTCACATTGGTTAATTATGTAATATTACGGTTGTTTAATATAAATTCAACATTTTAATATAACTCAATTAGTTATATAACTATCTTTTTTGTATATTAATCAATATGAACATGAATATTCCAATTATTTCCATGCAATCCAATTTCTTACAAATCAATTAATTATATTTACCAATAATAACAAACCAAATAATTTCCCCCGTATATTCCTCCAAAGCACAACTTAACCATTTCTGCTTTCAACACAATATACAATTAATAGTATCTTAATTATTACAATTCTCTAGTTAAATAGAGCTTTCCCCTTATGTTACTCACTTTCCCATCTTAAACTCTCCCAATAACCCAAATAGTTTTCCCCATATAATCCTCCAAATCACAACTTAATCATTTCTACTTTCATCACAATATCTAATTAAAAATATTTCAATCTTTACAATGTCCCTAATTAAATTTAAAAATGTTCTAGCTGTTATCCAAGCTATAACTTAATCCTTTTTACTTTCACGCCATATACCATTAAAGGTATTTCCATACAGTTTATACTTATTCATATTTCTAAAAAATAAAAATAACAAAATAAAAACTTATCATCTAGATTTCAAAAATACAAAGACAAATATTCCAATTATTATTCATTTCATTTTTACAGTCATGATTTCCCATTTATTTCTTACTACTATTCATATTTCAATTCTAAATATGTATAACATCTTTCTCTTTCCTTTCTTTTTCTCCCTTCCCATTTTTATTTTTGCCTTTTTCTTTGTCCTTTTTTTCTTTTGTGTTTTAAAAACTTGAACTCTCCTTTTTTGCCCTAAATTTCTGTTTGTTTGCACCTACCTTTTTTGGTGAGGAAAAAGAAGAAAAAGAAATCTCCCTTTGCCTCTGCCTAATTTTGCAACGTTGCAGCAAACAGCCTGTTTTACTTTCATTTTCGTTTTCAGCATAGCTTGATTAGCACACGGAAAAAAAATCTGCTCCAGCAATTTACCTCTTTGCAGCAACTGGCAGAGCCCTGCACAAAACAGCTGAGAGCAAATCAGCTGAGAGTCAGGAGAGTCAGAGTCAATCAACTTGTACTAATTAGGCTGTGCTGAAGCTGAAAGTAGCTGTTTTTTCTTGCTGTTTGCTTGCAAGGAGGTTACCGCTGCGAAGCACAGGCCAAAGGGTGGGGGCCAGGGGCTACATTCAATGTATAAGACACACCTACATTTTCTAGGGGGAAAGGTGTGTCTTATACTCCAAAAAATATGATATGTCAAGCACAAGAACGACACCTGTAAAAGCTCAAAGCAATTTCTTTATTGCTGGTTGCCAATAGACAAAATCTTGCCAGACTAAAGCATACTCTGCATAACTGATAAATGCAGAGAAGAAATTAGAAGGGATTCCTTTACACTACTTCCCACAATGATTCAAGATTGAGGTTTCTCTTGACTTCTCCTTCCAATAACCAGATTCCACCACAGGGCCAGTGATAAAGAAGACAAGCCTGAGGGACAAGGCCTTTGGGAGCATTGATGGTACCATGAAAAGAGTAAGAACACAGTAAGCAAACCTTCATGGTTTGCAGAAGATGACCTTAATAAATGAGGATTGCTGGGCTTCAGTTTCACTTGGGTAGGGAGTCAAGGAGCTTTGGATATTTAGGGCATAAATTAATCAACCTTGCACTGAAGTTGACAACTGTTCCTGTCACTCTTAGCACTTTAGCCCTTAGAACTAGATCATCAGACTTCTCTGTTAGAACCTTGATTTCTACTACTTGTTTCTTGCAACTGTAATGAACCAGATTCCAGATTTATGGTGTTAGGTGAGCTGGATGACAAGCCATCTAGGGCTTTGGAGATCAAAAGCAATAATTTCAACTGTACACAGAAAGTAACTGGTAAGAAATATAGAACATCATATCCACAATATGCTCCCAGGATCATAAATTGGTTAGTATTCATGGTACAAGGATCAGAAAATAACAGAATAACAAGGTAACAAAAGGGACCTTGGAGGTCTTCTACTCCAACCGCCTGCTCAAGCAGGAAGCCCTATACCATTTATAGGTAGACAGTAAACACAGGATCAATCAAAATGGACTCAAATGTCTATACACCAATGCACAGAGTATGAGAAATAAACAGGGTGATTAAAAATTCAAGTAAATGAGGGCAGATATGATATTGTTGCCATTATGGAAACTTGGTGGGATGAAACCCACAAATGGAACATACAGCTAGAGGGATATAAATTATTTAAAAGAAATAGACCAAATAAAAGAGGAGGTGGAGTTGCATTATATATAAGAAATAACTACATCTCTACAGAAATAGAGCACAACAATGATGAAAATTATCTTGAATGCATTTGGGTCAATATTAAAGCGGGGGGGGGGGGAGGGATGACATTGCCAAAGGTCTATACTATAGGCCACCCAACCAAACAGAGGAAGAAGATGAATTTTTTGCTAGTCAGCTAACTAAGGTATGTAGGAAGCACATCACAATAGTAATGGGAGATTTTAACACTGACATCAACTGGGAGACAAACTCTGCACGAAGTGGAAGATCCAAAAGGTTCCTAACAAACCTAGCAGACAACTTTGTTTCCCAAAATATAGGCAGGAACAAGGGGATCAGCCATATTGGACTTAATTCTCACCAACAGAGATGAAATGATAGAAGGTATTGAAGCTACAGGAACTTTAAGGACAAGTGATCATGCAATATTGGAATTCAACATTAAGCAAACACAAGTAGTAGAACACAGTCAAACTAGAGTCTTGGATTTTAAGAGACCTAATTTCAATAACTTAGAGAGAGCTTGAGAAGGATTCCATGGATGAGAATCCTCAAGGGAAAAACAACTCAAGAAGCTTGGGAAATTTTAAAAAGTGAGATTATAAAAACCCAGTCTAACACAATACCAACGAAGAAGAAAAATAATAGCTCTCAGAAGAAACCAGCATGGCTGCATAAAGAACTCTCTGACAAATTGAAAGATAAAAAGGACAAGTATAAAAAGTGGAAAGAAGAGAAAATAACTAACGCAGAATATCAGCAAATAGCCCTAGCTTGTAAAGATGAAGTGAGGAAAGCTAATGCTCACAATGAACAAAGGCTTGCGACAAAAGTAAAAAATAACTAAAAAAGCTTCTCCCAACATATTAAAAACAAGAAAAAAGTCAAGGAAACAATTGGTCCATTGCTGGGAAAAAGTGGAAAGAAGGTGACAAGCAACAGGGAGAAAGCAGAACTACTTAACTCATTTTATGCATCTGTCTTTACACAAAAGGAAAAATACAATCCAACCTATCAAAAACAGCACCACAAAAAATAAATTAGGAACACAAGTTAAAATAGGGAAGAAAATGATAAGTGAACACCTGTCCACCCTAGATGAATTCAAATCACCAAGATTGGATGGATTACACCCCAAAGTTCTGAAGAAACTGGCAGACAAGATCTCGGAACCACTGAACTATATCTTGCAAAGATTCTGGAGCACCGGGGAACTGCCAGAAGACTGGAAAAGAGCTGATGTAGTTTCCATCTTCAAAAAAAGGGGAAAAAAAAAACAGATCCAGGAAACTACAGACCTATCAGCCTGAGCTCAATACCAGGGAAAATAATCAAGCAATGAATCATCTAACATCTAGGAGCAAACAAAGTAATAACCAAAAGCCAACATCGGTTTGTCAAAAACAGATCATGCCAGACTAATCTTATTGCATTCTTTGACAGAGTGACAAAATTAATGGACCAGAGGAATACTGTCGATATAATTTACTTGGCCTTCAGTAAACCTAAACCATAACCTACTACTAGATAAAGTAGAAAAATGTGGGTTAGACAGCATCACCACCAGATGGATTTATAACTGGCTGACCAACTGCACTCAACGTGTAGTCCTCAATGGAACTGTATCTACATGGAGGGAAGTATGCAGTGGAGTACCCCAATGCTCTGTTTTAGGCCCAGTGCTCTTCAACATCTTCATCAATGACTTGGACGAGGGGATAGATGGGGAACTCATCAAATTTGCAGATGACACCAAACTGGCAGGAATAGCCAACGCTCCTGAAGATAGGCTCAAGATACAGAAGAATCTTGACAGACTTGAACATTGGGCGCTATCCAACAAAATGAAATTCAATGGTGAAAAAAGTAAGGTTCTGCATTTAGGCAAGAAAAACAAAATGCACAGGTACAGTATATGTGGTGCCTTGCTCAATAGTAGTAACTGTGAGAGGGATCTTGGAGTCCTAGTGGACAACCATTTAGATATGAGCCAGCAATGTGCAGCAGCTGCCAAAAAAGCCAACACAGTTCTGGGCTGCATAAACAGAGGGATAGAATCAAGATCACGTGAAGTGTTAATACCACTTTATAAGGCCTTGGTAAGACCACACTTTGAATATTGCATTTGGTCTCCATGATGTAAAAAAAATATTGAGATTCTAGAAAGAATGCAGAGAAGAGCAACAAAGCTGATTACGGGACTGGAGGCTAAAACATATGAAGAATGGTTGCAGGAACTGGGTATGTCTAGTTCAATGAAAAGAACAAAAGGACTAGGGGAGACATGATGGCAGTGTTCCAATATCTCAGGGGCTGCCACAAAGAAGAGGGAGTGAAGCTATTCTCCAAAGCACCTGAGGGCAGGACAAGAAGCAATGGTGGAAACTAACCAAGGAGAGAAACAACTTAGAACTAAGGAGAGATTTCCTGACGGTTAGAACAATTAATAAGTGGAACAACTTTCCTCCAGAAATTGTGAATGCTCCAACACTGAAAATTTTTAAGAAGATGTTGGATAACCATTTGTCTGAAGTGGTGTAGGGTTTCTTGCCTGGGCAGGGGGTTGGACTAGAAGACCTCCAAGGTCCCTTCCAACTCTTTTATTCTATTCTATTCTATTTCAGACAAATGGTGGTCTATCTCTTTTTAAAAACCTCAAGTGATGGAGCAACCACAACTTCTGGAGGAAAGTCATTCCACTGATTATTGTAATTGTTCTCACTGTCAGGAAATTTCTCTTAGTTCTAGGTTGCTTTTCTCCTTGATTAGTTTCCACCCATTGCTTCTTTGGGTGGCATTCATATTTTCCCATTATTGACCTACTCAAGAATGTAGACAAGGAATTTTAGTTAAGAATAAATTAAGATTAACGTAACTATAGTAACTTAATGTAGTTAAGATTTGTAATGGTTGTACTCTTGGATATTTTTATGTTTTTATGAATTTGTTGTGTGTTTCAGTTGTGCTGCAGTACTATTACTGCTGTTGATATTATTATTGTTAAGTGGTGTTCATAATTAGTAATAAATAATATTCCTGAATTTGTCCATAGCCCAAAATCCAACTTTGTTCCCAGATAACTTTTGTCACCAATATCTTGTTTTTGTTCAATACAATATCGAGTTTGCTTTCAAATTTCCTTCTCTTTTCATTTTGAGTTAGACACCATGATCTTTATATCTTCAGCCTTGAAAGTAAAGAAATTCATTCCAATAATTTATTGTAAATCACTCTCGCTTGTTATGAGTACCGGACAATTTATGTCAGCTACCAATGTGAAATAGAGATCTACTATCTGGACTGGAAACAAAATCAATAATCATACATTTACAATGGAAATGTACTATTTACAATGCCAGAATTTTTAAAAAAAGCCAGAATAAGAGATAACTTGAATATGTTATATATTGTTACAAAATACATTGTTATATGCCAGATCAGGACCACAGTAACAACAGACAGAGAGTTTGACAGACGAAGAATTAAACAAACTTTATTCTGATGTCCATGTTCAGACTGATATGTTTTAAAAGCTATCCATCCTGTGCAGTGGTGAGTTGCCCCCAGTTTGCACCAGTTCTATAGAACCGGTAGTAGAACTGGCGGGAGGCTCTGCCCGCTGACCCTGATGTCATCAAAATGCTTCTGTGCATGCAGAGAAGAGTGAGCGAGTGAGCAGAGCGAGTGCACGCACATGGCCCCGTTGAGAACCAGTAGTAAAGTAAGTAGAATCCACCCCTTCAAAAGTGGAGTGGGTGGGGGTGAGGGGGGTAAAAACTTTAGTATGTATAAATGGGAAAAAAATATTCCCTAAAGTTACCTCCAGGATTAAGTTGAGCATATCAAATAAGAAATGACTCTTTTTACAATGTTGCTATTGTTTTTATAAAATCCTCAGGGTTGGAAAGAGTCTTATTTGAACCATTGAATTCTATGCTCAGTGGAGGAGTCTATTTTAAAATATGCCAAGTGGGGTGGGGGGGAGACTTTTCAACTTTTAGTTTTGAACATCCAAAAAATAAGAGGCCACAATTCTTCTGGAAAAATATCTTTTGTCAATACTCACAAGAAGGGACGAAAGATGAAACAAAAGAACAACAACAACAACAAAAAACAATATGGAACTGTTTTACTCTTTTAAAAGGGGCACATGTAGTTTTCTCTCCTCGAAGGGGTGATTTCATGTAAATCTTAAACCAAAACAAGGTCTTGCCTCTTTGTTATCCAAGGCCTAAGTATCACACTGTTCTGGAGAATAATGGAGATCTTCAAATCCTACAAGCTCCCAATTCCTATTTTATTCACGCCATCTTAAGGTTGTTGTTATGTTGTTACTGTTTTGAGCGGGAAGTTCAAACTGGGGGATGTTTCTGATTGGTTACTGGCCAGCAGCCAAACTGTATATAAAGGGTGCTGCTGCCAGCATTGAGTTGCTGAAGTTTCACCATACAATAAAGAGCTGTTGTCACTAGCCTCTCTGTGCTGCTTCGTTATTGCCCAGCCACTTCAGTTGTCAGGAAGAGAAGATCCACAGGGCTGCATAATTTAGGATCAGCAGTAACAATGCCTCAAAATGACTTTTCTTCTTTTCCCCTTAAATTCAGTTTACTTCACTTTATTGATTAGCCCTTGGACCATAACAAAGTGTGCAGTTCGAGACACAAATTATTACTAAAATCTGATAAAAAACTATTTATAATGGAATTGGATAAAATACAATTTAAAATGCAATACTATTTAAAATGAAATTAGAATGCAATACAATTTAAAATGAAATTGGAATAAAATAAGTTTAAAATGAAATTGGAATAAAATATAATAATTTAATATACAGATAAATAAAATGTGATAAAATTATATTTCGGTGTCAGCCCTACAATCTACCCCAACCAGTCCCACATATGCTGATCTCAACCGAATCATTTTGCTTAAGTACTGTGTTGTGTTAAATGTTATTTTTGGATTCTGGACACACATAAGGTAAGTTATTTTGATATGGGGCCATTCATTTGGTATATGGAGCGAGGTACCTGTTTCTCACCCTCTTATACAGGCAACAATCAAAGAGGATGTGAGCCAGGTCTTCCACCTCTGCCGCTCCCCTTCAGTTCTTATATGTCCATCTCATAGATGCTACAGTGCATGCAATGTCCTTCAACATATACCAAGGAAGATCCCAGGCTGGCGAGAGGAAATTCCATTGAAATGCTGAGAGAATGACATTTAATTTTAATCCCACTTCCTTATTCTGCATACTTTTTTTTTTTTTTACACATGCTATATTTCCATGACCTATTTTATATCTGTTTTATTTGCTCAGCGTTGAATGTTATATACTTGGAGTCTATAGATGTTTCTGACACGGATAAAGAAAGAGGTGTTGTCCTCTTAAAGAGGAAGGAAAATGTGGAAGGAAACATCTATAGATTTATTCATATTATTTTTAAAGCTATTCGCTATACAGACAATGAGCTTGTGCTCTTAAAGGCTGAACTTCTTTTCTTTTTGACAACAAATAGGGACCTACCAGCTGAATTGTAAACTGTGATGCACGATAACTGAAGGAAGCCACCTCGTGGAAAACTGCACTAACAACTCTATTTCTTTGGCCATAAGAGCTTCATGGGCTTAAGTTTTGAACTTTTTCCAACCTTCAAACTGCTTCCACAATCTTTAGCTGAATTTGAGACCAAGCAAAGAAAATTTATTTATTTTTATTTATTTATTTATTCAAATTTGTATACTGCCCTACTCCCAGACGGGACTCAGGGCAGTGAACAGCCAAGATAAGATACAAAAGTTAAAAATCGTTTAAAACAAATTAAATAATGAGGCTAGAAAACAATTTAAAATCCAATTATATAAAATATTTAAAACCCAATATAAAAAGGAGGTTAAGCCAGACCAGCTTGTTCAAATAAGAACATTTTTAAGGCGCGGCGGAAGGTACGTAGGTCCTGTACCCTCCTTATCTCAGGGGGGAGCTCGTTCCAGATGGCAGGTGCCCCCACAGAGAAGGCTCTCCCCCTTCTCCCCCCATTGTTGACTGGGCCGCCAGTCAACACTGTTTGACCGACGGCACCCTGAGGAGCCCCTCTCTGTGGGAGCAGACTGGTCGGTGAGAGGCTGTTTGTGGCAGAAGGCGGTCTCCCGGGTCCTAAGCCATGGAGCGCTTTGAAGATGGTAACCAAAACCTTGAAGCGCATCCAGAAGACCAGCGGGAGCCAGTGCAGCTCGTGCAGGAAGGGAGTCACATGGGAGTGCCACATCGCTCCCATCACCACCCGCGCGGCCGCATTCTGGACCAGCTGGAGCCTCCGGGTGCTCCTCAAGGGGAGCCCCATGTAGAGAGCATTGTAGTAGTCCAGGCATGAGGTGACGAGGGCATGAGTGACCGTATTTAATGAATCCCGATCCAGAAAGGGACGCAACTGGCGGATCAGGCGAACCTGATAGAAACTCCTCCTGGCCATGGCCATCAGAGGCCCTTCTAAGGACAGCCGCGAGTCCAGGAGGACGCCCAAGTTGCAAGCCCCATCCGTGAATCTCTGAAGGTCAGGGTTGAGCTGTGGAGCTGGGTTGTTTTCTTGCAGACATTTCATTACTCAACTAGGTAACATCATCAGTGCCGAAGTTACCACTGCCCCCACCATATTCGGTTACCCCTAAGTGTTATCTAGTTGGGTCATGAAACGCCTGCAAGAAAACAAGCCAGCTCAGAAAGCACCAAGGGCTGCCTGGAATCTGAATTAAAAAGCTTCAATCTTCAGCCTCAGTCTTTGTTTTCTGAGTCTTGGTAGCCTGACGATATTTGTTTTATAGTTCTAACGTTTGGATTGTCTGATTTAGCATTGATTGGGAGACCACGGACACAAATGCAGCATGAAAAGTGTTCTAGGCATCCAGTCAAAAGCAGATGGAAACCTACCTCAAATTTTGAGGATCATATTAATGAGAGAAGAGAGTATTTGTAACTCAGGGTTAAATTGTGATGTCCTTGGTGATCTCTGAGCTTGGTGGTTTTGTTGCAGATGTTTCATTACTCATTACTTATCTAGATTGCCTCGATTGGCAACAAAACATGCTACAAAACTACCTAGCTCAGAGACCCCATAGGATACTAAAGGCCTAACCCCGCGGTGAAATGCTCTTACCTTTGCTACTGGTTTGGAAATGTGAGCGCATGCACAGGAGGTCAAAAACAGGATGTGATGACATCCTGGCTGGTGGGCGGAGCCTCCAGCCCTACCGGTTTGAGTGAGCCGGATAGATCGGGCCGGATTTCACCGTTGACCTAACCTGAAATCGTGGAGGATACTTGAGCTTGGTAATAGTAGTGGTGACTGTCATGGCCCTTATTTATCTTCAGCCACAAATACCTTGCTAAATCAATTAGATCAAAAAGAAACAGACAGTGCAGTTAAGATTACGCCTACTCCAAAATGAACTTTTGAATGCTTGAGCCTTCCATTCATACCTGGATCCTATGAACAATTAAGTGATAGAAAAGCTGTTAATATTGATCTCTGGCATCAAGCCATCAAATCCCAGTTATTTATAACTGGAAATATCATTAGCTCTCCTTATCCAAATAAAGCTTCTGTTCCAATTGTGCAGGTTGTAGCTAATTACTGCAATAATCAAAATCTAATTAGAAAGCCAGTCAACTGCAGCGTAATCTATTGTCCATTCCACTGAAGTAGACTGTTTACATTTAAGGTCTCTATGCCACTGCATTTTCCTAGACTGCCTCAGCCTCCTTCCACCCACTCAGAAGGATGTCATGATATTGACCTTCTTTTACAAAATTATTATGAAAAACATTTATTTGGATACCTCTGGGAATGGATTTATCCAATGCTAGTGCCATCCAAGATGTGGGGGGCTCCCAGAAATAAAAGACACACATAAAAACAACCAAAAGCAATGAATTTGACTGGGCCAAATTACAGAAAGTAAATACAAAATCATCACAAGATGGCAAATGAGGCAACATATTAAAACACAAAACTTCACAAACGGGGGAGTCCCATCCTCCCTACCTCAAGGCCTGGGACAATAGCCAGATGTTCAAAAGCTTGTGGGGTGCTCAGTGTTTAGGAAATAGCAACATCAGAGTTGGGGAATGAAACGTCTGGAAGAAAACAAGGTCAGAGCACCAAGGACCCCACAGTCCTCCCCCTCTTCCTCCTCCTCTTCCTTGCAAGAACACAACCGAGCTCAGAGAGCAACAAGGATTTTACAGTCCAGTCCTGAGCTCCAAGGATTCTCCGTCAGATTCTACGGAATGGGCAGAAAATGCAGGAGACAGGCGGCCCCTCAAATAACTGGGTCCTTTGCAATGTAGGACTCATCAGAGGTGGGATATTTAGGGGCCTCCCTCCCTCCCTTCCTACCACCCATGAATAATCAACTCTAACTTCTCAAGGAATAAATTATATCCAGCTACCGACTGTTCTGAATAAATGTCTCATTTGGAATTAACTTAAATTTGCACACAAAACATGGAACCTTTAAAGTCATCTCCTCTGCTCCAACCACCTTATTCCATATCGTGCAGTCTGTTCCTTTGAGGGGTCCCTCCTGCCTTCTCTGCTTCAGAAAAGCTGAATTTGGTTTCAGTTGTGGTTTCTCCTTTTTCTGCTGCTTTTGATTTTATGCATGAATCTGAATCCTGAATATAAATAAATACAATATAAGGTGCGACTTTTCTCCCAGGTGACTATGAATTTAGGAGGAACGTTGCCCCATATTTTGTCTTCTGAGTTTCCAGCAGGCTAATTTCAGAAGAATAATCCCATTTTTGCTTTATTGGATGATTTTAAATTGAATGGGTCCTTTCTGAGTCAATTTCAGGCCTTAAGTAAGTTCTACCCTAATAGTAAACAGATGCTTTGGGTATTCTGACATTTCTCCTTAGTTCTAATTTATTTCTCTCCTAAGTTAGTTTCCATCCATTGTTTCTCATTTTGCCTTTTGGTGCTTTGGAAAATAGTTTGACACCCCCCCCCATCTTTGTACGAGCCCCTCAAATATTGGAAGACTGCTCTTGTGTCTCCTCTAGTTCTTCTTTTCATTGAACTAGACATCTCCAATTTCTGTAACCGTTTTTCGTATGTTTTAGTCTCCAGGCCTTTAATCACCTTTGTTGTTCTTCTCTGCACTCTTTCCAGAAACTCAACATCTTTTTTATATTGCGGTAACTAAAACTGGACATAGTAACCCAAGTGTAGTCTAAGTACAGTTTTGTAAAACGTGATATTGATTATATCCCTCTACTAATGCAGCCTAGGATTGCATTAGCTTTTTTGGCTGCTGCCAATAATATTGGCTCATATTATACACAATTGTGTGTGTTTGTGTGCACCTCTACAGGTAGTCCTTGCTTAACTACCAATTAATTAGCAACCATTCAAGCTTATGAGAGACCCTCGACTCCTCCCAAAAAGCTGCTTATGACCTGGTTTCAGAATTGTGATGGCCAGCAACTCCCTCCACCCTACGGTCACATGGTTGCATTTCAGGTGTTGATAATTGGCTCACTTTGCAATTTCACTGATTGCAGTGCACTGATGTCAGAAGTATGAACATGCCCATAGAAATAATTGGATTGCCTTAATTGCAGAATTTACTCAATAACCCTGGCATGCATTTAACAATCAGCACAGACAAATCCTAAAATTAAATTGGTCACATAGTTGCCTCCACTTATGTCCATCATGACCTGTGATAGAAATTCCTTGTTCCATTGTAGTTGTAAGTTGAGGTTCACTTGTATTACTACTACTACTACTACTACTACTACTACTACTACTACTACTTCTTCTTCTTCTTCTTCTTCTTCTTCTTCTTCTTCTTCTTCCTCCTCCTCCTCCTCCTCCTCCTCCTCCTCCTCCTCCTCCTCCTCCTCCTCCTCCTCCTTCTTCTTCTTCTTCTTCTGTGAGATCCTGGTTTCTGATTACCCAATGGATTGATAAAATACATTGACATTTTGTTCCCCTTTCAGAAAAGGTTGAGATGAGCAAGAAGATTGCCTGAAAGATGGCGCCTAAAATGAGAAGTCTAGGGCACTGGTCATTTCAACCTGTAAGAGCACATCATTTCCAAGCCAGAGTGATTCATGAGGATCTATGTAGGAGAAAAATCCAGTCTTCTCTTATGTATATTTATGAGCAGCTGTGGCAATAGCCAATTCCCAACTGAAGAACAGGGGTATAGCTTGAAAGGCAGACCTATTCATGATGAAAAACAAACAGCAAAGGCCAGCGGCCATCTAGAAGTTTAGAAAATTAACATGTAAAAGCTACAATGGGTACGGAACCTCCCTCCAGGTATTCGGAAGGGTAGTGAAATACAATCCTAGTTATCTTCAGTAAATATTGCTATTTAAATGCAGGTATTTCCTTTCCCTCTCAGGAAAATAATAGACACAAAACAAAGCAAAAGGCGTGGAGAAGGATGAGAAAGGAATTCTAAAAGACTTAGGATGACTGGTGAATTAGCTTTTCTCAAGTCAGTAGAACAAGTTAATTATTTTTTGAACTATTGCAAATAGAGCACAAGGTGTAGGAGATACCAGCTTAACATGTTTACAATGAAAATATTAAGCAGTATGAGGTATACTGGATTAGGGCAGTACATTATGATATCTTGGGTGCCCTCTTGCTAGACAGAAATTATGTATTTTTTTTTTACATAAACAAATGTTTTTGTGACCAAAGAACCAAGGTGATGCTAGTTACTCTTCTCTGCTGCACCTCATCTTGGAAGGATATTCTGTTATTCACTGTTATTCTGCTGTGGGCTGACAGATAGAACAGTTGCTGTCCATTTTTTCTACAGCTCCTTAGTTGGAGTAAGTCTCATGGAACAAAGGGAGTTTAGTTCTCAACAGATTAGGTTTAAGTTCTCTAGAAGGCTGCAAAGACATCATTAGCAATGCAAACAATCATGAAAGATGGTTAGAAAGAACATTTCTAACCAATGAAGTTTCTTTGGTTCGGTTCTGCCCATTTTTACCCAGTGCCATTTCTTCAGTGTTTAGTCAATGGGTTTTTTTTTCTCCATCTAAACTGTCTTCGTGATGCCTATGGAAAAGCAATAGGCCAGTCCATGGCATAAATCTTGGCCTGTTTTTCTCAGGGCCAGAAAAAAATAATGAACTCACCAGTTCTATTAGTATGGATCTAAAGAGCAAAAATATATCGCACTGTACAGCTTCATTAGGACAGTTTGCACCTGAATGAAGATTAGATAGTCCTGCAGCAACACAACAATCAGCCAAAGAAGGAGAAATCTGATGTTCAGTGGAGGAAACCCACAAGTCTTTCCAATTCCAGTGACTTTATTCTACCCTGCAAAGCAGGGACACTGAGAAGCAACATGAAATGTTTAAAAGCATGAATAAAGTCAGCTTCCTTGCCCATTTCTATCATTCTGAATGCCCTCCTCCTCCTCCTCTCCTCTCCTCCTCAAGATTTGATTGCACCATCCCCAGGAAAGGGAAAGCCTTTCCCATTGGGGTGTGGAGGAAGATGTGCTTTCTGAGACAGGTACAATGAGCTGTTTTCTGGACCATTCCAGATCATTAAAATGTTGGCCCAAGCTTTTGAAAGTAGCTGTCCATTTGCCTTCTTTTAGCTCTGTGGCCAGGTCTTCTGTTCTCTATGGAGCCACCACTCCTACTCTGGATCACAACGGCAAGGGGGTGTCTTTATCTGAAACACTTTCAGGTGAGACTGAGAGGAAAAGAATCTCATTAGGCACTAATCTGGCCTTATTAATAAATTTCATGCTCACCAAAGCTCAGCTTGCCCAATTCTACCAGCACAGTTGGCCCCTCTATTAGCAATTCAGCAGAAGCAATCATCTAGCTGGCAAACTTTCATTTTTTGTGTGTCCCCAACCGCCTCAACAGCAACACGGAGAATACCAGTTCTTTCCCCACTGTGATCTTTTCTTTTCTGCCACAAACATAAAACTGTTCATTTTATGTCACTGTTAACTTGTCCACTGA
Organism: Masticophis lateralis; assembly: GCA_030761175.1. NCBI lineage: Eukaryota > Metazoa > Chordata > Lepidosauria > Squamata > Colubridae > Masticophis > Masticophis lateralis. Next base: position 104,195,158 of record JAUDYJ010000005.1, read on the forward strand.
TGTTGACTCAGACTGGAAAGTGTCAAGTAATGAGGGAATCAACTCAGATGAAAGGACTCAAACGAAAGATGAATGGGAACCATGTGTCTTCAAAGACCTACCCAATGAAAGAGAAGCAAATCATTTTCTGGCAAAGTAAGGCATGTAAAGAAGCCACAAATCGGGATCCATGGTTCTTCTGATGGCCTAGAAAAATGTGCAGCCATCACCAGTGCCAAAGCAGAAATCCAGACAGTGGTTTCTCCATTTCTAGTTAGTTTAAACTGCTTAACTGTAGTTTAAATTCCTGGGTCAAGAAGTTAGTTATTACAATTATTCCTCTCTCATGAATGACCCATTCAAATCTTGTGTCTAGGGCATTAAAATCAAGTTAATCTAATCTACTTGTGTCTATTTCAATATTATTCAAGGAGACTCTTTCCTGAATTAAAATGGGAGATTAATATTGGAACCCAATGACGTTTAAGATGTGTTAAGAATTATTTATGCTTTTCTATTCTACAGCCAATCTTCACAATTGTCCATAGATGTCCATCAAACCACCACCTAGACAGAGATACATCATCACTAGGGCACAATCTCATCCCATGAATGAGACAATAAGCAGGATAGAAAGATTTACAATGAAGTATTAATACTGTCACATGTTTGTGTAGAGTGTACATGTGTAAAGATGTGTGTGTGAAGATGATGGTCACAGACATGCAATTGAAGAAGAGCTTCAATGACATGGTTATGATTTGCCCTCTTGACTTTTTTTGTTTTTATTCTCTCCTGCCCATGGATGTCCTATTCCCTAATTGGGAATAATATTCCCTAAAAATGGATGACTCAATTCCAGGGAATGAATATATATATTCTCTGATTAGCCCAGTTGGGAGTAGATAGGATTCTGCCACAAGCATCAATCAGCACAATAAAGTGAAGGAGTGAAGGGGCCAAATATCTAGGGAGAAATACATACACACACAGAGAGCGAGAGCGAGAGAGAGAGAGAGAGAGAGAGAGAGAGAGAGGGAGATTTGAACAATATTCCTTTCAATATTAATAATTATAGTAGTATTTAAACAGTATTTGACTATAAGAACATGATTTGCTTATTATTTAAATGATGTTTGTTTCTTAATAAGTAAATTAATAAATTGAGGCTAATTGTCATAAGGAAGTTAAGAATAGGAAAAATGGGGCGCACAGAGATGAATACAGAAACAGAATTATTTACAGGGCTGCCTAGAGACCTTCATCCTAGCTTCATCCCAGCCTTACTGTATAAATACTGAGGGCAGACAGGATAAATTTCTATCTCCCTGTTCCTTTCAGAATTAGTCCTGCTACAACACAGAGTGTTGCCAGTTTTTGCACAGCAACAATTAAAATCCATAAGTTGATGACCTGTGCCTGGAACTTAATGAGTACTTAACTTTTTAGTTAAGAGTGTGTTGCATTGTGATAGATTTAGTTAGCCACATATTAAGTTTTATAGGGTTTCTGTATTAATGTTTTTGCCCCCTTTAATAGGCTTTTAAAGATTTTTTTTTAATATGTTGTACACTTTGTTTTAAAAATGTTAACTTTATATATTTTATATATTTTAGCTTTTTGGATTCCATCCTTCTTATGCTGGTATATGATTTGATTTAAAGCTGTATAGCACTTGGGTTTCCAAAGGAGAAGCTACTCTGGGATTGTGGATATTAGCCTCTCTCAGCAATACTTTAAAGTAGTTACATCTTTCTTCAGAGTAATGAGGTTGTTGTGCAATTTCAGGAATGATGTGTTTTTAAAGAACAAATTTTCTTTACGCTCTAAAGCATTTTTCCACCATTTGAGGAAAATCTAACTCATGTTTATAATCTAGTAATATTAATCCAAGATGGGGTGACTGAACACTCAAAACCAATATCCATGGCATTTTTGGAATGGAGAAAAGTCTGAGGTTACCGTTTATCAGAAATAAATGAAATTCAAACTGATGCTCCTGGTAAGTCAGAGGTGACACAGAGATGAACAAGCTGAATTTTCCCAAACCATTAGATTTCTCTGCAGAATAGCTGTGTGTGACGAGATGGGGCCTCCAAAGTAATTGTGTGGAGGACACACAATTGCTTCAAGATCAAAATGCTTATGATGAGCTTCCAAAACAGAATGAAATCAGAGAGGCACCAAAGGAAAAAAAGTATTGCAATAAGACACTATTTCAATGACTCACAATTGAGCAGGTAAGTATATATTGTTTATGACAAAGAGGTGAAATTCCCAGGTATTCTAAACCACTCTTTCATAGAATGAGTAGTTTACTGGAACTAACAAAAGGGAAGGTGACCTTTCATTTAAACCTAAGTGGTACACAAAAGTGTTCATGATTTGCTGATTTGAAAACAGCAACTGTTGTGCAATTCAGTGTTTCTGCAACTAAGAAGGACCAAGGAGGCTAAGAGAGAGACTTGAAAAGAAAATGTTTCTCAAAAATCAGAACTGGTAAAGAAGTTGATAAGATAGAAAAGAATAGCTCAGGGTGACACTGTGGGGTCCTTTGGTTAAGAGATTCCTTAATTTCACAACACATGGACAGATTTCATCATAGTTTCAACCAGGAAATTGTGAGCATCCTAGATCGAGCTAAGTTAAAAAATCCTAAGGAATGCCTGGAAACCTGGCACTTAGATAAATTGGCCATCAACAGGCACATAGTGATAAACAACATCTACATACCACTCAAAAAAGAGCCTGAGTAGCGTAGGGGGCTAATGCTTCCTACTAAAGGCAGCAATTAACATCCAGCTGCCTGTAATTCTGTGAGTTCAATCCTAGCCAGGCTCAAGGTCGACTCAGCCTTCCATCCTTTCTAAGGTGGGTAAATTGAGGACCCAGTTTGTGGGGGCAATAAGCTGACTTTGTATAAATATATACAAAAGTATGAAGGCTATTGCTTAATGCATTGTAAGCCGCCCTGAGTCTCCGGAGAAGGGCGGCATATAAATCAAATTTTTAAAAAAAGAGAGAGAGAGAGAAAAGACTAAAAGGAAACAAAAAGACCAAAAATCTCTTCACCAGCAATGAGCAGATATTAACACCAAGACCAACAATTAAGAAGTAAACAACCACCAAACACAGACTAACAAGCTAATAGCGAACAGCAACTAATCAAGGAACCAACAAGAACACTCCCACCAACACTAACAGGGCAAGCCACTAGTATATAAAAATAAGAGCACACCCTACTCCCAACTAGCACTAATAATATTACCTAGTTTGATAATAAAATGTCTGCATGAAGCTCAAAAAGCATCAAGTACCCCAAAGTTGAGAAGAATCAAGTCTTCGTTAAATAGTTGAGAGACGTTTCAAAAGATAGTAATAGAAGATCAGCTATGATGTACACTGTGGGTCAGAATATGTACAATGAAACACAAGATTGATGAGTGAAGAGAGTTCTTCGAGAAAAGAGACTTTTCTGTCTGAAAATAGAAACCTGGCTCAAATGAAGACAAGAGGAAAAGGGATCTTATACAGAAATGGAATGTAGAAAGAAAAGGACGGAGAAGAAGTTTTTAAAATATTATTCAGGCAGTCAGAAGCAGGAAACCAGCTTTGAGGTAGATATTCTGCTTAAATGAGAAGAACGTTGCATTTCATGCTAAATGAGACCAGTGAGGAATTTTGTCCTTATTGCAGAGTTCTTCCTCCTTGGGGAAAAAAAATAAATCTTCCTGGCTGCTTTAGCTCATTAACAAAACGGGCAAGCGAACAAGCAAAGAATAATCCATTACTCTGGATATCACTGGGGAAAAAAATTCCAGTGAATTCTTTACAAGAGAAGAAATTTAAAATAGGTGCTTAATTTGAAGATGGATTCAAAAGTCATTGTAGTTGCCTGCCCCATGGATGGTAAGAAGAGAATTGTTTGAAATGCTTTCCAGATGGTGATAGTATCAGTTATTCCTGCAATCGGTTTGTATAATGAATTCATTAATGTTATCGTGGATTTCTCATTTGAACCTCTGCACAATGCAGCCCTGTTTGGAAAACTTTGGTTATTTCTGCAGTACTGTTTGTCCGCTAGATTGCTTTTAGATTAGCCAGATTTAAAGACTGTTAGGTCTCCCAATATTCAGGATTCCTGGTTTTGGTATCTTCGTTGTTTTCACTGTTTCCTTTCCTTCCCTTCCCTTCCCTTCCCTTCCCTTCCCTTCCCTTCCCTTCCCTTCCCTTCCCTTCCCTTCCCTTCCCTTCCCTTCCTTTCCTTTCCTTTCCTTTTCTTTCCTTTCCTTTTATCCTCCCTTTCCTCTTTCGTTTCCTCTTTTACTGACTCGGATATTGAGGGAGATAGAAAATTCTGGCTCTTGCTCTTCCGGCGGCCTCAACCATTGTTAACCAAAGTTGTTATAGTATGTAATATTTTTCTCCATTAAATCCATTTTTAACCATTTCCTACTATTTTTTTAATAAAGATCTTCTTCCTCACTCAATAATATGTGGAGAAAATGAGGTTGTTGGGTGATCTGCAGGTTCATTACATTTACATTGATAAATGAGACTTCTGGGGTGATGCAGAAGAGATAAGCTTAAAATAATTCATATCGTTGGGTAATAAGTCATACTTGGTCTATCCTTCATGTAAATTATGCCAAGCTAGGCAATTTTCCTTCTCTTCTGCTAGACGGCTGACAAATCAATACAAAGTAACAAGAAAATTGAATTAGGAATAAAATATAATTAGCTGCATGGAAATCACAATTCAATACATCTGATGGAGCAATAAAGCTGAAGGGAATATAAAATCAAATATCATCATTAGTTTGCAAATAGAGCTTTAAAAATTACTTCTGCGTAGTTCTTGAAAACTTATATGAGACTTTTTATGAGACTCATAAAACTCCCATATGCTGTAAACTACCCAGATTTGCTTTAGAACAAGATGGGTGGCAAATAAATTCAACACGTAAGTAAATTATATATATACATATACATATATCTGTTTTCTGAGGTTTTCGTGGGTGTTTGTATGTAGGTCTTTGGTTATTCAGGTCTTTTCCCGCGTAAAAGACCAGAACTATCGCCAAAACTGAACACTTTAATAACAGAATAATCAGAGAAGCCATCGAGATAGAAAAATGCCCACACAGCATGAACAAACGAGACGATACCTCCCACCTACCAGCCATTTGGAAACCTGCCCTTATTGACAAACGAGTCCCTAACACGACGAATGACACCAGATCCACACTCACGAGAGCCACACAGGATGTCAACACCACACATCCACACAGAAAGCAGACTCAAACCCACACTGATAATGAGGCACGACCTAGGACCGGAAGCCAGACTGCAGCTGCATCATTAGCCACTTTAAACCCCTCCAATCCATACATGAAGCAGACTGACACCCACCATAAAGAGCTCCCACGGCCACAAACACGAAGCCAAACAACAACAACGCAGCTCACCAGCTCAAATCCTTCTGCAACTCAGACTAAGCCAAGCACAACCAAGCCCCCACCCAAACAGAACACCCCCCCAGCCAATCAGAGTACAACCAACCCCCCATCCAATCAGAGCACAGCCAAGCCCCTAACCAATCAGCTCACATCCCCTCTAGCAGTTAAAAGGAAGAGACAGCTGCGATCTCACATTGCTCCTGGAAGCACGAAGCCGAGAACACCAGCCTGAAGATGACGAATGAGACTTCGTCGAAACGTCGCCAAGACTCTTCCAATTTTACGCAGGAGAAGACCCGAATAACCAAAGACCTACATATACATATACATATACATATACATATACATATACATATACATATACATATACATATACATATACATATACATATACATATACACATATACATACACTACACACACACATGCACACACACATACACACACACATATATGCCTATTTTCTTATTTTTCGTAGGTTTAATATATGTTTTTCCTTATAGGAAAAACATATCTTCCAAGCACTTTATTCCATAGCTTCCAGCAAAATTTTCATTCTTTGACAAATGCAAAATGTTCTCACGACCAAGATCATAACTTCTGTGGGCCCACAGAATTTTAAGTATTATGAAATAATCTTGTGTGGTTTTTTTATTGATTCTCTTCTAGTATCTTCTTTGTAGGCATCTTAAGAGCGTGTAAGCTATTTCAGAGGGGGTTTTGTTGTTGTTGTTGTTTAAATTAAAATTCTCCCTGTTAATGCTTATCTCTTTCTATAATGCAAAAGGGGACACAGATTTACTATCTTGATTATAGGAAAGAAGTTATAATTTTGAGAATATCAGTTAGCTTTCACTGCTGATAAAAATATTCCCATTAAAAGGAACTTACTTCCTAGGACCTTGACCATTATCACATAAATTTGGCTGTAAATATCTGTGAATTATCTCTGCGATGCTGTTTTGGTGGTTAGATGCCATTAACATGGCTAGATGTCATTAACATGACAAAAGTTGGTGAACTTACAGTTTTGATGGTGGAAAGGGTGAACGGGGCTCCTCAGCTGAAATTTCTAATGTTTTTGTGTGATACCTAGCAATTATAAGCAAGAGTCTGGAATGTTTAAATCTCACTTTTCCAGAAATGGGTGACTGCCCTAATATGTCAGAAGTTGCCTTTTTCTAACTTTTATTCCAAGTGTGCCTTCTTAAAGCCTCCAATGTGTTGTTTCAGACTCTTTGGAATGATGGAGAGCAGCTTTTGATCTTCTTCTGAGTGACATCCCTTCATGGGTTTATTTCAAGGGTGATTCTCACTCAGCCTTTTCTTCATCAAACTAAAAATGTCCAACTCCTCTGTCCTCTATTCCAGCCCTCTGGTCAACTTGGTGGCCTTCCTTTTATGAATCGATTGTCATTTATCTGAATTCTTCTTAAAGAAAAGTCTAACCATTTCCTAAACAAGTGTAAAACTGACTTCCTACGATTTGGAAATTATGCTCCAAAATGCAGCATAAAACGAAACTGACATTTTTTTGCCAGCCATTTTGTTCAGCCCTTTTTATTTTAATCCATTTCTTTTCTTCTTTTCTTTTTTCTTTTCTTCTTTTCTCTCTTCCCTTCCCTTCCCTTCCCTTCCCCTCCTCTCCTCTCCCCTCCACTTACTTACTTACTTACTTTTTCTTTCTTTCTTTTCTTTCTTTCTTTCTTTCTGTTTACACACACATGTAAACTTGCAGTTTACCTGCCTATCAGAAATTTTCATTTGCTAGAAAAAAATGTTTATTTGCAAACCATCTGAGTTTCATTCCAAAGAGGGAACAGAAGTGCAATCTATTCCTGGTTTGTCTGCACAGTTAAAGAAATTAACTCGGCCTGGATTTTCTTAAATGAAGGTTACTCAAATCAGTGACGTAGATGTGCAATACCTTTGACTAAACATGTATTCTAATTGGTTGCCATAACAACTATAACATATATGAAAGACAACATTTATAATATCAAGGAGGATAATGCCAAACTCATCTCTGAGCCTACAGTTATTTATTTCACCATACAAAGTTGGCATCTCAAATCATCATCTAACTTCAAGCTAACTCATTTAAGGACAATCAGTGAAAAACTGGAAGCCTAACTTTGTTTTACAGGGTAACTTTCAAAAAACTAATTTTCTTGCAGTCTAAAAACTAAACATCTTTGTTACCTGATGAGAAGTCAAGGACTGCTCTCACACAACAATAAACAGTTTTCAAATAATATCACCTCCTTTGAAACATGCAATTAGAATAAAACTCAGCATGGTGCAAGGATTCCCATCCTTGGAAGAAAATTCTTGGGGCCTGAAGGCTTTGATTCCAAGTCAGAACATTGAAAGCGGCCCATTTCAAGGTCATCCTTGTTTCATTTAAAGGCAGCTTTCCAACATAGCATTTTCTGAAATTCTGACGCAGTTTTGTTCCAAATGTTGACCTTTGTCAAAGCACATGATTGTAACATGGGGACATTTCTTTAGAAATCAGAATACTTGAAATAGTCGTTTTGAGTTTAAAACATCAGTGTAGCCTAATGGTGAATGCAGTCAATCATAAGATCAGGTTTCTTCTAAATTTGCTGATTCAGAAGAGAAAAAAAAAAGAATATAGGTTTTGTAGACTGTGTTGTAGACTGGAGATAGATGATGTCATATCCTTCCCTCTCTGTTGAGAGAGGGCTGTTCAAGTTTGACATAGATGGCCTCTTTGACCCCTCTTTCAAACCAGTGATTCCCTCTGTCCAAAGTATGGACTTTGCTGTCTTCAGTGTCTTTGGAATGCAGATGGACCGCTGAATCTAGCCTGATAGTTTTATTCTCCTATGTTGGGCCATGCATTTATGAAGTGGTTGTTTTGTTTTCCCAGTGTACAAATCAGCAAATCTTTCCATTCCCCACCATCCTGTCAGAGCTGAAGGAGCTTCTTCGATGAGAAGCGAAATGTCTTCAAAGAAAAATCAGAAACTCTAGTTGCCTCTTGAAAAAAGCACCTTTGGGACAACCATGACCTGGATGACAGAGAATCTCCATAGACACATACACATTAGCACAGCTAAGGAGCTTCTTAGATGAAGACATTGTTTCTGCATTAAAATAAATATAAATCCAATCAGTGTAGCACCCAGATGATTTTGGATTATCTCGGAAAATCTTTGTAGATTCAGACTGGCTCAATACAGGCAGTCCTCAGCTTACAGCCATAATTAGAACCAGAATTTCTGTTGCCAACCAACATAGTTGTTCAGTGACCATACCCAATGTTGCAAATTTTTTTTTTTTTTTTTTTTGCTAGAGTGGCTAAATGAATCATTGTAGTTGTTAAATTGCTAAGTTGTTAGATACTTAAATTGACTATTAACTTTGCTTATTGAAAGCTGGCCGGGAATGTAAAAAATGGTGATCACGTGATGCTAGGACACTTGCCATTTGCCAAGATCCTGAATTTTGGTCACGTGACCATAGGGATATTGTGACAGTCATACATGTGAGAACTGTTTGTAAATTTATCAGTGCTGTTGTAAGTTTAACCAGTCACTAAATGAGAGAGAGAAAGAAAAAAAGAAAAAGAAAAAGACGAGAGAGAGAGAGAGAGAAAGATGAAAAAGAAAAAAACAGAGAGAGAGAGAGAGAGAGAGAGAGAGATAAAAAAGAGAGAGAGAAAGATGAAAAAAATAGAAAAACAGAGAGAGAGGGAGGGAGGGAGGGAGAAAGAGAGACCAGTTCCATATTGCTAGAATGACAAACAACACTGAGATGTCATCAGATCACTAGTAGCTAAGCTCAGCTTGGAGGAAACTTATTAATATATAATGTAGAGATGAATCTTGGCAGCAAAAATTAACTTGAACTGAAATAATTCCAAGGACTGTGTATTCTAATGGGAAACGTCTGTTGCATATAATAAGCAATTCTGTTACATTTCACACTGCATTCTTTATTTGGAATTCTTCACATGAAGACTCTGTAAGAGAGGAGATACACGGCACAAAAGTGCTAAAGGCATCATATGGAGTACAGTAAAAAAATATGCAGGCTTGGGAGTATTATTATTTTATTTATTACATTTTTATACCACCCTTCTCCTGAAGGACTCAGGGCGGTGTACAGCCAAAATAAAAACCGACAATATAAAAGTTAAAAACAATTTTAAATTATTAAATAATTTGGCCAATCATCTAAAATAAAATCACCCATTCCAATAAATTTTTAGGCCACCCCTGCTTGATGAAATAATAGCGTTTTAAGGGTGCAGCGAAAAGTACGGAGGTCGGAATGTGTATCATAGAGTGTTGCTCTATGACACACTTTGCCTACTCAGAAGGTTCGATCTGATCAAGCAAGGATGCCTGCATTTCTCATTTCTGCTTAGTTCCATAAGTGACTTTTTAAAAGAAAAAGCTAAGTTTGATCTCATGAATAAACACACATGTATGTATTGGGCCCTGGGAACTGAACTAAACCGCAATTCTGGTCTTTGCGGACTGGTCCCAGTCAGTAGCTACATCCATTTCTCACAAAGAAAATGTCATGTTTTACTTTTGTCTACCCGCTGTGGAGTTGAGGAGGCCTACTAACAATTTCCAAGAACATTTACTAAAGGGGATTAAGGATCTGCTGGATAATGCTTTGCCCTTTGGCATCTGCATCTAGTGTTGATGACCTTCAAATGACAAACCAGGATGTCATCTTGCAAGTTTTCAGTCTTACGTCAGGATATCGCAAGCGGGTTCATAAGGGACAGAGTTTCACTGGGGTGTTGCCACAGACAACACAAGAATATTTTTAGCTTTTTTCTTTTTACAAAGAACAGGCAATATTCTTCACCACATGGGACTGGTACTTATTTACATATTAATCTCATAGATAAAGCTGCCCAGATCACATTGAATATAACTTTATCAGAATTTATCTGTTTCATCTGTATCCTTCCTTTACTATTTTCATGTGGACAGACTCAGTCCTGGGAAGCTGTGAGCATTTTAGATGAAGCCAAGTCCAAAAATGCCAGAAAATTCCCAGAAGCCTGGCACTTAGATAAATTGGCTGTCAATGGACACAAAGAGACAAACAACATCTACACAATACTCAAAAGAGACACTCAAACAGCTAAAAAGAAAAAGAAGACGTAAACACCTCCTTGCCGACAATCAACACTCTCACGAGCAGAGATTAACACCAAGATTAATACTAGAATATTAACAAAGATGATTGTTAATCATCTTTGTTAATATTCTAGTATATTATTTTACTGGGGCTGGAGGCTAAAACATATGAAGAACGGTTACAGCAATTGGGCATGGCTATTCTAGGGAAGAGAAGGGCCAGGGGAGACATTATAGCTATCTTCCAATAGTTGAGGGGCTGCCACAGAGAGGAAGGGGTCAAGCTATTTTCCAAGGCACCTGAAGGCCAGACAAGGAATAATGGATGGAAACTGAACAAGGAGAGATTCAACCTAGAAATGAGGAGGAACTTTCTGACAGTGAGAACAATCAACCGATGGGACAAAAGTTGTGGGAGCTTCATCACTGGAGGCTTTCAAGAAGAGACTGGGCTGCCATCGGTCAGAAATGCTTGAGCGGTGGGTTGGAGTAGATGTTGGCAGCTGAACTGCTTATGTGTCAAAGCCATGGTCAGGCACCTGAAGTTCACCCATGAGGGGGAGCGAGAGGAAGGGAAAGCAAAGATTGTGGTGGGTGGATGCTAAGGAGAGGTGCTTATGTGTGGGGGAGGTAATCGACCATGCCCTCATCACAGGGGAAGAGGCAATAGATTACTGGTTAATAATTAACAAGAGTTGATAGAGGGATGTGTGTGTGTGTGTGTGTGTGTGTGTGTGTGTGTGTGTCTTTGCTCCCGGTCTTTCACAGCAGCCCATGCCCAACATCCACACACACACACACAAGCGGTACTGGTGAGGTTTCTAGTGAGCAGAGCAGAAATCCAGACTTGCCTTCACAGGTACAAAAGCTTCCTCCAAATGGAAAAATGCCAGGAGCAAGTGCATGCTTCTTTTTGCACTTGTTGACGGAGAGGAGGAAGAGGAAGACAAGGGCGATGATCCTGGGCGTGTGAAGCAAGGCGTGAAAATTCACACCAGGAAGCTTGGGGCGAGTGAAAAGGAGGAGCAGCCAAGCGCTTAGTTTCTCCAGAACCGGTAGTAAAAAAATGCTTAAAAAGTAAAAAAAAAAAGTTCCAACCATCACACGCCACTCAGCTGAACATCAGAATTTTTTTTTAAACTTTTAAAGCATTTTTTTTAGTACCGGTTCTCCAGAAGTAAAAGGACGAAGTAACAATGATCAGGTGGGTGGGCGGAGCCTTGCGCCGCCATCACTACCGGTTCTCCGAACCACCCACCACCATCGCTACCGGATCACTCGATCTTGTCTGAACCGGGAGCATTTCAAACCTGATATAGTTATTTCATAACGGTTTTTTTAAAAAAATAGATCTTCTATAAAATATTTTGAGGAAAAGCCTACCAATCTTGTGGTAAATAGCAGCAATCTCATATGGCACCCATCCCTATTTATAAGGACGGCTCTCTGCAGGAACTAAAAATAAGCTCCTAATTAGATCTCAAATCTGCAATGGGGAAAAATAAATAAATAAAAGGTGCTGTTTTAATTAACTTTTTAGCTTGCACCGATTCAAACCGTGCCCAGTGCAATAAGACAAAAGGCTATAGTGCTGCATTCATAAGGTCATCTGCTGCTCAGAATACTTTAGCAATGTTCTAATCTTCAATTATCATAAAGCCAGCGAGGTTACAGTCAATATATTGGCCGAGGCATGTAACAGAATAAGAAATCACTTTGGGCCAAAAAATAAATAAATTAAAATGAATAAATTAAATTAAATTAAATTCTAAACCTGATCTCTCAGGGCTATACCACCATCCTGTTTTATGTACCGTTTCCCCCTGAACCAGGTTAATAATGTCATTATAGGGAAAAGCTTGCTTTCCTTAAATCAGATGCATTTACGTTGGAACTAAATAATAATACTGAATGCTAGTTTGATGGATGATGTTTTATGATGAGAAGTATGTGTACTGCACAGGCACCCAAGAGTTTACATTGTACTTTGAGACAAGAAGTATACGGTGGGTGCTGTCTATCAATGAGGCCCTGGCTACTCAATGAGGTCTATCATACAAGGGTAGTGAAGAAATAGAGATTCCTGGTCTCCTTTGTCCTGTTGCTAATGGAGTACTTCTACTTTTCAAAAGTACAAGTTTCCGACAGAAGACAATATTTCTAGCTCCGGGATGAGCTGTGGGATCTTTGGTGGTCTCTGGGCTGGGTGGTTTTATTGACATTTCATGACCCAAGTAGCATCATTTCTACCATCGTCAGTGCTAGAAAGAAAGGAGGCTAGCACTGAGGATGTTACCTACTTTGAAACATCTGCAAGAAAGCAACCAAGTTTTGAGAGCACCAAGCAGTTCACTGTACCGGTTTCTTTTGATAACAGATATTGCCCCTCTGGAACCCTCCTTCAGAAAAACCCTTCCAAGGAAGATGGGTGGTTAAGAAACATGAATAAAATAAAAAGAAAGAATTGAGTTCCAACTCCGTCTCTAGGTTAGTAATACAAGCTCCACCCTTATCTCTCTCTCTTCACTCTTTTCTTCAGTTTAGTTTCCACTCTGTTAGAATACAGTTAGTCCTTGATATAGAGAAACTGTCGTGAAGGCTGTTATGGAAGACACCATCGCTTAATGATGTCCACCCCCATTCTCCCTGATGTAACCATTAAACAGTTGTGCCAGTCATTAAGTGGAGCAGAGATGCCCTAGGGGTTATAAGTTTGCTGTCCATCTGAAGACCTTCTATTCTACCACTGAGACAAACAGGATTTCATAACACTTAACCCTGGTCGAAATTCTTTTGCTCTTTCCATTTTTGCTGCTGCCCTACATTCACACAATTCCAGATTCATATTTTATAATATGCGAGACTTAGCTCTCTAACCTGACCCTTCCTCAGCGGCAACAAAATATTTGGTATTTTGAAGATCTACCTACAATTAGAGTGGATTACAAAACACACCTCATAAATATTTCACCTACAAATGATAAAAAATTTAAAGATGTCAATACAGACCTCTTCTTCCTTAAAGAATATCTTGAAGACCTACTTTTCACTCAAAGTTTCATCCTGGTGACATTCTAGTTTTCCACAGGGAGGGACTCACCAGCCTCACACTCACTGCCAGAGAGCATTCAAGTGTGAATTCAGTATCAGCATGACCTGAATTTTGAAGTTGCAGAGCCAGGGAGCCAAGAAAATAATCCAGCTAAGAGTTTTCATTGCCTTTTTTTTTCATTTCTCCCCCAAACAGTGTTTCTAGGCCATCCCCACCACAGAGGATTCAGAGCAATGAATGATGAAATGTAAAATTAACACCATAAATCATACAGACAGACCTATTTGCTCTCACAATCATTCTGGGCTGAATGCAGGTTGAAATAGGATGCTTCTTGCTTGCCAAAAGGGTGTTTCTGTTCGTGATAAACCTCAAACACATTGGGACAATTCAAGTCCTTTTTTTTTTTTTTTTTTTTTGTCTATCCCAATAATACTACCTAACTTTTCCCATTCACGTTGCCAGAGACCAAGCGATGCTCAGGAAGAGTCCTGATTTTAATGAGCACTAATCACAATTTGCCTTAGAGCAAAAATACTTCAAAGGCATCCAGTGAAGAAAGGTGTGGATTTCATGGTAACCCTTCTATGGTCTCCTTTGCAATGTGGATTTAGCTCTCCCTCAGTGATGATTTATGGTGCTCACATATAAATAAAAAGAAATTAAAATCATTTGCAAGCTCTGGGGAAGGGAGAGAAGGAAGGAAGGAAGGAAAAACAATCCAGGAAAAAAAAATGCACATCTCTCTTGATGATATATAATTGGGGTTCTTGACAGAGCAGAGATGCAGTGAATGGAGTTAAAATAGTGCCCGTACAATGCCCAAGTAATAAATGGGAAGCAATGCTCACACATTATGCCACATATTGCCTATTCCAATTTCTACAAATGTAGCCTGCTGACAAAGAATTGTTAATTCAAATGGATAATATATAGGCCCAGAATACATGTCCCATCTGTTAATGTCATTTGGATCTGTGGCAGAAGTTGCTTATGGCTGTCAGAAAAGGAAAGATGGGAAAATCAAATCTGCATCCAAAGCAAGCTTCCAAATAGAACATATACAAATTTAATTAAATTAGCATTTTTAAAAGGAAGATTTGATTTTGTTTAACCAATTATTCTCAGTATTTGCACATTTAACACCACACCTCTCTCTCTCATGTCTGTCTGTCATGATAGCAGTGTTCCAATATCTGAGGGGCTGCCACAAAGACAATGGAGTCACTCTATTCTTCAAAGCACCTGAAGGCAAGAGAAGAAGTTATGGATGGAAACAAGGAGAGAGCCAACCTAGAACTAAGAAGAAATTTCCTGACAGTGAAAACAATTAATCAGTGGAATAATTTGCCTCCAGAAGTTGTGAATGCTCTAACATTGGAAGTTTTTAAGAAGACTTAACCATTTGTCTGAAAGGATACAGGGTTTCTGCTTCAATACGGGTTGGACTAGAAGATTTCCAAGGTCCCTTCCAACTCTGTTATTCTGCTATTCATCTCTCTGTCTGTCCATCCATCCAACTATCAAGCTATTTCTATGTAACTCTATCATCCTCTCTCCCCCCCCCCTCTCCACTTTCTCTTACTGTTTATGAAATACATAAACCAAACATTTTGGACAACACTTTCCTTCTAGTTTCCATCACTGGAAAGAAAACCACAACTTGGAAACTGTGAATGGACTTTGGAGATGAGTTCCCTATATTGGAGAGGCTCTTGGATCTGCTAAGAGAAAAGACTGCAGGTCCCATTCATGAAAGACATCAAAGGAACTCTCTGTTTTGCATTAATTTATGTAGCAGTAATTCCACGGGAATTTTTGTTAAGGCAAAATGATATCATCTGCTACTGGGATGTTAAGGATCTTGGTCTGAATGGGGATTGGCTGATACAATCCATTTATTTTGGGGGGAGATTCCATTTGCTCTCCTCTTGTTTCTTTTTCTTCTCCCTCTTTTGTAGAAAATCAAGAGAAAAGACACACCAGAGCCTGTCAGCAAACTACATGTTGCTTAATGTAATTCAATCCGTTCAAGTCCTTTGGGGTAGATCGAACAGAGCAGCCATTTATCCCAACACAGAGATTTATCAGAGATCCCATCATATGGATGGTTTGGGGGTCTTACTATCACCCACCGGTGTTATAAAAACATGGCCATTAGTTGAGTGTGTATTTGAACTTGGGGAAAAAAAAACCCACATTTCTTTTGAACTGTCTTTGGAGCCTTTCGCTCATTCACTCGTTCTGTCTGAGGAGGAAACTCAGCACTAGTTTCGCGTTTTGCTCTAGGCAAAAATTGGTAGGAAATTAAAGGCAGTCCCCAGCTTATAATTATTTGTCTAGCAACTGTTGAAAGTTACAACACGCACTGAAAACAAGGATTTGCAACCATCCTCACGCTTGCAATTCATCCTGTAATTCATCTGCTTGGCACCCAGCATGTATTTGTGATGGTTACAGCATCCACCTGGAGTCATGTGATCCCCATTTGCCACCTTCCCACCTGGCTACTCTCAATCAAGGAAGCCAATTCACTTAAGGACTGCAGTGCTTTACTTAAGAACCATGGCAAAATTGTAAAATTGGATGTAACTCACTTAACAACTTCCTTTTCTAATTGTGGTTGTAATTCAAGGGCTCCCTGTAATGAATTTCCCTCAGATATTTTTCCCTCATCTGCCTTTTCTTCATGGCAGAAGTTTCCAATTTAATGCATTTTTAGTTCTGGAAGAAAAGCAATTGTAAATTAAGCGAGCCTCTTCGTCTCCTGAACCTATAAGTACATTGACTTCCTTCTTGTCCATGTGTGTGTGTGTGTGTGTGTGTGTGTGTGCGCGCGCGCGCATGTTCACCCATTGCACATTTGTTCTGTCAATGTTCACCCATTGCACATTTGTTCTGTCAGTACCTTCTTTGTGTCCATGGTTGTACTCCCTCTCCTGCACATTTAACCTTCCTTTCTACTACACTACTGTTGTGCTTTTTCTCTCCATCTGCTTCCTTTCATTCTCAGCTTCTCCAAAACCCCAGTGCAACACTGTGCAAGGACGAAGAGATGGAGGAGGCCTGGGAAGATCCAGTCACACGCTCCCAGTTCAGCCTATTTCACAGGGATATTCTCCTGGGGAGAAATTGGAAGGCACGACATCTACATACCCTATCTTCACTTCCAGCAGAATCTAAATATTTTAATATCAATAATAATACAGCTGTAAAGGAATCTTTACAGCTGTACATTGTAATACTTGTCAAGGTCCTACAAGATCTTTGTAGGATCTTGCAAGGATGTGAAATCATTCCATTGTATTTTATTTATTTAGTTATACCCTGACTTTATTATTTTTACGAATAACTGAAGGAGGCAAGTTTGTCCAATAAAACCTTCCTCCTCCTATTTTGCCCACAACAACCACCCTGAGAGGTGGATTGGGCTGAGGGGAGAGTCATTGATCCAAGGTCATCATCCATCTGGCTTTTATGGATCAAGCAGGACTAGAACCTACAATCTCCTGGTTTCTATCCTGGTACCTTAAAACCACTAAACCAAATTGGCTCTTATGAAGTTTATGCAACTTCATAAACTCAGACATCATCAACTAAATTCCCTGGACACATCCTGATCAGGTTGACTCGGTGGAGTCCTCCTTCGGGGTTGCTCACTTCTGTGCCTCTATATGCACCAGGGGTACACCTCCGAGTCTGAAGGCTTGTACAAAATTCTGTTCTTTTCACCTATAAATCTCTTTTACTCGTATCTGACTCCGGCTTTAGGGCCGTCATGAAATTTGGTTTGGTTTAACGGACATAATGAATTGTGAGGGATATATTCTTTTACCCAACTATCCTCTGAGAATTTTTTTCCCCAATGTTTTGACTATGTAACACTGCAAACCAGTGACAGATTGGCAGTGCTTCCTAAATCTGCACTGGATTTCATCCTTGTGACTTCTGACTTTCAGTTAAGTGCTAGAGCGGTAAAATGGCAAATGTTTTGAAAGGCAGAAGAAGATGGACAGACAGATGGGAAACTTACAAAGAGGGTTCTCAGCCACCTGCCACCTTCTAATTGAAGCTTGATAATTAATGTGGCTCTGTTGCCAACGCAAAATCAGTATGCCTAGCATGCTTCCAGAGGAAAGGTATTAGCTTCTTAGAGGGATTTACTTTTCCTTTGCAAGCTTTGCATTTGAAGTAGACAGTTGGAGCATTTGGGACTGCAAATATTACATGAAGGCTACTGATTACAAACATCAGAATATAACACAATAGAATAATAGAGTTGGAAGGACCTTGGACCTTCTAGTCCAATTCCCTGCTCAGGTAAGAGACTCTATCCCATTCTGGACAAATGGCTGTCCAGTCTCTTCTTAAAAGCCTCCAGTGTTGGAGCACCCACAACTTCTGGAGGCAAGTCCTTCCACTGGTTCATTGTCCTCATTCTCAAGAAATTTCTCCTAAATTCTAGGATGCTTCTCTCCTTGGTTAGTCTTCATCTGTTGCTTCTTGTCCTGTTTTCAAGTGCTTTGGAGAATAGGTTGAGCCCCCTCTTCTCAGTGGCAGCCCCTTAAATATTGGAAGACTGCTATCCTGTCACTCCTAGTCCTTCTTTTCACTACACCAGACATACCAAGTTCCCACAACAGCAAGGCTTGTTTAGATATTTGAATTCTAGACCAGGCATCATGCCATCACCATGGAATGATGGAAAGGATTATTTATGGAAAATAATTATAAATTATTATTATCATTATGGAAATCTCTTAATGGAAAGGACTATTCCTCCTAACCCTTAGGAAGTTCTACTCAGCCTAATTTGACCCATGAACATGTGTTTCCTTGAGTCCTTCAGGTAAGTACATTTAGGATTGAATCTTATATTTGTACACCTGGATTTAACTGCAATATCTTCTTTTCTGTCTTCCCATCTAGCAATTACCTATTTGCAATTGCTCACTTCCCATTTTCAGCTAGTTAATACCTCAATAAACTACCCCATGATTTCATAGCCTCCTCCTCTCATTCCTTTGAGAAATGCCAAAGAGAATGGACTGTAACAAGATTCTTTTTAAAGGATTAAATCCTAGAGGCATTGAACCATAAAAGGCCAAGATGTGCATATGACAGAGAAGCCTGGAAATCATGCAGAATTGCCTTTGCGAGAAGGAAGTTAAGGCTCTTTCCTTAGAGACATTATCATCGTGTCACTGCGGCATTGAATCAGAGAGGTACACACCCATGCACACAGCCCCACAAAAGAAATGGGTGCCAAATGCACTTCAGTGAAATGCATTTAGAAGGATGTTCACTTAACAATTTTAACAATTAATAAGGGAAAATTATTAGGGCTTGCCATATTGAAGTGGCGGATATTGAGAGGACTACAGGATGGTACAAAGATTTAGTGTTTTCCGGTTTTTCCAATCTGATGTGGTAGCCTGTGAAATAATAATTAAAAAAGGTATTTATTAGTAGTGACAATATATGGAACAGTTTAAGTGGCATACTGGTTTTAAAAATAAATTTTAATATATTGTATAAGGCTTTATGAGAAAAGCCAGTCTTCCTTCCTTCTTTCCTTCCTTCCTTCCTTCCCTCCTTCCTTCCTTCCTTCCTTCCCCCTTTTCTTTCTTTCTTTCTTTCTTTCTTTCTTTCTTTCTTTCTTTCTTTCTTTCTTTCTTTCTTTCTTTCTTTCTTTCTTTCTTTCTTTCTTTCTTTCTTTCTTTCTTTCTTTCTTTTCACCCAGGCCTTGTCAGTAATGGAGAGTTATGCTTTTTTGAGCCATTCTTTCTCTCCAGCAATTTTCCTTTGAACGCGCTATTGTATGTTCGAACAGTTGCTAAGCAGGATGGTTGTTAACTAAGAACTATCTGTAATATATTCTAGCATAACTAATTGATTTCAATTAGTTTAATCCTGTGCATAATTGAGTCTGTTTGGATCCTTAACTGTTTGGAGGTTAACTTGGTTGATTAAGTCCTTTGGCCTTTTTGCATAACATATTAGCCCTCCTTCCCTCCCCATTAATCTAGCTAAGCATGTTATCAGACACAACCCCTTAACATATTTGCTTTTGTCTCTGCTAAAGACTTTGATAAATAGCAATAGCCCTTAGACTTATAGACCAATTCACAGTGCTTTACAGCCCTCTCTAAGCGGGTTATGGAGTCAGCATATTGCCCCCAACAATCTGGGTCCTCATTTTACCCACCTTGGAAGGCTGGAAGGCTGAGTCAACCTTGAGCTGGTGAGAATAGAACTGCTGGCAGTTGGCAGAATTAGCCTGTAATACTGCATTCTGACCACTGTGCCACCAAGGCTTATATCAGAAGAGCAAATGTCTCATCTAACCTTCCAACTTGGAACACATATATCAAGATGCCAATTTTTAATGAACCTTGAACTGTTGCAGTAAGAAAGGCAAATGGAAATTCAGCCCTTAATGCAAACTTTGGAGAATTCTTCCATCACACTTTATTAGTTAGGCCATGTCTATGGAGATTCTCAGTCATCCAGGTCAGAGTTGTCCCAAAAGTATTTATTTCAAGAGGCAACTGGACTTCCTTGGTTTTTCCTTGAAGGTATTTTGCTTCTCATCCAAGAAGCTTCTTCAGCTCTGAAAAACTGAAGAAAAACAAAGAAAGTCCAGTTGCTTCCTGGAA
The DNA here is from genome assembly GCA_030761175.1 of Masticophis lateralis. Taxonomy (NCBI): domain Eukaryota; kingdom Metazoa; phylum Chordata; class Lepidosauria; order Squamata; family Colubridae; genus Masticophis; species Masticophis lateralis. Next base: position 104,215,439 of record JAUDYJ010000005.1, read on the forward strand.
AAAAAAAAACACCTTTGGGACATGTTAAGCCATGTTCAGCCTAAGAAACACGCAGCCTCATTTGCTGTTTCTGAGAAGTTGAGTTATTTTGTTTTCTATCAATCTGTAGGGAAAGGTAGAAACAGCCATAATTCTAGAAGAGTAATGTTGTGTGAATTTTGACACTTTTCAAAATTCAGATCGAAACTGAACAAAAGGAACATATTGGAAAACAAAAGATGTATAGTAGCACTGACTAATGTTTCCCCAAGAAAGCCGAAAACGTAAATCAGTCCCAGTGTAACATGGTTTTGTCACAACTTCAAAAGCGAAAACCTGTTTGTCTGCTGCAAAAACCCTTCACCCTCTTCAAGGAGCCCTTGTAAAATTTTGCATAACAACCCAACATGGCGCGGCAGTCTAAAATCCAAGGCACCAGAAAAGAGTTATATTAATTTTCAGTAGTGCAGAGTGGATAAAGGAAGAATATTTCTCTTTTAATCTTGATCGTCAATCCATCTTCTGTACAGATTTATGCCACTACCAACTCCCATTTCTCCAAATCATTGGGGAACTGTCAAGAGCTCCAGCTCATAGTTCTTCAGATAACGTACCTGGCAGATAGACCGTATTCATGAGACCTGCTGTGCCATGTTCCCAAAACTCACACAAGGCCTCTCAAAAAGAATGTTAAGCAGTCGGGGGGGGGGGGTGGAAATTCTTTTTTCACTCCTCATTTTGTTATTGCTAATTCCAAACTGTTTTCTATCAGACTAAAGGCCTTTTTGCATAATGTCATGTCTAGTTGGTTAGCTCTTCTCTATTGAAGAGAAGAAGAAAAAGAAGTCACAATGCAATGTCATAATGTAAAATTGCAGTATGTCTAATGTAATGTGTCACCAGTCTAGTTAGAAACTCTAAAATGGCTGTCAAGTTCCTCAAAGCATTTCCTAATCAAGCAAGTGGGATTAGCACAAACCTGAATAAAATGTTTTCAAGCAAGGATTAGGAGGCGAGGAGAGACTCCATAAAAGCATGTTAGGAATTGCAGCCCTCCCTTAGTGGGAGGGGTGGGGGTGTCTTGGAAAGTTTGAAATCTCTTATTCCTGAGCTTTTTGCATGCCAGACTGAGCTGCTGTTGGTAAGGTATGAACCTCTTTTCCTTTCTGCACAATATTTAGTCTCCGTTCATTCATTTTTTTCCCCTTAGCCTTTTCTACTCTCTCCCACTTGTTCTTGAAAGAAGAACTTGCTCACATGTGCAGGTTCTGCTTTGCAATATTTCCAGAAGGGAAATCGTAGAACGAACGTTTCTGTTTAGAATAGAATGAATCAGCTGGAAGGGACCTTGGAGGTCTTCTAGTCCAGCCCCCTGCTCAAGCAGCAGAGCCTATACCATTTCAGATATGACTGTCTCATCTTAAAAACATCCAATGATGGAATGCCCATGATTTCTTCTATTCCTGGGATAAAGGAGTCTCATTTGTGTGAATCCCACCAATGCATGATTCTATCTTTCCCTGGGAATAGGAGAGGAAGTATAACTAGATAGACAGTAAGTTAATTTGTTTTAAACTCTCAATAAAAATAAGTATCTTTTGCAATAAATCCAAATCCCTATTGTCTTACATGTCTATCTCTTGTTAAGCATGTGAGCATTCAACAGCTGTAACTGTAGGGGAGGGGTGGCCTTGGGAGATGGGGAAGGGCTGTGTAACCAAGGCAACATCTTAGCCTGCAGCAGGTGTGTGCTCATCTCAGAAGAGACCCTCCCTAGTTTCTTCGGATGTAAAGGTGATGGGGAAGATATGCACTTTCATACTTGCAAGATTCTGTCCATGTAACCTTACAATAAAGTAGCCTTAGTTTATCTGGGTGTGCTTCTTGTCTGGATTATCTTTCAAGGTTGACAGCATTCAATGCTTCAATGAGATTAATGATCAAGACCACAAATGACATGGGCTTAGTGGGTGGGGATGGGAAGGAGGGAGGGAGGGATGGAGAGAGAGAGAGAGCTTGAGAGGAAGGGAGGGAGGGAGGGAGGGAGGAAGGAAGGAAGGAAACTCATTTGAACACTCAGAGTTGCAAGTTGATGTTTACACCTGATTCTTGAAAGAACAATAGTTAGAATGGCAATTTATGGCCTGAAACAATTAAAAGATTAAAGGGACAGAACCAGCAGGAAATTGAGAGATCTACTGAATCTCTTAAAGGGAGATCAGAGCTCTGGCAGCCCTGGTGAGAGAAGCTAAAATCTTTGAATAATTGAGGATAATCAGCCGCAGGAAGTGCCTCTGCTTAATACAGTGGAGTTAACCTGGCATAGCACCAAGGTTTGTTTTCTCTGTTGGCTAAAGTTATTTTTCACAAAGCCCCCACCCACCCACCCACCCAAAAAATGAGGGAAAGGATTATGTTATTTTACATGTTCTATTATTATCAGACAACACACAAAATGAATCAGAATGGAGTAAACAATCCATTTATTCTGGGCTCAACCTCCATTTCAAGCCCAAACATGCTGGCCTTTTAAAGGGAGCCATCAGTATTAATTGAAGTAGTCTTCTCCATTGGCAACTACTTGCTTTTTCTTTTCATTTACTTCTCATCTGGGCTATTGCTGAAGACTCCTTCTGTCCTTTGGCATTTCCAGCCAGGTAACACAGAACGATAAAATTAGAAGATGAAATTAACATGAATTTGAGCAAACACTGCTATGGTCCATGGGGTCGTGAAGAGTTGGACATGATTTAGTGACTGAATAGCAACAACATGACTTGATATGAACCAATCCTTCTTATTTACTTGTTTTAAAAAGACAAACCAACCCACCAACCAACTTGAAACAGGAATATGCAAAGCATTTAGCCTGGGATGTACAATGGACAGAGCCATGGTCTGATTCTGGAATAGCAGTAAAAAGTGCAGAGAAAAGCAACTAAGATGATTAAAGGTCTGGAGACTAAAACATATGAAGAATGATTGCAGGATTTCAGTGTGACCAGTCTAGAAAAAAGAAGGACCAGGGGAGACATGATAGCAGTCTTCCAATATTTGAGGGGCTGCCACAAAGGAGGGGGGGGGGTCAACTTATTTTCCAAAGCACCAGAAGGCAGGACAAGAAACCATGGATGGAAACTGATCAAGAAGAAAAACAACCTGGAATTGAGGAGAAGCTTCCTAAGAGTGAACAATTAACCAGTGGAACCAGCTTGACTTCAGACGTTGTGGTGCTTCATCACTGGAGGTTTTTAAGAAGAGACTGGACAGCCATTTGTCTGAACTGGTATAGGATCTCCTGCTTAAGTGGGGGCTGCACTAGAAGACTTCTGAGGTCCCTTGCAGCTCTATTCTCATTCTAAATCTCTGAAGAAAATCCCCCCAAACCTGTCTTTTCAACGATTTAGGAAAGGAAATGTCACCTCTAAATAAATGGAACATCAGTGATTTGCCATTCCAGATCCAGAAGAGGCACTTTGCAGATCTAGCTGTTTATTTACTTGATTACTGACTTTAAAAAAACAGCAAATAATTCCCCAAAACCATAATTTTGAAAGGAATATAAACCATTAGAGGGGGAGTACATGTATATAACAGAATCGTCATTGACTTACACCCCTTAGCAGATTGGGTCACAGAAGCTCAAAAATCATTGTATTAAACAATGATTTAAACAATGTTCATTAAACAATGAGCAAAAAAAATCATTAGCTAGAATGTGTTGTGGGAATCCAGCTAATGATTTCTGTCTCTTAATATTAGTTGGCTCTTTGTCCTAATTTTCAGTGTAATATGAATAGAAACAGTTTTAGCCTGGTGGGTTAGTTAGGAATTTTCTAACACTCATAAAAGCATCTATTTTTTGGATTTGATGGCAAAACCTCCATGTACTTTTCTTGCTTCAAAGCAGAGCTACTTCCTTTGAAGAACTGGAAGTGGAACATTTTATTTGACTTTATTTTATTTCTCAATTTTCTCCCCTTTTATGGAAAGCTGGTCCTTCTCTCAGTGGGAAGAATCACTTCCCTTTTCTCTCTGAGCAACTGGAACCACCATCCTCCTAGCACGCCTTTGGAAATTTTTTTCAATTCCTCCCAATGATCTGCATTAGAGGTTTCTATACCAATGGAGGCAGAAGGACAACATGGAGCTCCTCTGGGGACATTGCGTAGGTCAGTTTGGGGGAACCGTGTGATGCTTCAAGTCAGATTCTAAGCACGTCTTACTTCCGTTGAGTTTTGACTCTTTGCCGTCACATTTTGTGGCATGATTATGAAACAAACATGGCCATTAAGAAGTGATGTTTGGGCTTCATGGAACAAAAAGGGTCCCTTTTCATTTTAGAAGAACTGTAGACAATCACTGAATATCAACCACCTCAAATAGGAGGACACTTTGATTCCCACCATGGATGAATGGCTGCAGAAGTTGATGGAGTTGGCAGAGATGGCTAAACTGACCGCTTTGATCAAAGAAAACAATATGTAAGTACTTTCATTGCTTCTGGACTTTGTGCTTGAGGTGGAAAAAAAAGAAACATTGATTTTGGGTTTTACTGATTCGATTGATATGTTGTTATAGAAATTTATTTATTTATTTATTTATTTATTTATTAGTCGAATTTGTATACCACCCTCCTCCCAGACGGGACTCAGGGTGGTGAACAGCCAAGATAAAATACAGTAGCATATAAAAGTTAAAAATTATTTAAAATCAATTAAATAATTAGGCTAGGAAACAATTTAAAAATCCAATTGTATAAAATGTTTTAAAAACCCAGTATAAAGAGGAGGTTTAAGCCAGACCAGCCTGTTGGAATAAGAACGTTTTTAAGGCGCGGCGGAAGGTACATAGGTCCTGTAACCTCCTTATCTCAGGGGGGAGCTCATTCCAGATGGCAGGTGCCCCCACACCTCCCCCTGGGGGCCGCCAGTCAACACTGTTTGGCCGATAGCACCCTGAGGAGCCCCTCTCTATGGGAGTGGACTGGTCGGTGAGAAGCTATTGGTGGCAGAAGGTGGTCCCTAAGATACCCTGGTCCTAAGCCATGGAGTGCTTTGAAGATGGTAACCAAAACCTTGAAGTGCACCCGGAAGACCACCGGGAGTCAGTGCAGCTCGTGCAGGAAGGGAGTCACATGGGAGTGCCACGTCGCTCCCATCACCACCCGCGTGGCCGCATTCTGGACCAGTTGGAGCCTCCGGCTGCTCCTCAAGGGGACCCCGTAACAGAGGTGGCATTCATTACAGTAGTCCAGGCGTGAGGTGATGAGGGCATGAGTGACCGTGCGTAATGAATCCCGATCCAGAAAGGGACGCAACTGGCAGATCAGGCGAACCTGATAAAAACTCCTCCCGGCCACGGCCGTCATATGCCCTTCTAAAGACAGCCGTGAGTCCAGGAGGATGCCCAAGTTGCGAACCCCATCCATGGGGGCCAATGACTCACCCCCAATAGTTAGAGATGGCGCCAGATGACTATACCGGGATGTCGGAAACCACAGCCACTCGGTCTTGGAGGGGTTGAGCTTGAGTCTGTTCCTCCAGAAATGGCTGTTTTATACTATTATGTAAAAGTAAAAAGTTGAGGTTCGATGTTAAGTCTACTGCAACAGAGCGTGTTGGAAATCAAGGCCTTTTTTTTTCTTCTTCACTTCTCTTTTCCTTTCCCCCTTCCCCTCCCCTCTGTGTCCTACTCTTTGCTTTTGTATTTTTGTATTTTATTCTATAATCTAATACAATGCTATAAACTGGAAACAGCCTCAAATATGTAGACAATACCATTCTAATGGCAGAAAGTGAAGAGGAACTAAAGAACTCCTTGATGAGGCTGCAAAAGTTGGCTTGAAACGCAACATTAAAAAAAATACTAAGATTGTGACATCTGGTCCCATCACTTTCTTGCAAATAGAAGAGGAAGAAATGGAAGCATGACAGGTTTTATTTTCTTGGGCTCTGGGATCATCGCAGAAGGCAGCCTTGAAATTAAAAAGATGCTTGCTCCTTGGGAGGAAAGCTATGGCAAACCTAGACAGCATATTGAAAAGCAGGGGCATCATCTTACTGATTAAAGTCTGTATAGTCAAAGCTGTATTTTTTCCAATAGTGATATGTGGTTGTGAGAGTTGGGCCATAAGAAAGGCTGAGCACTGAAGAATTGATTCTTTCTCACTGTGTGGTTAGAGAAGACTCTTGAGACTGCAAGGAGATCCAATCAGAAGTCTACCCTGACTATCCTTTGGAAGGACAGATCCTGAAGCTGAAGCTCAAATACTTTGATCACCTGATGAGTAGAGAGGAATCTGTAGAGAAGATCCTGGTGTTGGCAACGATGGAATGCGAAAGGAGCAGAGGATGGCCGAGGATGAGATGGTTAGATAGTGTCACTGACACAATGAACATGAATTTGGGCAAACTCTATGGGAAAATGGAGGACGGGGTTCTGGCATGCTGTGGTCCATGAGGTCATGAAGAGTTGGTCAAGACATAATGACTGAACAGCAACACAAAGAGACATTGCTTCGGAATACATCTAAAATATAACACCTTATACCAGGTAAAAAGACCTTTAGTGACGTTAACTCCCTGCCTGACAAGCAAACTAAACTGCTCAATAGATTTCACTGGATTTCCAGTCATGCTTCTGTTAAGTTGAAGGTGAGAAGACAGAAGTTGTCAACAGGGACTGACATTCTCCACCAGAGGAAAGTGGCAGAGATTTTACTCAGGGGACTTCTGAATAAAGAAAAAAAAAAAAACCCTTGGAAAATAGCTTCAGCTTTATTTTCAACGCCATTCTCAATTTTGCCAAAAAAGTCTTGATATGATGGCGGTCATGGGCTTTTTGAGCTTGGGTGTGGGGGAATCCATCTATACTGGGTTCTTTGCAACTGTTTTGCAGTTCTCTGAATCCTGAAGCCAACATTTCTGCATAGCCGCAAAAGGTGACCTTAATTCTGCAATTCCATCCCCATCTAACTTGAAAGTCAGCCTTGCTAAACTCAGTGATAATTACTTTTGAGAAAACAGATGAAGCTGCAGGCTAAAGTTGCACATACATTATGCGAGCATGATAAGATATGGATGAAAATATTGGAACCTAAAAATAACTCTAACACACTTCCAGTGATTAAATTGTATCTTGTATCTTTTTAAAACTTTTTTTTTAATATTCAAACAAACTTTATCAAAAGAAGCATGTAGCTACTGTGCAAACTATACTGCAGATCTAAAGTGAAAACAGAATTTTAACAAAGAAAGTTTGTTCTTGTCCTTTGCCAAATCATGCCCATGATTCATTATTCATTATTTTCATTATGAAAAAGCATATACATGCCTATAAAGTGCAATTTTCAGAAGACATGAAAATATTTCTAAATATCTTCCTTCAGTTTTTCTAATCAGATAGTAAGAGCTGGTTATAAGATGGGCAGCTATATAATTTATTTAAGTAAATAAATAATAATAATTGTACTTGGAATTGCTTACATCTTGTGACAATACCTTTAATACAATCAAACAACATTAGGTCCTTGAGTAGAACTTGATAGGAAGACAAAAATCCCAAATCCAGTCTAAACAACTGGCTGACTGTGAGACCAACAACAATAATCATAATTAATGGACTTCTGGTTGTACCTCTGGCACCTTCAGAAGCCTGGACCCAGAGCTCTGTGGCTGCTCTGACCTCTCCTTATCGGAGGGTCCAAATTGGGATTATAGCCACCCTGGACAGGTGGTGAAGTAAAGGGGGACTGCTTAGCAGTAAGAGGAGAGTCAAATCTCCATTCCCTGACTAGGAAAGCCCTCTCTGCCAACGATAAGGAGTAGTGGCAGCAAACATGGCTGCCATGAAGCTGAAGACAGCCTGAATACATAAGACTGTGCAGGAGTGAAGAGTGGTGTGTGATTTGGGTAAGAGAATATTTACTATTGAAAATTGATCCCAAGAAAGTTAAGGGGGAAGTATATTTGAACTATTTGCTAGTGGCAAAATAAGCACATTAAAAAAACCCAGAATATTTAAGAAGATAACTTTTTTAAAAAACAAAACTAAGGAAAAAAATTGAATTCTCAATTTTCAGACGTGACGTGATATTGAAAAAGTATTTTTAAAAATACTGGAATTCAATCTGGAGCGTGTTTTTCATTGTTATTAATTCTGCCCACATCTTGGATGTATAATTTAAAACAACTAAAAATGAGCTATCAGCATTACACAGAGCAAGCAGCAACTTGAAGTTTGAGTGTCATCTGCTGCTAAAAGGAGAACTGTGCAACTTTGGGATCTTCCACATTTGCTGGACTATAAGTATTTACTTTAAAATTATTGGAGATTTATACAATAAACAAGACCTTTCACCACATGATCCTTGAATATTGTTGAGCAAATAAAAGTGACTGGAGGAGGCATGGAAAACCCCCTGGTTTTCTTAAATTGGATTGACTGTAAAATGGAAGTAAGTGGAGATAATGAAATGGAGCTGATGTGCTAAGAAATTAAGGATTTCAAAAAAGAACAAAGTAAGGAGATGATGGAAGGATGGAATATAAATCAAATTAAAAAAAAGAAATATTTAGATGTATAGATTGTATACATCAAAAATTGGAAAATATAATGCAAGGAACAACAAATAAAAACCAGGACAAAGAAGAAAGAATGGAACTACTAGAAGGAGCGGAAGAGACAACAGAATTGGGAAAGCAACAAGAAAAAGACAACAAGAAGAAGATATCATTAAAATTGATAGTGAGTAAGGGATCAGAACAGAAGGAGAATACTTTAAAAGATGTGAAAAGGAAATGGGAGAAACAGGGAAACAGCTGGGGAGAAAAGAAAGGGGTTGGAATAGATAGCTGTAGAATTAGGCAGTGGGGAAAAACGGTGAGGGGAGACAAAGCTAGAAGGTATAGTCAAAATATAGATTTAAGAGTAGATGAAATAAAAGAATTAAAAGAAGGGTATCAGAGACAACCCCCCAAAAAAGAGACTAAAAATTTGGATGCAGGTGAAAGATTTAGGATAAAAGAAAAAGAAAAGGAATGTAAAGCAAAATATTTTATGGAAATAAGGAGCCTGTGTAGCGTAGGGGGCTAATGCCTCCTACTAAAGGCAGCAATTAACACCAGCTGCCTGTAATTTCTCTGAGTTCAATCCTAGCCAGGCTCAAGGTCGACTCAGCCTTCCATCCTTTCTAAGGTGGGTAAATTGAGGACCCAGTTTGTGGGGGCAATAAGCTGACTTTGTATAAATATACAAAAGTATGAAGGCTATAGCTTAACGCATTGTAAGCCACCCTGAGTCTCCGGAGAAGGGCGGCATATAAATCAAATTAAAAATAAAAAAAAAATATTTTAATAATGTCTATGAATATTAGAATTGCATTGTATGTAGTCTAAGAGATGAAAATTATCTGTCTGTCTATCTATCTGTTCGATTTATATGCTGCCCTTCTCTGGAGACTCAGGGTGGCTTACAATGGGTTAAGCAATAGCCTTCATACTTTTGTATTTACCTGCTTAGTAGGGCTTTTGCCCCCCCCCCCAAGCAGTGTACAAAGTCAGCTTATTGCCCCCACAATCTGGGTCCTCATTTTACCTACCTCTGAAGGATGGAAGGCTGAGTCAACCTTGAGCCTGGTGAGATTCAAACTTGCCATAATTGCAGCAGCTGGCAGCTAAATGCTATTTAACAGCGCTTTAGCCCACTGCTCCACCAGGCTATATATTTTTGAATATATACCAGTAATGTAGTAAAGTAATGTATACTATTATTAGAATTATATAGATTAGAAAATTATTTTGTAAATTAGACAAATAGAATTTGTACAAGGTACAAATACAAGTAGTCCTTAATGGGTCTAAATCTACATGGACAGAAGTAAGCAGTGGGGTGCCACAAGGTTCCGTTTTAGGCCCAGGACTCTTCAATATCTTGATAAATGGCTTAGATGAGGGAATAGAAGGGGAACTCACCAAATTTGCGGATGATACTAAGATGGCAGAAATAGCTAACACCCTAGAAGATACGCTCAAGATCCAGATGGATCTTGACAGACTTGAACTGGGCCTTATCTAACAAAATGTAATTCAGTGTAGAGAAAAGTAAAGTCCTACACTTCGGTAAGAAAAACCAAAAGTACACATACAAACTGGGGGAAACCAGGTTTAATAGCAGTGACTGTGAAAGGGATCTTGGAGTCTTAGTGGACAATCAGCCAAATATGAGCTAGCAGTGTGCAGCAGTAGCTAAAAAGCAAATGCAATTAACAGAGGGATACAATCAAAATCAAGTGAGGTACTAATAAAGCCGTAGTAAGACTACATTGCATTCAGTTTTGGTCACCACACTATAAAAAAGATGTTGAAATGCTAGAAAAAGTGCAGAAAAGACAAGAAGGATGATTAGGGCACTGGAGACTAAAACATATGAAGAATGGTTACATGAACTGGGCATGGCTAGTTTGTGAAGAGAAGGACCAGGGGAGACAGGATAGCATCTTTGAGGGGCTGCCACAGAGAGGAGGGGGTCAAGCTATTCTCCAAAGCACCTGAAGGCCAGACAAGGAACAATGGATGGAAACTGACCAAGGAGAGATTCAACCTAGAAATGAGGACAAATTTCCTGACAGTGAGAACAATCAACCAATGGAACAGAAGTTGCCTTCGGAAGTTGTGGGAGCTTCATCACTTGAGATTTTCAATAAAAGATTGGACTGCCATTTGTCAGAAATTATGTTGTGTCTCCTGCTTGGGGGTGGATGGACTAGATGACCTTCAAGGTTCCTTCCAACTCTGTTAATCTGTATTAAATATGTATAAAAATGTGAGTAATAGTGAAAAGCTAGAATTAAGCAATTTGGGATTAAATAAAAGTAAGATATATTTTAATGAGAATTATAAGGATTGAAGCATTGGAAAAACAACATGGATGGATGTACATTAAATACTTGAAAGAAATTATAATTGATGCTAGAAGTGCATACTGAAATATGAAAAAAAAAGGGGGGGAAGGACCATGACTTCGATTACTAGAGTGATAGGTGAAGTGGGGGGAGGGCTAAAAAGAGAAGTAGAAATAAGAGGGGAAAAATAGTAAAAATAGATATTAAGATGATATAACGTATGGAAGAACTATGAGAAGGTTTAGAACTGAAGGATGATAGTGGAAGTTATGTGTTAGTAAAATTAGAAATGAAAATGAAATTATTAGGAATAATATTGTTATGTTTATTTGTATTGAAAGGTATCCAATCCAGGTATCTAACCATTCATGCAATGAAATGTATAAAAATAAAAAACAAAAAACTTTATGCTAAAAAAAAAAATAATCATAATTAATAAAGGAGGAAAATGGGTCTCAGAATTTCCACCAACAAATCAATTTTTCTGGATCACACTACTTCTAGCTTTGTTATGAATCTGGAAAAAAAATAATACTGTGGATTTCAGAACCGTCTTCATTAAATTTATTTATTTATTTATTTATTTATTTGATTTATATACCGCCCTTCTCCTTGCGGACTCAGGGCGGTGTACAGCCAGATAAAAATACAGTGTACAAAAGTTAAAAAATCAATTAAAACCCATATAAGCTTTGGCTGATTGTTAAGAACAATTTAAATATTAAAATACCACAACGCTAGGACACTAAAAATGTTAAAATTCAGCGGGGATCAGGCTAGACCGGCAAGTTGGAAAAGATACGTTTTCAGGGCCCGACGGAACGTTCGGAGGTCAGGGATCGTTCTCAGTTCTGGAGGAAGATCATTCCAGAGGGTTGGGGCTGCCACAGAGAAGGCTCTCCCCCTGGGGGTCGCCAGCCGGCATTGTCTGGCTGACGGCACCCTGAGAAGGCCCTCTCTGTGGGAGCGAACCGGCCGGTGGGAGGCAACTGGCAGCAGAAGGTGGTCCCATAAGTACCCTGGTCCTAAGCCATGGAGCGCTTTAAAGATGATCACCAACACCTTGAAACGCACCCGGAAGTCCACCGGCAACCAATGCAGCTCGCGCAGGAGAGGAGTCACATGGGAGCGCCCTGTCGCTCCCATAATCCCCCGCGCGGCCGCATTCTGCACCAGTTGGAGCCTCCGGATGCACCCCAAGGGGAGCCCCATGTAGAGAGCATTACAGTAATCCAGGCAAGAGGTGACGAGGTGGGAGTCCCGATCTAGAAAGGGCCGCAACTGGCGTATCAAGCGAACCTGATAAAAAGCCCCCCTGGCCACAGCTGTCATGTGATCCTCTAAGGACGGCCGTGGGTCCAGGAGGACGCCCAAGTTGCGAACCCTTTCCGTGGGGGCCAAAGATTCACCCCCAATAACCAGCGATGGTGTCAGCTGGCTATATCGGGACGCCGGCAGCCACAGCCACTCGGTCTTGGAGGGGTTGAGTCGAAGCCTGTTTCTCCCCATCCAGACCCGCACGGCTTCAAGGCACTGGGACATCACTTCCACGGCATCGTTGGGGTGGTCTGGGGTGGAAATGTACAGCTGAGTATCGTCAGCATACTGGTGGAACTCCACCCCAAAACCACGGATGATCTCACCCAGCGGCTTTACATAAATGTTGAACAGGAGGGGCGAGAGGACCGACCCTTGCGGTACCCCACACATTAGGCGCCTCGGGGTCGACCGCTGCCCCCCTGTCAACACTGATTGCGACCGGTTGGAGAGGTAGGAGGAGAACCACCGTAAAACGGTGCCCCCCACCCCCAGTCCCTCCAACCGGCGCAACATGATACCATGGTCGATGGTATCAAAAGCCGCTGAGAGGTCTAACAGCACCAGGATAGAGGAGTACCCCCTACCCCGGGCCCTCCAGAGATCATCCACCAACGCGACCAATGCCGTTTCGGTGCTGTATCCAGACCTGAAGCCGGACTGGAGCGGGTCTAAATAGACAGCTTCATCCAGGTACCGAGGGAGCTGCCACGCAACCACACTCTCAACAACCTTCGCCAAAAAGGGAAGGTTGGAGACTGGACGATAATTAGCCAAAATAGCTGGGTCCAAGGAGGGCTTCTTGAGGAGGGGCCTCACCACCGCCTCCTTCAAGGCGGGCGGTAGGGCACCCTCACTCAAAGAAGCATTTATAATCTCCTGGAGCCAGCCTCGTGTAACCTCCCGGGAGGCCAGCACCAACCAGGAGGGACACGGGTCCAATAAACATGTGGTTGCGTTCAGTCTTCCCAGAGTCCTGTCCACGTCCTCGGGAGCCACAGGATCGAACTCAGCCCAGATAACACTCTCAAGACCTGCCTCAGTCACCCCGCCTGAATCAACCCAGTCAGCGGCCAAATCATCCCGAATCTGAGTTATTTTATCATCCAGATATTGAACAAAGTCCTCAGCACGACCCTGCAAGGGATCCTCCCGCGCTCCCAGATGAAGGAGGGAGCGGGTCACCCTAAACAGGGCGGCTGGGCGATTATCTGATGACGCGATAAGAGTGGCAAAATAGTTAGACTTCACCGCTTTTATCGCCACTAAGTAAGTCTTAATATGAGCTCTTACTAGTGTCAAGTCAGATTCAGAGCGACTGGCCCTCCAACCGCTCTCTAGGCGTCTTCTCCGGCGTTTCATCTCCCTCAGCTCCTCGGTAAACCAAGGAGATAAGTGAGTTTGACGCCGGGTCAGAGGCCGCAAAGGCACGATGCGGTCCAAGGCCCCACTGGCCGCCCTATCCTAGGCCGCCACCAGGTCCTCAGCCGAATCGCATGTCAGTGTCTCAGGAAATGGCCCAAGCTCCGTCTGGAACCTATCAGGATCCATCAGGCGCCTGGGGCGGAACCACCTAATCGGTTCCGCCTCCCTGTGGTGAGGTGTAGCGGTCTGAAAGTTGAGTCGAAGGAGTGAGTGGTCAGTCCATGACAGGGGTTCAACACCTATATCCCCAATGTCAAGACCACTCAACCACTGACCAGAGACAAAAACTAAGTCCAGGGTGTGTCCACCAATGTGGGTCGGGCCCTGAATTACTTGGGTCAGGTCCATGGCCGTCATGGAAGCCATGAACTCCTGAGCTATCTCAGATGTTTCACCGACAGATGGCAGATTGAAGTCCCCCATGACCATAAGCCCGGGGGTCTCAACCACCACCTCGGCTACAACATTGAGAAGCTCGGGCAGGGTCGTTGCCACGTGGCAGGGAGCCAGGTACGAGACTAACAGACCCATCTGCCCACCACGACCCCACCTCACAAAGATGGACTCACACCCGGCTATCTGAGGTACAGTGGTCTCCCTCGGACCCAGACCTTCCTTAATAATGACCGCCACTCCCCCACCCCTGCCCTGGGCTCTCGGCTGGTGGAATGCAAGAAAACCTGGTGGGCACATTTCCACAAGGGGAACCCCCCCCCTCGTGGCCCAACCAGGTCTCAGTTATACCGGCCAGGTCCGCACCCCCCTTTTGAAGGAGATCACATATGAGGGGGGCCTTATTGACAACGGACCTCGCATTGCATAACAGCAGCCGGAACCTCAGGTCCCGAGACTCTAAACAACCCGGGGAACGGGAATAGCTCGGGGGACCGGGGCACGCAATCGCTCGAAGACAGCGAGTGCGTGCCCCCACCACCTGATATGGTCCCCTGCTCACGCCATATCTGCCCCTCCCACACAGCGTGTTAATAGCACAACCCTCAACAGAGGGCTCAGTGAGAGCCCTCTTGCCTCCAGAATCTAGACCCCCCACGGCCCCAGAAACAGCCAGACCTAACCCTCCCCCCCGTGGGTTCTCCCCCAAACCCACTCCCACCCCCACCCCTGAACCCCTTAAAAATTTACTTTAAAAAGCCCTTAAAAAACCCCTCAAGCCCCGTTTAGCAACATGCCACCTCTCCAAAACCCGTCATTAAGGTGGGCCCTCGATAACATAGAGGGCCAAGCCTGCGAGAGGGGGGAATCTCGCAGGGCAAGAAGGCTGGACCTCGAGTACATCCAAAACGCAGGAGATGGACAGAATTATAAGGCATGGCTTGGGATCTGTGATAGTAAACAAAATGTCCAAAGAACAGTGTCAGAGTTAATCGGGAGAAATGGGGCTGCCTTAATGAATTGCAAAGGTGAAAGGGGTGTGAACACATTCTGGATGTCCCAAACTCAGAAACATGTTAAACAGAATTATTGAAAAATAGGTTCATTGAGCTCACTTCAAAGTAGATGAGTGTCAAATGGCTTCCCACAGTTTTGTAAGTGGCTGGGGTTTAGCTTTCAGCAACATTGTGCATTGTCACTTTATCATTGCAAATTAAATGCATAATTAGCCCCAGTCTACACCTGTTAATAGAAGCTGGATAAATTTTCTGCTAAAAGTAGACCTACAAATAGTAAAGCTGACATGTCAAGCATGCAAAAGGCAGACTAAACCAATTTTAATGATCCTGACATCTAAACATGGGGGAAAGCGTAAAAGAAACCACTTCTGAATTATCTTTTTTTTTGCTTCAATAAAAGGAATCCCTTGATTTCTATAATAAATAACTATTTATTATAGAATATTAATTCTATAAATAAATATTTATTTGTCTACTGTTTATTCACTATATCTTTGGGTTTTTTTTTTCTTTTTTAGTTTTCTATTTTCTTTTGGTCAAAAGGAAAAGGAGAATTTTCTGTTGGCACAGAAAAGACGTTGATAAAGTAAGGATGAAACATTTCTGGGCTTGTTTATGCCAACTGATGATTTCTCATCTTTCTCTTGCATTCATTTTTTTAAAAGATGGATTCTACTCTTATAAAATATTAGTTTTCAACTTTTTGAGACGAGATTTATCCTCAGTAAGCCTGATGAGATTCGCTACATGTCACTTATATGTTATTGATGTAAGAAAATCTATTCGTCTTGATGGGGAAAAATTAAAATGTGAGCCCATGGTTGATTTAATTCTCCCGGGGCAATGCAGACAGTGCCAAGAGGCTAAATGCCATTCACTTATATCAGCTTCTGGTTGCTAAATATGCATCCTAGACATGTCAAATGAAAGGAAGGCTTGCTCTTGAGACATCTGAAAGTGATAGAAGTCTGTATTATCTTGTCACTGGCATGGATAACAATATTGGGTATCAACTTATTTCCCTCTTTGTGCTACCAGTGGCTTCATTTACTTTGATTATGAAACATAGAACAGTTTATATTATAAAGAGCGGCACAACCTATGACTAAAGAGATCAGAAATCAAAGGCAGCTTTGAGAGTCGTTAGAGAACATTCATCTTCTCTACTGGACAGTATCATTTTCCTTCAAAGTTGCAAGGTTTTGGCAACATTCTTGCCACTTTCCATATTTTCTATGAAATCTTCTTCTGGATTTTTACACTTAAAATTTTATAATAGGAATTGATAATGAGAGGGAAAGGGAGGGGGAGGGAGAAGGAGAAGGAGAAGAGAGAGATCTTGAAGCATCTGAAAGGCCGCTGGGTAAAAGACCGAGTAGAGGAGTTTCTGATGACACAGCAATGAACAAGTTTAAGTCACGAGGAAGACGTTTCAACTAACTCATCTGCTCTTTGAGTTGCTTCTGTTTCACCATTCAGCAGTTGCAAGTCCAGCAGCATTCCCTCCCCCCATATACACATCATACCACACCCTCTGGAGGCAGAAATTACACACTAGGACAGCATTTTTCAAACTGAGCAACGTTAAGACAAGTGGACTGGGGGATTCTGGGAATCTGAAGTCCACGTGTCTTAAAGTGGCCGAATTTGAGAAACATTGTTCTGACCCTTCTTAGACCATGTAGAAATTTCTGCTCTCCATATCCATGGAGTTTCTACTCATCCAAAATGAGAAGAACATTCAATTTAGACATCCAAAGTCTAAAATTCTGGACTTAATATTAGGATTTTAATTTACTTCTCCAAGAGCTTTTTTACTGTAGGAAAAAAGAACTAAATGAAAATTGCACTGATTTAGGTTCTGAAATATATACTATATATACTCTCTCTCTTTCTTGATCTATTTATCCATCTATCATCTATGTCTGTCTGTGTCTCTGTCTGTCTGTCTGTCTGTCTGTCTGTCTGTCTCTATCTATCTATCTATCTATCTATCTATCTATCTATCTATCTATCTATCTATCTATCTATCTATCCATCCATCCATCCATCCATCCATCCATCCATCTTCATCTATCTATCCATCCATCCATCTTCTAAGTCTCTGTCTGTCTGTCTATTTAACTTCTATGTCTGTCTGTCTGTCTATCTCTGTCTCTCTGTCTTTCTGTTTGTCTGTCTATCTTCTATGTCTCTCTGTCTATCTCTGTCTGTCTGTCTGTCTGTCTCTCTCTCTCTCTCATCTCTCATCTATCTATCTATCTATCTATCTATCTATCTATCCATCCATCCATCCATCCATCCATCCATCCATCCATCCATCCATCATCTATGTCTATCTGTGTCTCTGTCTATCTATCTATCTATCATCTATCTATCTATCTATCTATCTATCTATCTATCTATCTATCTATCTATCTATCTATCTCTATCTTCTATGTATCTATCTATCTCTATCTATTTATCTATCTATCATCTATCTATGTCTCTATCTATCTATCTATCTATCTATCTATCTATCTATCTATCTGCTGTCTCTGTATCTGTCTATCTATCTTCTATGTCTCTTTATCTGTCTCTCTGTCTGTCTCTGTCTGTCTGTCTGTCTGTCTTCTATGCCCCTCTGTCTGTCTGTCTATCTCTGTCTCTGTTTGTCCATCTGTCCGTCTATCTATCTATCTATCTATCTATCTATCTATCTATCTATCTATCTATCTATCTATCTATCTATCTATCTATTGAATTAGAACTCAAATAGTATCAATTCAAATATCTAACTAAACATTCAAATATTGAACAAATCTTGTATTGTTGGTGAGAGCAAAGGACATCTTAAATGAACATGTATTTTGAATCATAGATAAACCACATTTTAGACATCCTTCTTGGTGGTCATTGTGAGTTTTAGATTGAAGACCATATATATTAGCTCAAGTAAACATCCCTTCTTGGGGTAATTTTGGCTGTTTCACAGAATCATGTAAAAAGTTTTGGGGTTATTTTCCTGCAATGTGTTACTGGTTTTTTGTTTTTGTTTTTGTTTTGTTTTTTTTTTACGATTTTTTTCTTTCTTCATAAGTTACTAAAGCTAAGATAGACAACAACCTGCCACTGCATTTTGTCCGTCGTGTTGGTTTTACTTGACTAAGTAAATGACAAGGAATATTTTCCTGTAGCCAGAAGATCTCCATAAACAGTTGCTGTTAATTCTAAGGACTTGGAATCAGTTGTCTTTAGTGGACACAACCACAATCCATTTCTTAAATACCTTTAACTTCAATACCATCAAAGTGAGAGACTGGACAGCCGGTGAGAAGGAATTAAAAGGCTTGTCCTCCAGTTCCTTGCAGAATATTCCACTTGTGATGGATTCACAAACAAATAGGAATGTGATAAGCAAAGCTGGCAGGATGTGAGACTCTGGGAGTGGGGAGGGAGACAAGTTGACAGGATTTGTACATTAGTTTAAGAGCCTCTTTTTAGCTGAGAAATTACACTGATTCCAAGTGGTCCACTTCAAATTAAGAAACAAATGTGGAATGAGGAGGAAAACTAAGACAAGCCTTCTGAGATTTCAGGTGTACATTCAGGCATTTGGAAACCCCCCCCCCCCCGCCTTGTAGTAGTTAGCATTCACAGTAATAGGACAGCATGGGAGGAAAACAGGAGGTACAAGAGTGAGAAAGTAAACTTGTCAGCTGTTACAACCCTGTCAAGAAAGTTGAAGAAAGGAATGTAACAGCTTCCTGTTGAACGACGAGTACAATAAATTGTTCAGTAGCTGAATGAGTCACATTATGTGATGATAGAGGCAATCTCCATATGCTACCTAGATTCCTATAATAGCCTGGCAAAAATTCAATTGAATTATCCATCCCATACAATGCCCAATCCTAGCATAGATTTGAACCATCAAAAGCAAGGGAAATGCAGGATGATAAATACGCAAAGGAGAGCACCTCATCCAAAGCCTTTCTGTTGCATATACCTTCTGCTATGGTATCCTATGACAAATGGTCATTATTACATCTTATGACACAAAATTCCACAGTTTAATTGTGCATGCTGTAAGGAATAGCGTTGTGGCTTAGAGGTGGAGCTCTCACCTCACAATCATGCGGTTGCGAGTTAGATCCTAAGCAGTGGTAGATGTTTCTCTCTCTGGGCACAATGAGTAATTGTCTGCTGTGAACTCCACATAGGCATCAGGAAGGGCATCTGGCCAGTAAATGCTCAGCTCTGTTCAGTTGCCCTGACACCAACCCCAATGGAAGAGATTACAGGATCATTAAAAGAAAAAATGTGCATGCTAAAAAGTACTTTCTTTTATGGGTTCTGTTTGCTTCCAGCCAGCTTCCTTGAATGGAGTCTGGTCCTATTCACTGATCCCTTTCTCCCTACCATATATTATATGTCTCAGTCATGACCCTGATCAGATGCCTCCTGGCAAGTTATACACTCTCAAACATGCTGGCACTTTATCACAAGCAGATGTTTATACAATAATCTCCATATTTCTCTTCTGCTGAATGTTGCATCTCATCTAGCAGGCTCCAAAAACTGCTGACCTCTAGGTCAGTCGTTCAAAGCTTCGCTATTCATAATTAAGTTAATTTGATGAAGTATGAAAAGACTTTAAGGAAATAGTTAATG
Organism: Masticophis lateralis; assembly: GCA_030761175.1. Lineage (NCBI taxonomy): Eukaryota > Metazoa > Chordata > Lepidosauria > Squamata > Colubridae > Masticophis > Masticophis lateralis. The sequence goes on from JAUDYJ010000005.1 coordinate 104,235,128, forward strand.
GCAAAACAGATTGCTTTTAGTTCTATATGGAAAACACTTTTGGACTTTTTACTTAAAGATTAGAAAGATAAAAATGGAGTTTTGACTGTGAGATTTGATGATTAGATGTGTTTGTACTGCTGGAGTTTAACCGATATACATTTTATTTTAGATTTTTATGTACTTGGTTTAATTTAAAGGAGAGAATCTTTTATAGATATTTGGCAATAGAAATATTTAATAATATGTCTATTTGAGTAAGTGATATTATGATGCATTTATGAGCTATATGTTTTATTTATTAAGACAGTATGATATTATATATTGTTTGTTATTTATATCTTTTATATTTTTAGTGTTGTAATGCTTTTTTTGTTAAACCAAAACAATAATGTATTTTATCCTATACCTGTATTCGTATTATTGGGAGTAAATTATTATTATTATTTTTTGCTGGGTTTTTATATCACTTTTTAAACTTTTTCACTGTAACTTTGTATTGTTGTTGTTGTTTTAATTTTTGAAACTTGATAAAATTCTTTAAAAAGAAAAAGGTTTTTAAAAAGTAGTGTCAACATATTATTGGTTTCCTAACATTAAAACTTGTGTAGAATATGAAGGAACAGAAAGAGGTGGAATTATTATAAACACTAAATTTACATAAATGTAGTATTAAAGCATGTGGTAGTACTAAGATCTAGCAACAAGTACCATTTTTTATCTAATTGTAGGATATACCCTTTTCATAAACATTAATTTCTGTCTACTGTCTGAAAGGTTGAGGATTTTCGATAAAGGCTGAATGTGTATTAATGATCACTTGGGATATTCATTATTTATCTGCTCCGCAATTTGAACAAATGGAAATGTCATTTATTCATTAAGTTATGTGAAACATGGAAAATGGATAGGCCCACTGATCTCTGAAGGCTCTCCATCCCTTGAATGAATTTGTGCATCCTAAAAGCAAATATAAAATTGTGGCAAATATAAAATGAGTGTGGGAAAGTTTAATGGAAGCCATGCATGTTCTTTGACTAATATTATACAAAGTATTCCAAAGAATAATGGTAATAAGGTAAGATATACTGAAAAGCTCCAATAATTCCCTTTTTTAAGCCCAAAGCTGAATGGACTCTTCAGTTTAGGCCTATCCACATGCCACAATATATTTGCATCATTTCAGCTCCATCTCTGCACTACCGTATCAGATGCATCAAATGAAAACTCTGTATTCCCCACTTTCTAGCATTTTATTTGCTCTAGGTGATGTATTTACAGAAGAATCTTGTCCTATTGCTTATGATGTCCCAGGCATGTTCTAATAACATCATAACAATATATGCCCAATGGGATGATGTTTTAGGCAGATATAAATTCATGTGTGCATAACCAGGGACAACTGGTTGCAACAACAAATGACCCAACTAAAAATGAGACTATGTTAATAAATTTGGGATGGCACTGAGATGAAACCTCAATGGAAACAAACAGGAAAGAGGAAAGAGGAACAGGAAAGAACAGAAAAATGGGGAAGAGGAATAGGAAAGACCTGTCAAGAGCAAAAGATCAAGACCATACATTAAACTGTCATTCAAAGATGTAATGCTCAAATTTATACACAAAAATATAGTCAACTAAATTCAGTACTAATTGACACTAGATAAGGGTCAGGTGGGGTTGGAGCAGGGACATTTGTGATAATGCAATAATTCTAAGCTAATGATGGGCTTAACTCCACCCACCAGCTCTTCCTGTTCTTCTTTTACAACAGCATTAAAACAATGGGAAGGATGAGTAGCTTTGACATTATTATTTTTTTGGTAGTAGATTTTTTTTTTGCTTTGCCCATATGTTCTGCTGTTATCAAGATTCAGGAATGGAGGTATCAGATGTCATGAAACCCACAAGAATCTTCCATTGCATCTTCCAGTTTTTTCTTCAGGCTTGTTGAAGAAGGAGGAAGTGGAGACACTATTCCTGAATCTGAAAAGTAAAGCCACCCTGAGTCCCTAGGGAGTTGGGCGGCATAGAAATGTGACAAATAAATAAATAACTTTGAAATAGGAGTAAAATGCCAATATTTGAAAAAAAAATAGCTTTGGCTATTTCAAAGTCTAGTGTCTATGAGCTGTTGGGAAGGAAGCACCCTGATTGGTAAGCATATTTGCTAATTTTGTACTCAATGATATAACATTTGTGTTCAATGATAAACTCAATAGAAAATAAGAATAATAATTGCATTGTTATACACTGTATTCCCTACTGGTATCTCTTTGCATTCAATCAAAACCACAAAGAAACGTCTGAACATTCTAAGTTAAAATCTCCTGATTAATAAGTGTAATATTCTGTTGTTTTAAAGAATGACAGGAAGAAAGATAATTCTGAATTCCATCTACATACTATTGACAATAAGTCATGTACATTAGAGTCTGCTGTAACAGATGATGGACAGTTTCTACCAACAATGCTTCGATTTGGCTAATAATTTTATGCAATATGTTTTACGTCTCTTGCTTTCCTGCCAACCCTGATTTTCCTGCTGCTGAATACAAATGAAGAGGGAAACAGCTTTCGCTGAGCTTTACAGCACGTAATTAAAACTCTATGTCTCCTCGCTCTTTATAAACTCAACGAAACACTTCTGTTTAAAAAGTGCACAGAAAGACAGACAGACACACACACACACACACACACACAAAATGAATTTTCAACTAAACAGTCGGTCAAAAATATTTCTTTTAGCAATCCTCATCAGCTCCAATACAGATTTGCAAAGGTAGGTAGAATTCACATGGAAACCAGTCTGTAAAAAATCAGATTCTGAAATCGGTTTTATAACTGAAGAGCCTGGGGAACATTGCTTCCTTATTTTTAAGCCTTAAGATGGATATGCTAGTTGAAAGAGTTTGATAGGTTAGCCAATCTCCTTTCTCCTTGACAGAAGGATTACAGACATCAGCATTCCTCGTTTAAAATACATTTATACTTAACACTGTTGTTGGTCCATCCTCGGAAATGGAAAAGAGAACCAAATCTATTTGTATACAGAGAAACATATGTGCACAAAATAGAAACCAATCCATCAAGAAAAACTGTGGAAGAATCCTTCAAGCAATACACCAACACATAAAAAGTAATTGAAATCCTTAGGCTTTGAGTTGGTTGGTTACAAGGGGTTGTAGGCAAATAGTCTGAGATGTACTTCTTAGAAGAAATTGTAATAGACAAAGAGGAATAAATTAAAGTAACCAGTTGCACATGCAGACAGGTGTCACTCTCTCCTTGATGTACATGTGAAATATACCAGCAAAACCTAACTGGATATAGAATTTGCCTTTCTTTTATTTCTACGTTTGTTGTGAGGAAGCAAATACAACAGGTCAGAAATGAACTAGGGTGTTTCAGAAGATGAAAATGCAGGAAGGGAACAGCTGAAGTCCCCAGATACATTTTGTGGGCAATAGAATGGAAAACAGAGAAGATACACTGATAAAGACACTGATATTTTGAGAAATAAAGGGATAACCACCAAAGCTAAATCTCAGAAGGCACTTAAGGGCAGAGATTGGAGGTGCCTATATTTGAGATTGATGTTTATTATTTTCAAAGGGCAGATCCAAAGATGTAGAAAAGACAAAAGGCCATATTATATTACAAAAATGTATACAGCAGATGGAAACATGTTACAGACTAAAACATCATGTGCACAAAATGATCTTTTATTGGACTGGTTAAAGTAGAAAAATAAATGATGAATGGGTGTTGGTTAGTTATTAATATTAGTAAAAATATGTATTTTAATATGGATATGGAGGTTCAAGCAGATATATTTTATAGAATACATATACATCATGCATATATAATGGAATGCACATAATACAAAATGCATATAAAAAGACAGTTATTGAAGAATTAAATGTATTTAAAGGAAGGTAAAAGATATTTTGTTAGCTCTGTTCAAGTGCAAAATAAAGAAAAAGAAAAATACTGACACTATCATCTTTGGAAAAATATAAATATATATTTATATAAACATAAATTATAAACTCCCATAGAACTAGTTTTGCGTAAAATAACGTAGATCCAGATAAAATGCAGCAAGGATTAACGATTACCGATAATTAATATGATATGGTGATTTTGTGATTTTTTTTTAACCTTCTATTTTCAGAGGTAAATTGTAATTGGTTTTACAAAAGGATAGATAGATAGATAGATAGATAGATAGATAGATAGATAGATGGATGGATGGATGGATGGATGGATGGATGGATGGACGGACGGACGGACGGACGGACGGACAGACAGACAGACAGACAGACAGACGGAGAGAGATATAGAGAGGGAGATAGATATCCTTGGACCCAGCTGTATTAGCGAACTATTGTCCAGTCTCCAACTTTCGCTTTGTGGCAAAGGTTGTTGAGAGTGTGGTGGCGTGACAACTTCCCCAGTACCTGGATGAAGCTGTCTATCTAGATCCGTTCCAGTTGGGCTTCAGACCAGGGTACAGCAGAGAAACAGCATTGGTCACATTGGTGGATGATCTTTGGAGGGCCTGGGACAGGGGCTGCTGCTCTGTCCTGGTCCTATTGGACCTCTCAGCGGCTTTTGATATCATCAACCATGGTATCATGCTGCGCCGGTTGGTGGGGTTAGGTGTAGGGGGCACTGTGTTGTGGTGGTTCTCCTCCTTCCTCTCTGACCGTATGCAGTTTGTGTTGGCAGGAGGCCAGAGGTCGACCTCGAGGCACCTTGTTTGTGGGATGCTGCAAGGGTCAGTGCTCTCATCCCTTCTGTTCAATATTTAGGTGAAGCCGCTGGGTGAGATCATCAGTATGCTGATGATACTCAGCTGTACATCTCCACCCTGGACCATCCCAATGATACACTTGATGTGATGTCCCAGTGTCTGGAGGCCGTGTGGATCTGGATGGGGAGAATCAGGCTCAGATTCAACCCCTCCAAGACTGAGTGGCTGTGGTTCCCGGCATCTTGGTATAGCCAGCTGGTTCCAACACTGATTATTAGGGGTGAGACTTTGGCCCCCACAGAGAGGGCCTGCAACTTGGGTGTCCTCTTGGATGTGCAGCTGTCGCTAGAAGAGCATGTGATGGCTGTGGCCAGGGGGGCTTTTTATCAGGTTTGCCTGATTCACCAGTTGCATCCCTTTCTGGATCGGGACTCCTTGCGCACGGTCACTCATCCTCTCATCACTTCCCATCTGGACTACTGTAATGCTTTCTACATGGGGCTCCCCTTGAAGAGCGCTCGGAGGCTCCAACTGGTCCAGAATGTGGCCGCGCAGGAGTTTATGGGAGCGACTCAGCGCACCCATGTAACACCCTTCCTGTGCGAGCTGCACTGCCTCCCGGTGGACTTCCGGGTGCGATTCAAAGTGGTGGTGACCATCTTTAAAGCACTCCATGGCTTAGGACCCGGGTACTTATGAGACCGCCTTCTGCTGCCGATAGCTTCCCACCGGCCAATAACCTCCCACAGAGAGGGACTCCTCAGGGTGCCATCGGTCAAACAGGGTCAACTGGCAGCCCCCAGTGGGAGAGCCTGCCCTCTGGAACGAATTGCCCCTGGAGATACGGAGGATCCCTGACCTATGCACCTTTCGCCGTGCCCTCAAGATGCTATTATTCCAACAGGCGGGGCTGGCCTAGACATGATTTTTAATTGGGGTTTATTTTTAATGATTAGACCAATGGTTTAATATGTTTTTAAAATGCTTTTAAATTTTGTATTTGTATTTGTTTTATTATTGGCTGTGCACTGCCCTGAATCCTTTGGGAGAAGGGTGGTATAGAAAATAAGTAAATAAGTAAATAAGTAAATAAGTAAATAAGTAAATAAAATAGAGATATAGATATCTCCAAGATAAAGACTTGACTACATTTGATACAATCCTGGTATATACCAAAATAGCTAACATAGCTATTTATGTTTCTTTGTATTTCTATGCTTGTTACGAGGTAGCAAATATTAACAGTCGGGGAAAGGCGGTAGATGTTTCAGGGTCTGAAGGGAATTCACTGAATGGGCAGCAGGCACCGAGGAAGAGAAATGAACAAGCTGTTATACACAGAACAACCAAATCTAAGTTAGCACAGAGAGGAACTCAGAGGCCCTTTGGGAAATAGGAGGAAACAAAGGAAGCCAAAAACAGAACTGGGGTGTGGTTGAAATGCTGAGAAAAGAGAGATCCACCTTGAAGTATGGTCCTGGGAGTATTATCTGTCCCTAGGCGGTTGTTATGATGCACACACACAAGAAAGAGGCGGAGATCCATGGCTGTGTGTCAGAAGTACACAAACACTATCTACAGACTACATGTCTCACTGTCTGTAGGAAAAGGACAGGCAGAGCCTGGGATAGAGTCAAAAGAGTATAAATGACCCAGGTCCAACTCTACTTGAATTCTGTTGACCCTTATCTAGTGTCTATTTAGCGTTGACCATTAGTTGACTAAGTTTTTGTGCAAAGGCATGAGCAATAAATCAGCTTAACATGTGGTCCTGATTTTTCATGCCTGACATTAATCTAGTCAACAGACAGTCAGCACTATTTATTTATTTATTATTTCAATTTATAAACCGCCCTTCTCCTTGCAGACTCAGGGCAGTGAACAGCCAGAATAAAACATGGTATACAAAAGTTAAAAACAATTAAAAATTATTAAATATTATTCGGCCGAGAATTAAAACAACCCAATTTAAAATCATTGTCAAATTTAAAAATGGAGGATGGGATCAAGCTAGCCCAGCTAGATGGAACAAATGGGTTTTAAGGGCCCGACGAAAGGTCCGGAGATCTGGAATCCTGCGTATCTCCGGGGGTAGGTCATTCCAGAGGGCGGGCGCTGCCACAGAGAAGGCTCTCCCCCTGGGGGTCGCCAGCCGATATTGTCTGGCCGACGGCACCCGGAGGAGGCACTCTCTGTGCGAGCGTACTGGCCGGTGGGAGGCTATTGGCGGCAGAAGGCGGTCCCACAAGTACCCAGGTCCTAAGCCATGGAGCGCTTTAAAGGTGGTCACCAACACCTTGAAGCGCACCCGGAAGACCACCGGGAATCAGTGCAGCTCGCGCAGGAGAGGTGTCACATGGGAGCGCCACATCGCTCCCATAATTCCCCACGCGGCCGCATTCTGGACCAGTTGGAGCCTCCGGGTGCACCCCAAGGGGAGCTCCATGTAGAGAGCATTGCAGTAGTCCAGGCGGGAAGTCACAAGAGCATGGGTGACTGTGCGTAGGGAGTCCCGATCTAGAAAGGGACGCAACTGGCGTATCAGGCGAACCTGATAAAAGCCCCCCTGGCCACGGCCGTCATGTGTTCTTCTAAAGACAGCCGTGCATCCAGGAGGACGCCCAAGTTGCGAGCCCTCTCCGTGGGGGCCAATGTCTCGCCCCCAATAGTCAGCGATGGCGTCAGCTGGCTATATCGGGACGCCGGCAGCCACAGCCACTCAGTCTTGGAGGGGTTTAGTCGGAGCCTGTTTCTCCCCATCCAGACCCGCACAGCTTCCAGACACCGGGACATCACTTCAACGGCATCGTTGGGGTGGCCTGGGGTGGAGATGTACAGCTGGGTGTCGTCAGCGTGCTGATGGAATTCCACCCCAAAGCCACGGATGATCTCAGTCAGCGACTTTACATAAATGTTGAACAGAAGGGGCGAGAGGACCGAGCCCTGCGGCACCCCACAAACAAGGCGCCTCGGAGTCGACCGCTGCCTCCCTGTCAACACAGATTGCGACCGGTCAGAGAGATAGGAGGAGAACCATTGTAGAACGGTGCCCCCCACCCCCAACCCCTCCAACCGGCGCAACATGATACCATGGTCGATGGTATCAAAAGCCGCTGAGAGATCTAATAAGACCAGGATAGAGGAACAACCCCTATCCCGTGCCCTCCAGAGATCATCCACCAACGTGACCAATGCCGTTTCCGTGCTGTGCCCAGGCCGGAAGCCGGACTGGAGCGGATCTAGATAGACAGCTTCATCCAGGAACCGGGGAAGCTGCTGTGCAACCAACTAAATTGGCCTTCCCCCTTCGTGGGGTTGGAATTGAGGGGTAATTGGATGGCAGCTGCTTGGCAGCTGGAAGATGCTGGCGACCCCCCCCCTGCTTTTCGAGTGGAAGTTGGGGGGGCAAATAGAATACAAACTGTCGCTGGAACTTGGCTGGCCCCTGATATGATATCTTGGCCTGGGCCTTGGGGGGCCTTTAATCTGAACCCTATGGGGTCTGGGGGTGCTGGAGACAACTGCCCCATTCCGCTCCCCTCTTCCCCAGCGCTTCCCTTTTTGAGACCTATGCCTACCTGACCAGAAATTAGCCTGTGAGACTCACGTATCGCCATGTATTTGTCATCTGCATTTCCCTGACTGTGGAGAGAACCATTTCCATCTGAAAACTGGAGGCCGGGATATGGCTTCATCCCGTCGGCTGAGGGGGCTGGACATCAGTTAACCACCGTGAGAGGGTGGCCTGGTGTCAGGGTCCCTGGAGGCTGAACCGAGATGACTTCACGTTTGTACCTTGTCAACAGAGGGGCGTGGACCAGCCGCTGTGAGAGGGCGGCTTTTTGGACCTTTTTGGACCTTGTCCCCTGGACGCTATGGTTGGCACCGGTTCATTGCTGCCATTCACCACAAGAAGGGGTTGATCAGCCAACCAAACTACCGTGAGAAGGTAGTTGGACTTTATCTCCTGCTCCCCCGGATTGTGGTCATCTTGGAATTTGGACTTTGTCCCCTGTGGTGAGAGGACAGTGGACTTGGCCCCGTGAACAGGTCTTTGGGACCCCTCCATGTCTTCTTATTTCTTCTCTCCCTTGGACCTTTATGGACCCTCAGACTATGGTCGTGTTAACCCGCTGAAATCAAGATGTACTCAGCAGCGGAGCTTCTTGGTCTGCGAGATTCCCCCCTCTCGCAGGCTTGGCCCTCTACTCTATCGAGGGCCTACCTTGATGACGGGTTTTGGAACCCCGAGAGGTGGCATGCCGCAAAGAGGGGGTTGCGGGGTTTTTTAAAATTGTCTTTGTCTAACCTTTTAGGGGGATGGGGGAGGGGGGAGGGGAGGGAGGGCTATAGGCCGGGCTCCTCACAGGGGCCTGAAACGGGAGGCGGGGAACGGGGTGAGGAGGAGCTCGCTGCAGAAGGTAAGGAGGGTAATTCCATCAGAGCCATGGTTGGGAGGGGCAGATATGGTGGGAGCAGGGGGCCGTATCATGTGTTGGGGGCACGTAGCCGCTGTCTCCAAGCGGTGGCGTGCCTCGGCCCTCAAGACTCTTCTCGCTCCCCGAGTTGCTCAGAGTTACGGCGTCCGGGCCTGAGGTTGATGTTGTGTAATGCCAGGTCCGTGGTTAATAAGGCCCCCCTCATCTGTGATCTTATTCAGGAGGGGGGTGCGGACCTGGCAGGTATTACGGAGACCTGGTTGGGCCAAGAAGGGGGGGTCCCCCTCGTAGAGTTGTGCCCGCCAGGTTTCCGAGCATTTCATCGGCCAAGGGCCCAGGGCAGGGGTGGGGGGGTGGCGGTCATTATAAGGGAAAGTCTGGATCCAAGGGAGACCACTGTACCTCAGATAGCCGGATGTGAGTCGCTCCTGGTGAAGTGGGGCCATGGTGTGCGGGTGGGCTTGCTGATCGCGTACCTGGCTCCCTGCCACGTGACAGCAGCCCTGCCCGAGCTTCTCAACGTTATTGCCGAGGTGCCGGTTGATACCCCCAGGCTTTTGGTCATGGGGGATTTCAACCTGCCGTCTGTCGGTGAGGCGTCTGGGTTGGCTCGGGAGTTTATGGCTTCCATGACAGCCATGGACCTGACACAATTAATTCTTGGCCCCACTCACACAGGAGGACACACTCTGGACCTGGTTTTTGTCTCTGGTCAGTGGTTGAATGGCCTAGATGTAGGGGATATAGTTATTGAACCCCTGTCACGGTTGGACCATTCTCTCCTGAGGCTAGACTTTCTGACCGCCGAACCCCACCGCAGGGAGGCAGAACCGATTAGGTGGTTCCGCCCCAGGTGCCTGATGGACCCTGATGGGTTTCAGAGGGAGCTTGGGCCAATGCCCGAAACTCTGGCTCATGACTCGGCCGAGGACCTGGTGGCCGCCTGGGATAGGGCGGCCGCTGGTGCCCTGGACTGAGTCGTGCCTTTGCAGCCTCTGACCCGGCGCCGAATCTGCCCGACTCCTTGGTTCTCTGAGGAGTTGAGGGAGATGAAGCGCCGGAAAAGACGCCTAGAGAGTGGTTGGAGGGTGAGTCGATCTGAATCCGACCGAACACTAGCTAGGTCCCATCTTAGGACCTATTTGGTGGCGATAAAAGCGGCAAAGCGTAATTACTTTTCCGCTCTTATTGCATCGGCAGATAACCGCCCAGCCGCCTTGTTTAGAGTGACCCGCTCCCTCCTACATCAGGGAGCGCGGGAGGACCTCTTGCAAGGGCGGGCTGAGGATTTTGCACAGTATCTGCATGATAAAGTCGCTCAGATTCGGGAAGGCTTGGATTCTGACTGGGTAGATTCCAGCGAGGTGACTGAGGCTGGTCTTGAGAACGTTATCTGGGATGAGTTCGATCCTGTAACTTCCGAGGACGTGGACAGGACTTTGAGGAGTCTAAACGCAACCACATGTTTATTGGACCCGTGTCCTTCCTGGCTGGTACTGGCCACTCGGGAAGTTACATGAGGCTGGCTCCAGGAGATTATAAATGCTTCTTTGAGTGAGGGTTTCTTGCCTGCCGCCTTGAAAGAGGCGGTGGTGAGGCCCCTCCTCAAGAAGCCTTCTCTGGACCCGGCTGTTTTGGCAAATTTTCGTCCTGTCTCCAACCTTCGCTTTGTTGCGAAGGTTGTTGAGAGTGTGGTTGCGCGCCAGCTCCCACAGTACCTGGAGGAAACTGTCTATCTAGATCCGTGCCAGTCCGGTTTCAGACCTGGGTACAGCACGGAGACGGCATTGGTCGCGTTGGTGGATGATCTCTGGAGGGCTCGGGACATGGGATGCTCCTCTGTCCTGGTCCTGTTAGATCTCTCAGCGGCTTTTGATACCATCGACCATGGTATCATGCTGCGTCGGTTGGGGGGTCTGGGGGTGGGAGGCACCGTGCTACGGTGGTTCTCCTCCTATCTCTCCAACCGATCGCAGTCTGTGTTGGCAGGGGGGCAGAGGTCGACCTCGAGGCGCCTCGTTTGCGGGGTGCCACAAGGGTCGGTCCTCTCGCCGCTCCTGTTCAACATTTATGTGAAGCCGCTGGGTGAGATCATCCGTGGTTTTGGGGTGAGTTGCCAACTGTACGCTGATGACACTCAGCTGTACATCTCCACTCCTGACCACCCCAATGATGCCCTCGAAGTGATGTCCCAGTGCCTTGAGGCTGTGCGGGTCTGGATGGGGAGGAACAGGCTTCGTCTCAACCCTTCCAAGACCGAGTGGCTGTGTATGCCGGCGTCCCGGTATAGCCAGCTAGTGCCATCGCTGGCTATTGGGGGTGAGTCATTGGCCCCCACAGAGGGGGCGCGCAACTTGGGTGTCCTCCTGGATTCACGGCTGTCCTTGGAAGGGCATGTGGCGGCCGTGGCCAGGGGGGCCTTTTATCAGGTTCGCCTGATGCGCCAGTTGCGCCCCTTTCTGGATCGGGACTCCATGTGCACAGTCACTCATGCACTCGTCACGTCTCGCCTGGACTACTGTAATGCTCTCTACATGGGGCTCCCCTTGGGGTGCACCCGGAGGCTCCAACTGGTCCAGAATGCGGCCGCGCGGGTGATTTTGGGAGCGACAGGGCGCTCCCATGTGACACCTCTCCTGCGCGAGCTGCACTGGCTTCCGGTGGTCTTTCGGGTGCGCTTCAAGGTGTTAGTTTTGACCTTTAAAGCGCTCCATGGCATGGGACCGGGGTACTTGCGGGACCGCCTGCTGCTACCGATAACCTCCCACCGGCCAGTACGCTCACACAGAGAGGGCCTTCTCAGGGTGCCATCAGCCAAGCAATGTCGGCTGGTGGCCCCCAGGGGGAGAGCCTTCTCTGTGGGGGCACCCACCCTATGGAACGAGCTGCCTCCAGAAGTTCGTTTGATCCCAGACCTCCGCACTTTCCGAAAGGCCCTTAAGACCTATTTATTCCAACAAGCCGGCCTTGCTTGATTGTTTTTAATGGGGTTTGAACAAAATTTTTTAATTGATTTTTGGGGTTTTAAATTGGGTATTTTAATGGGGTTAGAATTTTATTTGGAACGCCAAATGAATTTAATTTAATTTTATAATTCTTTTAATGTTTGTATTATATGTGTTTTAAATCTGGTTGTTCACCGCCCTGAGTCCCCCTCCCGGGGAGAAGGGCGGTATATAAATTGAAATAATAAATAAATAAATAAATAAATAAATAAATAAATAAATAAATAAATAAATAAATGAGAGTCATCAATGGCATTCAAGAGGGGTTGGGCTTAGACCATTTGTGGCAATGTAATGACTCTAGGCTGATGACTCTCTTGACTCCTCTCCCAGCTCTGTCTGTCCTTCTCCTACAACCATCACTGCTTTTGAACCTCCTTCAAATTAGATCAAACCTCTGGTGTTGGTCTCCTCTTTTTCTTTTCTTGTTTTGCCTTTCAGAACTCAGAAAGAGTATCTTAACCTTTCCATGCACAACCCCACCCCCTTCCAAAAATCATGCCTTTGCATGGCACCATACACCATGCAAATCTAGGGTAATCTCATCCTTCAGTGGAGTAGAATAGGATTTGTTATTAGAGAGAAAATTTTAGAAGGATTGAAAACCAAGGCCTCCCCTGTCTACAGACAGGTGAACACACAAGGCTCCAGAAGGTAGGCATTGTGAAAAATGTGTTTGAAAACATCTATTTAAATGCCACAGTCATTAATTCAAATAGCTTTCGTGCCTCCAAGAGCCTTTAATCATATGAATGTACTAATTTATTCTACGAAAATTATATGCAGCCCATAGAAAATGTGCTATAGAGTTTATTTTAATGGTCCACACATAAACAGATACTGAAGTAATATATGTAAGCACATAAAAATTAATAACTTGCACTTCAAGAAGAAAAATAAGGGGGAAACCTTTTCTGGTCCAACTTGCAACATTTTTCCCCCTTTTCTGTTTTGGTTGCTGATTAATTTTTCATGGACCTTAAATTTTCTTGACAGCAACAACTAAAACTTGCAACTCACCTTCATTTATGTCAGAGCTCACAATGCTGTTGGCATATGATTAAACAATGTAGTCACTGGCAAAGGAACTCTGGAAAGGTGCTAGCTATAAATCAGGAAGCCTATTCAGCCTATGGATCTGCTATTTGTACGCTGCAGATGGGATCTTTAATGGAGCTGAAAATGATGAGAGAGAGAGAGACTTTTGCTCACAGGATGCCCTTTTTCAGACCCATTAGCAGTTACGTCACCTGCATTTTGCAGTTGGCGCTGTCTGGCAGGGCTCAAAAGAAGTGCAAACTGCCCCATCAGGCACCGATGGATTTCAGGCTCTTCTTGCCTGGGAAGTTTTGGATGGGGACTGTTTCCCAGAAGGTTCACAATCAAGGACAGGGGTAAAAAAAATTGGCCTGAATAAATCTTAGTAGAAGGTAGATTGGTCAATTCATTTGCAAGCTTGGTGGGTCAATGTTTGAAGAGGCTTCTTTGTATTTCAGGGAAGTCCATTGACCCTTTGAGATTCTCAGAGGTTATTGTGCCCTCTGCTGGATAGGATGGGGATTTTCCAAAGCTCTCCATTTTAGATTTAATCTTGCGTTTTTCCTGCTATACATAGCAATTACAAGTTAAAGTCTGCATTTAATAAACACGCCATCTTGACCTTGGCTTGAAACTCATTTATTGGCCGAACAGCTGCTGAATTTCTCTTATGTTCATAGTAGTAAGGAAGAGGAGGAAGAGGAAGAAAAAGAAGAGGAGGAGGAGGAGGAGGAAGAAGAAGACAAACCTACTCATCAGCCAATACCAAATTTCATCACAGGAGTTATTAATGGTTAGAGACTGAGCTTTTCCTTTCCTTATAGCAGTTTGATGCCACCCATCCAGGAACTCAGGGCTGCTGAAGTTGTGCTATCAATTCTGCCTTAAAGGAGACAAGTGGGTGGGTGGGTGGGGTGGTGTCTCTTTCTAATGAGGCTCCTGAAGCAAGTTGCACTCCTTAATGATTCTCATCAGGAACATTATTTTGCCTAAGCCAGAGACCATGCTCTGAAATGGGTGTTTCTCTCACAGAAATTTCACAAGCTTTGTTGATAGAGCGCACCGTATTCCCTGGCAGCAAATAACTGAAAAGGTTGTAGGAAATGCATCCCACACAATATAATATTTATTTAAGTAAACAAATACAAGCAGTGAGCAAACACAAGACATTCAAGTCCCAGAGGTAGTTAATGATGCAGGCTATTTCAATGCAATTCATGGTTTATCAAACCTGGAGACATTTTTTAAAAAAGCTCTTTTACTGGAGGAGAGAAATACATGACAATTTAAAACTTCTTATATTGGTTCTGTGCACTAAGTTGCATATATATAAAAAAAGTCCTTCTCCTTTCATTTTGACAGGCATGGGCTGTCTTCCTAAATATTTTTTTATGGCAAGATAGCAAAGTCTGTCTTATTTTGGTATTTTGAAAACACACTCTTACAAAGATTGATTTCTTCGTTTCCTAGATGATAACAATTTCAGCATCGCTCAGATGTGGTTTACTGGGCAAATTCTCTAGAGCTATTTTCTCTGCTTCTAATAAGAGTTGCAGTATCTTCTCCGTGGATGTAAAATGTGGAAATCTCTTTAGGAGGGGTGGGGTGCAGGAGGTACCTTTGTAATATTTACAAATATTGTGCTAGATCCAGGCTTCCTCCTGGGAAAATCCATTCCAGTGGAACTTTTATGACCTTTGCTGCATATGGAGTCCTTTTGTCAAATAGTAAAATAATTCCTGGGAGCCAAGCTGGTGTCATGGTTAAGGCATCAGGATAGAATCCAGGAGACTGGGAGTTCTAGTCCTGCCTTAGGCATGAAGCTAACTGGGTGACCTTGAGTCAGTCATTCTCTCTTAGCCCTCACCCACTCAATTAAGAAGGAAATGAGAGGGTGGGATGGAGGGTGGTGAGCCTAAGGGAGATATATCAGTATGTCTTTGTGACCATGTCATCTGGTCCTACTGTGATTTTTAAAAAACAAACAGTTATCATAATTGTCCACAATAGAAAAGAGCAGAGGAAAATGACCAAAGGTCATGAAGCCAACTGGCTGGCTATTACAATCAATGAATCAGTCAAGAAATGTCAACATCTAATTTAGTGGCCCCCAACCTTTTGGGCCCCAGGGACTGGATCTTCTATAGATGGGGGGCAGGGGGAGAGGTGTGGTTTTGCACCCTGCATGGATCCCATGCATGGATGGATGGGCTTCTTTCACTTGCACAAACCAATTCCTAGAGGGCCGCAGACCAGTGCCAGGCCATGTCAAATGGTTGGGAACCTCTAATCTAACTGACCTTGGATGACTTTGAAAAACTAAGAAGGGATAGACTTGGTTAGTGCTTGGACAAGGAGCAACTTGAAAACCTAGGGCTGAGGGCTAAATTGATAAGGGAGGGAGGGAAGGAGGGAGGGAGGGAAAGTATTTTTTATGCTGAATGCCAAATAAATTTTTGCAGTATGATTTTGACTTTTTGATTTGAGTCTTCACAATCAGCTTTTTGCATTCTCACAGCCTCTTTTCACTACCTCCCCCCAAGTGCGATCTGTCATTGAGCTTTAATTTTATTCATCTTTGTAAAACTGTATAAAAGGTTAATTAAAGCACAGATCTTCATGAGCTAAAGTTCCTGATACAATGGGTGTTTGAGAGCATAAAGCAGTAGATCTTATCCCAGAATTGTCTTGATCAGTCCACTCTTCTGGAAAGAAATGGATTCCAAACAGCAGGAAGCCCAGGCTGATATTGGTTTTAATTTTTTTTTTAAATTAGATTTATATGCCGCCCTTCTCTGGAGACTCAGGGTGGCTTACAAAGCGTTAAAAATTGTTTTAAATTTCTTTAAAAGAAGATAAGGAATATTCCTATCTGGTTGACTAATGGAGGGCTTTCCTTTGCGTTTATAAGAGTGAAAGAGAGTAGTAGATGATTAGATTGTGTATTTGGCATATTTTATTTATTTATTTATTTATTTATTTATTTATTTATTTATTTATTTATTTATTTATTTATTTATTTATTTATTTATTTATTTATTTATTTATTTATTTATTTGAGTTGCTTGGGAAAAAGTCTCCCACACTCCCTTCCTTCCAATTGGTTGAGAGAAATACCTATTTAGCTGGAGTTCCACCGAAATGACAACTATTTATTGATAAATAATTATTTTCAGGGCAATTGGCCTTTAAAAAAAATATTTCAGCAATAGAGTGGAGCCAATTATTGAAACAGTCCAGTTGAAGATAGATATAGACAGGACATTCCCCATATACCTCATCATTTAACCTCAAATGATGAAACAATGCACGGAACAGATTTTGATCAATGAACCTTCTGAACAGGCCCTAAACCCCTGGGGATATTCTAGTGACTCTGATGAAAGAAATGCATTTTTATTGGAAGTTTACTGGAATATTCTTTTTTTTTTTTTTGATAAAAAAATACAAGATCCCTAATGATCACTTATCCCTTCAACATCACTTTCTCAAAATCATATTTATAAATAAGTTCCTTTAATGAGAGCTGCATAGCTTATTATGACAGACATTCCAGTGGGAAAATGGGCCTTGGATGAATTAGGAATCAGAAGAAAATCAGTCATTCCTAGTCAGCAGATTGGTAAATTGTGTGTGTGTGTGTGTGTGTGTGTGTGAGTGAGTGTGTGTGTGTGCGCACGTGCACAGGCATGCTAATAGTTAAGTAGAAATGAGTAATTGGACAAGAAGAGTGAAGGCATTCTTTGGGAGAGTCTATGGAAGAGCAATGGTGCCAAACACTTCATGTCATCATTTATATGACAACAACATGTCTGATATTATCCTGGTGGCTATTATGGGGTGAAGTAGGAGGATCCACTTGGACAGCTAGCAGGGACATCTATGAACTTCCATTTTCTTTTTGTCTAGACTAAATATCAAGCCTGAAGCTGAAGCTCAAATACAGTGGGGCAAAAAAGGATTTAGTCAGCCACCAATTGTGTAAGTTCTCCCACTTAAAAAGATGAGAGAGGCCTGTAATTGTCATCATAGGCAGACCTCAACTATGAGAGACAGAATGAGAAAACAAATCCAGACAATCACAAAATAAGAACTGTATTTTTCGGAGTATAAGACGCACCGGAGTATAAGACGCACCTATCTTTTAGGGTTGTTGTTTTTTTAAAAAAGGGTTTTTTTATTTTTTAGACAAGCACACATACAAACATACAATGTGTTTTCTTTGAACAACGTATTTGGCTGGTTCACAAATTTAAACAGTGTTTAGTCATTTCAATTAAATTTACAATTTCTATATTTCCTTTTTGCCATATTTATTCCTCATCTATTTTTTAAAAAAAACCAATATTACCCTTCATCCTCATCTCTAATCTTAATCCAATTCAATTTTTCCCTTCTATTCTATATTATACCCTTTCCCACTGTCATCTATTTTTATATCCATCCTCACATTGGTTAATTATTTAATATTACAATTGTTTAATACAAATTCAACATTTTTATATAAATCAATTAGTTATAACTATCTTTTTTGTATATTAATCAATATGAACATGAATATTCCAATTATTTCCATGCCATCCAATTTCTTACAAATCAATTAATTATATTTACCAATAATAATAAAAAACCAAATAATTTTCCCCATATATTCCTCCAAATCATAACTTAACCATTTCTGCTTTCAACACAATATACAATTAATAGCATCTTAATTATTACAATTCCCTAGTTAAATAGACCTTTTTTCCTTTTGTGTTTTAAAATCTTGAACTCTCCACTTTGCCCTAAATTTCCCATTGTTTGCATCTACCTTTTTTGGTTAGCAAAAAGAAAAAGAAATCTGTCTCCCTGCCTCATTTTGTCATGTTGCAGCAGAGCCTGCTTTACTTTCAGTTTCATTTCAGCTAGGGAAAAAAAAACTTCTCCAGCACTCTTTGCAGCAAGCAAAGAGCTTGCAAAACGAAAGCTTGCAAAAGAGCCTGTGCAAAACAGCTGAGAGCAAATCAGCTGAGAGTCGGGAGGCCGATCTAATCAACTTGTGCTAATTAGCCTATACTGAAGCTGAATGGGGCTGTTTTTTCTTGCTGTTTGCTTGCAAGGAGGTAACTGCTGGAAGGCAGAGGCCAAAAGGTGGGAGCCAGTGGGTGGGCAGGGCTACATTCGGTGTACAAGACGCACCTAAATTTTTACCCCCTTTTGGGGGGTAAAAAGGTGCATCTTATACTCCAAAAAATACGGTATTTGGTCAATATCAAAAGTTCATCTCAATACTTTGTTATATATCCTTTGTTGGCAATGACAGAGGTTAAACGTTCTCTGTAAGTTTTCACAAGGTTGGCACACACTGTTGCTGGTATGTTGGCCCATTCCTCCATGCAGCTCTCCTCTAGAGCAGTGATGTTTTGGGGATGTCACTGGGCAAAACAGACTTTCAACTCCCTCCAAAGTTTTTCTATGGGGTTGAGATCTGGAGACTTGCTAGGCCACTCCAGGACCTTGAAATGCTTCTTACGAAGCCACTTCTTAATTGCCCGAGCAGTGTGTTTGGGATCATTGTCATGCTGAAAGACCCAGCCACATTTCATCTTTAATGCCCTTGCTGATGGAAGGAGGTTTGCACTCAAAATCTCACAATACATGGCCCCATTCATTCTTTCCTGTTCACGAATCAGTCATCTGGGTCCCTTTGCAGAGAAACAGCCCCAAAGCATGATGTTGCCACCCCCATGCTTCACAGTAGGTATGGTGTTCTTTGGATGCAACTCATCATTCTCTCTCCTCCAAACACTACCAAACAGTTCTACTTTGGTTTCATCTGACCATATGACATTCTCCTAATCCTCTTCTGGATCCTCCAAATGCTCTCTAGCAAACTTCAGATGGGCCTGAACATGTACTGGCTTAAGCAGGGGGACACGTCTGGCACTGCAGGATCTGAGTCCCTGGTGGCATAGTGTGTTACTGATAGTAGCCTTTGTTATGTTGGTCCCAGCTCTCTGCAGGTCATTCACTAGGTCCCCCTGTGTGGTTCTGGGATTTTTGCTCACTGTTCTTGTGATCATTTTGACCCCATGGGGTGAGATCTTGCGTGGAGCCCCAGATTGAGGGTGATTATTAGTGGTCTTGTATGATTTCCATTTTCTAATCATTGCTCCCACAGTTGATTTCTTCACACCAAGCTGCTTGCCTATTGCAGATTCAGTCTTCCCAGCCTGGTGCAGGTCTATAATTTTGTTTCTGGTGTCCTTCGACAGCTCTTTGGTCTTCACCATAGTGGAGTTTGGAGTGTGACTGTTTGAGGTTGTGGACAGGTATCTTTTATACTGACATCAAGTTCAAACAGGTGCCATTAATACAGGTAATGAGTGGAGAACAGAGGAGCCTCTATAAGAAGAAGTTACAGTTCTGTGAGAGCCAGAAATCTTGCTTGTCTGTAGGTGACCAAATACTTATTTTTCACCATAATTTGCAAATAAATTCGTTCCAAATCAGACAATATGAATGTCTGGATTTGTTTTCTCATTTTGTCTCTCATAGTTGAGGTCTACCTATGATGTCAATTACAGGCCTCTCTTATCTTTTTAAGTGGGAGAACTTGCACAATTGGTGGCTGACTAAATACTTTTTTGCCGCACTGTCACTTTGGCCACGGAATAAGAAGAGAGACTTCTTGGAGAAGACCCAGATGTTGGGAAAGATGGAAGATGAAAGGAGAAGGGGACGGCAGAGGAGGAGATGGTTAGATGGTGTCATTGATGCAATTAACATGAATTTGGACAAACTCTGGGAGACAGTGGAGGACAGGGAGGCCCTGGTGAGCTACGGTCCATGGGCTTGAGAAGAGTCAGACATTACTCAGCAACTGACCACCACCAACAAAAAAGTATCAAGAGTGTGCAACTAAAGGCAACTAAGGCAGGGGACATTCCTCCTGCAATGCTTCTGATCATCTTCAACTTGAAGGTGTGGGGAAAGGTTCTTGGAGGGGTTTCACAACTTTATGGAAACTTACCTAACACAAAACTCCATCCTGGATACCAAAATCAAAAGTGCTTGGGAAATGTGAGTTAAAAAGAATCTCAGAGTCTTGGGAGAGAGTG
The DNA here is from genome assembly GCA_030761175.1 of Masticophis lateralis. Classification (NCBI taxonomy): domain Eukaryota; kingdom Metazoa; phylum Chordata; class Lepidosauria; order Squamata; family Colubridae; genus Masticophis; species Masticophis lateralis. The sequence continues at coordinate 104,255,451 of JAUDYJ010000005.1, forward strand.
GAAATCCTGTGAGGATAGCTTCATGGATGGTGACGTGTGCAGCCAAATGCTGCAGTAATGGAGACTCGCTGCAAAATAAACAGGGTGTCACAAATAGCAGCATTAATTTGTAAGCCAAATTATGTGATATGCCCATAATGACTGGATTGTGTCATAAAGATCTAAGTCTGCTGTCGGCTGGTATTTTCAAGATAAATAATTTATTCAATCTGGGCTTTTGTCTGCAAAATAGTAGATTAAGATGTGCATGAAAAATGGCATGGGATTTTTTAAAAGCATAGAGGAAGCAGAGTGTTAGGAATGCAGCTTGCCTGAATCGGGCAAACCTGCCTAGGAAAACAGATGCGGGTTTCTTTAAACATTAAAAAAGGAGGCTATGAATGTGGAATTCTAAGCAAAAATATGCAGTGCGGAACAAATGCGTTAGAGTCCACATGTCCATAGCAACAACAGAAAAGTCATCCGCACCTCATTCTAAACGGAGTTCTGCTAAAGGATAGGAAAAAAACCCCAAGAATTTAGACCCAATAAAAGATGGCTTCCCTGATCATTTGTAGAAAGTAACAACATGAGCTGGTTTAACAAAAGTGTGCATCAAGGTGTAGTGAGCTAGTGATTTTGCCTTCCACATATAGGAAGTAACATGAAATCAATTCTCACACTCTGCTGATTTCTGCATAGCTTACATACCATTGCTTATCTATTAGTTTCTGCCTCTAGAATGGTTTGTTCAATACCTTTCCTGACTAATAGTCCATATTATGTCAAAAATCTCCTTTTTCCCCTCAGGAAACAGCTCCAAATTATGGAAGGGCAGCTGTGGATAACAGTAAGGACCATCATCTGGAACTCTCCCAGATACACCAACTAAAACTGATGAAAAGTCCTGAAGCGCAGGGTAACAAGTGTCCAATTGTCCTTTGGAAAACATACAAGGCTTCACATTTGTATCTGTGAGGTACACATCCTACCCCACTCCCAGAAGTGGGGTGAACTTTTTTTTTTAAAGTCCTACCACCATTAAACAATGGAAAACAAAGTAAAAACTAGCCCATCCCCTTTTCAATTTAGGGATATAAATTATAGCAGTCCAGGTAGATCTTTTCCTGGAGAGGAAATATAGGGAAAATGAGATAGGTGCCATCAAAACTACAACCCACCTTCTTCTGTATTGTCAGTTCTACAGAGACATTTGTGGACTAGCCTTCTTTTATTTAAATTTTCTGGCACACTCCTAATACTTTACTTGGCATTATCAGTGAAACAATCAAGATAAATTTATTTTTTTCTAAAAGTAGGAAAAGTTGACTACGTAACGCATAAGCGGCACCCATTTTATCATCTGACAAAAATTAACAATTAAAAATACAATAAACATAAAATATAAAAATAATAATTAAAATCACAAATAAGAAAACTAAAAACAAATAAATTCAAACCTCAGGCTCAATGGGCCCTTGGTGCTTTTCTGCCTTCAGTTCTCTACGCTTCTATGTCTCTATTTACTCAGTATGCTCCTTGTTAGTGCACTAAACTTTTGGCAATAAGTTTATTTCTACTTTAAGGCACCAAAAGTTCTCTCTCATTTTAATTGCACACCAGAATAAAGTTGGCTATTGCTTTGTTTGAGGAGAGGAGAGGAATAGGCAAGTATGAATACCCCACTAACTAAAAATCACCCTATTCTAAGAGGTAGAGATATGGAGAACTTCTTTAAATTGCTTTTACTTGGTTATCCATCATGCATGAGAAGCAACAGGCTTCGGCTTTGCACTTTATCTAAAATTCATGAAATCTGGTTTCACTGAACGCATTGCATACATCAATACTGTCTCATGCAGTAGCTCTTGTCTGAGAGTTCTCCCATGCTGTTCTTGTATGACTCATGAGCTTCAATTTCTCTGGGTAGCTGAAGAAAGTGGTAGAGTCTTGAATGAACCACTTTAGGTAACTGATGCCACTTTAGCAATAATCAGAGTAAGCCTACATGGAAATACACAGAAATGCCAATCCCTGTAAGCAAGCTTTCTAAGGGAGCACCAGTGAAAAAAGGATTTTCTCATTTAAAGGCAATGAATTCATTTTGAAATTTGTGGTTAATAAAACAAGTATTTTTTTTAGTGAATCCTTTATAGCTTGCATTTAAAAACAAACACACCTGAATATCACAATGTTGAATTAGATACTGTATTTATGTTGTTACGGAAATGTCACAGCTTGAGTAATAATAATATTTGGAGCCAATTTGAAGTTGTGGTTAATGCTAGAAACCAGAAAATTGTGAGTTTCAGTCTCAGCTTAAGCAAGCTGAGTGATTTGTGGGTCAGTCACTTTCTCAACCCTGGGAGATCTCGATGGCAAGTCCCTTTGGAAAATCTTTCCAAGAAAGCTGCAGGACTACTCCAAATAGTTGCTTGGAGTCAAGACTGGCTCGAAGGCATTATCTATGTCTAAAGACCAGAATCCTGCAGGCAACAGTGGAGTCTATGACACCGAATGGAAGCCAGAGTTGGACTTTGAAGAAGCTGGATAGAAAGAACATTGATGCCTATGAAATTTAATGTTGGAGAAAATATTCGAGACTGCTAAGGGCAAGAATAGGAAACAAATGGATCATTGGACCCTTAAGTCAGAGTTGTCAATGGACACAAACCAGAAGAGTCAAAATTGACTTTGGACATACCATATGACCTAGTTGAGCTCTCTGGAGAAGGATCTAATGATGGGAAAGAAAAAGAAGAGGATGATCAACAGAAAGGTGGAATGAAGTAATTGAAGCAGGAATAGACATACATCATTGGGAGATCTGAAGGACCAGGTTAGTGACAGTTCATCATGGCAAAATCTATGTGGTCAACTCCAACCTGAAGACAGAAACACACACACACACACACACGGGGGAGAGAGAGAGAGAGAGAGAGAGAGACTCTCACAGCCATCAAGTAGATGCTGATGGACAAGTTCATATATGATATATGGTATTAAATATTGTATCGATCCTTCATTTATCTTGGCTATACAATTTAGGAAGGATGCGGATGCAGAAATTATGGAGCAGATGCAGAGAAGAGCAATAGAGAGGAGGTCAGGAGTAAAAACTGCGTCCTGGGAAGAAAGATTGAAATAATTGGGATTTTTTTACTTTTGAGAAAAGACAACTGAGCTGAAAAGCTGTCCTGCAGAAAAACGTCAATAAATTTCTGTCATTCCAGTAATAATGGATTTAATTTACAGGAACACAGATTCCAAATTCCAAAGAAAATAATGTCCTACACTAAGAACAGTTTGACATGGAACTTATTAGAAAAAGTAGTTTGACTGTGAAACCAGATCTCCAGAAGAGCCGTGGGCTTCCTTCACTGAATTTGTTCAAAGTAAAACCACCCCAATCTGTTGATGATGCTTATTTTGGATTTCTATATTGAGAGGACCTAAAATGGACAATTCTAGGACTTTATGTAAGAAGAAGCAATTGCAAATTATGCTTTTACCCAGAACAATATCGACACATCTTAAAGATTCTTGAGTAAATATTTTGGATGAATCTATAAACTCCAAAATTAATCATCTACATTTCCTTATTTTTCCTTCCTCCTTAGTGTCTGCTATCTTCCGGTGAAACATGGACACTAACCTCACAATCGATACAAAAGCTACGAGTGACAAAAAGAAGCCATGGAAAGATACAAACTCAGCATCACAAGACAAGATAGAAAGACCTACACATGGTTTAGAGAACAAACAGAAGTATATAATATCATCAAGAGAGTACAAGAATGGAAATGGAAATGGTCTGGTCACATAGCAAAAAGAAATGAGGGCAGGTTGACCACGGCAGTCATAGAACGGATCCCACTTGATCAAAAGTGTCCATGAAAGAGATCGAAAACAAGATGGATGGATGACATCAGCAAGTATGGTGGGCCCAATTGCTTAACGCATTGTAAGCCGCCCTGAATCTCCAGAGAAAGGTGGCATATAAATCAAATTTAAAAAAAAAAAATTGGCAGAAAAAAGCTCAGAACCGTCTTGGTTGGAAACACATGGAAGAGGCCTTCATCCTCCAGGACAATAGCTAGGATGATGATGATGATGATGATGATGATGATGACGACGACGACGACTTTTTCTTACATAATGGACATGATTTTTCAAATGGCCCATGGCCTCAAACTTGAAAATGGAATATATATCAAGAAAATGGTGACTATTTTAAGACATGCTCTCTCAAACTTATCCTTCACTGGATATACCTGCATAAGTTACAAGCTTTGGATCTACTGCACAGATTTCATCTTTTGCCTCTGTTTCTCTCTCCTGCAGCATTGAATGAAGCCCTGAGGCTGTTACCTAATATGATAATGAAATGTCTGCAAGAAAACTACCAAGCTCAGAGAGCCCCAAGGGCCTCACAAGCATTATGCAGTTCAGGAATTTGCTGGAGTTCAAAGCAGATTCACCTGATGAGCAGGCCTGTCCAAAGGTTTCTGTTTTGCCTGACATGTCTATGGAGATTTCCCATCATCCAGGTCATGGTTGTCCAAGGGGTCTTTTTTCCCAAAAGGCAACTGGACCTTCTTGGTGTTTTCTTTGAAAATGTTTCACTTCTCATCCAAGAAGCTTCTTCAGCGAGAAGCAAAATGTTTTCCAAGAAAAGATCAAGGAAGTCCAGTTGCCTTTGGGACAGATGGATTGGAACCTCTTTCTGCCCAGGGATGTCAACTCCGTTCCGTCCATCCCCCAAGTGCCATTATTGTTAAAATGAAACGCTGTAGGCCCTGCTTTGGAACACTGAGCACTGCCTTCTGAATCCGTGTCTGGTCACTGGTCTCAGAGACACAGAGTGAGATGCAACTTCAGGTCTTTTCCTAAGATTGAGCCTCATTTTAACACAAACTGCAGGACAGAGATAATGTCCCTCTTTATTTCCAAACCCATTCAGCACAATTCTTTTTTTTTTATCATAGGCAGATCAATATCTCGCTGATACATGTTCTGCCTGAAAAGCTGTAATGTATTCTTCCTCCACTCAGTAATAATAACTGATATAACACTCCTAGCCTGAATGCTATGGCAACACAACGAGTGATTTATGAAGTAAAGGGGCCATTGCTCAAAATAAGCTTTTAGTTGATGGGCCCCTGAAAGAGTTTAGCTAGGAAAAAGTGTTCCTTTGGTTGCCTGGTTAGAATATCATGCAAAATTAGAAGCGACTAGAATGACAGCAATGGCCATACGTTGTTGCATCCGCTTGTAAAGCCTCCTTTGAGTCAAGTTTAATTTGGGGTGATTTCATGAAGAGATTCGAGTAGTTTTCAGGCATATGATACTGAAACAGTGAAAGTATGGAAATTGACTTACTGAACAGTAAAGCTTAATAGTGGTTTCCAAAAACACGGTGCCATCAAAGAAAGGACAGTGGGGGTATAAAAACAGTGAAAATAAGTACTGGGTTTTCTACTCTGCAGAAATTCATGTACATAATAACATCCCAGTGTGGAAGTTCAAAACTGTTGCTTCCATGCTCTCTGCACACAGCCCACCACCGCAGCTGAGCGAAATCACTATTCCTGTCTGAACTTAAGCGGATCTTGACAAAAAAAGAAAGAGAGAGAGAAAGAGCGCTTTGAGATAGCACCATTCATTCTGATTAGAATCAGTATTGATCCCTTTTCTCGTGATTTGAAGTGTCACAAACGTTTTGGTATCCAACATGGATAACAGAAACTACAGTATTTTAAGTCAGCATGGTGGAATCAGGAGGTCTAAGAAACATTCCATTTATACACATATTTTTTGATTGCGCCTCTATAATCTTTACATCTTAAACCTTCAAACATCTCTTTTCCCACCCAGCAGCTTTTGACTCCCAAGATATATAGACCACAAAAAGCAAAAATATGTTGAAGCATTGTTAAAATAAGTCCCTTTTTAAAAAAATCTTAAAAAGGAGATAGTAAAAGCAAATCACAAACAATTGTGGCATGAATTTTTTGAGGGGGAGAGGAGAGAGAGAACAAAGACAGAAATAAGGAGCTAAATAAATCAAGAACATATACAAAATAGAGACAGGAAGCTTGGGACTTTAAGAAGAACTGAAGTTCAGATAAAGCTGAAGCTGTGAAAAGATGCTGAGAACAAAAGCATATTCAGATGTATTCATTAAAAAAAGTGGAAGAAAAAAGAATCAGAACTCCAGAAGCTACTCTTAGATGATAATCTGAAACATGGATGGGGACAAATCCAATATTTGGATTTATCTATATTTCGAATTCATCACCTGCCAAAATCAGAATAGACTTTTAGAAATATGAATTGGGCTTTACTACGATATTCCCCTCCATTCAGGGGTGGGCGTTGTGTTGACCATAATTTTTTATACTCATCCTTAGGTTAAATTCAGTGGTGATCCTAAGTCCTAGTAGAGAGTAAGGGAGAGGACCTTGACAGAAATAGGCACAAACCATTAGCTAGGCAAAGGAAGTACTTGGGTGAAACATCTCCTGGGAATAAGATAGTGTTTGGAAGTAGCTCAGGAAATTCATCCCTGATTCACTGCAACGTAAGAAGCAGGGGTGAAATCCAGCAGGTTCTGACAGGTTCTGGAGAACTGGTAGCAGAAATTTTGAGCAGTTCAGAGAACCAGCAAATACCACCTCTGGCTGGCCCCAAAGTGAGGTGGGAAAGGAGATTTTGCAATATCCTTCCCCCAGGAGTGGGGAGGGAATGGGGATTTTGCAGTATCCTTCCCTTGGAGTGGGATGGGAATGGAGATTTTCAGTATTCTTTCCCTGCCATGCCCACCAAGCCACACCCGCCCACCAAGCCATGCCCACAGAACCGGTAGTAAAAAAATTTGGATTTCACCACTGGTAAGAAGGGTTATGTACTGCACAATCAGACTTAACAGATTCTTCCATTATAGCAGGGGAGTCCAATCTTGGCCAACTTTAAGACATCTGGACTTCAACTCCCAGAATTCCCCAGCCAGAATCTCAGGAAACCAGATTTCCACATCTTTCTGTAGAGTGTGGTCTACCTAGTGAAGCCAACACTCACTGAACATGACACACTACAAATAATTCACAACTAATTAATGGCTCTTTAGAATTCAATAGCCTTCGTGATAATTTTACATCCCTGGTTTATTTGTCTGTATTATATTACTTCATTCTTTTCCCTCCATTATCACTTTTGCATTTGCTGATATATTTTCTCCAAAGTGTATGTATGTAGACATATGTATAAGGCAGCTTCTCAGTGAAGACGACAGGGCAAAATGCTATGTATCCATCCGTCAATCCAAATTTTCTCATCAACTATCTGGTGATTTTTGCACTCATGAGAAAAAGTTTACAAAACAACTTTTTCTTAATAGTGAAATAGCTGCTAACTCCTAGGATTCATAAAAGTACTACAAGAAGCATTTTCAAGAAATATAAAATGTCACATGTTTTTTTCAAATAAATCATTTTCTAAAGATATTTTAGATACCCCCTAAACTCACAAAACTATATTCAAAAGTCAAATGAAAGCCCAGTTCATCCTTCATTGATTCCATTATCTCAGAATTTCTTGTATTCATATTCCTTTCAATCTTTTCTAACAGATCTATACTTTTCAAATGAAGTACTTCCTTCATATCTGGCAGCAACAGAGCAGATTCCAATTCATCAAGTTGCAAATCAGGTCCAACTGTTATTTCCTATTTTTAGATATTGTCTTTGGGTTTCATTCAAAGCCATTGTTGACCCATCAGACTTTTGCCTATGGAGATTCTCAGCCATCCAGGTCACGGTTGTCCCAAAGATCTATTTTTTTCCCGAAGGCAACTGGACTTCATTTTTCCTTGAAGATGTTTCGCTTTTCATCCAAGAAGCCATTAAATTTTTAGTTATATTTCCAAATATAGCCTGTAAGTTGGAGAGCAGTCTTTTTCCAAACGTTTCCCAGATTTTGTTTTGTTTTGTTTTAATTCACATTTTTAATGCTTTTGCCTAGTTTTGTCTTATCCTTAATTTTTTTCTGTAGATTTTGTAATTTTAATCTTGTGAATTTAAAAAAAAATAATATTTAAAAGAAGTTTCAAATGAGATTGCCCATGATGCCTTGGAAGAAGAGAGAGAAACCTTTCTGCTAATCAAATGAAAACTTTCCCTTGTATTATCAACATATTGCTTGATGCCTACAAGTACCTGATTCTGAAATTACCCAGCACAGCCACACAAACCGAGTCATACAAAACACCTTGTGGCCTTTTATCAGCATCCTTCTGTTGCCTAAACAAAATTTAAAAAATGTACCAAAGAATGTCCCCAATCTGCAACATTCACAGAAACCCCGGATTTTCATTGGGGAACATGGCTTGAGGATTATGGGCTACCACAATTTTCTTGACTCAAATGATAAATCTTCCTTCTTATAATCATTATATATTCCAGGCACTTTGAAAAATCCTTTTCTTAGAAATGCACATAAATTTAAATCCCCAAGGTCTTCTTCTGAGATTATTAATCTGGGTGACTACTTGCAATAAGTAACCAAAAAAAAAAAAAAAAAAGGTTCTGAATCCTCCTGTCTTAGGGGCATTACAAGTCAATTTAACTGTCTAAATGAGCTATATCTGGAATTAAAACTTCTACGCGTTCTGCTCCACCATTAAAATGCCATACCTTTAAGATAAACCTCCAGCAGGCAGATTTTACCTTCTCTGTCAGTTCATAACATACACTTGGTTGTTTGTGTAAGCTTCAGTGCATGCGAAAATAGGAAGGGATTCAACAAATTAAAATGTTTAGTAAACAAAGTTGTCCAAAGGGAAATCATTAGCAAAAGCAGATTCTCTGAAGATGCTCACTGGGAAGTAAAATTGCTTCATTACATAAACTACTAGACACAATGAAAATTGAGTCTAACACCTGTTTAGGATAGGAAAGAGCCACTTCCTTCCCTCCTCCAGCCCAGCCCCCTGCAGTCCCTAGCAAAACCTTGAGCTGCTTGTTCACAATGCACATGAAATCGGTTTTTAATTCTTGCATGTCGTGTCTGACTGCATGTAAACGGAACACCCACAAGGAATGCCTGGGGAGCTCAAAATGTTGAACTCTGACAAAGGAACATGATTCATACCTTCCAGATGGACTCGATTTGAACATTTGAATATATGGAAATTTTACCTCACCCAGGGAATTCTCATATTGTTAAAAAAACCCCACCACATTATCTGTCAGTAAGCATTTTGTGAGAAGATGCACCAGCTCAACCATCTGGATGATGAATGATGTTGACAGGTTGTGAGAAGGTTAAAGTAGGGTCAGATGGGTTAATATTTAAATTGGAGACCTCCAGGAAATTCCGGGGCTGCAGGCCAGATGGTCAAGTCAAAATAAATCTCTAAATTGGGTGATGGAAAACCATTTTGAACGGTGAAGTTACATATAGATCCAACACTTCTGTGTCATAACCAGGAGTCAAAGTCAATGGTAAAAAGCTTTTTTTCTTTACCTTTACATCAACAGAACGGGTCCCTAGAAACAACCCTTGAGTGTCTATGCTTGACCTAAAAGCAGGGTGGAATGGAGACAGGTAAAATTGATGTGGCTTGAAAACAAACTAAATATTGGGGGGGGGGGGGGAATCTTATTCTAGAAGCAGCTCGTGTACATATTGTGTGTGTATATGGGAAGTGCAGAAAGAGGGACAAGGAACAGCAAACAAACATAAGTGTAAACAACTTTTAAACATATAGGTCAATATTAGAATCCTGCAACATTTAAAACCCTTTTCCCTATGTACTCACATATTCTCTTTCCCTCATTTCTTCCCAAGGTGTACTGCTTCACAAATTCATAGTCAGCAGTGCAATGGTGCATAATTCTGCATCATTACACAGGCTGACAGACAGATGCTTGTACATCCCACGCTAATGGCATTCCAGTCAAAATAAAAGCACCAGAGTTTTCTTCCTGAAAAGATTAACTCAGTCAGGGCGTTTCTAGCAATTTGTTTTGCAGAAATCCAGTTCTTTTTAGTGACCATTTCCAGGAAGAGTGTGTGTGCTTTGCTCCATGATGAAGTTTCTTCTTACTAAGGCTAGCAGGTCTAAGTACAAAACTCTGAACAACCACTAGATGTCAGCAGAAGCAAAAACCCTATAAAATTCTAACTTCACGCCATCTAGTGACCATCAAATTTTTGCAGCCCAGCTTTCTCTGTGCATAAAAATATTGAGTGAGACCATTTCATGACGGAGAATGAGGTAGTATCCATCATGTATAAATGAGGAGATAGAGATGCTGAATCAGAAGTTGCTGTGGCGATGGATTAAATGGGAGTCAATAAAATGAACATCCATCCAAATAAGAAAGGGCTCTTAGTGAGAAGAGGATTTAATATTCCTCTTGAGAAGGTTTTCTAGTATTGCCTTAATTGGGTACAATTGACAACCTTATTTGACCACAAAACCTGAATAAGACATTTAGATCTGTGTGATAGCTAGGTGGGAATACACCAGGGGTGGGTTTATTTATTTTATTTATTTATTTTGCGATTTATATGCCGCCATTCTCCCGAGGGACTCAGGGCGGCTTACAAAAACAGCATTTCAATACAAATCACAATAAAATTTAAAATCACAATCTGATTAAAACAATTTTAAATTATACCAATGTACCCCCAGAACGGATCAGTTAAGTTGGCAAAAGAGCCACGTCTTCAGTTCACGACGGAAGGAAAGGAGATCGGGGGTTGTGCTGAGCTTAGTGGGTAAATTATTCCAAAGGGTTGGGGCTTCCACAGAGAATGCTCTCCTCCTGGGGGCCATCAGCCGGCATTGTCCGGCCGATGGCACCCTGAGGAGGCCCACTCTGTGAGAGCGGTGGGAGAGCGGCTGGAGATGGTCCTGCAGGTACCCCGGGCCTAAGCCATGAAGGGCTTTATAGGTAAGCACCAGCACCTTGAAATAAATCCGGAATGCCACCGGCAGCCAGTGCAGCTCGCACAGGAGAGGTGTTACACGGGAGTATCCGCGCTTAAAGGTAACGTTCTACTTACCTTTACTACCATTTCACATCATGCCCGCCTGCGCGCACATGAACAGATTGCCTATGATGACATCCAGGTCAGTGGGCGGAGCTTCCCACCAATTTTACTACTGGTTCTTGCGAACCGGTCCAAGCCGGGGACAACCCACCACTGGAATACACATCTTCAGAATTGTGGGATCAATTAGGCTGCAAGATCTCTTTGTTGTGTATGCATTTGATAAATAAGTGCATTTTCAAGTAGAACTGCTGGTGCTGTTTGTGTGGCTGATAGTTCTTCAATCTCACATTGATTACATATCAATAGTGAACTTCTAGAGAAGGTCTCGAGAAGGTCAGGCTTGTTTTTCAGAGCTTTCTCTTATCTCTGAGCAAGAATTATGCACAGAAAATGGGAAAGATCTTTCTTCCATCCAAGCATGGAATATGTTATTTATTTGTAAAACAGGCAGAATCCAAAGTATACCATACATAGATTGAAACTTCTCTTTCAGACTAAAGCAGGTCATTTATAAAGCTTGATTGGGAAAATATACCACAAACGGATTGAAATAATTCCACGCTTCCCGGAAATATCACATTTCATAAACACACAATAATTTGGTTATTTCTCCCTAGCAAGTCTAAAATCTCTCCCTAAAGATGGAGAAAATATGCTAATAGGACTTAAAAAAAGAAAATAAATCTGATTACTAAAATTTGGGATATGAATTTTCATCTCACAAGAGAGAGCTGTAAAAAGATGTGAGACAACCGAATATTGAACTGTGAATAATACATTTTCTATATTCTATTTGACAAATATTTCTCATGTTCAGTTCAAGGGGTAAGGTAGGGATTTTAAGTAAAAATAAAGAGAATCTGATAAATTCAAGTTGCTTCCAATATCTTAGCTTTTTTAAAAAATAAAATAATAACAAATGAAAATAATAAAATTATAACACACAAGTAATCACATGTAAGATTATATGTATTTTCCTATGTACATTTTTGAACATTTTATACAAATTTCATTTCAACCCTTGAATGCATAAGTCAGTGCTTTGGCCCACTTTCGTCTTACAGAAGAGTGAGTTGGACACATAAGCGGAAAATTCAAAGCACATTGAATGCAGTGGGAATGGGCACTTAAGAATTGTGTGCCAAAGTCAAAAGATATCAAGACTCAAAGGACATTAAATGAAAGTGGATTGAGTATAAAAAGAACTGAGCAGTGGGAAAATGTTTGGAAGTGACTTGAATATACAGAGAAAATGAATGAGCACTGAATCACAAAAGACATAAAAGGAGATGGAGAGGAAAGGAAAGAGCAAGGAAATTGAAGTTGAGAGTCTAGAAAGAATGCAGAGAAGAGCAATGAAGTTGATTAGGGGACTGGAGGCTAAAACATATGAAGAACAGTTGCAGGAACTGGGTATGTCTTGTTTAATGAAAAGAAGGACTAGGGGAAACATGATAGCAATGTTCCAATATCTCAGGGGTTGCCACAAAGAAGAGGGAGTCAAGCTATTCTCCAAAACCCCTAAAGGCAGGACAAGAAGAAAAGATGGAAACTAATCAAGGAGAGAAGAAACCTAGAATTAAGGAGAAATTTCCTGACAGTGAGAACAATTAACCAGTGGAACAACTTGCCTCCAGAAGTTGTGATTACTCCAACACTGGAAGTTTTTAAGAAGAGGTTGGACAACCATTTGTCTGAAATGTACAGGGCCATGATGGCGAACCTATGGCACACACAGAGCCCTCTCACGCTCAGTTGCCCCAGCCCAGCTCCAGTCACATTTTTCCATCTCGTTTCACTCAATCAATTCCAACTTCTGGAGAAAGAAAAAGATCTCGCAAAGTTTGAATTGATTGAGTGAACTTTTTCACTTGCATACTTCATAATGGGGGAGATGGGATCCTGTCCTCCTCCTGAAGCACAATATGTGACCCTGTGTTGGCTCGGCAAAAAGCCCCAGTTTCTTTTCCTGCAGAGCTCCAGGTGTTGGGATGCCCCATCTCCTCGCTGGCCAGCTGGGATTCTTCAGGCACTTAGCTTGGACACCTATTAGCTCCACCCCACCCTCCGCCTCAGAGAGTGAGGCGCAAAAGTTTGGCCGGGATCGAGAGATGGAATCTTCAGGGAGCCGATCTAGCACTCAGGCTGGCTACAACACAAACATTCATTCTCAGCTTTGGGATTCCTACTGCAGTGGGCAGCAAAGCTAATTTGCCCCCTATGCCAATCTGGCAGGCAAAACAGGGAAAGGGGGTGGGGAGAAACAGTCCCATTGCCAAGGTATGCGTGGGTCAGAGGGGGACAGGAATTCCAACCTCAGCCTCCTGCTGTGGCATGGGGCTTTGGGCTAAGGTTGGAGGGAAGCACCACTGGCTCACTGGCACTCTCTCCTTCCCCAGTCTAGCTTGACTCGGGCAGCAGTGCAGCTCACATTGCCCTTTCCAAGCCCACTGTCGGTGAAGGTGGGCACCAGTGAGGGCTGGCTTTTCTTCTAGCTTTGTCCGGCTGTCGAGGGGGAAATGGACAGGGGCCTGGGGAGGAAGCCTGCGTCAAGCCAGACTGCATCAAGCGAGACGAAAAGAAGCCAGGTGAGCCCAACCCAGATGCCTCCTGGGTCCCCTCGTCCCAGAAGAAGCAACCTTACACTCTCTCCTCTCTGCTAGGCCCCTTCTTCACATGGGATCGCCCAGCAGCGTGAACAGAGAGGGAGGAGGGGGCAGCATTCCTGCCTGCTGCCATTTCTGTGTGCTAACACTGCTGTTCCCTTCTTCGCATGGGATCAGCCAGCAGCGGGAATGGAGAGAGGGAAGGGGGCAACGGCAGCCGCTAGCATGGAGGGGAGAGTGCCACACAGAAGTAGGAAGCGTCTGGGTGCTCCCTTTTCAGCACTCAGTGCCAAAAAGGTTTGCCATCACTGCTTTATAAATTTTATACTGATGGTACCACTTTATACCGCACTATTGAGGCCACACTTGGAATGCTGCATTCAGTTCTGGTTGCCACAATACAAAAAAGATGTTGAGATACTAGAAAGAGTTCAGAGAAGAGCAGCAAAGATGATAGGAGTTCTGGAGGTTAAACTATATAAGGGAACTAGGTATGTCAAGTCTAATGAAGAGAAGAACTAGGGGTGATATGATTGCAATCTTCCAGGACTTAGGAGGCTGTCCCAGAGGAGATGGGGACTAGCTTATCCTTCAAAGCAGATGAGGGAAGGACAAGAAGTCATGGCTGGGAGATCATTAAAGAGAGATCCAATCTAGAAGGTAAGAAGGTTTTTTTGTTTGTTTGTTTGTTTTTGTTTTTGACTGTGAGAACAATTGATCATTGGAACAGCTTGCCTGCTGGAGTTGTGGGTGCTCCATCATGGGAGGCTTTCAAGAAAAGATTGGAGGGCCATTTGTCTGGCATGGTATAAGAACTTCTTCCCTGCCAGGAGGTTTGATCAGAAGACTTCAAAGGTCCTTTCCAGCCCTGTGAGCCTATGCTAGGATATAAGGAACAGAAAGGAGTTTTGAACGGGTTGATATTAAACTCTCCAACCTCATTCTCTGCTTATACCAAAAAATGAACTAATATAATGAGTACATCCTAACATATGTCTCTCAGCCATCTTCTATAAGGCATTGTGTTACCTTCACTTTATTTTATTTGTTAAATATATATGCTGCCCATCATTCCCTCAAGCAACAGTAGGCAACTTGCAACAAGCTAGAAATGGGAATATAAAACATTAAAAAATAAAACCATAAATATTTCCATTAGAATTAACAAAGATAGCTAAGGAAGGAGCAATAGATAGTAGGGCAGAGGTAGACCAGGGGTGGGTTCTAATTTTTTTTACTACCAGTTCTGTGGGTGTGGCTGATTTTGTGGGCGTGGCTTGGAGGTCATGTGACTGGGTAGGCATGGCTAGTTGGTCATGTGACCGGGTGGCCATGGCTATGTGTATAGGGACTACTCAGAGGGCTGAAAAAAGTCATTTCTGACAGGTCCTCACACTTTTGACTGGTCCTCACACTTATGACCATCCTCACATTTATGCCCGTGCAGCATTCTTAACAACCATGTCACTCATTTCACAACTGCTTCTCTTCACCATGGTGACAAGATAGGGCAAAAACGTAAAATGTGAGAACAGTCGTAAGTTCGAGGACTAGTCAAAAGTGCGAGGACCAGTCAAAAATAACTTTTTCAGCCCTCTGAGTAGTCCATATGCATAAAAGGATACAGCAATAGAGAGGGATGAAGGAAGGGAAGGGAAATTAGAGTAGGAGTGAGGGTAAGAGAGGGAGGAAGAGAGGAGGAGAAGGAGAAAGGAAGAGGAAGTAGGGAGAGAAGAAGAGTGGGGGAAAGAAAAAGTAAGAAGGAAAGAAAAGAGAGAGATGGTAGGTTTGAGGAGAAAGATTGGTGTACAATAAAAAAGATGAAAGAGAAGAAAGCCAACCCCAAACAAATATAAAAACATTAAGATAAAAATGAATTGTCAAACTTTAAAGAATAAAAGAGAACAAATACGAATAAATAGCAATAATTAGAAACACAAACATACATACAATGTATTTTCTTTGAACAGAGTATTTGGCAGGTTCACAAATTAAACAGTGTTTAATCATTTCAATTAAGTTTACAATTTCTATTTTCCTTTTTGCCATATTTATTCCTCATCTATTTTTTTTAAAAAAAACAATATTACCCTTCATCCTCATCTCTAATCTTAATCAAATTCAATTTTTCCCTTCTATTCTATATTATACCCCTTCCCGTTGTCATCTATTTTTATATTCATCCTCACATTGGTTAATTGTGTAATATTACAGTTGTTTAATACAAATTCAACATTTTAATATAAATCAGTTATATAACTATCTTTTTGTATATTAATCAATATGAACATGAATATTCCAATTATTTCCATGCAATCCAATTTCTTACAAATCAATTAATTATAATACAGGCTCCGACTCAACCCTTCCAAGACAGAGAGGCTGTGGCTTCCGGCCTCGCAATATGGCCAGCTGATGCCATCGCTGGCTATTGGGGGCAAGTCATTGGCCCCCACAGATAGGGCTCACAACTTGGGGATCCTCCTGGATGCACAGCTGTTTTTAGAAGAGCATATGATGGCCGTGGCCAGGGGGACTTTTTATCAGGTTCGCCTGATACGCCAGTTGCGTCCCTATCTGGATCGGGACTCCTTATGCACAGTCACTCAGGATCTCGTCATTTCCCGCCTGGACTACTGTAATGCTCTCTAGGTGGAGCTCCCTTTGAGGAACACCTGGAAGCTCCAACTGGTGCAGAATGCAGGCGAGCAGGGGATTATGGGAGCAAGGGGGCACTCCCATGTGACACCTCTCTTGCGCGAGCTGCATTGGTTTCCGGTGGTCTTCCGGGTGCACTTCAAGGTGTTGGTTATCACCTTTAAAGCGCTCCATGGCATAGGGCCTGGGTACTTGCGGGACTGCCTTCTACCGCCGATAGCCTCCCACTGGTCAGTACACTCCCACAGAGAGGGACTCCTCAGGGTGCCGTCAGCCAGGCAATGTCGGCTGGTGGCACCCAGGGGGAGAGACTTCTCTGTGGCAGCACCAGCCCTCTGGAACGATTTGCCCCGGAGATCCGCATGATATCTGATCTCCGGGCTTTTCACTGTGCCCTAAAAACTTTTTTATTTTGTCAAGCTGGGCTGGTGTAAACTCCCCCCCTTTAGCTTTTTAATTGTCTATGGGTTTTAAATTTTAAAATAGTCTATGGGTTTTTTAAATTTTCTGGGCCAAAAATTGTTTAATTCTTTTACAAATCTTAAATTTTGTATTGTAATGTTTTTATTCTTGGCTGTGTACTGCCCTGAGTCCACCAGGAGAAGGGCGGCATATAAATTTAATAAACTAAACTAAACTTAACTATATTTACCAATAATAACAAACCAAATAATTTCCCCCATATATTCCTCCAAACCACAACTTAACCATTTCTGCTTTCAAGACAATATACAATTAATAGTATATCAATTATTACAATTCCCTAGTTAAATAGAGCTTTTTTTTCTTTTGTGTTTTAAAATCTTGATCTCTCCTCTTTTGCCCTAAATTTCCCATTGTTTGCAGTTTTGCACCTACCTTTTTTTGGTGAGGAAAAAGAAAAAGCAATCTCTCTCTGCCTCATTTTGTCATGTTGCAGCAAAGACCCTGCTTTACTTTCAGTTTCGCTTTTTCAGCATAGCTAGAGGGAAAAAAAACTGATCCAGCACTGTTTGCATGTAGCAAAAGACCCCTGCGCAAAACAGCTGAGAGCAAATCAACTGAGAGTCGGGAGGCCGATCTAATCAACTTTGGTAATTAACCTATGCTGAAGCTGAAAGGGGCTGTTTTTTCTATTTTTGCAGGCACCGGTCTACTCATTTGTTTTCTTTTACCATTGATCAGCTGTAGGGCGGCTCTTTGAAGCCCCGCGGCAAGAGTTTAAACAGTTTTTTTCCCTCTAGCCATCAGCTGGGACTCAGGAGGCAGCAATAGATTGGGAGTGGGTGGGGTAAGAGAATGGCAACCGGCCAGGAATGGTTCAGGGGCATGGCTAGCCAATCTTATTACCGGTTCTCCAAACTATTAATTTTTTTTACTACCAGTTGCGATCGGATTCTTGCGATCCGGTGCGAACCGGGAGCAACCCACCACTGAGGTAAACTATTCTTTTCATCCACTCCACCATGGAGTGTCCCACTTGGTAGAGTCAGATTTTAAGGGTCTTGTGGAAGGCCAACGGGGAGTTTTTATTTCCCCTTGAAGATATATCTTTCAAAATGCATGATTTTTTTGTGTTGGCTGAGAGCTGCACAGCGAAGTATAGATTTCAGCTCTCCTGCGGTGCTGACTCTGCTATAATTTCTCCAAAGTACAATTCATCATAACGTTGTATAAAAATTCCAAGGGAATGAATTTCTCATCAGTAACAGTCAGAAATATCTACCTGTGGAGTAGAAGAGAAATTAACCGGAATAGAAATCTTGAGAAATTGATGGTACTGAGCTTTGTCTTTGAAATGCTAATCTGTGTAGAAGCATCAAGGAAAAATCTATTGTTTTCCTTATATAAGTATATTTTTACACTTCAACAATGAAAATAAAAACATTGTATGTAAATATATTCCTATGTTCATTTATACTTGACACTCATTTTATTCCCCACCAAATCTAATTGGTTGCCCTCCGATAGCCTGTCTTGTCTTAATATTTGAAGCAGAGTCCTTCTGAACCTCATCATCATTTCCATCTCAATGTATAATAAGATTTATAATGTTACACTATTTATATGCAGGTGAGAATAGCTGCAAATATAAACAACAAATGACATTTAAGGTATGCAGAACACGTTCGTCAATATTCAAAGGAATTTTTTTTTTTTAGCTTATGAAACTGAATATTGTATGTTGTTTTAAAAAATAAATCTCTAGACCTTCGGAACATTATTCAGAAAATTAAATCGGAACTGATTATACAACTTTTCATCTCCTTTTTCAAGCATGTAGAAAGAGTTGGGAAAACAAAGGCAAAGCTACTATATATTATTATTCTTTTGAATCTAATTTCCTAATCAAAGTTAAGCAGCTTAAGCAGAATGCTTGGGAAACTGAATGAAGATTTAAATCACTTTGTTCTATCTGTTGCTAATATTTCTTCTTGACTTACAGATGCAAGTTTAAGTTACTTGTTGAACTTGCAAAGAAGCCAAGCATTGTTTTGATTTAATTCTTTGGTCTTGCTTAAATAGAGGAGGGAGAACATGGTTTAATTGTTTCTGTAAAAGAAATAATTACATGGAACAGATCCTCCTTTAAAACAGTTAAATGTGCACTTTTCAGAATATTTATCCAGATTAATCTCCAAATTCCTCAGAATATTTGCATATACATTAAACATTTGACCAATATTTGGCTTTATATCTGAACATCTGGCATGTCCCATTTGTGTGCTTTCTGATACATATCTGGAATGTAATTATAACATTTATATCCGTATCTTACGGATGTGGTGGCTCAGTGGCTAAGATGTTGAGCTTGTTGATCAGAAGGTCGGCAGTTCAGCTGTTTGAATCCCTAGTTCCGCATAATGGAGTGAGCTCCAGTTACTTGTCCCAGCTTCTGCCAAACTAGCAGTTCAAGAGCACATAAAAATGCAAGCAGAAAAATAGGGACCACCTTTTGTGGGAAGGCAAAAGGTGGTCTGTGTGCCTTCAGCATTTAGTCATGCCGTCCACATGATCACGGAGACATCTTCGGACAGAGCTGGCTCTTCGGCTCAGAAACAGAGATGAGCACCGCCCCCTAGAGCCAGAAACGATTAGCACTTATGTGTAGGGGAACCTTTACCTGATCCCTATCTTATTTTAAGTACATGCCTGAACATTAGTTAGTGTAAACCATGGTGGCCCAGGCTACTTCTAAGCCGTTTCCATAGGCTAAACCATTACTATTCAAGATCATCTAGTAAATGTTACCAGTGCAGAGTTCTCTGGATAGGATTCCCCAAATTTTATTCTTCTACAGTACCATATTTCTCCTTCATATAAGTAAATATTCTCAAGATGAGCACTTGGAGACCACATGGGTATAAAAACACTGCCTATGCCCTAAGACCGTGATGGCGAACCTATGGCACGCATGCCAGAGTTCTGATGGGACATGAGCTGTTGCCCCAGTTTAGCTCCACCACGCATGCGCACGTGCCTTCCGCCACCCAGCTGTCTTTGGGTCTTTGGGCCGCACATGTATGGAGGCATGGCACATGCGGGGGCTGTGCACACAGGGGCAGGGCGCAAGTGCGAGGGCCACACGCTGATTGCATTTTGGGGGTTCAGGTATGCTTGTGCACTTTGGGCACTCGGTCCTGAAAAGGTCAGCCATCACTTCCCTAGGATGTCAAACCACCTAGTAGGCCTGTATTACCTATCATCTATCCCATCTCTTCCTCTTTCCTCTTACCTGTTATCTATTGCCTTAGCTTCTTATGACTATAACTTTGTTCTTTGCATCTCATGATTTATGTTGCTTGCCTTTATTTAGTGTCCTATTACAATTTATGTTGTTTGCTTGTTTAGTATCCTATGACTATCACTGTATCTTATGATTTATGATGATTGTATTTTATGTTTATGATCACAATTTATCCCTCATTGCTTGTATGTACACTGAGACCTTTTGCACCAGAGACAAATTCTTTGTGTGTCCAATCACACTTGGCCAATAAAGAATTTTAAAATAAATAAATAAAAATGTTTTCTTGGCAACAATATGGGAGTGATTCACAGTGAGATCTCTTCCTTGTTGGTACCACTGGCAAATGCCCTTCTGCAGTCAATATTTTTTTATTGCAACTAATGGCAAGGGTGGAACCAGCCAAAGAAAATAGCTCAGGCATCTCAATTATGCACTGCCACATTGTCACTTTGACTGGACACAGCTGTGACCTTGCCAAAATGCTACCGCAGGATGACTATCACATGCGCACGTCTTGGAACATTGGAAATGTTGTGATAGGGATGAAGGATATGAACTAATCTACCATGGTGTGTCCAACCTCAACGCTGTGGTTATCATAGTAGGTGCTGATCTGCCATGTTGTCGAGGTCCAGCAACACCTTAACTACCTCATATTAGCTGTTATTGATCCTGCTGCCTATTGATTATCCATTTTTGGCTTATGATCTCATAACTGGATGTGACAAAGATGAGAAAGAATAACTTTGAATGAAACTACAAGATTGTGTAGTTACATGTCCACAAGACTTGCTTCTTTTCTGCAGCAACCTAAAAACAGTCATTACAGACATGTCCTGGAAGGCTACAGTTGTCACAGTAAAATGGATATAGTTCATGAAATGATGGTGGATAGCAAGTCCAGGAGTTTTCCAAAACCAACAACATCATCATCATCACCAAGATAAACCCATGTCAGCCAAGTTACATATGCCAGCAGCAACTACAACAGCCAGATTGATTTGGTCCTCGTGTGATGAGGTGACTTCCCTGCTTTCATGGATATAAAGATCATTCCATCCACTCACTTCGGCCAGCAAGATAAGATGCTCATTGCCGATATAAAGATCATCAAACAGGCAAAGAGGAGATACGGCAAAAGGAGCTGGAGAAAATCAAGCTACAAGATCACAAGGAACACAAACACAAAAATGTGTTTGGGCTGTTTTCAGGAAGTTGAGTCATGGCAAATGGATTTTTTTAGCTTTCAACATTTTACTGCTTATCCAAGTAGCTTCTTCAGGCTGTCCCAAAGGTGCTTTTCCAAGAGGCAACTGGACTTTCTTTGAAGATGTTTTGCTTTAAAGAAAAGCCCAGAAAGTCCAGTTGCCCCTTGGAAAAGCACCTTTGGGACAATCAGGACCTGGATGATTGAGAATCTCCATGAACTTCTTCAGTCTGGTTAGGGGATCTCATAAAAGTTCTCCAGGTAATTTCACTTCTCACTTAATCTGCTCGTTAGGTGACTGGGCAGAGAGTCATTAAGAGTAGTTGTTCCTAAATCCTTCTCTTAGGTGGGTCATAAAAAAGAAAAGAAGTCCAGTTGCCTCAACTTCCAGACAACAACTGAGAATCTTCATTGTCATTTGGGCTATTTTGTTTTCTTAGAAAGATTTAGTGATTTTTTCAAAGAACCCAAATGGCAATTAAGGGGGAAAAATGCAAGTAATCAAGTAGAATATTCGATTTTATAGAACTAAACAACTCATTGCAGCCCATAAAAGAGTCTGCTTTTTTTTAAAAAAATCAGCATAAATAAATATCGGTGGACAGTATGAAGCTTCTTTAGTCCAAGTCAGCATTCTTGAAGGTTTGCTTAACACGACTCTTCTCCTTTCCTGAAATAATTCTTGTAACAACCACATCTTTCAGCCGGTGCTGCATGCTTGTCAGACATAATACAAATAATAGTGCAAAGCAGCAGCTAATAGTGGAATGTTAAGCCTGCTATCTGAGATATTTCAGCTTGTCTCAAGATGTTAAATGAGAACAGTTCTTAAAATATATCACTTGCAGTGATTTCAGGTCTCACTTAACTTCATATTAGCAACATTGGCACAATTGTTCTGTGCATCATTAGTTCCTCCCTTTGACATAAAGACAAACTAACAGCAAAATCTCTTCCAGTAAAATCTGTATTAAACCCTTTTATTTTTTTGCTGATTCTTGACACTTGCATTGTTTTCCATTGCAGACCTTTAAAAAATATTTCGTTTGGAAATCATGCATGGGTTTTAAGTAATTAACAGGCAATGTGCTAGTTCACATGGGCCACAATTCATGACATATAAATCTATGATGTTGGTTTAAAGAGCCAGGATAATTAATTGGCTGAATACCCCAGAGTTTGATGTTGGCTTAAAAATCTGATTTGTTTGATTATACTCAACCACTATGTGAATGACATAAGAGTAAAATTTCTTACAGTTTAGAGAGTTTGGTGGCTTTGGGAAGTCTGTATGTCCATGTGAACTGGTCATTCAGATCTTTGCTTATTAAACTGTAAACCCTGGTTAACATAGCTTAGCATTTTATAACTACAGGCCCTTGATTAGCTCATCTTCCATAACTTCCATGGTTATATGGAGGGAAGTAAGCAGTGGGGTGCCACAAGGTTCCATCTTAGGCCCAGGAGTCTTCAATATCTTCATAAATGACTTAGATGAGGGAATAGAAGGGGAACTTACCAAATTTGCAAATGATACTAAGCTGGCGGGAATAGCTAACACCCTAGAAGATAGGCTCAAGATCCAGATGGATCTTCACAGACTTGAACTGGGCCCTATCTAACAAAAAAATGTGATACTGCCATTCAAGTGGAGAAGGGGGAGCATGGCCTGTGTCATCAGATATTTTACAACCTATATCCTGGCACCAAGGGGCCTGAGAAGGGAACTTTACCTGCAGAAATTTATATGACAGCCATGTGGGTTGTCTCACTTTAAAGGGTAGTGGTGGGAATGCATGGTTGTTCCGGGTCTCAAAAGAAATAGTAAAGAAAATACCTTCAAACTTGTGGATTGGCCAAAATCTGCATTCTGACTAAAAGGGAGGGGTCTCTACCACTTTAATCCTATTGTTTTGCCTAAGGGTATTCAGATTGTGCTTTAGCTGGATGGCTTTCACTTCGGCTTAATAAAAGAATCCTTTTGAACAACTACGTTTCAAGAGTTCGTACTTTCTTAGGTTGGAAGGAGAGGCAATCCTTACAGTAGAGAAAAGTAAAGTCGTACACTTAGGTAAGAAAAACCAAAAGCACACATATAGACTGGGTGAAACCAGGCTTAATAGCAGTAACTGTGAGAAGGATCTTGGAGTCTTAGTGGACAACTGGCCAAATATGAGCCAGCAGTGTGCAGCAGCAGCCGAAAAAGCCAATGCAATCCTAACTTGCACTAACACAGGGATATAATCAAGATCAAGTGAGGTACTAATACCACTCTATAAAGCCCTTGTAAAACCACACCTAGAGTACTGCATCTAGTTTTGGTCACCACACTATAAAAAAGATGTTGAGACTCTAGAAAAAGTGCAAAAAAGAATATCCAGGATGATGAGGGGACTGGAGATTAAAACATATAAAGAACAGTTACAGGAACTGGGCATGGCTGGTTTAGTGAAGAGAAGGACCAGGGGAGACATGAGAACAGAGTTCCAATATTTGAGGGGCTGCTCCAGAGAGGAGGAAGGGGTCAATCTATTCTCCAAAGCACCTGAAGACCAGACAAGGAATAATGGATGAAAACTGACCAAGGAGAGATTCAACCTAGAAATAAGGAGAAATTTTCTGACAGTGAGAACAATCAACCCATGGGACAGAGGTTGCCTTCGGAAGTTGTGGGAGCTTCATCACTTGAGACTTTCAAGAAGAGACTGGGCTGTCATTTGTCAGAAATGATGTAGTTGGACTAAATGACCTACAAGGTCCCTTCCAGCTCTGTAAATCTGTAATATCTTCCCTAATCAAGAAAGATTGGACAGCCATTTGTTCAATGTGCTATAAGGATTCCTGCCTTGGTCAGGGAAAGACTAGAAGATCTCCAAGTCCCTTCCAACTTTATGATTCTATGAACCTCTTGCCGTATTTTTCCTAACTATAACACATCAGAATATAGCTTTTCCAGAGAATTAAATACAACTGACCCTCATCATGGTCAGATCACTCACTCCTTCGACTAGACTTTTGAGCCACTACCCTCCACCGCCGGGAAATGGAACTGACCAGGTGGTTCCGTCCCAGGTACCTGATGGACCCTGATAGGTTCCTGATGGAGCTTGGGCCATTCCCTGAGGCTCTGGCTCATGACTTGACTGAAGAACTGGTGGCCGCCTGAGATAGGGCGCCGCTGGAGCTTTAGACCACGTTGTGCCTTTGCGGCCCCTGATATGGTGCTGATCTCAACTGGCTCCCTGGTTTTCTGAGGAGCTAAGGGGGATGATGCACCGGAAAAGACGCGTGGAGAGTGATCGGAGGGCAAGCCATTCCAAATCTGACAGGACACTGGTGAGGTCTCATATTAAGACCTACCTGGTGACAATAAGAGCATCAAAATCTAATTATTTTTCTGCTCTTGTTGAGTCTGCAGATAATTGCCCAGCTCTCCTGTTTAGGGTGACCCACTCCCTACTTCATTTGGGAGCACGGGAGGACCCCTTGCAGGGTAGAGCTGAGGCTTTTGTGCAATATCTGCATGACAAAATCGCTCAGATTAGGGAAGGCCTGGACTCCGACTGGGTAGGTTCAGATGGAGTGATGGAGGTAGGTCTTGAGAATGTTATCTGGGAGGAGTTTGACCCTTTGGCTCCCGAGGATGTGGACAGGATTCTGGGTAGACTTAGCTCTGCCACATGTTTATTGGACCCGTGTCCCTCCTGGTTGGTGCTGGCCTCCCGGGTAGTCACATGAGGCTGGCTCCAGGGGATTATTAATGCTTCTTTGAGTGAGGGCTTCTTCCCCTCCACCTTGAAGGAGGCAGTGGTGAGGCCCCTACTCAAGAAGCCTTCCTTGGACCCAGCTGTATTAGCGAACTATCGTCCAGTCTCGAACCTTCGCTTTGTGGTGAAGGTTGTTGAGAGTGTGGTGGTGCGACAACTTCCCCAGTATCTGGATGAAGCTGTCTATCTGGATCCATTCCAGTCGGGCTTCAGACCGGGGTACAGCACAGAAATGGCATTGGTCACATTGGTTGATGATCTTTGGAGGGCCCAGGACAGGGGTTGTTGCTCTGTCCTGGTCCTATTACAGCTCTCAGAAGCTTTTGATACCATCGACCATAGTATCATGCTGCGCCAATTAGAGGGGTTAGGTATAGGGGGCAATGTGTTGCGGTGGTTCTCCTCCTTCCTCTCTGACCATAAGCAGTTTGTGTTGGCAGGGTGTCAGAGGTTGACCTCGAGGCATCTTGTTTGTGTGGTGCTGCAAGGGTCAGTCTTCTCACCCCTTTTGTTGAACATTTATGTGAAGCCACTGGGTGAGATCATCCATGGTTTCAGGGTGAAGTTTCATCAGTACGCTGATGATACTCAGCTGTACATCTCCACCCCGGACCACCCCAGTGATGCACTTGACGTGATGTCCTGGTGTCTGGAGGCCGTGTGGATCTGGATGGGGAGAAACAGGCTCAGACTCAACTGAGTGGCTGTGGTTCCTGGTGTCCCAGTAGAGCCAGCTGATTCCATTGCTGACTATTGGGAGTGAGACCTTGGCCCCCACAGAAAGGACCCGCAACTTGGGTGTCCTCCTGGATGCACGACTGTCACTTGAAGAGCATGTGACGGCTGTGGCCAGGGAAGCTTTTTATCAGGTTCGCCTGATTTACCAGTTGCGCCCCTTTCTGGACTGGGACTCCTTGCGCATGGTTACTCATGCCTCGTCACTTCCCGTCTGGACTACTGTAATGCTCTCTACATGGGGGTCCCCTTCATGAGCACTTGGAGGCTCCAACTGGTCCAGAATGCAGCCGCGCGGGCGATTATGAGAGCGACTCGGTGCACCCATGTAACACCCTTCCTGCACTGGCTCCTGGTGATCTTCCGGGTGTGATTCAAGGTGCTGGTGACCATCTTTAAAGCGCTCCATGGTTTAGGACCCAGGTACTTACGAGACCACCTTCTGCTGCCAATATGCTCCCACAGAGAGGGACTCCCACAGACAGGGACTCATGGTGCTGTCGGCCAAACAATGTTGACTGGCAGCCTGCAGGGGGAAAGTCTTCTCTGTGGGGGCACCTGCCCTCTGGAATGAATTTCCCCCGGATTTACGGAGGATCCCTGACTTATGCACCTTTCGCTGTGCCCTCAAAGACGCTATTATTCCAACAAGCTGGGCTGGCCTAAATAGGAATTTTAATTGGGATTTACTTTTAATGATTAGGGCCAAATTGTTTAATATGTTTTTTGAACTGCTTTTAAATTTTGTATTTGTGTTTGTTTTACTATTGGCTGTGCACCACCCTGAGTCCTCTGGGAGAAGGGGAGTATAAATAACAACAGCAACAACAACAACTCAACTTCACTATGGTGCAGCACTAAACATGCTTGCAAGAACCTAATCCAGGACTATGTTAGCAAAAATAGTATTATGTTTGTGCCAACTGATAATCAATATTTAACTATGTCCATCATTTAAAAAAAACCCCTGTGAACAGACTAGAAATTTGAGGGGAAACTGAAGTGTAAAAGCCTTGAAAATACAGCAAATAAAAGGCAATTCATCGTTGATATTTATCCTTGCTGGCAGTTAGTCAATAGAATTCATACTTTTATTAATAATATAAGCTGTGTCAAGTACTTGCTAATAGATCATATTTACTGACCAAATACATAATAACATTATTCATTTTTATTTAATCATTTTCTACCCATACAGCACCACCTACCTGCATTTCTCTCTTTGATGAAAACGTTTGAAAGGATCTGTGTGAATTTACTCCTCTTTTCAAAAAAGCTGAAAACTACTACACATCAACTTTTAAAATATAGCTTTAAAAACATTTAAACTTCCATTAGAGAGCCCTCTTACAATCCTTTATTTGCATTGGAAAAAATCTGAAACCTTGGTTGGTATTCTATAATAAAGATAATTGTATTATCCTTTCTTTAAACTCCTGGCAGATCTGTACAGGTAGCACAGATCAATATACGACCACAATTGAGCTCGAAATTTCTGTTGCTAAGCAAGACAGTTGTTAAGTGAATTTTTCTCTATTTTATGACCTTTCTTGCCTTCATTTGTTAAGTGGACCACTGCAGTTGTTAAGTGAGTAACACGATTATTAAGCGAATCTGGCTTTCCATTGCCTTTGCTTATCACAAGGTCACAAAAGGAGATCACATGTGTCAAGGTTCCAAGTAACACACACACACACACACACACACACACACACACACACACACCCTCAATAGAATCAAACTCCGAGGCTTGAATTTCCTCAAAGCTAACTTTTATTAGAGATGTCATATTGGCACATCTGTGAAAACCCAAATCTGAGAGCTTCCAGGTTTTCCACACCCAAAAGAAAGTTTAAGACCTTGCCCCTCACCCACATGTCCACCACACATCCAATCAGTGCTATAATTTTTAAACTATGCTATAATTTTAATTATCAATTTTATGATGTTTATGTATCTTTTATTTTTTCTTGACTGTACACCGCCTTGAGTCCTGCGGGAGAAAGGCGGTATAGAAATATAATAAATAAATAAATAAATAAATAAAATCAGGTACCCTCCTTCTTCTTCCCACCACAGCCACAGGGCCCCATCCATGGCCTTGGCTTTCTATAAATAATTTTATTTTAACTACGTCTGTTCTTCACTCCATACAATCCCCCCTCCCAATTTCCCACAGTAGGATTTGTGACAGGCCTGAAGTCTGAAGGCACAAAGGTAGAAAGATGGCTTCCAGGTCTGACAACATCATCCCTAGGACACGGCAACTGTCATAAATATGAGTCAGTTGCCAAGCGTCCAAACTTTGATCACGTGACCAGGGGGATGCTACAATGGTTGTAACTGTGAAAAATGTCATAAATCACTTTCTTCAATGCAGTTGTAACTTTGAACTGTCACTAAATGAACTGTTGTAAGTCTAGAACTACCTGTATTTCTTCACCCAAATATGTAATTATGGCATAAGTTATGTTTATTATTCGCAGATCTTTTAAAATGCAAGTTTCTATCACAAATATTCCTTTGTCTCTGACATACTAGTTTTATTCAGGTGTTCAGAACGCCATGATGTTTCATGACCTATTTAAACTAGGTGCAACCTGCTAGAAATCTCCACCTAAACTTCTGAATTTTCAGTTGCAAACCAGGTGGCCTAACCCATGAATGGTCTTCGAGGGCTGACAGGAGTGTCTCCAGTAGTAAAAAAAGGAGAAAAAAAAGACTTCTCTTGAAATTCCTGTTAACTGTATATCCACTGAAGATCTATTCCAGATCCTGCCAATCCTATCTCTGAGGACACCTCCCTCTGCATCTGAGATCTCAACGTGTCCGATAATTATGGGTTTGAAAATTACCTGAGATTCACATCCATTTGATGAGTTTGGTCAGGTTGAGTTCTTGTCTATTTGAACCATCAATTTGATCCAGGAACAAGCTTCCACAAAAGTCCTTCTCATTGCCAATTCAATTCAGAAACACTGAACTGGATCCCAGACATCAATTTCAGTTGGGCTTGGGGGCGGGGGGGGGGGGGTAGAAGCTTCTGGATTCAATTGCTTTTATACTGAAAATTCAACTTAAAGGTGGATTTGAGCAAATCACCTTGGAATGAATCTAGCAAGAAAAGCTTGTTACAATCTTTGTGTGTATCATTCTCAGCTGGGCCGTCAGCCTGACTCCCACAACTGTCCTTAAGAGAAATGTCAGCAGAAACTGAGATCCTTTGGAGGCAAAATATTCTTTGAAGGCTCCATTGAATTTTCCCCAATCTGTTGATCCTCTATAAATCCACAGACTCAAGGAAATCTGTTTGCTTCCTTCTCAGTCCACCTTCTCCAGTGGAAGGAGGCCATGATTTTCAGTTAATTGATCTGATAGTCCATCCTACTTTGTACATCTATACAGTACTGACATACAAATATTCCAAGCATTTTGGGATTCAAATCCTAACAGCTAAAATTCAGTGCCTACAAACTTTTTGGCATAAATCAATTAAAGGTAAAGGTTTCCCCTCTCCAGTTGTGCCCGACTGTAGGGAGAAGTGCTCATCTCCGTTTCTTAACCAAGGAAGACAGCATTGTCTGAAGACATTTCTGTGGTCACATGACTATACGCCGAGGGGCATGGCATGCTGTTATTTTCCCACCAAAGTGGTACCTATCTATCTACTCACATTTGCATGCTTTTGAACTGCTCAGTGGGTAGGAGCTGGGACAAATAATGAGACCCCACTCCATTGTGCAGGCTCGGGTCTCAAACCCAGGCTGTCAGTTTCTTTAACCGCTGAGCCATTGTGCCACCGCCACCCCCCAATAAAACAACCAGAGGGATCAATTCAGCTGAAATCAATTTGGTCATTTAGCTTTTTAGACCAGAATGAGACCTTGTTGATAAAAACAAACCCTACTGGCATTCCAATTCATTTCCTTTGTATGGCTCATCCTGGGGGCCCTAAAATCCCTGGCCTTAGAAATTGATTGACAGACTTCAATTATACTTACACACAAAGGAATTCTACGCTATGGGCCCATTGCTTTCTCTTTTGTTTGTTTCACACACAAAATACTCTCACATGCACACCATTGCTCAAAAACAGCCACCTGATTGCTAGCAGAAGAATTTCCCTACTCATCTAGAAAGTTTTAAGATAGCTTCAGCAAGTTATTGTCATAAATCTACAAACTGGGTTGATTGAGAGTAATTACTTTAATAAGGGTGTCATAAGAGGAAAAAGTAAATAGGGGAAGCAGTGAGTGATCCATGAAGCGTATGTGATTGAAAGGAAAAAGAAAAGCAACTCAGTACGCAGACAGTGACTATTCTAAAATTGATGGATTTGAGGATTGGCAAATACTTTTGGAGTGCTACTGAATATAAATGGGGAGTGTTTGTTAGCTCAGAAGCCCTGTCTTACTCTAAATATTTAAACACGGCTCTAGAATTCAGAAGTGTGTTTTGAAATGACTTGTCATAGGAAGTTGGGCCATAAATTAAGAAAAGTTCACATCATCTAACACAGTGTATTTGTCAGTATTCCAAGTAATGCACCTATTGAAAGCATAACTCCTAGGCAGGTAGATTCCTCAAAGGATATGTTTATTGGATACATCATATTGGCACAGCCAGTGAAAATCAACTCTGACACTTCCTGCGGTTTTCACCTAATTAAAAGAATCAAACTCCCCCCTCCCAGGTGTCACTGGTCACTCTTCTCCACTTTCAATGGCCACCTGTTCCAATGACCTTGGTTCCCACAAGAAAGCATTTTGTTTTAACTGGAGTCTGGCTATCTACTTCTCCACACACACACACACACACACACACACACACGCCTCCTTTCTGGCTTCATGGCAACTATGAGGTAGCACAAGATGGCTTCAGCCAGTTTCACTTTAGAGTTGACAGTATTCTTAGTTTTGTAAACTTTTAAGAGGTATAGACTGGGAGTTTGAAGTCTACACCTCTTAAAGTTCACAAAGCTGAGAATACACTGATCTAACAGATATAGGCCAATTGAAGAGGAAGGAATGTAGTTTGAGAAGACTTGACTTAGGCAGAATGAGTAAATCAATCATTCAAATACCCTAAGCAAATATCTATTACCAATCACTCAGAGTCCCTTAAGTGAGATGGGCATGGGAGAAATTTAATAAACAAACAAATAGGTAAACAAATAAATAAAATTAGGGCCACACTCTGCAATGGCCATTGATGGCCGTACTATGTTTGTTTCAGGGACAGCATGTCATCTGTCTATCTTTGACTTTAGCATCCAAATTTAGACAGATTCATTTTCCCTTTTATGCAAGAGAAGGAAAGCAATTCAGCACAAACACAGTAATAAATACGGCAACTGGAATCTAGCTCATTGCCCGCTAAAGCAACCAAACCAAACAGCCTCAGGTAGGAAATTTCCAAAGAGGTTATTGGAGATTTATTGCCCAATCGCTCAACTGGTATAGGCCAAGATGAATCTGGGCACTGGGCTTAATGCGGACTTAAAGCTAGACACTTTTGAGGTCATTTAGTCAAGAGCCCAAAGGACATTTGTCCCCTTTTGAGCTACTCACTTCTGAGGTTCCTGGGAGGCTGCTGTGAAATTAGTCACCAAATTCAAAATCATAAACTGAGAGCCTTGTAAAGGCTTACAACTAAAGAATCCATGCATTAGAAAACAGACCTGGGCATTATAGTTGAATACCATTAAATAATGACAGAACACAATCACTTCAAAGGAAGAACTTAAAAAAAAAAAATCCTAACGGGGGATAACTTTGACAACTTTCAGATGAGAAAAGAATTCTAATAAAATATAACATGGGCAGAAAAATAAATATTACTGCGGTTGGATGGAGCCAGTAATCTGAAGAAGCTGATGTGACTATTATTTTCATTCTAGACTTACTGTATTTTGTTTACATTCAAAAATTTAGGCATAAACCCATTTACAAATGAAGCTTATACATATGTGAAAGTTGCTATAACAATAAGCAAAGCATTTTGCACAACAATGCCTGAACATCTAATAACTCACAGAATAAAACTTGTGATTTTTCTGAATCCAAATTCTCCCTAAATGATAAAATAATAAGCATCCTTTTGGTATAGGAAACCCCCATTTGGTAATACAAAATGTTAATTGGATGTTATATCATTGGTCAGCATTCTTGCACACAGACCTTGCTTCTACAGGACAGCATGCACCACCGATGGTCCCGATCCATAAATCCCTCAATCCTAAACACAATGATTTTCTCAAACATTAATTCAATTATGCAAGAGTTCGGCAAACTTTTATTGAACATCTGAGGGCCCTTTATCAATATTCTTTTTTTTCCACCTCCACATGTAAAGGGAAGTAAAAAAAATCACCTAGTAATAAAATACTGAAAACAACTTCCACGTACCTTCTAATCAGCCTCTACTTTCCAACAACAAATTATCTTGAGTTTGGGGAAAATCAGTTTAATGAGAATCGTCATTCTCATCCTCATTATTCCTTGATAGGGGGTGTTCACAGGTGCCATCAGTAATCTTTACCAACCAATTGTCAGGAGCTTTAGACATGAAATCTAATCCAATTTCCTTCTTGCTGTTTTTTTAAAGTAATATTTTAAGCTAGGTATATTTATTTTGCTTGTTTTAATCTGGACATGGGTGTGCATATGAATGTTGCCATGATTTATAAAAACACAACAATAATCAACCTTTTCCATAAATAAACAAAATGTCTTACCTGCAGTGCTTATGAGATCCTGTTAGGGTTTCAATGACAAAGCATTCGCCATCATGAAGACAGTATGCAAGATCCTTATCCTTGCATGGCTTAAAGTGCTCAGATTGTTCAATGGAATAGGTTGTTGTATCTAGAGAAGAAGGAAAAAACAGAATGGAAGATTTTAATACAATAGATATTATTCCCACGGACCATCAACTTTTACTTTAAAAAGACTCAGCTAGGAGGGTTGAGCGGATATGGAAATCACACCATTTGTCACTTTAGACTTCAAAATAATTACTGTATTTGGAGATGCCAGCCAGTTGCAAATCCATCGGGTGGTGAAAGTATCTATCCCACTTTTTTCTAGCTTACCAAGAAGTAGGCTGTGGTCTATTTTGTCAAATGCCTTCCTGAAGTCTAAGAATATTATGTCCACAGTATTTCGCTGGTCTTCTAATTTAGTCACTACGTTAGAGAATGAAATAAGATTGGTTTGGCATGAGATGTATTGCTATTAAAGATATACTCTCAGATCTATGGAAAGAAATAGGAGATTCTAATTTTCTCTTATCATAGTTCCTAGTATTGATTCTATGATGTTTTTTGAAGCATTGTAGAACATAGAACAATAGAGTTGGAAGGGACATTGGAGGTCTTCTAGTCCAACCCCTAGCTTAAGCAAGAAACCCAGACAAATGGCTATCCAGACTCTTCTTAAGAAGCTCCAGTGATGGAGCACCCATACCTTTTGAAGGCAAGCCGTTCCACTGGCTAATTGTTCTCACTGATTATTGTTCTCATTATGTACTTAAGAAACAGAGAGATGGTTAGGTCAACAACAGTCACTGGTTCTGAAAGAATGATGGGGAAGTGGAACACGAGAAGCTTGCATCTCCTAAAGTCAGAGCACTCGGTTGGTATTATCTACTCTCATCCGTTTGAATCTCTCTGAAGTTTCACATTGAATAAGATGCCGGGGATCAGACTGGCCCTTTCACATTTAATGCATGAGCTGTTACAATCACCATTTCCTCATTTTCATCTCTGTCAATCAGGATGTGAATTTTCCATCTAGAATCATGAACTATAAGACAACTTGCAAGGGTTTCCTATTATTGGAAGGAGTCTTATTGGATGTCAGCCATATAATAATTAACTCTGGGTTGATTTCTAAGGCATCAGAGATGTCATCTTTTGAAATTCAGTA
This sequence comes from Masticophis lateralis, assembly GCA_030761175.1. Classification (NCBI taxonomy): domain Eukaryota; kingdom Metazoa; phylum Chordata; class Lepidosauria; order Squamata; family Colubridae; genus Masticophis; species Masticophis lateralis. The sequence continues at coordinate 104,289,125 of JAUDYJ010000005.1, forward strand.
GGGATTGATGCCAAATCCTAGAGACATGCTTAAAATGAGTCATCAAGACTCAACTGATTCCATCTCATCTCCACCTATTACTTTTATATTTATAGTTTCCATCTGGCTGACAACTATCATGAATTTCATTATTTCCTGGTTGGAGAGACCCTTCTTTTCTCTGTTAAGCATTCCTGAATCATGACTTCTTCCATATTCCCCAAATTGCAAGTAATTATTCCCATTAAAACATTAATATGCTGAGTTTCTCCTTGCTTCCATTCCCACCAACAAAAATGCATTAGGTTTGAAGATATTAGAATAATATTAAAATATTATTGGATAAAAGATAGATAGTTAGTTAGTTAGTTAGTTAGATAGATAGATGATAGATAGATAGATAGATAGATAGATAGATAGATAGATAGATAGATAGATAGATAGATAATTAGGATGAAAGGATTTCTTAAGGTAGCCCAAATAAACCTGTACTTCTCACACACAAATCATAAATGTTGCAGCTTTCTGCTGCTTAGCAATAAATATCATGTTACCTTACTGCCACAAGGTTCTCATCTTGAATAGCCAAAACATATATATCCAGTATAGAAATAGAACCATAGGTGGGGAAGGAAAATAATGGTGGAATGAAAACAAAGGAAGCCACCCAGTTGTTGCCATCAAGGCCTAACAGTCCAGAATCCAAGTTAAATGCTCAAGCTTCTTTATTTCCATTTATATTTTTAAAAAATCAACAAAACCCAAGCCTATTTGCACCCTCTATGTCTTGTCTTTTGTGGCTCAGTTTCTCACACGCATTCCAGCATGTCCACAACAATTTGCCCTAATTAGATTCTAGGACATTAGCAAGTATATCAGAGGTATTGTGTAACACTACACAAAGCAAGAATATTGGGTTCATCTTAGCTGAAACAACACACTTTCATAATTGGAATAGGATGGAAATGAAAGAAATTATTTTCTTTGAACGTTCTTATTCTAGTTTTAACCGCCTCAGAACAGTTTCGTTATATGTCTCAGTGAGAGCTAGGCCTGATCATCGTTCTCTATTAAATCAATGTTATTCTGTAGGTAGAGACAGCCTTTAATTATCCTTTATCCAATCACCACAGAGCCAAATGTTGATACCATTACATTCTAATTTTTAAGCAGATCTTTCATACCACCGCATCGATAACATACAGCACAATGATTGGCCCCATTTGATTCGATCACATTTCCTCCAACAATTTTCTTTTTATAGATACACTCTACCAATAGAAGAGAATATTGCAGTTCAGGGTTGAAACATGGGGTCGCTGGTGCTCTCTGAGCTTGGTGTTTTTCTTGCAGACATTTTATTATCAAACTATCATGATGTTACCTAGTTTGGCAATGAAAACGTCTGCAAGAAAACCACCAAGCTCAGAGAGCACCAAGGACCCCACCGGTGTTCTATGATATTGCTGAAGAAAGGGAGAGGATGGAAACCCAGCTCCTGGCTATAAGAAATCATTCCAAATTTTGGAAGCACCACAATTTTGTGAGATGAGCAAGGATTGCAAAATTCTCTACAACTCCTTCAAATATAATGCAGTGGAGATCAGCAAAAGATTAAGCATTAAAGTACAATAAAAATTATTTATTAAGAACGTGAAATTGCCAGCACCTTATTCTAAACCAGGCTTCATAAAGTGGAAAAAGACAGAGGAACAAATGAACCTGAGCGGCTTCCTTTATTCTTTTATGAGTCCTTAGAACCAGTTTTTCACTTTTAGTGGTGATGAATGTGGCTTCTTGTGGCGATGGATGGATGGATATCATTTCTTTGCTCTGTGAAATGTGCTTAGAGCAGGTTTGAGCTCATCAACTAAATAAAACTAGGAACAAAAAGTAGGATGACTGGGTAGTTCATGAGTAATGCTCATACCTTCAGTTACTTGGGGGTGGGGAACCCCAACCATTCTGGCCTCTTCTGAGTGGTGTATAAAACTAGTAGGCAAACGTCTTAGCTTGAAACGTATTTATGTGTAGTGTTAACCTGATAGTGTGTGGTTCCTATAGTCCTAGGAAGCCTAGGAAGAAAATGTGAATGAATCAATAGAGTCAATACAAGTAATCCTCGACTGATGACCACAACTGACAGTTGTTAATCGAATCATGCCCCATTTTGTGACTACCGCAGTTGTTAAGTTAGTAACATGGTTATTTGCATGACTTCCCCTTTGGCTTTGCTTGTCAGAAGGTCGCCAAAGGGAATCACATGACCCCAGGATGCTGCAACAGTTGTAAGTACATGCCAGTTGCCAAGCATCTGAATTTTGATCACGTGGAGATGCTGCAATGGTTGTAAGTGTGAAAAACGGTCACGAGCCACTTTTTTCAGTTCCTTTGTAACTTAGGTCACTCACTAAATGAACTGTTGTTAAGTTAAGCACTACCTGAGTCATGTTAAAAATTGACAGTTGACTGTCTTCTTTGGGTTAGCTATAGGCATGGATGGGACGGACGGATACTCAATTCTACCAAAGCCGTAGTCTCTAAGGGGGACTCTCTCTCTTCCACCTTTTCCATGTATATTTGTGTGGTGTAGGTACTTTAGGTCTGTTAGTAGGTCTGCCTTCTGAAGTCAGGATGTGGGCTATTCCTGCAAGAGTCAAACTCCCTCCCTTTTTGCAGCTAAGACTTGTTTTCCTTTCATGGAGTATTGAATAAGTTCTTATTTATGTTTTTAATTTATAGAGGTTTTTATCTTTTATGATTGTAAGCCACCTTATAACCTTACAAGCTACCTTAAGGTAAGATGGGTGGCGTATAAATTTTACAAATAATGAAATAAACAAACTCCTTGAGTTTAAGCCAATTCCACTTGAATGGTTGCCATCCTGCTCTGGATATTCCAGTTTTTTAAAATGAATATCCCACTTCTACTCCTACTTTCTCATGGGTCCTTTTAACTAGACCCCGTTTAGTGGGCTCCAAACACAAAAGAGCCAACAACACCACAAGTCCCTAGACACACACACACACACACAGTCTTCACAACTATTACTCACTCCTCATCACTACCCCGCTCTTTCCCACTTCTATTCCAATGAAATTCTGTGAGTATTGCTAGAGAAAATCCTCCTTCTAGTTGCTTAACCTCCACACCCAGCTCTCTCTCTCTTTCAGCACCGCTTTTATAGAGAGCTTAAAGAGATAGGATGACAGCAGCAAAAATGCCATTTTCTGAGCAACCTCTTCTCTCACCCTTCCATAGAAAGGACTTATGACAAGCAAAACGTTAGGTATTTATAGAGGGATGTTGCTGCATTGGGTGGGTAAACATCTATCTATGTTTCATGTTTCTTCCTCCAAAAGTCTTTGTTTTAAAATAATTGATATTCAGCTTTTCTTTTGTGCAATAATTAGCTTATCTGGCTAATAGTCTTCCAGGGCCCATCTTGATGCAGGAAATGAGAAGGAAGTGATTGGCCTCTTTTAAATAGAATAGAATAGAATAGAATAGAATAGAATAGAATAGAATAGAATAGAATAGAATAGAATAGAATAGAATAGAATAGAATAGAATAGAATAGAATAGAATAGAATAGAACAGAAGACCTGGACTAGAAGACCTTGGAGGTCTTCTAGTCCAGCCTCCTGCTCAGGCAGGAGGCCCTAGGTAATTTCAGACAAGTGACTGTCCAGTCTCTTCTTAAAAGCCTCCAGTGATGGAGCACCCACAACTTCTGGTGGCAATCTGGTTCCACTGGTTGATTGTCCTCACTGTCAGGAAATTAATCCTTAGTTCTAGGTTGCTTCTCTCCTTGGTTAGTTTCCATCCATGGCTTCATGTCCTGCCTTCAGGGGCTTTGGAGAATAGGTTGACCCCCTTTTCTTTGTGGCAACCCCTGAGATATTGAAAGACTCCAATATCTAATAATGTCACCACTAGTCTCCCGTTTCTGTCTGGTGCCTTAACCACCAGACCAAACTGGCTCTAACTGACTTCAGATATCAACAGGAATCCAGGCTACAATTATCACCTTCAAATTCCTTTTTCCTCTACTTGAGGTGCAAATGTGATTCACACCACTGTACTAACACTTTAAAATATTAAAACACAATGTGAGAACTGATCCCTGAGACTAAATGACTGACATGTCTCCATTATTCAGCCCATAAATATTAGTCTTGGTTCTCAGTCCTCCCCTTCAATATGAAACAAACATTAAAGGCAGAAATTGTGCTAACACAAACAGAGGGTGTTTAATGCCACTAGGAAAACAAAAAACAAAAACAAAAAAAAAGCTCAGGTCTGAAAATATAGCTTGGTAATAACAATTCACATGTTATAGCTGTGTGTGACATTTACCACTAGAGATGCAAACATGTCTGCTTATCGCTGAATACAAATGATCCCATTTCTAGCATCAGCAAAATGTGAACAATCTCCTCTTGTATTTATTTGTCCATCTCTAAGCAAATTTCTTAATGAAGTTCAAAACGACCCAAATCCATGGAAGGGAACGGAAGAAGCTTCACATTAGAACCAAAAAGGCACATTGATCTCCCCAATACAACTTTACTCTGCCCTTGTATCTCAGGTAATCCTCCACTTATGGCCACAACTGAGGTTTCTGTCACTAAGTGAGACAGTTGTTAAGTGAGCTTTGCCCCATTTTTATGGCCTTTCTTGTCACCGTTGTGAAGTGAGTCACTGCAGTTGTTAAGTTAGTCATACGGTTGTAAAACAAATCTGGCTTCCCCGTGGCCTTTGCTAGCCAGAAGGTTGCAGAAGGTAGGGAGGAGGGTGACTTCATCAGGACCGTGGTTGGGAGGGGCAGATATGGCGGAAGCAGTTCACATCATGTTGTGGGGGCACACATCTGCTGTCTTCAAGCGGTGGCTTGAAGACTCTTCTCGCCCCAAGACTCTTCTCGCTCCCCGGGCTGTCCAGAGCTTCAGAGCCCAGGCTTTAGGCTGATGCTGTGCAACACCAGGTCCATGGTTAATAAGGCCCCCCTCATCTGTGAGTTAATTCAGGAGGAGGGAGCGGACCTGGCGGGTATTACAGAGACCTTGTTGGGCCAGGAGGGGGGTCCCCCTCATAGAGATGTGCCCACCAGGTTTCCACACATTTCATCAGGGGAGGGCCCAAGGCAGGGGTGGGAGGGGTGGCAGTCATTATAAAGGAAGGTCTTGATCCAAGGGAGGCCACTGTACTTCAGATAGCCGGATGTGAGTTTCTCCTGGTGAAGTGGGGCCATGGGATGCAGGTGGGCCTGCTGATCACATACTGGTTCCCTGCCACGTGACAGCGGCTCTGTCCGAGCTTCTCAATGTTATTGGTGGAGTGGCGGTAGATACTCCCAGACTTTTGGTCACGGGGGATTTCAACCTACTGTCTTCCGGTGAAGCGTCTGAGATGGCTCAGGAGTTCATGGCTTCCATGACAGCCATGGACCTGACACAACTAATTCATGGCTCTACTCACACAGGAGGACACACTCTGGACTTGGTTTTTGTCTCTGGTCAGTGGTTGAATGGCCTGGATATAGGGGATATAGTTATTGAACCCCTGTCATGGTCGCACCATTCTCTCCTGAGGCTGGACTTTCTGACCATTGCACCCTGCTGCAGGGAGGCAGAACCGATTAGGTGGTTCCACCCCAGGTGCCTGATGGTTTGAGAGGGAGCTTGGGCCATTTCCTGAGACTCTGGCTCACGACTTGACTGAAGACCTGGTGGCCGCCTGGGATAGGATGGCTGCCGGTGCTTTGGACCGAGTCGTGCCTTTGCGGCCTCTGATCCAGCGCCAAACCCACCTGGCTCCTTGGTTTTCCGAGGAGCTGAGGGAGATGAAGCACCAGAAAAGATGCCTAGAGTGGTTGGAGGGCTAGTCATTCCGAATCCGACCGAACACTGGTTAGGTCTCATATTAAGACCTATTTAGTGGTGATAAAAGCAGCAAAGTGTAATTACTTTTCCGCTCTTATTGCATCGGCAGATAACTGCCCAGCTGCCCTGTTTAGAGTGACCCGCTCCCTCCTCCATCAGGGAGCGCGGGAGGACCCCTTGCAAGGGCATGCTGAGGATTTTGCACAGTATCTGCATGATAAAATCGCTCCAATTCGGGAAGGCTTGGACTCTGACTGGGTAGATTCTGGCGAGGTGTCTGTGGCAGGTCTTGAGAATGTTATCTGGGACAAGTTCGACGCCGTGACTCCTGAGGACGTGGACAGGATTCTGGGGAGGTTAAACACAACCACATGTTTATTGGACCCGTGTCCCTCCTGGCTGGTGCTGGCTACCCAGGAGGTTACACGAGGCTGCCTCCAAAGGATTATAAATGCTTCTCTGAGGGAGAGTTTCTTGCCTCCCGCCTTGAAAGAGGTGGTGGTGAGGCCCCTCCTCAAGAAGACTTCTCTGGATCCAACTGTTTTGGCAAATTACCATCCAGTCTCCAACCTTCACTTTATTGTGAAGGTTGTTGAGAGTGTGGTTCACGACAGCTCCTGCAGTACCTGGATGAAATCATCTATCTAGATCCGTGCCAGTCCAGCTTCAGGCCTGGGTACAGCACAGAAACAGCATTGGTCGCATTGATTAATGATCTCTGGAGGGCTCAGGACAGGGGTTGCTCCTCTGTTCTGGTCCTATTAGACTTCTCAGCGGCTTTTGATACCATCGACCATGGTATCATGCTGCACCAGCTGGAGGGATTGGGAGTGGGAGGCACTGCGTTGCAGTGGTTCTTCTCCTATCTCTCTGACCGGTCGCTGTCTGTGTTGGCAGGGGGACAGAGGTCGACCTCGAGGCGCCTTGTTTGTGGGGTGCCACAAGAGTTGGTCCTCTCGCCGCTCCTGTTCAACATTTATATGAAGCTGCTGGGTGAGATCATCCGTGAGTTTGGGGTGCGGTGTCATCTGTATGCTGTACATCTCCACCCCAGACCACCCCAATGATGCCCTTGAAGTGATGTCTCAGTGTCTGGAGGCCGTGCGGGTCTGGATGGGAAGGAACAGGCTTCAGCGTCCCGATATAGCCAGCTGGTGCCTTCGCTGGCTATTGGGGATGAGTCATTGACCCCCACAGAGGGAGCTCGCATCTTAGGTGTCCTCCTGGACACACAGCTGTCTTTAGAAGAGCATATGATGGCCGTGGCCAGAGGGGCTTTTTATCAGGTTCACTTGATATGCCAGCTGCACCCCTTTCTGGATCAGGACTCCTTATGCACAGTCACTCATGCCCTCATCACTTCTCGCCTGGATTACTGCAACACTCTCTATATGGGGCTCCCCTTGAGGAGCACCTGGAGGCACCAACTGGTCCAGAATGCAGCCACGCGGGTGATCATGGGAGCGACATGGCACTCCAATGCAACACCTCTCCTATGCGACCTGCATTGGCTCCCAGTGGTCTTCCGGGTGCGCTTCAAGGTATTGGTTCTCACCTTTAAAGCACTCCATGGCTTAGGGCCAGGGTATTTATGAGACTGCCTTCTGCCACCGATAACCTCCCACTGGCCAATACGCTCTCACAGAGAGGGCCTCCTCAGGGTGCCATTGGTCAGGCAATGTCGGCTGGTGGCCCCCAGGAGGAGAGCCTTCTCTGTGGGGTCACCCATCCTCTGGAATGAGCTACCCCCAGGAATACGACTGATCCCGGACCTGTACTTTCTGCAAGGCCCTGAAGACTTCTTTATTCCAGCAAGCCGGGCTGGCCTAAAATGATTTTTATGGGTTAGTTTTTTTAAATTGTATAGATGAGGGGTTTTAAATTGGAAGGCCAAATGATTTAATTTATTTTAAACTATTTTAACTTTTATATTGTATGTATTTTAATCTTGGCTGTCCACCACCCTGAGTCCTTCGGGAGAAGGGCGGTGTACAAATTCAATTAAATTAATTAATTAATTAATTAATAAAATAAAATAAAGGGATCATTTTTAGGATTGCAACCATCATAAATATGTGCCAGCTGCCAAGCATCCAAATTTTGATCATGTGACTGCACGGATGTTGCAGCAGTCATAAGGATGAAATGGTCACACTAGGGACTTAGAAGTCATTTGTTTTTCCAGTACTGTTGTAACTTGGAACAGTCACTAAACAAATGGTTGCAAATTGAGGTTGTCCTGTAATCTCTTTGCGGCCACTTGGGTTGATTAAACTAACTCAAGGTCAGGGTTGCCTCTGTTCATTTCCTAGGGAAGGAAACTCCGTAGATTTAGAGGGAAGTACTTTTACTAGGAACAACAGGCTGGCTGACGCTCACTTTAGGACAATGAAATGGCACTATAATTAAGTAATTGAAATATAAATTTCTAACATGTATGTGATTGTCACCTCGGTCAATTCTATAAGAATTTTATTTTCTCTCCAAAGAAACCAAAAACAGAAATACAGAAATACAAGACCTTTGTCTAGTTTCATCTACATTCTTCTATAGCTTCTTCACATAGGGTTCATGTGGGGCTTGGATGTCACCTTACACGTAACTTGTACTTCGCACCTCTGAAATGTATGAAAAATACATATTCAGGGCAGGGGCGGGTTCTACTTACCTTTATTACCGCTTCGGAACGGGATCACACGCAGGTGCTGGCTTTGCTCACACAGGCGCCTTCTGCACAAGCGCAGATCACAGATGACGTGATCATCTGTGATCTGGTGGGCGGGTGGTGGTGGGCGGGGCCTCCCACTGGTTTTACTACTGATCCTTGCGAACCAGTCCAAACTAGGGCAATCCACCACTGATTCAGAGCTACAAGCACACTTTCTCTCTTTTTTTTCCTTCTCTTTTTTTTTTATCCCATGCTGCATCATGACCGCCAACGGACAAAATCCGGAATATTGAAAGAAGTTCATTTTTACCATGTTCTTGAAAATATTTAAATAATTCCTTCTTTCCCAACTTACTGGCAGAAGGCATTGCAAATGTCAACTCTTTTTGTGTGATTCTTTCAGAAAAGTGCATTTAGCAACTTCCATTTTTGTTTTCAATCTATTTTTGGTTAAAATGATGGATTCACTTTTCAAACTGGTTTTTTATTAGCACTGATGTGTAATCTTCTATTTAGTTGTCAGCTGCTGCTTTAGCAATATGGATTGGTTTTAAAATATTATTAAAGATACTTGGAAAGCTGTCTGGGGAAATCTTTATTTTCACGGGCGGTATATAAGTCTTTCAGTAAATTATTATTATTATTATTATTTGGATTTATATGCCGCCCTCTCTCCAAAGGACTCAGAGCGACTCACATCAAATGAAACAATCCCAATAAATACAGATTAAAACAGACTAAAACAGACTAAAACCAATTTAAAACAGTAGACCCCATCAATCCTGGCTAGGGCATTCAAACAGCCAGGTCTTAAGCTCACGGTGGAAGGTACAAAGGTTGGGGGCCAGCCAAAGACCCACAGGAAGTTGATTCCAAAGGGTGGGCGCAGCCACAGAGAAGGCTCTACTCCTGGGGGTCGCCAGCTGACATTGTCTAGCCGACGGCACCCTGAGTAGGCCCTCTCTGTGGGAATGCACCGGACGATGGGAAGTCGATGCTGGTTGCAGGTGGTCGACAGATATTCTGGACCTAAGCCATGAAGGGCTTTATAGGTTAACACCAGCACCTTGAATCTTACCTGGAGGGCAAATGGCAACCAATGCAAGTCATGCAGGAGAGGTGTAACATGGGAGTATCGGAATACTCCCATTACAACCACATGGCCGCATTCTGCACCAGCTGAAGCCTCCAAGTGGTCTTCAAGAGCAGCCCCAGGTAGAGAGCATTGCAGTAGTCAATCCGGGAGGTAAATAATGCATGGGTGACTGTGCATAGGGCATCACGGTTCAAATATGGGCGTAATTGGCGCACCAGGCAAACCTGGGCAAATGCCCCCCTGATCACAGCTGTTATATGCTCCTCCAAATCCAGCCGTGAATCCAGAAGGATACCCAAGTTGCGTGCTCTGTCTATAGGGGGCAACACCTCTCCCCCTATAGTCAGAGATGGAACCTCTCGTTCAGTCCACAATGCTGGTATTCATAGCCACTCGGTCTTGGTGGGGTTGAGCCGAAGCCTGTTCCTCCCCATCCAGATCTGTACCTCTTCCAGGCACCGGGCCCTCACGTCGAGGGCATCACTGGGCTGGTTTGGAGTGGATATAAAAAGTTGGGTATCATCAGCATACTGGTGATACCCCACCCCAAAACCACGGATGATCTCTCCTAGTGGCTTCATGTAAATGTTGAACAGAAGAGGCGAGAGGACCGACCCCTGATGCATCCCACAAGTGAGAGGCCTCAAGACCGACCTCTGACTTCCCGCCAACACTGCTTGCGTATGTCCCGAGAGGTAGGAGGCGAATCACTGTATAACAGTACCTCCCACTCCTAATCCCTTGAGGCGTCGCAGCAAGATACCATGGTCAATGGTATCAAAGGCTGCCGAAGGATCTAATAGAACCAGAACAGAGGAATAACCTCTATCCCGAGCCCTCCAGAGATCATCCACCAGCGTGACCAATGCCATCTCCATGCTGTATCCGGGCCTGAAATCCGATTGGTACGGATCTAGATAACCCACTTCATCCAGGGCCACTGTGCTATCACGCTCTCAACAACCTTCTCCACAAAGTGGAGGTTGGAGACCAGATGAAAGTTGCCTAAAATGGTCGGATCCAAGGCAGGTTTCTTGAGGAAGGGCCTAACCACCACCTCCTTCAAGGAGGAACATATTCTGGAAAAGTCATTTTATTGTAGCATTATTCTTATTGATATTCTGCATTTCCTCATAGATCCTCTTACCTCCCATAATTTAACCCATTATCTGCATAATTTCATCTCAAATATATATTTTCATGATTTCCAAGTAGTCAACATAGAAAGGAAACATACCTAAACCTTTCTAAATATCTTTCTTATGTATTTCTTCAGCCAATATATATAGCCATCCATCTCACAAGCAATTCTGGGTGGCATACAACAGAGCTAAAAACAGTTAATAATTAATACATTTATTATTTATTATGTGTGTTTATATAGTACAGTAGTATAAAAACCTTCCTATAACTAGATGTCTTTGAAGATTGTTAGCCCACCCATCCGTTAGGACTGAAGAAGCATCTTGGATGAGAAGCAAAACATTAAAAAGAAAAAAAAACTTAGAAAGTCTAGTTGCCTTTTGGAAAAAGCTCCTTTGGGACTTCCTATAGCTGCAAAGATTTCTTAATTTTGTTTCACCTCTCAAAGAAAATAGCAGGTTGGCTTTGCAATTAGGGACAACTTAATAACAATTATATGTTCAGCAATCCAACTGGAATGGAAGAGATGCTTTCTTTCTTCTTAATTCGTTGGGCAAGTGGTGCTGAAGATGAATTTTATTGCCTGTCCCTTCTCTCTTTCCTAAGTTTTGCAGACCTGCCACTTTAAAATTCACAGTGAAGAGATTCAAAACACGGGGAATACACCTTGAAGTTCAGCCTTTCAAAAAAAGAAGAAAGTAAATATTTTATAATCCATGAGCATTAATATTGCCTTTGAGTGGTGAGACTGGATGGCTGCCATGTTTCTTTATCAATATATTCTTGTTCTTGATATTTTACTATATATTTTACTATTAATTAAATAATTAAACCTTGGTTTAATTATTCTTCTTACAGACATTTTCCCTCCCACCAGCTATCTTCTCAGCCATGAGCCATGCCTATAACTCCCTTCGTTGAGCATTATGTTTAAACCTAGTTGACTTAGGGTTAAGGTCCCAGAAACATGTTTCCTGGACCCTGTGACACACATGGAACAGGACCAAGGAGGTACTACATGGCATAGGAAGGAGCAACAGCAATGGTATAGATTCTAGTGAGAATAGATAATGCTTACCCATGAAATATTGTAAGAAGGTATTAGGTCATGAAGCTCAAATACAAGGGAAAAGGAGAAGGGGACGACAGAGGAGGGGACGACAGAGGTTAAATAGTGTCATTGACACAAAGGTCCTGAATATGGAGAAATTACAACAGACAGGGGAAAAAGGGGGAGCCTGGCATGCTGTGGTCCATGGAGTTGTGAAAAGTCAGACACGACTCAGTGAGTGAACAGCAATATTAGGTCAAGAGCAATATAGACTACACTGTTGTCTCTATGACTTCTCCCTAGGGTTTGGTATTTTTCTAAAGCTCTGGCGTTAAAAGAAATATAAAAGTTGAATAATCAGTTTGGTCATGACAACCAGCAGCACTATCCCTCTGGGACCATCATCACTGAAACAGTGAAGTTCTCAAAATGCAACACAATACATCAGATATCTATGGCAATTGTACTTTTTTATGTCCTAGACAGAGCTTCTATTTCTGCAACAAAGTTAAAATGCTAGCAAAGGACATTAGCAGATAGGAACATGAACCAATAAAAATTTGCCATCATTGTTTTTCTTATCCAATGCCACCACTTATCAAATCTCCTTCTTTACCAAAAATTCTTGGAAAAACAACTATTTCCTCCCTAACAACTGCTTTAAATAACATCTCATGAACAACTTGAAGTTGAAGATACTTCCTGGCTGAAAAAGAAGAACCAAGCTTGGCTTAGCAGGGGGAAAAATATGAGAGAAAAGGACAGTACTAGTTTAAATCTAATTAAAATTTATACCTTTCGCCCTTTGCTACTTTTCCCCTCCAAGTTAAAGGCAATGGAAGATTGTAGGAACTCTGGAGAGAGAAAAAATCACAGAGATAAACAATTAAGATGCAGAAGTCAAATCAGTTGGCAGCTCCTCTCCTAAATGCTTGTCTTCTTGCGAGACCCGGCCACAGACTGGAGTGTATGTGTTTTAACATTTTAATGTTTTAATGTTTTAATGTCTTTTTAAAACTTTTGTATAGGATATTGTTGCATTGTTTTATTTTCTGTTGAGTCCCTTGGAGCAGGGCGGCATAGAAATGCGACAAAATAAATAAATAAATAAATGGCAATTTAGACTAGATGGGGAGACATGCAGGAAGTATACATTTCAATACGTTGTCAGAGACTGCAAAGCACCTCACTATAAATGAGCCTGGGAGATTCCTATGACACTGTCCATGATTCTGCATTTATACATTTATACAGAGGGTTTTAAAGATACCTGACCAAAATTTGTATTGTTCTTGCTGCTTTGATCTCCCCCAACTGGGTTGGCCTTGATACAAATACAGTTAAAAGGACAGGGGGGAGTGACTGGGGGAGTGAGGAGCACCCCAAACTCTAAAATAATTACAGGTACTGGTAGTCCTCAACTTACAACTTCATTTAGTGACTGTTCAACGTTACAACGTCACTGGAAAAAGAGGCTTGGCAACTGGTTCGTATTTATGATGGTTGCAATGCCCTGGGGTCACATGATCAATGGCCTTTTCTGACCTTCACTTATTCACTTATCAATCATGTGACTAACCTAAAAAATGCAGGGATTCACTTAACAGTGGCAAGAAAGGTCATATAAAGGGGTGAAATTCATTTAACAACTGTCTTGCTTAGCAATGCACATTTTGGGCTCAACTGTTGTCACAAGTCAAGGATCACCTGTAAATTTTAGTGATTTTAAAGTTTCCGTCTTTACTTTTCTGCTTCCCAAATATGGGAAAGTAAGCGTGCAAAGCAGACATTGTAACATACATGAATAATATATACTGTAAGTCATCAAATAACGTGAGGATTAGAGGGGAAAATAGACATAGCATGCACAAGAGTCATTTTGAACAGCTTATTCCGTCTCTAGAATAATTACAGACAGCTTTATTCAGAAATAAGCTTTGCCGATTTGAGAGGAACATACTCTTAAATAAATGTTGATATATTTTCCACCCTTATCATGTTTTTACTTGTCATTCAAAGATACCTGGGCATGCAATCAAATTTCAGAGCAGTGCTAAACTGGAAAAAAAAATTGCTAAAAATAAAACCTCGTTGTATTTTCCTCTTACTCTAGAAAGACAAGAGAAATAGGTCAGGGCTTTGTGGAATGAAAGATAGAGATAAATAATGTAATTCCAACCCTCAGCTGGTTCCCTCATCCTGGGGAGAATGTCAAAAGAATTATTATTCACTGGAGCATCTATCATTCTGACATCCTAATAATATGGGAATATGGAACCAAGCAGCATTGTTGTCAAAAATCTTCATATAGGGATATCAATGCATCGTTCATTTTATGCTTTTTAAAAAAGAAAAAAAGAAAAAAAAACAGTTATTTTGACTCCTTTTATCTTTTTGCTGGCTGTTTTATGTCTGAATCCCAAAAGAATAAGAAGAATAGCAAATACATTTCTACAGCATTACTTTAAAAGAGGGCCAGCTCAAGGATGAAATCCAGCAGGTTCTGACAGGTTCTGAAGAACCGGTAGCAGAAATTTTGAGTAGTCCAGAGAACCAGCAAATACCACCTCTGGCTGGCCCCAGAGTGGGATGGGAATGGAGATTCTGCAGTATCCTTCCCCTGCCATGGCCACCAAGCCACACCACACCAACCAGGCCACGGCCACAGAACCGGTAGTAAAAAAAATTGGATTTCACCTCTGGGCCAGCTTACTGGCAGGACAGCCTCTCCCTGCTCATTGGAATAGGTTAAATACGGCGGGTCTGCTCCAGATGCCCTCTGTTAAACGCTGCCTCCTTGATGAGACCTCAGACAGATGTCTTCTCTGTGCCCCTCCCCCCCATCCCTTTGGGACAATCTCCCTTCGGCGATCTGGAAGGATCTCTATTCATTTAGCCTTAACCCCAAGGTTTTCCCCCAAGCACTGAGGATGGGGGTTGAATTGGAGACGGTTTGGAGGTGGAGGAGAGATTTCACCCGGCAGCAGGAATGGAGAGGAAGAAGGGGACAACAGTGGCCTCTAGCATTGAGGGGGGAGTGCCGCACAGAAATGGGAGCATGCAGGAATGCCACCCCCTGCTCCCTCTCTGTTCCCACTGCTGGGCAATCCCATGTGAAGAAGGGGGCTAGCAGAGAGAGGAGAATGTGAGGTTGCTGCTTCTGGGGTGAGGGGACCCCGTCGCTCACCCAGCTTCTCTTCCTCTCGCAGCCAGCTTTCCCAGTCTAGCTTGAGGCAGGCTTGCTCCTCAGGCATTTCCCTCCCCCTCCCCGACAGCAAGACAAAGGTATGCAAGAAATAGCCCTCACCAGCGCCCAGCTTCACTGACAGAGGGCTTGGAAAGGGCAATGTGAACTGCACTGCCGCATGCATCAAGCTAGACTGGGGAGGGAGAAGGTGAGAGAGCACTATTACAGAGGAGGGAAGCCAGGCAAACGGGCAAGCGAGGGGCATCCGCAGCATGCTGGGCCTGGCAGACTTTCTAAGCCTGCCTAAAGCAGGAAAGGAGGGAGGGAGGGAGAGAAAGCGATCCAATCTAAAAGATTTAGACTATGAAAATATCTGCCTCATAGGTGACTTCAACGCAATCTTAGATACAGAAAAAGATTATAAGAGCACCAAGAAGAACAAAACCAGGAAAAAAACCCTACCAGACTTTTATGGAAATGGCACAAGACCTATGTCTACAAGATGCCTGGAGGGAAGTAAATAAGGAAAAAAAGCAGTATACTTTCTACTCTAATCCACAACTATTCTGGTCTAGGATAGACATGGCGTGGATGACAACGGACCTTAGGAAAGATTTAGACGAAATAGAAATATCCACAAATATATGGGCAGATCATAGTCCGTTAAAAATAACTTGGAAAGGACATCGAATAAAAAAGAGGTGGATGATGAACACTGAAATCTTAAAGGATAAGGATTATATACAAACAATAGAAAAAGAAATGAAAATTTTCTTCGAAATTAATAAAAAAGAGCAAACTTCCACCCAAAACCTCTGGGATATGGCGAAAGCTTACATCAGAGGGCTGACAATAGCATATGTAGCAAAGAAAAACAAAGAACAACGGCAGAGAAGAGAGAAATGGCTGAAAGAACTTAAGGAATATGAACACGAGCTACAGAAGGAACCCCAAAATAAAAGAATCAAAGAAAAAATAAATTTGATAAAACACAAAATAAATCTGAATACACAGATAGAAATAGCCAGGAAAATTAAACTAGTGAAACAGAATTACTTCGAACGTGCCAACAAGACAGGGTGATGGCTGGCATACAGACTGAAAAAAGAAAAAGAAAAACGGACCATACACCAACTTAAAGACAATACTGGAGAAATACAATATAGAAATAAAGATAAAAAGGATATAGCAAGAGCATTCTTTCAAAAATTATATGAACAAGAGGAACCCCCAGAAGAAGATATTAGACAATACCTAAGGGAAGCCGAAATCAAAGAATTAGAACAGACGCACAGAGATGCTTTGGATAGACCAATTACAATGATGGAACTTATTGAGGCGAAGAAAAAACAAAAAATAAATAAGACCCCGGGATCTGATGGAATACCAGCAGAGTTCTACAAAAATTGTCAACAATCGGTGGATGAAACCCTGCTTGAAGTATTTAATGATGCAATTATGGAAGCCAAAATTCCAAATTCCTGGACAGAGGCTATCATTATATTAATACCCAAAGAAGAAACAGATCACACAGATATTCAAAATTATAGACCAATATCTTTATTGAATGTGGACTATAAATTGTTTACATCAATTATCACAGAAAGAATCAAGAAAATAATTGAAGATTACATAAACCTGGATCAAAATGGTTTCATTCCAAGGAGACAACTAAAAAATAACATTAGGATAATAATTTATGGACTTGAATATTATGAAATGAATGTAGACAAACAATCAGCTTTAATTTTCTTAGACGCACAAAAGGCATTCGACAATCTTAACTGGAAATTCCTCACCCTACAATTGGAAGCTATGAAATTCAGAGAAAAATTTATAAAGATGATAAAACGAATCTATTTGGTACAGGCAGCAAGAATAACAATTAATGGCGACTTAACAGAAAAATTTCCAATATCAAAAGGGGTGAGACAAGGCTGTCCCCTATCACCCCTATTATTCATACTGGCCTTGGAAACCCTCTTAAAGGGGGAGACAACGAAATAATAGGTTAAAAAGCCAAACGAGAAATATACAAACTCCAAGCCTTCGCCGATGATATTGTATTCATTATAGAACAACCAACTACATCTGGCGCCAAGTTGTTAAACAGAATAGAGAAATATGGGAAAGTAGGCGGTCTCAAAATCAATAAACAAAAAACAAAGATATTAACAAAGAACCTCACCAATCAACAAGAAAAACAATTAGAAGATGAATTAGGCATACAAACTACGAAGAAAGTAAAATAGCTAGGAATATGGCTGACTAATAAAAGCTCTTCAATAAGAGAAGATAATTATGATAAATTAACAAAACAAATTAAAAAAGACCTAAGAATTTGGAAAAAGCTACAATTATCATTCTTGGGAAGGATTGCTTCAATTAAAATGAATGTACTACCACGGATTTTATTCTTATTCCAAGCAATTCCAATAAAACCAGGGAAAATTTTTTTTAAGGACTTCAACAAATTAATAGCTGACTACATATGGCAAGGGAAGAAAGCACTAACCAAACTAAAGCATTTACAAGATACAAGAGAAAGAGGAGGATTGGCACTACCCGACTGGGAATCTTACTACAAAGCATCAGTATTAATTTGGATAAAGGAATGGATGGAACTAAAAAATCAAAGATTGCTGAGTCTGGAAGGATTTGACCTACAGCGAGGATGGCATGCCTTCCTCTGGGAAGGCACAGATAAAAAACATGATTATTTCCAGAGACACACAATCAGACAATCATTATATCAAACATGGCAAGGTATTAAAAAGGTACATTATAATAAAATCCCGGAATGGCTGTCAACAATGGAAGCCCAGATTTACCCAAACGCCATGGACAGTAGTAAAATGAAAACCTACCAAGAGCTGCTAAACCACACGGGGGAACTAAGAACAAGGCAAGAACTGAAGGAGATGGGTACAGACATTGACTGGTGGCCATATGAACAAATTAAATCAAGATATAAAAAAGATTTGGCTCAATTTGGATTCCAAAAAGGTCAAACTGAACTGGACAAAATTTTGCAAGGGACACAAGACAAACTAATTAAAAAAATCTATAATTATCTATGAGGATCTAAATTAGAAGAAGAGGTAGTGAAAGAAAATATGATAACCTGGTCAAAAAATTTCATCTACAGTATCGAACTAGACAAATGGCAAAAATTATGGACAATAAACTATAAATTGACAATGTCTGTATCATACAAAGAAAATCTCTACAAAATGTTCTATAGGTGGCATCTGCCACCAGCCAGATTAGCAAGAATGTTCCCCAATACACCATCAACATGCTGGAAATGCAAACTCCATAAAGGCACTTACTATCATATGTGGTGGACCTGCCCAATGGCAAAACAATACTGGCAAATGATTAGATCCCAGATAGAAGAAACCATACAGCAAAAGATAGAAATAAGACCAGAAACCTTTCTACTTGGAATACTAAATGGACAATATGAAAAAGAAATAACATATTTAATTATACATATGATAACAGCAGCATGAATACTATACGCACAATACTGGAAGAGTAGTGATATACCAACAGAAGATAGGGTAATTAGCAAAACCATGGAATGTGCAGAATTAGATAAACTCACTAAGGAACTACAAAATAGGGAGGAACATGATTACTATCTAGTATGTTGGTTGGAAAATAGAAAAGGGAAAAAGGGTCAGGAAGTAAATTGAACTACAAAATACAGAAAGAGGAAAACATAGTACACATACAAGTCAATAATAAACCAGAAAGATAGATAGAAGGGAAATACCAAATAAGGAGGAGTTAAATCATGAAATAAGATTACAGACTACAGTTGCAATAATTTGGATAAATATTTGAATTTGTGTTTATATGTTTATGTTTTGT
Source organism: Masticophis lateralis (assembly GCA_030761175.1). Classification (NCBI taxonomy): domain Eukaryota; kingdom Metazoa; phylum Chordata; class Lepidosauria; order Squamata; family Colubridae; genus Masticophis; species Masticophis lateralis. The sequence goes on from JAUDYJ010000005.1 coordinate 104,308,014, forward strand.
ATGTTTTACTGTTTTATTGTTTTGTTTAGTCTGTATATATAAATAAAAATTGAAAAAAAAAGAAAGCGATCCAATCTAACCTCCCTCTGTGTGTGTGTGTGTGTGTGTGTGTGTGTCTATGTGTGTCTGTGTGTGTGTGTGTGTGAGAGAGAGAGAGAGAGAGAGAGAAAGATTTGATCCAATCTTGAAGAGTTATATCAGGGCTGATGGCGGTATGCTCTCTCTCTCTCTCTCTCTCTCTCTCTCTCTCTCACACACACACACGCACGCACGCACGCACACACACACACACACACACACACACACAGAGGTGGGATCTTTCTTTCTTTCCTCCCATCCCCTCCCCACCCACCGGAGACCCCTGGATTTCCTCCCCAATCCTGCCGGTCTCATACAGACACCACCCAAATGAGTGATATAGAGTTGGCCACATCTACTCAGTCATATGACACTCCCTAGCTACAGCCACCCGATCATTAGGAAGAACTTGTTAAATTATTTGAACATCACCACTGGTAGTAAAACCATATTATTCAGATTAAATTGCTGTGTTGCCACTTTGCGATAAATATCATATTTTTCAGAGTATAAGTCACTCTGGCGTATAAGACACACATTAGCTTTTGGGGAGGAAAACTATATAAAAAAAATTTCTGCCTCTGCCTACCAGCAGCAAACAGCAAAAAGCCTGGTCAGCTTCAGCATGTTATCGCAGCCTGATTTAGCAGGAACAGCTGACTGGTGATTAAATCAGCCTCCCAGAATACTACTACTACTACTACTACTACTACTACTACTACTACTACTACTACTATTATTATTATTATTATTATTATTATTATTATTATTATTATTATTATTTAAATTTATATACCGCCCTACTCCCAAACGGGACTCAGGGCGGTGAACAGCCAAAATAAGATACAATAAATACAAAAGTTAAAAATCATTTAAAACAAATTAAATAGTTTGGCTCAAATAGTTTAAAAATCCAATTGTAAAAAATTTAAAACTCAATATAAAAACAGGTTAAGCCAGACCAGCTTGTTCAAATAAAAATGTTTTTAAGGCGCGGCGAAAAGTACACAGGTCCTGTAACCTCCTTATCTCAAGGGGGACCTCGTTCCAGATGGTAGGTGCCCCCACAGAGAAGGCTCTCCCCCGGGGGCCGCCAGTCAACACTGTTTGACTGACAGCACCCTAAGGAGCCCCTCTCTATGGGAGCGGACTGGTCGGTGAGAGGCTGTTTGTGGCAGAAGGTGGTCCCGAAGATACCCTGGTCCTAAGCCATGGAGCGCTTTGAAGATGGTAACCAAAACCTTGAAGCGCACCCGGAAGACCACTGGGAGCCAGTGCAGCTCGCGCAGGAGGGGGGTCACATGGGAATGCCACGTCGCTCCCATCACCACCCGCGTGGCCGCATTCTGGACCAGTTGGAGCCTCCGGGTGCTCCTCAAGGGGAGTCCCATGTAGAGAGCATTACAGTAGTCCAGGCGTGAGGTGACGTAACGAATCCTGATCTAGAAAGGGACGCAACTGGTGAATCAGGCGAACCTGATAAAAACTCCTCCCGGCCACGGCCGTCATATGTCCTTCTAAAGACAGCCATGAGTCCAGGAGGATGCCCAAGTTGCGAGCCCCATCCGTGGGGGCTAATGACTCACCCCCAATAGTCAGAGATGGCACCAGCTGGGATGTCGGAAACCACAGCCACTCAGTCTTGGAAGAGTTGAGCTTGAGTCTGTTCCTCCCCATCCAGATCCGTACGGCCTCCAGGCACCGGGACATCACTTCGAGGGCATCATTGGGGTGGTCTGGGGTGGAGATGTACAGCTGAGTGTCATCAGTGTACTCATGGTACTTCACCCTAAAACCATGGATGATCTCACCCAGCGGCTTCACATAAATGTTGAACAGAAGGGGCGAGAGGACCGATCCCTGCGGCACCCAACATACAAGGGGCCTCGGGGTCGACCTCTGCCCCCCTGACAACACAGACTGCGACCAGTTGGAGAGAAAGGAGGAGAACCACCATAGCACAGTGCCCCCCCACTCCCAGCCCCTCCAACCGGCGTGGCATGATACCATGGTCCAGGCAGCAGGGATTGCCACCTGGCGTATAAGACACACATTAGCTTTTGGGGAGGAAAACTACATTAAAAAAAAATCTGCCTCTGCCTACCAGCAGCAAACAGCAAAAAGCCTGATCAGCTTCAGCATGTTATCGCAGCCTGATTTAGCAGGAACAGCTGACTGGTGATTAAATCGGCCTCCCAGAATACCCTCAATCAGCTGTTCCTCACTGCGGGGATCACCAGAGCCCATCACTGCCTCTGCACATTGAATTTTTGGCCTTCACATGCTCCATTTTAGACCCATTCCAGGCTGTGGGATCACCACAACACATTGCTGCTGAACGTCGCCTCCATGCGTCGCGTTTTTGGCTTTTTCAAGATGGTGGGGATTGGTGGCGGCAATCCCTGTTGCCTGGAACTGGCTAAAAATGAGATGCATGGAGGCTGAAAACAGGGCACACGGGGGCTGAAAACACAGCACATGGAGGCTGAAAATGGCTAAAGGTTGGGGGCCGGCAGGTGGGCGGGGCTAGAATGAAATTATGGCTCCCATAATATATATTGCCTCGATTAAAACACACACACACACACACAGAGAGAGAGAGAGAGAGAGAGAGAGAGAGAGAGAGAGAATATCTGTTTCATATTCACATAGCTAGAAAATCCAGAGCTGGTATAAAACTTTATGATGTACAATAACATTTAAAACAAACAAATAAGCCTGAACCAACCACCACCACCACATTTCACCTGCTAAAAGAGCCCATTGAACCATCTCATTCTGCTGTGTAAATTTGGCCAAAAAAGAAAGGGGCTGGGGGAATTATTGCATTATTTAAAAAAGATCTGAATTCTATGGATACTTTCAATGGATATGATCATTTCTAGATCGTATCCATACTTTCAATGGATACAATCTGATTCTAGATCGGATTTCTCAAGAAAAAAGAACAACTTTTCCCCCCTTCTGCCTAGGGAAAAAGGAAATAATAAAGCTCAGAGACCATGTAAGGTCTCAAAATGTACTTGAGTCACCAGAATGCCAAAGAGAGAGACTCAAGACGAGGCTTGCAAAAAAAGCAGATTTTATTTATGGCCAAAAACAATATACTGGGTGGGACTATATCCAGAAGATACAGATACAATGCATGCGAGGAGATAGCCACACCTTGGGGAAGGTATGGCGTCCTTTTATACCCTCAGAGATGTCAGCTTAGTTCCTAATTCTGCCCCCCTGGTTCTGCAAGGAATGAGCTTATACAGATCAAAGGCATAAATTAGGGCTGAGGTGTAAATTATCCCTTGGAGATACGTACCATGCTCTTAGATGGCACAAGAAAAACAGGAAGAAGATTGATATGGGTTGAGGTCAAATGGCAGGGACAGACATTTGACAAATACCAGATACATTACAGAGGCCTAGTAACAGAATATGATTGTTAAAGGAGATACAAACATAAAGGCATATATGTATTACAGGAACCTCATGGTTACAGAATCTAGTATACCAGTATATCATATTCTAGTATTTGTTATATCCTTATTATTGTTTCCCTTCAACCACTTTGGCAGATGCAATATACATTCCTGATTATATATCAACACTCTTCAAAATAAATATTCTTCACAGATTGCTCAATTGTAGGTTCTCCTTCCACCAGAAGGATTAAAATCAGCTCCCAGCATTTCTGCTTACATATCTTTACTGCTCAATTCTGCCTCTGTTTGCTAGGGAAATAATTCCCTGAACTTTCAACATTCTGAACAACAGCTAATAATTCAAGAGCCTTTCTTTTCCTAGGTTGGTCCTTGCTTTTCATCTTCATTCTGGCTCGGGTTTAATTTATGTTTAATCACTGGAAGGTAGGTGGTTTCTTCTTACGTTACTTTTATTTATTTACTTATTTGTATCCTACTTTTATGATTTTTACAAATAAATCACATAGTAAACATATCCAACACACTTTCCTCCTCCCATTTTCCCTACAACAACCCTGTGAGATGGATTGGGCCAGGGGTGAAATCTAAAATTTGTTACTACCAGTTCTGTGGGTGTGGCTTGGTGGTGGTGGGGGTTAATGTGCCTGGGTGGGCGTGGCCATTTTAAAAAAACTTTTAAAACCATTTTTTCTACAACCTCTTCCGCAAAGAGGTTGTAAAAAAATGCTTTCAAAAGGCTCTGATGATCCCAGCTGAGTTGCCTGATCGGCAGAGGTTTTTTTCTTTTAAATGCCTCTGACGATCCAAGCTCAGTTGCCTGATCATTAGAGGCATTTAAAAGAAAAAAAGTCTCCGCCAATCAGGCAACTCAGCTTAGATCGTCAGAGGCATTTAAAAAGAAAAAAGAGTTTTTTTTCTTTTAAAAGCCTTTGATGATCCCAGCTGAGCCGTGTGATCATCAGAGGCTTTTTTTTAACTTTTAAAAGCATTTTTTTTGGCTGAAGAGGTTGTAGAAAAAATGTTTTTAAAAGTAAAAAAAAAGCCTCTGATGATTGTGTGGCTCAGCTGGGCATGGGGGGGAGGCAGGGATTTTTGCTACCGGTTCTCCGAACCACCCGCCTCCATCACTACCGGATCGGGCGATCCAGTCCGAACCAGGAGCATCACCCCTGGATTGGGCTAAGAGAGAGGAACTGGCCCAAAGTCACCCAGCTGATTTTCATGTCCAGAATAGTAATAGCAATAGTACTTAGACTTATATCCCACTTCACAGTGCTTTCCAGCCCTCTCTAAGCGGTTTACAGAGTCAGCCTCTTGCCCCCAACAATCTGGGTCCTCATTTTACTGACCTCAGAAGGATGGAAGGATGGAAGAATCTTAAGCCTGGTGAGAATAGAACTGCTGGCAGTCGGCAGAGTCAGTTTGCAATACTGAATTCTAACCATGGCTCTTGATAGAACTCGCTATCTCCTGGTAATTGGCCTGAGGCACTCAGTTGTCTTTTGTGCCTAAGGTGGGACTAGAACTCACTGTCTCCTGGTGGTTGGTTCAAAGTCACCAGAACTTTCATGGCTAAAGCAGGACTAGAACTCGCCATCCCTTCACTTCTAGCCTGATGTCTTAGCTACGAGACCAAACTGGCTCTCATATCATTATTACCAGCAAGTGAACTATTTTCCTTCTAAAACCAATGTATTGTAAAAAATACATTTGGGTGGAGACCTATTTGTTTTCTTTCTTTCCTTCAAAAGAGAGGCCTCCCTCTCAACTGAGAAGTTGCAGGGAAGTGTTTTTATAATGATTTCTAAAATATTTTGTTATTCCAGGACCTCTTGTGGATACCTTAAAGTAGTTGTGTAGAACATATTTTAGTTCCTTGATTTAACATTTATAAGATAGTTGCAATTTCAACAGAGGAGAAGCTTGTAGCTCATATTTCATCCAACTCTAATCAAAAGGAAAAGAAAAGGATTTGCTTAAAAATTGCATGGACCTACAATAGATGGTGAAGCTGCTGGGATTCACAGAGATGGTGAAATTCACAGCTTTGTTGAAAGAAAAGACTTTGACAAATTTTATTTTTACATGGAAACCACTTTTGGACTTTTTGCAAGAAACTGAAAAAAATGAAAAATTGATTTGAGGATTTGATGATTGGAATTATATGAGAATATGGAAATAAAGTAGACAAATGTTATTAAACTAAGAGTTTGATGTCTGTTCTTTAACTTTCTGTAGAAGAGAGACTGGCTTTTGCCAGGGAAGGAGTCAAAGAGGGAATCCGTTTAGACTCTTTATGTAGTCACAAGAGGATGAAATCCAACCAGTGTTGGGTTGCTCACACCCATTTGCAAACTGGTAGTAAAGGTAAGTAGAACTCATCCCTGAGTCCAACCCTCCTTGAAAGCCATTGAACCTTATCTAGATTCCTGTGTAGAGACTTGAACAATAAATTAGTAATTTTGAATTCTTTTTCTGACATATCTATACCAAGGTAAGTCAGAAGGCATTCTTTTTCCATCTTTCTTTGTTCACTGCTATCACCTCTGCAGTCAAAAGAAAAAGGAAAAAAAAGACAAAGATTTGCTTAGAAATTGCCTACAAGCAGATCATGACTCTTAAATAAATTGTTCAGTGGTAACAACTCCAAATGGCTGGTTGGGGTGGAAGGTGCTTTTTGAATGCAGTGCAATGATAGTTTATAGGAGAGCATACATATTCATGGGAGCTCAATGAAGGGAACGGTGAAAGGGCTGTGCAAAACCTTTTTATCAAATTCTGCCTGGGTTTTCAGAAATATGTAGGTCAGAAGTTATGAAATAACCTCATATGGGGAGTAAGAAAGAGGGATTTATTAGTCTGACATAATCTTGACTTCCCTCCTCTGGTGTGCAAGATACGCTCCATTTTAAGGTTCTCTTCTTTGATTCCCTTCATTGCAACATGTCTGGATTAGAAGTTCTTCTAAAATTAATATTATGGTAGATGGTTACATAACAGAAAATTTGCCAAACTCAGTGGGATTTTCCATTTGGGGAACAATGTATATTCATTGGTCCCTAATCGGTTCAATTAAAGAAATTCACTGCCACTAAAATTAATGCAAAGAAATGTGTTATGATCGCTAAGGATGACAGTCCTTTGAGGGTTGGAGGATGGGGAGACCTTGAGAGGAAAATTAATAAATAATATGTAAACTAACCTAAATACCCAGACAGCTATTTCTCCCAGGAACAGATACAGCTTCTTACTGGACTTAAAATCATTATAAAATTAATCTGTCAAACATTTCTTCTTTAATTAAACTAGCTAAGGAACTGAGGAGGGGAGGAATAGACTAATTAAATGATATTAACATACCAAGGACATTTATATTTCATTTTAATAAAAGGATATAAAAAAGTTTCACGTTACTTGGTGAAGGGAGAGAGGGAGGGAGGAAGGGAAAAGTAAAACTCCTGGAACTTTAATTCTAGTTGCAGTGATGGCAGGGGAAACTGCCAGAGATTGCATTTCCAAAAGGTGGCTTATATTAAAAATAAATTTTAAAAAGCCATTGAGTTTCCATCTGCTGCATTTGGATAGTCAGTGCAAGGGCAAAGTCTTTGACACTGAATTCTTTCAGATAAATAGGAAAAGCTTTTCAAGGCAAGATGAAGAGACTTTCAAACATGGTTATTCAAAAGCACCAAACTAAATAAGAATCTTTTCATGTATATTTATTCTCTCTCAAACATCCTTGATTTCTCCTGAACCAGTCCAGGCTGGCTGAAATATATTGTAACCTATGAAATCAGTACAGAGAGACACGTTCACTGCTTGCCATAAATGTTAATGCTTTATGCCTGGATACTAATTTTTTCCTCAGATATACTGATTTGAAACTCAAGAGAGCATAGGTACAGAGCTCTGCAAAGTTAGCAAGCATTTATTGAATAAACAGTTACAAACCAACTAGCAAATAAATTAATGGACTACACTTATGCAAAAACTTTCATGAAAGCAATGGTAAAATGCTTTCTTAAATTGCTTGATGAAGCCATAAATAGAAGCATTCAAATTATCAAGGGAAATACAAAATCCTTTATATACATGCATTCATTCATTCATTCATTCACGGTAACAGAGCTGGAAGGGACCTTGGAGGTTATCTAGTTTAGCCCTGTGCTCATGCAGGAGACCTATCGCATTCCAGACAAGTAGCTGTCGAGTTTCTTCTTAAAAACTTCCAGTGATGGAGCAGCCACAACTTCCAAAGGCAATTTGTTCCACTGGTTGATTGTCCTCACTGTTTTTGGTTGATTCTCTCCCTGATGAATTTCCATCCATTGTTTCTTGTCCTGCCTTCGGGTGCTTTGGTAAATAAGCGGGTTCGTTCCTTTATTCATTCATTTACCATACATTCCTAGAGGTCTAAGGTCGAAGCGCAACCAGTAATTAAAATGTTGCAAGACTGATTCTGTAGACTTGGAGGACAGTGCTGTGCATCAGCTAACCAAGCTTTGCCTGGCAGGAGTTCTTCCTGGCCAGAGAAGCAGGGAGCATCGCTAACCAGAAAGCATCAGATGGGCAGAGAAAGAGTACATTGAAAAGGAAGCAGAAGTTGTGAAAATCCTGTGCCAATTGAGGGAAAAGACAATTCTACTACTGTCCACAGCTCTCTCCTGTCTTCTAACTATGCTCTCTCCCATTTTGCAATAGAGGTTGGAACTATCATGGCTTCTGTAAACATCTGGCTTGATCCTTAAGGAGAACCTGACCAAGCCATCTGGCCCAGGGCCCACCACTCTTTTTTCCTTTCTGAGAAGCGCTTGGGGAATGCAGTTACACTTACCTGATAATCACTTTCACAGGAATTCTCTATTCTCTCATTTCCAAGGCCAACCGCCAATTCCAAATCCATCAAATTCAATTATTCATAGACCTTGGCATCAGGAAATAGTTCATTTCTCAATCTCTCCAGTTAAAATGAAGACAATATTAAATGTTTGGTTTAAATTATACCCTGATGAAATGCTCTACAAGATTGCCCTTATCATCATTGCTATGGTCCACATGCTGATGAAATATACTTAGCTATCCTGCAGAGCAATAAAAGTCACGGACTGTAAAGATTTGGGAAGAACATAAGCTAATTTTCTGCTATTATGGCATCAGTAATAGTAGCAGTAACAACATCAGCACATTTTATCCTATGTACACCTTTTGTGGTGGAACGCAGTCCAGTCCCAGGAGGGAGGGGCTCTTTCCCAGGGAGCAGAGAGACTTCAGATCTTCAACATGCAGAGTGAAGGCACATTTCTTCCCAGCCCTTTGTAAGGTATCTCTAATAATTATGCAGATTTTGCAGTCCTAGCAGACAATCACTTAAATATGAGCCAACAGCTCTGCAGCTACCAAAAAAGTCAACACAGTCCTAGGCTGCATTAACAGAGGGATCGAATCAAGATCACATGAAGGGTTAATACTGCTTTATAAGGCCTTGGTAAGGCCACACTTGCATCCAGTTCTGGTCACCACAATACAAAAAAGACATTGAGACTCTCGAAAGAGTACAGAGAACAGCAAGGAGGACGATTAGGGGACTGGAGGTTGAAACATATAAATGATTGCTGGAATTGAGTATGTCTAGACTAGTGAAAGGGGTGACATGATAGCAATGTTCCAGTATCTGAGGGGCTGCCACAATGAAGAGGGAGTCAAGCTATTCTCCAAAGCACCTGAGGGCAGAACAAGAAGCAACGGATGGAAACTAATCCCCACAACTAAGCCCCCCCCCCACCCTTTAAAGATACAAATCTACAAATGTTACTGTCTCATAAACAAGTCTACTTCCTGGTGTTTCTTGATTGATTTCTAGACTGGAATCTAACCATCTAGAACATGCAGAGATTCAACAGCCTTCCTCCTTTGCAGATGCATGATTCTGTTTCACTCTGCAACACTGCTAGGGATTGAGCAAACAAATCACTCCTGTCTGAACTAGATTACCAAACAAACAAACAAACAAAACAAAACAAACAAACAAACAAACAAACAAAAAACCACCCACCCTTGTACTTCACAGAAGTCAATTGGAAGAAGCCAAGAAAACTTAATATACCAAGACCACATCATATGACTTTCTTCTTCTTTTTTCCCCCAGCTGTAATAAAAAAAGTTTCTGGTCTGCGAATAGTGTTATGGACAGAATGCAATGGGACATATTATTCCTTAGTAGGGCATATTGCTGAACCTCTTGCATATCTTGCCTCTACATGACATATTATTTCACTGTGTGTATACAGTGTTGGGGAATTTGCAGCTAGGTGGTAACACCCAACAAACCTTGACTGAACTCGAAAAGATATGTGCCTTGGATGAGAGAACACTCTAAATCCCAAAGCTTTGAAAACACCGTAAAATCACAAGGTCACGAGCTAGATAGGGAAGCTGAAAAGGCAGTAGAAAAGACCATGTGCATTCTAGGTGGAATTGCAGATGAACTCACTGGAAACCGAGCTCAACCTGAAGGAGGCTTTATAAATCACACCAATTCTTGTAGAGGAGTACCTCTCAGTCTGTGGGTGGGTGGAAAGATTATCCCTCAATTTATGGGAAGGAAAGGTCAAAAGCAAAGAGACTGAGATAGATAGACCATTATATGAACAATGTCCAGGTATCAATTGCTCCTCTTGCTGAAAAAATAAATAAATAAAATGGATTTCAGCCTGTTACAATGCACACATAGGAGATAAAGACATAATACTTTAACCTTGGCTCTGCGATATAGCTGGCATGACTTTTATCATTTGCACTTGCTGGTTTTCTTCATATTAATGGCTGTTCTAGCAGCTACAATAAAACAGCGGTGCCCTTGCATCTCAGCTTATGAGCTTTCTACTTCCAGTGTCAGACAGCAAGAAGACTTCTTCTTCTTCTTCTTCTTCTTCTTCTTCTTCTTCTTCTTCTTCTTCTTCTTCTTCTTCTTCTTCTTCTTCTTCTTCTTCTTCTTCTTCTTCTTCTTGTTATTATTATTATTATTATTATTATTATTATTATTATTATTATTATATTATTATTATTATTATTATTATTATTATTAATTAGACTTATATACCGCCCTTCTCCTTATGGACTCAGGGCGGTGAACAGCCGATTAAAAACCAATACATAAAAGTTAAAATATTATAAAAGCAAATATAACATATGGCTGAAAATTAAAACAAATAGAATATTAAAATACATCAACACTAAAAACTCTAAAAATTTTAAGAAATTCAGCAGGGATCAGGCTAAACCGGCAAGCTGAAAAAGATAGGTTTTCAGGGCCCGATGAAAACTTCAGAGGTCAGAGATTGTTCTCAATTCTGGAGGAAGATCGTTCCAGAGGGTAGGGGCTGCCATAGAGATGGCTCTCCCCCTGGGGGTCGCCAGCCGGCATTGTCTGGCTGACAGCACCCTGAGGAGGCCCTCTCTGTGGGAGCGAACCAGCCGGTGGGAGGCAATTGGCGGCAGAAGGCGGTCCCGTAAGTACCCTGGTCCTAAGCCATGGAGTGCTTTCAAGGTGATTACCAACACCTTGAAATGCACCCAGAAGTCCACCGGCAACCAATGCAGTTCACGCAGGAGAGGTGTCACATGGGAGCGCCCCATCGCTCCCATAATCCCCCGCACGGCCGCATTCTGCACCAGTTGGAGCCTCTGGGTCACCCCAAGGGGAGCCCCATGTAGAGAGCATTACAGTAGTCCAGGCGAGACGTGACGAGCACCTGAGTGACTGTTCGTAGGGAGTCCCGAGCTAGAAAGGGCCGCAACTGGCGTATCAGGCGAACTGATAGAAAGCCCCCCAGGCCATAGCTGTCGTATGATCCTCTAAAGACAGCCGTGGGTCCAGTATGACGCCCAAGTTGCACACCCTTTCCGTGGGGGCCAATGATTCGCCCCCAATAACCAGCGATGGTGTCAGCTGGCTATATCGGGACGCCGGCAGCCACAGCCATTCGGTCTTGGAGGGGTTGAGTCGAAGCCTGTTTCTCCCCATCCAGACGCGCATGGCTTCGAGGCACTGGGACATCACTTCCACGGCATCGTTGGGGTGGTCTGGGGTGGAGATGTACAGCTGAGTATCATCAGCGTACTGATGGAACTCCACTCCAAAACCACGGATGATCTCACCCAGCGGCTTTACATAAATGTTGAACAGAAGGGGCGAGAGGACCAACCCTTGTGGCACCCCACACACTAGGCACCGCGGGGTCGACCGCTGCCCCCGTCAACACAGATTGCGACCGGTCGGAGAGGGAGGAGAACCACCGTAAAATGGTGCCCCCCACCCCCAATCCCTCCAACCGGCACAACATGATACCATGGTTGATGGTATCAAAAGCCACTGAGAGGTCTAACAACACCAGGATAGAGGAGTACCCCCTACCCCGGGCCCTCCAGTGATCATCCACCAATGCGACCAATGCCGTTTCGGTGCTGTATCCAGACCTGAAGCCGGACTGGAGTGGGTCTAAATAGATAGCTTCATCCAGGTACCGGGAGAGCTGCCACGCAACCACACTCTCAACAACCTTTGCTAAAAAGGGAAGGTTGGAGACTGGACGATAATTAGCCAAAACAGCTGGGTCCAGGGAGGGCTTCTTGAGGAGGGGCCTCACCACCGCCTCCTTCAAGGCAGCCGGTAGGGCACCCTCACTCAAAGAAGCATTTATAATCTCCTGGAGCCAGCCTCGTTTAACCTCCTGGGAGGCCAGCACCAACCAGGAGGGACACGGGTCCAATAAACATGTGGTTGCGTTCAGTCTTCCCAGAATCCTGTCCACGTCCTCGGGAGCCACAGGATCGAACTCCTCCCAGATAACACTCTCAGGACCTGCCTCAGTCATCTCATCTGAACTAACCCAGTCAGCGGCCAAGTCATCCCGAATCTGAGTTATTTTATCATCCAGATATTGAACAAAATCCTCAGCACAACCCTGCAAGGGATCCTCCCGCGCTCCCAGATGGAGGAGGGAGCGGGTCACCCTGAACAGGGCAGCTGGGCGATTATGTGACGACGCGATAAGAGTGGTAAAATAATTAGATTTCGCCGTTTTTATCACCACTATGTAAGTCTTAATATGAGCTCTTACTAGTGTCAAGTCAGATTCAGAGCGACTGGCCCTCCAACCGCTCTCTAGGCATCTTTTCCGGCGCTTCATCTCCCTCAGCTCCTCGGTAAACCAAGGAGATAAGTGAGTTTGGCGCCGGATCAGAGGCCACAAAGGCACGACGTGGTCCAAGGCCCCGCTGGCCGCCCTATCCCAGGCTGCCACCAGGTCCTCAGCTGAGTCGCATGTCAGTGTCTCAGGAAATGGCCCAAGCTCCGTCTGGAACCTATCAGGATCCATCAGGCGCCTGGGGCGGAACCACCTGGTCGGTTCCACCTCCCTGTGGTGAGGTGCAGCGGTCAGAAAGTCAAGTCGAAGGAGCGAGTGGTCAGTCCATGGCAAGGGTTCCACACCTATATCCCCAATATCAAGACCACTCAACCACTGACCAGAGATAAAAACTAGATCCTGGGTGTGTCCACCAATGTGAGTCGGGCCCTGAATTACCTGGGTCAGGTCCATGGCCGTCATGGAAGCCATGAACTCCTGGGCTATCTCAGATGTTTCATCGATAGATGGCAGATTGAAATCCCCCATGACCATAAGCCTGGGGGTATCAACTGCCACCTCGGCTACAACATTGAGAAGCTCGGGCAGGGTCGTTGCCATGTGGCAGAGAGCCAGGTACATGACTAACAAACCCATCTGCCCACCATGACCCCACCTCACAAAGATGGACTCACACCCGGCTATCTGAGGTACAGTGGTCTCCCTCGGATCCAGACCTTCCTTAATAATGACCGCTACTCCCCCACCCCTACCTGAGCTCTCGGCTGGTGGAATGCAAGGAAACCTGGTGGGCACATCTCCATGAGGGGAACCCCCCCCCACACCCCAACCAGGTCTCGGTAATACCGGCCAGGTCCGCACCCCTCTCTTGAAGAAGGTCACATATGAGGGGGGCCTTATTTACAACGGACCTCGCATTGCATAACAACAGCCGGAGCCTTAGGTCCTGAGACTCTAAACAACCCGGGGAACAGGAATAGCTCGGGGGACCGGGGCACGCAATCACTTGAAGACAGCGAGTGTGTGCCCCCACCACATGGTATGGTCCCCTGCTCACACCATATCTGCCCCTCCCACACAGCGTATGTATAGCACAACCCTCAACATAGGGCTCTGAAGGAGACCTCTTACCTCCAGAATCCAAACCCCCCATGGCACCACAAACTGCTGGGCCTGACCCTCTCCCCCACGGGTTCCCCCCCAAACCCGCACCCTCCCCCACCCCGGAGCCCCCTAAAACTCTCATTAAAAAAGAACTTTAAAAACCCCTCAATCCCCGTTTTGCGACATGCCGCCTCTCGGAGTCCCAAAACCCATCATTAAGGTAGGCACTTGATAACATAAAGGGCCAAGCCCGCGAGAGGGGGGAATCTCACAGGGCAAGAAGCGTCGACCTAGAATACATCAGATGTAAAAACATGGGCAAAGAAGATGGTAAGATATGGCAAAGGTCCATAAAAGATGTCCCAAAGTAGGACCAGGTCAGTCAGGAGAAACGTCACTACCCTCTCACTGCGGCCCAGGCAAGGGCGCAGTGAGCTAGGAGTCACTGCGTTCTGTCCAACTGAGGGGATGTCCAGACCACCCTCTCACAGTGGTCCACCATAAGAGTCAGGAGAGATTGGAAAATCCAAGGCCACCCTCTCACAGCGGCCCAGGCAAGTTCATCCTGGAGGTGTGGGACCCCCTCAGGGTGGTAGCAAAAAGAACTGGCTCCATAAGTCCTCCCATGATCTGACCTGTCCTCCAGTATGGCCCGCCAGCAGGATGGATAGAGCCAAAGTTCGAAAGCACAGCTCCGGAGAATAGCGGGCAGATAGCGGGGGAGCGAAAATAGTTTGAGGGCCAGCGGAGGACAAGCGGGATGGGGGGGAAAGGGGGGCAGCTCCATAGGATGTGGAGTGGGTGGCCCCCAGGTTGTAAATCTGCTCTGCTGGTGGGAGAAACCTTTACCACCAAACAGTAGCTGCAGGGGAGCAAGCCCATTGGACCCATTTGGGTCTTCAACTCCTCATGGAAAACCCCCCAAGATGAAAAACCCCCACCAGCCACCAATGGGTCCACTAGCCCGCTAGCCAGCTGGGGCCCCGCTGAAACCACTGGAGCTGCCAGCGTCGCCTCCAGGCCACCAGAGCCATCGGCGTCATCTCCATGCCACCTCCATGCCGAGATCTTCTCCATCTTCAGGTGCTCTCCTGCCACTAGGGCGCCTGAAGACCAGCGCAAGCCGCCCCACCGACCAGCGCAACCAACAGCTCCAGCGCCTCCCTGGCCAGGCAGAAACTCATGAGTCAGCCATCCACCTTCAAAGTGGCCGCTGAGCGCCCTCTCACCACCGTCACCGCTCGCCACTCGCCGCTCGCTGCCATCTCCTCACCGCTCACCACCACACCGCCACGCCACCATCTCTCGCAGCGTCTCTCACCTCTTCTGATCGGCGGGAGCCTCCGGAGGACACGCTGGGGGCTACAAACCCACCAGCATGATGGCCATATACTCCGCTGGCTGGGTGGGTGGTTGCCGATGGTCTGCAACCCCCGCGGACCCTCTAAACAGCCAGCCAAAAGCCCATCTTCTTACAGCGCCCCGGATGCGGCCGCCATCTTGGGCATGCGCAGTAGCACATGATGGAATAGACTGTGGAGAAGTCTATGGTAGGTCTTTCATTTGCAAAAAGTACATATTGCAGTCTAAATCCCTTGGTTTCCTCTGCTTCTAGGCAGAGGGGGTCACATTAAACTCACTCCAAACAAATCTAACTTCAACACACGCTCTGGTGGCATTATTTTGGCATAGGAGGGCTTTAAAATCTGAATAAAGTCTCGAGTCTCGAGTCTTCAAATTACTGATCAGTTTTTATAGCACACTTTATAGGCAGTAGATACAGTCCTAACAGCCACTGTGCAGGACAAACAGGCAGAAAACTAGCAAAGCACATCCAGGAACACCAACTAGTAGTCAAAAGACATGATGAAAACTCCTTAACTGCATGATACATGGGACAGACTCGACTAGAGTTTCAACTGGAAAAATGTGACTCCCATTTTGTTTCTCATCCAAGAAGCTTCAGAGCTGAAGGAGCTTCTTGGATGAGAGACGAAATGTCTTAAAAGAAAAACCTCTTGAAAAAAGCACCTTTGGAACAACCATGACCTGGATAACTGAGAATCTCCATAGACATTTGGAAAACTGTGAGCATCCTAGAACAAGCCAAGTCCAGAAATGGCAGAGAATTCCTGGAGGGCTGGCACTCAGACAAATCAGCCATCGACAAGCACATAGAGATAAACATCATCTACATACCACTCAAAAGAGACCATAAAAAAGCCCAAAGGAAACAATGTGACCAAATACCTTCTCACCAGCAATCAACACTTAAATTTGTAAATTAACACAAAGATTAACACTAGACCAACAATCAAGAAGGAAATAATACCCCAATCAAGGAACTACCAAGGTAGACGTACAAGCTAACACTAACCATCCTAATTAAGGAACCATCAGGAACACCTCCACTAATACTGACAGGACAAGCCAATACTATATAAAAAGAGAGCAAACTCCACTGTCTTCTTGCACTGATGACATCACCTAGCCAGGTAATGAAACATTTTCAAGAAAACAACCAAGCTCAAAGGGCACCATGGACCCCACAAAGACATTTCCCCCTTTTCCTTCTGCTTGAAGAACAGTGTTTCTTATTCATCTTAAGGAGAGCAATATAGCAATAGCAATAGAATTTAGACTTATATGTTACTCCACAGTGCTTTCCATCCCTCTCTAATCAGTTACAGAGTCAGACAATTCTCTCAACAATCTGGGTCCTCATTTTACTGACCTCAGAAGGACGGAA
The DNA here is from genome assembly GCA_030761175.1 of Masticophis lateralis. Lineage (NCBI taxonomy): Eukaryota > Metazoa > Chordata > Lepidosauria > Squamata > Colubridae > Masticophis > Masticophis lateralis. Next base: position 104,324,528 of record JAUDYJ010000005.1, read on the forward strand.
GGCTGAGTTATCCTTGAGCTTGTCAGGATCGAACTGCCAAACTGTTGGCAGCTGGCAGTCAGAAGAAGTAGTCTGCAATACTGATTCTAACCACTGCACCACCACAGCTCTTGACTAATACGATCTAGTCATTTTTGCAACACCATATTTTTATATTTCACAGGCCTAGTGTCCATATTTTAATCCAAGCAACACTTTTTTTTTGCAAAAATAAACGTTTGTGTGCGTGTGTGTGTGTGATTGTATGCATTTGTGATGAGAAAAGAGAAGATGAGAAGGTGAGAACAGCAATACAGCCCTACTACATGAGTAAATATCTTTAGGGCTAAGACAGTACTGTGAGAATTGAATGTGATGAGAACAGCAAAAAGGAGATTTCTTTATCAGCAGTATTTGGTCATTATATTATATGCCCTATATTATCTTATACTGTTATACTAGTATCTTATATCTTTGTGCTTCATACATGTATGAATATGGCAGGATCACACAGTATCTATCTGCCTTTTGTCACTAAGTGCTGAGTGGCTGTTCCAACTCCATGACCACTACCAAAATATTAATCCAGGGTGTCAATCAATATTGATAACCGTTTTCAAAATGTTGTATATTTGAGAATATAATTGAAGGGGAAACACGCAGGTCATGTAGCAAGAACTGAGGAAGGGTGGACCAAGGAAGATCCCATTTGATCAAAAGCATCCAAGAAAGAGACCTAAAACAAGATGAAGCAAAGACATCAGCAAGTATGGTGGGCCCAATTGGCAAACGAAAACTCAGGACCGTCTGGGTTGGAAACAGGCAGAAGAGGCCTTCATCCTGCAGTGGACCATGGCTAGAAGGATGATGATGATGATGATGATGATGATGATGATGATGATGATGCATATTGCAACTTGACAGTCATTGATGGACTCACCTCAACTGCTAGTTGGACTCCCAGAACCTTACTCTGCAAGTATTTTTAACAGAGAGGAAGAAAAGATTTAACAGGGTTTCATTGCTTGGACTTCAGATGCAATGGATCAAATCTGAATTTAGAATTTACCTCTGAAATTATAGATAAGTCTGTTTTTGAAGTCTTTCTGGACAACTGGCATCATTTACATCATTTGCCCAAGATATAATGGACTGTTTTTTGCATTATTTTATATCAATTTGATGCAATTTGGACAAATGGATGTGATTTAACAATGCAAACAATATAAACTGTATTAATTATGAAGCATAATCTCAAATTGATAGGCATTTGGGTTTAATGGATTGCTCTTCTCTGCCAAAGGTCCTTAGATTAAAATTTTGGCTACATCTCTCTTCCACTTCCCACCTGTCAGCTCTAGTGTGGTGGTCCTTTAAGTGCACGTCTCACATATATTTAGATGGATGTCAATCCTTTATTTTCACTGCTAACATTTGCATGAGGAAATGTATTTCTCTTTGTAGGCAATTTGTGCTGAATTGGAACAATCAGTAGTTTATATGAAGAGTGTTGCAGGGCTGATATTGCATAAATAACACAGTACTTTAGAGCGAACCCTTGCAATAAAGATAGCATATATCTCAAACAGAGTAGCCTTATATTAGAAATAACACTGTCCATGAATATTAAGCTGCAATCAAAATCAGTTGCCTTTTTCAAACAGCAGCTGTATATACCTAAACTATTATTATTATATTCCTGCAGAGAGATATTTCCTTCAGGGGAATTGCGCGCGCGCGCGCGCGCACACACACACACACACACACACAAACATTTTCCTTCTAAAACAAGTATTATGGAATGCTCTTTGGAGCAGAGAGAAATGTTCTCTCACGTTTTCATCTTTCCCCTCATTGTAGAACACCAGAAAAAGAGAAAGCTTATTTTTTAGGTATATATGTTCATCACCCTTCACCCATGAATAACTCTGAACTCAGAAAAGCATCACGAAGAAATCTGAGGATTCTATGTATCTTCAATGTTAGTCCACAAGACTATGTTGTTAGTCTAACAACAGGATAAGTTGTTAGTCCACAACTTATCCTGTTCATTAATGCTCTATTTTGCCTAAGGGTTATTGGTTTTAAATAGGTCTCCCTTCCAGAATGGTATTTAAGTTGAGCCTTACTAGATGTTTTGTGTTGGAGAAGACTCTTGAGAATCCATTGGACTACAAGGAGACCTTATCAGTCGATCCTAAAGAAAATCAAACCTGATTGTTCTTTAGAAGAATGGATATCAAAGCAGAAGCTCAAATACTTTGGCCACCAAATGAGAAGAGAGGACTCCTTGGAGAAGACCTTGGTTTTGGGAAAGATGAAAGACAAAAGGAGAAGGGGACAGAAGAGGATGAGATGGTAAAATGGTGTCATTGACACAATGTATATGGATTTGGGCAAACTCCAGGAGACAGTGGAGGGCGAGGCGGGGGCACTGGTGTGCTGTAACCCATGGAGTCACAAAAATGGGGTATGACTTAGCGACTAAACATCAATGCAAAATATTTTGGGCTGAAATCCTCATAAACCAATTTGCTCAAGGATGATGGGAATCATGATCCCAAATATCGATGTCAGGGAAATCTACTTCTGAGCTATGAGAACCAGAAGACGTAACCCCAAGCAACAGTTATTTTATTATCAGTCTTATAGGGATAATTAATTATTTGACTGGACAAAAACTCTTTCCTGACCCACCCCAATTATCTTGATTCAATTACTCACAATGAGTTCCTTGCGTAGCCTAATGGCAAACAGGATTTGTGTAATTTCTTACTTGAAAGGAACTAAACAAATTGAGTGATTTCAGTCACCTGTATGTCCATTCAGGAGATGGACAATGTGTCCAAGAACAGGAATTTATGCTTTTTCAACAGGAGAAGAAACTAGAGGAGCTTTGCGGCCCAATTCTTTGGAAGAGAGAAGCAGAAGTAACAAAAGTCACAGTCAGAAAAATGGGATAGATGATCTCTCAGCCTTTCATCTGGGTCTTAAATTATGCAACTTCTCACAGAACAGTAGCATAATTAGCTGATCTTCAAGGGGAACCACTACTATAAGGAAACGATGTTAAACACGAGGGACATTATATGAAGCCCATATGCAAATCTGTTCTCTTTGGAGATACCCATTTCTTTGTAGTAAGATCTAGGCTTTCCAGTACTGAATTATGCATACTAGAATGGATTCACCATTGGGGTACCACACTCTGGGAACAGAAGACAAAACACAGGCAGCCACAATTTCTAATTCACAAAACAAACAATATTTGTCGATGAGTTTCCAGATTCTCAGCCAGATTTGCGGGGAGAGGGTGAGAAAGGGTGCTCTTTATAGGTAGGATTGAAAACAAAGTACTAGTTTGGATTCCAAGACTGACAGAGGACAGGCATATAGACAAGTCTATATGCCTGTCAAAACAGATTAACAATAAATATGTGGTTACTCCTACTACAATTAGGTATACAACTGGCACCCACCCCCCAAATGGAAATACATGTGGCCTGTCAGCCACTGGCCCCTCCAGCAGCCAAATCAGAGGAGGCGGCGGCGTGGGACTCAGGGTCAGCATCAAGGCAACCTGAGAGCTCCGAAGGAGGAAAGGGAATGGACATGTCAGAGAGAGAGACAGAGGCGGAGAAATTAGATAGCCACTGGTCTGGAAAGGTACAGGGTCTCCTGCTTGAGCAGGCGGTTGGACTAGAAGACTTCCAAGGTCCCTTCCAATCTCTGTGAGAGCATGTTGGTTGGTGGGAGGCTATTGGTGGCAGAAGGTGGTTCTGTAGATATCTGGGCCCTAAGCCATGAAGCGCTTTAAAGGTGGTAACCAACACCTTGAACTGCACCTGGAAGACCACTGGGAGCCAGTGCAGCTCACACAGGAGAGGAGTCACATGGGTGCACCAAGTCGCACCCATAATCACCCACACGGCTGCATTCTGGACCAGTTGGAGCCTCCGGGTGCCCTTCAAGGGGAGCCCCATGTAGACAGCATTACAATAGTCCAGACAGGATATAACAAGGGGTGAGTGACCATGTGCAGGGCGTCCTGGGCCAGAAAGGGATGCAACTGGCAAACCTGATCGAAAGCCCCCCTGGCCATAGCTGTCATATGTTCTTCTAAGGGCAGCCGTGAATCCAGGAGGACACCCAGATTGAGTGCCCTCTCCGAGGGGGCCAACGTTTCACCCCCAATAGCCAGCGGTGGAACCAACTGGCTATACCGGGAAGCCTGGAGCCATAGCCACTCAGTCTTGGAGGGGTTGAGTCTGAGTCTGTTTCTCCCCATCCAGATCTGCACGGCCTCCAGACAATGGGACATCACGTCAAGGGCAACATTGGGGTGGTCTGGAGTGGAGATGTACAGCTGAGTATCATCAGCATACAGATGACACTCCACCCCAAAACCATGGATGATCTCCCCCAGCGGCTTCACATAAATGTTGAACAACAGGGGCGAGAGAACCGACCCTTGTGGCACCCCATAAATTAGGTGCCTTGAGGTCGATCTCTGTCCTCCTGCCAACATAGACTGCGTCCATCTGGAGAGGAAGGAGAAGCACCGCAATACGGTGCCCCCCACTCCTATCCCCTCCAGGCGGCGCAGCATGATACCATGTTCAATGGTATCAAAAGCCACTGAAAGGTCCAATAGGACTAGGACAGAGGAGCAACCCCTGTCCTGAGCCCTCCAGAGATCATCAACCAATGCAACCAATGCCGTTTCCATGCTGTATCCCAGCCTGAAGCCCGACTGGAATGGATCTAGATAGACTGCTTCATCCAGGTACTGAGGAAGCTGTTACGCCACCACACTGTCGACAACCTTCGCTACAAAGCAAAGATTGGAGACTGGATGATAGTTCGCTAATACAGCCAGGTCCAGAGAGGGCTTCTTGAGGAGGGGTCTCACCACTGCCTCTTTCGGGGTGGAGGGAAGGACACCCTCTATCAAAGAATCGTTTATAAACTTGTGGAGCCAGCCTCGTGTAACTTCCCAGGAGGCCAGCACCAACCATGAGGGACATGGGTCCAATAAACATGTTGCAGAGCTCAACCTTCCCAGAATCCTGTCCATGTCCTCAGGAGCCAGAGAGTCAAACTCCTCCCAGATAACACTCTCAAGATTCACCCCTGTCACTCCCTCTGGTCCCACCCAATTGGAGTCCAAGCCTTCCCAAATCTGAGTGATTTTATCATGGAGGAATTGCACAAAATCCTCAGCCCTATCCTGCAAGGGGTTTTCCCGCACTCCCAAATGAAGGAGGGAGGGGATAACCCTAAACAGGGTGGCTGGGCAGTTCCTGCAGATGCAATAAGAGTGGAAAAATAGTTATATTTTGCTGCTTTTATTGCCACTAGGTAGGTCTTAATATAAGACCTATGTCAGCTTCTCAGTGCTGACATAGTAAAGAGGGGGTTAAATTCCTGTGGGATTAGTAAGAGAGACTGCCGTAGAATGATTTAGATAATGACCAATAGGATAAGGAAGCAAGCCAGGAAAGGGAGGGAATTTGGAGCAGAGGTCATTTCCTGACTGCATATGAGTCCGTGAAGACGTTGTTCTAACAAATAAAAGTTTTTTTTTCCCTTTATTATCAAAATGTGAGAGGCATTTTATTTCTTAAGACAACTCGAGCCGGACAACCTACCTACCTCACCAGCATTCAGTCAGATTCGGAATGGCTGGCCCTCCAATCACTCTCTAGGCATCTTTTCCGGTGCTTCATCTCCGTTAGCTCCTCCAAAAACCAGGGAGCCAATTGGGATCGGCACCGGGTCAGAGGTCGCAAAGGCACAACACAATCCAAAGCTCCAGCAGCCGCCCTTTCCCAGGCAGCCACCAGTTCTTCAGCCGAGTCATGGGCCAGAGCCTCAGGGAATGGCCCAAGCTCTGTCAGGAACCTATCAGGATCCATCAGGCACCTGGGACAGAACCACCTGGTCGGTTCCATCTCCCTGCAGCGGAGGGGAGCGGCTCAAAAGTCTAGTTAAAGAAGTGGATGATCTGACCATGACAAGGGTTTGATGACTAAATCCCCTAATTCCAGATCATTCAACCACTGACCAGAGACAAAAATCAAGTCCAAAGCATGACCCCCCGTGTGAGAAGGGTCTTGAACTAACAGGGTCAGGTCCATGGCCACCATGGAAGCTATGAACTCCCGAACTGTCCCTGACATTTCACCGATGGATGGCAGGTTGAAATCCCCCATGACCAAAAGTCTGGGGGTATCCACTGCCACCCTGGCTATTATGTTGAGCAGCTCAGGCAGGGTTGCCGCTATGTGGCAGGGAGCCAGGTACGTAGTCAGCAAACCCATCTGCCCCCCATGACTCGACTTCACAAGGAGCGACTCACATCTGGCTATCTGAGGAACAGTGGCCTCCCTCGGACTGAGACTCTCCCTAATAATAGCCACCCCCCTCCCCTCCCCTGAGCCCTCGGCTGATGGTATACACAGAAACCTGGTGGGCACATTTCACTGAGAGGAACTCCCCCCTCCTGGCCCAACCTGGTCTCCGTAATCCCTGCCAGGTCTGCCCCCCCCTCCTGAACCAAATCATAAATGAGGGGGGGCCTTATTAATCACAGACCTGGCATTGCAAAACATCAGTCGGAGGTCCAGGTCCTGAGGCTCTGTACCACCCAGAGCACGGGTGGGGGCTGGAGTGCACAGTCGCTCGTAAACAGCGAGTGTGCACTCCTGTAACATTATTTGGTCCCCTGCTTCCACCATATCTGCCCCTCCCACCCACAGTATTTATCTCACAATCCTCACCCTTGCCCCCTAGCACCCCAACTGGGTTCCCGCCTCCTCCGCCATGACCTCCATCGTGCCCATCGGATCTGTTGTGCTGCCCTGAAGCTGTATGGACCCCCCTCCAGGTCCTGTCATTAGATAACTCTCCCCCAACACCCCTTAAAATTTTCGTTAAATATTTTGTTAAAAAAACCCTCAACCCCCTCTTCGCAGCATGTCATCTCTTGGGGTTCCAAAACCCATCATCAAAATAGGCCCTTGATAGCGTGGAGGGCCAGACCTGCGAGAGGGGAGAGTCTCGCAGCGCTAGAATCTAATCTAATCTAATTCAGATTAGATTGATCTAAGAATTACGTCATTTTCACCCCATCTAAATTTCTACAACACTGAGTAAGAGTTACACATCACAATAAGTTATGGCTTGTTTGAAGATAAGCGTTCTTTGAAGATGTCATAATTGATGGAATTGCAGAGGACATGGCTAAAAACAATGCCAGCCAATAGAATAGCTTTAAAGTTCTGGCCAAACATTTTTTTTTTTTTCATTCTGACTGTTCTTATGCATGGGTCAGAATGACAGACTTTTGAAAATTGTTTTTCTAAGACAGGATTACAGTCAACAGCCACTTCAGCTTCTGCATGACAGATTCTTTTCAGAAGCAGACAGAAACATTATCCTCAAGAAGGGGCAGTTGCCTGCCACTCTTTAATCTTAAACTTTTAAAGTATAAAAATAAAGTAGGACGACCAGCTGTGGTCTCATCTGAATCTAACCTTCTAAATTATTGGCCAATGTATCAGGTCTTTTTTGGCTGTTATTACACCGTAGAGAAAAGTAGGAGGGTGATTTTTGTGAAAAAGGAAGAGAAGAAGATTTAGAGAGAAAAAGATTGTGAAATAGGACACGCAAGAAAGAAAGAACTCACCTACTACAATGGATCTAATACAAGAACATTTTCTCCCTTATTCCTATATCCACTTCCGTGGTTATGCAAATAAAACAGGATATTTTGATTGATTATTGTATCATAAATGCACAGGATCATGAAATGTTGATAAGGGTCATAAACACCATCTTTGATTATGTCCATTGGTGCTAGCCATCTGATGGTTGATGAACGGTTAAGGGAGCTAGCAATGTCTCACCTATCGAAGAGGAGGATTGAGGGGAAAGGAGCAGCTGCCACAAAGAAGAAGGGGGTTGGCTTATCCTCCAAAACACCTGAAGAAAGCACAAGAAGCAATGGATGGAAACTCACCAAAGAAAAATCCAACCTAGGAGAAACTTCCCGACAGTGAGAACAATAATAAATAAATGCATTAATTAATTAATTAATCCATGGAATAGTTTGCCTCTCGGAGCCATGCATTACAAAAAGTAACTTTAGACGGAGAAATTCTGGGAGAGAATAGAAGTGTTTCAATTATGTACCTTGCAGAGAAATTACAGTGAAAGATACTTTGAAGAAAAGTAATTAAGAAACTTTCTTTCTTCTGGCATAAGATATTACTAATGCAATTATACTCTTTCCATTTGGACCCACCCTGTTATGCCTCTAACATGTCAGGGAGGGCAGCTTATTTCCCTTCATAAATAGAAGTCAATAATACTTCAAAAGCTATTGAGAAGCATTCTTGCATTGTGGACCACAGAGAATCCTGCAGCAAAACAAGATCTTGATGGTTGCACACACTGGTTTCTTTCTTTTTACAGCAACGGCATACAAAAGCAAGCAAAAGGATTGGCAACTATTTTCAGTAACCACGCTAAAGAAACCCAACTCCCAATCAACTTGCAAAAAGAATGCAAACTTCATGGTTGAGATATTGCTCGGTTCCAAATTTTTTTACTACCGGTTCTGTGGGCGTGGCTTGTTTAGTGGGCGCGGCTTGGTGATTGAGTGGGCATGGCCAACTCGAAATCACTCAGGGCAAGGTGGGGGTGGCACCTCAGTCCCATGACCGATGCTGCAGAGGCAGGGCAATTTCCTCCGTACCTCCCCCACTCCTTGGGCTGACAAAAATAAAAGCCTGCCTGCTGAGCAGCCCGAACTGGAAAACGGGGGGAAACCACCTTTCTTTTAATTGCCTCATCAAACCACAAACTCCTCCGTTCAGGGCTTCGGTCTTTGAAGAAGAGCTGGAGGTTCCATTACATACCTGCATCTTTTGTATCTCTTGCAAGGTGGATGAAACCTCACCTGGCCCAGGTGCTGCCGTCTGTAGTTTGGGGGGTGAAGGCGGCCTGAGCTTTCCCTATCACTCCCTGCAACTTCCTTACAAACAGATGGTCCAGGTATTGCGGGGGGGGGGGGGGGGGAGGCGGGAATTAAGGAGTCTCAGCACAGCCGTTGACAAAAGCGGAAAGGAGGCTTTTCAGTACGGGGGGGGGGGGGCAGTGCTCCTTGGCTGCCCTTCCACGGGCTTCTCGGCAAGCAGCTGCCAGGCAGGAGGACCGCCTCGGTAAGAGTGCTGGGTCAGACAAAGAGCGGGGAAGTGACTAAGGGGAGAGAGAGGGACAAAGCCCCCTTTATATGGATGCAGGTAAAAAAAAAAGGGGGGGGGGATTTTGACAGACTTCCTCCCCAGGACCAAGAAGAGATTCACTTCCCTCCTGCCCCTCCCCCCCCCCCCCCCCATTCCAAGAGCCTCCAGCTTTGCAGCTGCTGCTGCTTCTTGCCTTTCCTGCCCCGGGAATGGAACCGGGCGCTGTTTCCTCCCCGCCCAACGGCTGCAACCTCAGAGGGGAAGAGGCGCTGAAGTCCTATTTTCTGCAATCGAGTTTGGAGCAGTCTACCCTGAGTTTGTACTGATTATTTGCCCTTGTATTATTGAGGTTGAAGCTGAAGAAGTGATTGACAGGTTAGATGATGTAGCAGATAATGGTGTGTACTGTGCTTAGATCATACCACAGGCGGCCCAGTTCCAGATTGCCAAGCCCAAAATTTCAAGTCTGGTGGCATAGGGAATTCTATTGTGAGTAGAGGAGTGGAGTACTTTTCTTGTGAAGTACCTCTGGATCCGCTCAATCATATTAATGTCTGATATACAGTGGGAATTCCAGGCAGACGATTTGAGAATTGTTCTGGCAAAGGTTTTGTATGCCTTGGTTAGCAATACAATGTTACCGGAGAAGTAGCTTTGCAAAATTAGGTTAACAATTCTTAAGGCCTTTTTGGCAACGCTGTTACAGCGGGCTCTAGGCTCAGAACATTTGAGATGAGTACTCCTAAATCCTTTACAGAGGGAGGGTCATCTACGTTTCCGTCCAACTTGTATTTTGTGTTCTGATTTTTATTGTCAATCTGTAGGACAGAGAATTTATTAGTCAAGATTTGGAGCTGCCAATTCTGTGACCATTCGGACATGGTCAAGGTTCAAAGTTTGCTCTGAAGCCAATCCTATCCTGATGTCCAACTGCGTTATGTGAATGTTTGCAGCCTACAAGAAAGTAGATCTGTCTCTGTATTCTACTCAGAACATCCCTATGCAACAAAATGAAATTTAATGCAGAGAAAAGCAGGGGTTTACACTTAGGCAGAAAAAACCAAAGATACAAGTACAGATTAGGTGAAACTTGCCTTAATGCCAGTAATTGTGAGAGGGATCTTAGAATCCTAGCAGATGATCAATTAAGTAGGAACCTGCCATGTGCGGCAGCAGCCAAAAAAAGCTAATTAAATCCTTGGTTGTATAAACAGAGGCAAAGAATCAAACTCATGTGAAGTCTTAGTACCACTTTATAAAGCCTTAGTAAGGCCTGGAATGCTGCATCCAGTTCTGATCACCCTATTATAAAAAAGACTCTGGAAACAGTGCAGAGAAGAGCAAGTAAGATAATTAAAAGCCTGGAGACTAAAACATATGAAGAAATGACTGCAGGATTTGCGTATGGCCAGTCTAGAGAAAAGAAGGACTAGGGGGGACATGATAGCAATCTTCCAGTATTTGAGGGGCTGCTACAAAGAGGAAGAGGGTCAAGTTATTTTCCAAAGCACCAGAAGGCAGGACAAGAAACCATGGATGGAAACTAACCAAGGAGAGAGAAGCAGCCTAGAAATAAGGAGAAATGTCCTAACACTGAGGACAATTAAACATTGAGGACAAGTAATCAGCGGAACAGCTTGTCCTCAGAAGTTGTGGGTGCTCCATCACGGGAGGTTTTTAAGAAGAGAATGGACAGCCACTTGAAACGGTATAGACTTGAGCAGGACTCGGAGTTGGAAGGGAACTTAGAGGTCTTCTAGTCCTGCTCAAGCCTGGCAAGAAATAGCCAGGAGAAGGTTTTATATCTTTCTTTAAAAAAAACCCAAACTGTTAGAAGCAAGAGGCCTTTGGACTTAAAAATAATAACAAATAATAATAATAATAAAGTATTATTGTTATCACTGAAATTCATCTTACAGCCAGCCAGATGTTTAAAATGGATTGAACATTTTTATTCACCTAGCAGGTCATTTCCAGGGACCTGGGATAGATAATTGTTAATGTGTGGTGGGGTTGAGTGTATCTAAGTTATCCCTAGTACCATAAAATTGCCTTTTGCAATTGACTGAGAGTGGTTTTTTCCAATGCTGATGGTGTTCAAGTGGCGCTCCAGATGTTTTGGGATTGCACCTAAGACTCCTATTACTATTGGTACGATGTACTTTTGCAACAGTTCTTCTATTTCTATTTGCAAGTCTTTGTATTTTGTTATCTTCTCCAGTTCTTTTTTCCTGTTCTGCTGCTTCTGGGTACTGCCACATCCATCATCCAGACATTTCTTTTGTCTTTCTTATTGACAATTGTTAAACCCGGGGTGTTATGTGGCAGGTGCCTGTCTGAGATTTAAAGACCCAAAGAACTTCAGCTTTTTCATTTTCTATGACGTTCTCTATTTTATGGTCCCAGCAGTTCTCGCTTACAAGCAAATTATGTTTCCTGCAGATACACCATTGCTTCTACTTTGTCATGCTGTTGCTTGTAGTCAGTCTGTGTGATCTTGCAGTAGCTAAGTAGGGGTTCCACTGTTTTTTCAGCTTCTTTGCAGAAGGGTCGTTTATGATCTGTTGCTGTCTTCTTAATTCCGACTTTGCACACACTTGTTCTTAAGGCTTGGACTTGTGCAGTTAGAATGAGTTTTTCAGTCTCTTTCTTCAATCTTCATGTTCTTCTCCTTTGCCAGATCTTGCTGTTATCTACTTTGCCAGCTATTATGTTTTATGTACTGGCCATGGGTTTTATAGCAGCCTAAGACAAGGGTTCCATGTGGATATTAAAAAGGAAAGGGTAAAACTAGACACACTTGTCTAGTTCTTTTAAATAGCAGGAAAATGGCCGAAAGCATGCCATTAGTCTTTATTTTAGATGCAGGCGTCTCATTGAACATTTTATGAATTCCAAAAGAAATCCAAGCCTGTTTAGTATGGCAAACCATGCACTGTTTATATATTTTTTGTCAAAGGCTTTTCAGGCATCTAATGATAAAAATCACCAATTGATCTCTGTATTATTTCGAGTCTATTAAATCTACAACTAACCTAATGTTGCCGGCTGCTTCCCCAGTGCTTATAAACTCTGCTTGATGATTCTTAGTAACAAATGATATAGTTTGCTGTAATCTATTTGCTAACACCACTGTTAAGATCTTTGCATCAACATCAATCAATGAGAACAAAGAACATCACAGAAACTTAGCCAAAGCAGTGGAGACTGCAAGAGGAGTTTTCTGGCATTGGATGGTCAAATGTGGCAATAACTGCTTGAAACATAAATCTTAGAGACCAGGTGAAAGATCCAGAAAGACCTTGTGAGCACCTCCTCTCTCATTGGCTGAATGCTCTGCCAGTCAAGCAGCCCACAAGATTCATGCATAAATTTTGCATACTCTGTTCTTCCCATTATTCTAACAGCTGCCCTTCTTTGTCCCTCCGAAGTCCCCCCCCCCCGCGCCCAGGTTACCATTTTGCTTAAAATCCAGCCCTCGTTCATTTTTATTTTTTTTTTAGTAGGAGCACGTGAGCTCCTTAGAAAAACAATCTCTTACTTCAGAAAGAGGGAAGAAATCTAGGGCAGCCAACCAAAGCAATCAATCAATCAATCAACCAGGTAAAGGAGAATATTTGTAGCTCAGGGGCTCCTTGGTGCTCTCTGAATTGGGTTGTTTTCTTGCAGATGTTTCATGACCCAAATTAGGTAACATCATCAGTGCTAATACTGGCACTGACTAGCATTGATGATGTTACCTAGTTGGGTCATGAAATGTCTCAAAAAACAAAAAAACAACCCAGCTCAGAGAGCACCAAGGACCCCTCAGATCAGCCAGGTTATTCTCCAATAGTAGATGAGGACACATTACACACAGTCTGTTGTCAATTCAGAAGAACTTTGCTTGCTTGTCTGCTGATTAATTTGAGCACGTTGGGATATTGATATTTTCTTTCACCCATTTGATTTGGCTATCGTGTTGTATACTTAATAACTTTTGCTGGATTTTTATAGTACTGACCAAATAAACATTCCTGGTTTTGCTGTACAAACTTCTCTAGCCTCTTTTAACCTTCCCTCATTCTACTTTCATGCTTGACCACAATTAAATTGGGCTAAACACAATGCATTATCTGAACATGTTGATGTTTTTGGATTTAACTAGAGACCTGGCTGAACATCTGGGACATATTAAGGCCTATCAGATTTGACCCTGCAAAAATTCTCCATGAATGGATCAGGCCCCTTCTGTTATTCCTAAAGAGAAATCCAAGCATGTGTCAGGATGATGGATGAACAATGAAAAACTTTGCATTTCTCCATAGTCTTTTCCTTAAAATAACATGGTTCCTTTGCAGGAGAAAAAGATCATGTTTATCACAAATGCATGTCCATAATTTTCATAGCGTAACTTCAGAATTAATATAGTCATGATGCAGACAAACAATCCCGAGACCATGTAAACATCTAGTATACTATGTCTATCAAAATCAAGCCACCATGGTGCCCAAATTGTGCTCCAACTTGCATAAAAATAACAGTGCTTATTTTTTAAAGTTTGTTTTGAAAATAATTTAAGCCCCAAATGTCAGAGACTAAGCATTAAAACATCTCTGTATGTAACAGGCAAAAGAATTACTGGAATATAATTCTACCATGCTTAATCAATTAACTAATTAATGAATGTTATTTGCTTCGTCTTATCCAAATTCACAAAGGAGGCTGCCTAGGAACATTGGCCAAACATTTTTGCCATTTTCTGATCAATATATGGTCACGCCCATACATTAATGGAAGGAATAAGGTCCATTAAGAGCACATTTATTGGGACAATTTCTATTTTAGGAACACCTTCTGGTCTTTCAATTAGTTTCCCAAGATCAACCAGTCAGTCATTCTAAAATTTCAATGAATAGCAAATTGAAGTGTTCACTGACATTTCATAGACTCTTCAAGTCAAAAAGAAACATTTTGACTGCTAAATCCAATCTCTTGTTCCATGCAAGAATGCAGATTTAAGCATTCAAAAAAGAAGGGCTTCCTGCCTTGGTTCCGATGCATTCAAGGAGGGGAAAGTCACATCTTTCTGCATTTTATTATTTCCATTATTCTGTTCCAAAGGTATTTTCTAACAATCCATCAGAATCTGCCTTCCAGTAATTTAAGACCCATCATCCTGTGATCTAAACTCTGGAACAGGTCTTGATGTCCTTCTATATGATATCCATCTCACTATCCATGAAGGTTAAGCATGCCCTGTTCTCTTAGTTTCTAACCCTGAAACTTAGTTTCCACCTTCTTAATCACTCTTGTAGCCTTTCTCTGCACCTATTCCAATTTCTCTAAGTCTGTCTTGGAAAAACGGCACTCAGAACATGACAGGATACTCAGGGGAAGGGGAGGCATCTGTCAAATGCAGAATAGAATAGAGTTCTGACTGTAGAAATTATATTTCTATTGAAGAAGCTCAAAATTGCATTTCAGGACTCATTCAGCTTGTCAAGACTCATACACGGATCTTATCACCAGATACGGTTATTTAGCTTTTAATAACTGAAGCCCCAAGTTTCTTTTTCACTGATATTATTGCAAAGCACCCACCCATTCACCATCCTTATTTCAATCTTATTGTCTTGTCATTCTGTATTTTTGCCCATTTCTACAGCCTATCAAGTTCTAAATTAATTTGTGCTCCTCCTATTTATTAAAATGTTAGCTATTTTACCTGGAGTTGTGTCATCTGCAAATCTGATTGGGCAAAGAGCACCCATCTCTTCATCAAACTCATCAACAAAGTTGAAGAACATCAAACTCAGGAGCTGACAGCAGAATTGGACAGTGAGGAGGTTGGGGAGGAACAAGACTCTGCTTCCTACTTTTTAAGAAAGCAGAGGTCAGAACTACATCTGTCGTTCCAGTAACCTGACCGATCATACTCTGCTCTTGTGTGAAGCCAACCAAAATGTCCACCATCTTCAACCAGCCAGGTTGGCTTTCACAGATTTAGGGAAAATCCCACATTTTAGCTGAAACTGAACAAATCTTGGTTGAAGACTATTGACAGTGTTATGGAAGCCCTCCTCAAAACAATCTGGGATGAGTGGCTGCTGAACAAGATAAAATATACAGTATGATTTTTTACTAGTGAATAAGAAAAATGTATTCAGTTTGGCATTCACTTCTTCAGTCTCCCTCCTGAAATGTTAGTGGCACAAGCTTTTTTTCTCTCAATACCATCAGCTCTATTCAAAACATCCAACAGTATATTTCTATCTAAGCCCATACCAAAAAGATCAGAGGCGCAGATATTTTGCTGAGAATATTCTAAAAATGTCTTTAGCTCATATATATCACTTAAAACTCTAAATAAAGTGTTTCAAGACAGCTTCTGAAATGCAGAGAGGAACTTGCAGATTTATGCCAGTTGCTATCTCTGTCCCTAAGCTAAAATCATGGAGCTTATTCTATTTAAAACTTGAAGTGCATCTCTAGAAGAAGGGCAAATTCATGCAGAGGAAGATCAGGGAGAGCTTAAAGAAATATAATTAATTCCTGCAGGCCAAATTTCTGAACTGATGCCAATCTTCTGTACTATTGCTACTCTAATATTATACATTTATCGTTGATTTCATTGTGTATATTGCCTTTTCCAATTCAGATAAGAACTATGGGAATACTCAGATTGGATGGACAATATCAAAAATGTCAAACATTTGAATTAATGAATTTTAAAATGAAATAAAAATGGAGTCTAGCACTGTAAATCTCTGTGATGGCCCCATTTATGGGAAATTAATATTGCTTTAAAGGCTAAAGTTATAGTTGGAATGTTGAGTCTCTGTATTCTTTACACAGCTTAAGCTTCTGGAGATACAGTAGGTGTTCCAAACGGTCATATCCTTAGGATGTAGTATTAGCCACAAGGAAAATGAGATTCTCCAGCTTTGTCCAAGACTACCAAATTCATGGTCTTTTCTAAGCATTCAGCAAAATGCAGTTGGCAGATCAAATGCTATAAAATAGAATAAATGAAAACAATTAGGTAGCTGGACCTAATTTTTTCAGATCTCATAAAGTCTACCTTCTAATTTTTTTTTGTTAATCTATATTAGAGTTATATTATTCCGTCTTTATAGCTGAGCACATTTTCTCTTTTCTAGCTTTTCAAAATAATTTTGAAATTAACCTTACATAATAAAACTCCAGCACTCCAGTGTTTCCTGTATTGTTGTATTTTATTTTTCCTAGTCTAATCAGAAAATTTCATATTTTGGATTGCTTACACATGGAAGCTGTTGGACTAGTCACTGTCATAGTGACTATGTTGATGTGGAAGATATTCTGTTTTACCCCTACGCCAACTCATACTGGAGCCAACATAATAGATTATGGTCCAAAAGTTTTAATGAAGGGCCTTCATCCTAGTTTTGGTTAATTTGTGTTGAAAATACACTGATATTGAGAAACAGATTCTTCTATTAAAACGACAGCTCATGTACTATTGCTATTCAGAAAGTCAGTTTAATTCAGAGATTCAGTGAAATTAGCTATGAAGCAAGGTTCCTTCCATTTCCAGACAGTTCTAAAACCCATTTTCCTTTTCCTGGGTCTGTACAGACCCATTTTCCTGGGTCTGTATTGCCCATAGATAGTTTACAAATGTAAATGCAAAATTTCCCACACAGATTAATTCATCTCTTTCATTCTTCTCCCCCTCTTGTCCTTTATGTAGTAACACAGTTACAACATTTAAGGATCAAACAGACAATTATATGCTTTTATTTTATGATTCTCATAAGGGCTAATTAATTAAATATTGCAAATTATGTAAATCTTTCATTTAAGGACAAAAGCAAAGCAAACTAAAACCTTGCAGTGCTTAATTATTAATCCCCTCCAATCACTGCCGAGCCTGCTGTAATTAGAGAAAATGAGATAGTAGGGGTAAACAACAACAACCAACAACAATTTTTTCTAGTTTTTATCTTTTAGGGATAAGTACATTTCTGCAAACACACTTTTGAAAAGGAGGAAGGAAGGAAACTGGGAGGGAAGAGGAAATTAAGTTAAAAAGAAAAGGAAAATCACCTATGCTTAAATTTTACTAATAGTGAATGGTGATTTGCAATATATATTGGCTAAGAAAAAAAAATCCTATTGGAAAGCACTAACCATTTAGAAACTGAATCGATGGCAGAATGAAAAGTATGTCCATTAAAACCAGCATTTTTGTTATAGACTGTGGCTCGACTGATTTCTGCAAATGGCTAGGGATTTAAAAGAATTCAGCCACAGAGCCCATTCAGCAGAAAATTAATACATTTTGTCCAATGGCAGGAGCATCAGCATCAGCAAAGAAACCTTTGTATCTCAGAGCTTTAAAAATGCAAGAATTGCCAGTTAGTTTGGATTTTCTTAAAGTCTGGTGGATGTTCTTTCATGTTCAAAATGCCCTTCACATTTGAACAGACCAGGATTGTATGGTGTTATGGTCATTTCAGAAGGCAGATTAACCTCTAAAGCAGGGGTGTCCAACAATGCCAACTTTAAGATTTGTGGACTTCAACTCCCAGAATTCCCCAGCCAGTGTGGGGAGTTGAAGTCCACAATCCTTAAAGTTTCCAAGATTGGATACTCCTGCTCCAAACAGTTCATCCTAGCCAAATTATCAATATTTGGTTTGCAAAACAAAAACCAAAAACCAGACAAGAAATCTACTTCAACTGGATACCTACATCAGGTAATAATTTTTGCCTTTGTTTGGCAGAATTAAATATATATTATTTAGATACACTGGAAGCAAAATTTCACCCTTTTGGAAATGCAGTCAGAAAGATGCAGGTAAGTGGCATTAGTTTTCATTGGTCGCAAAAATTAATCAGAATTCATAAGAAAATAAACAGTGGAATGCATTTAACAAGCCCAGTCTTGCTTCTATCCAGAAAGAGATTTGAAAAGATATGAAAAGTATATTCATACTTTTCTCTAGCTGAAACAAAGATTAGACATAGAGGTTTTTTAACTCTCACCCAGAAAAAATGAATACGAGTGATCAAAAGTCGAACCAGGGAATTTCTGACACAATGGTGACAGTTGACCTTATCTCTTTCTATACCAGTAACAGGATGATTCATCAAAGTCACTCATAGAAATGGATTTTTGAAGAAACCATACCAACTTCCTCCTAAAATGACTTCAGAACTTACTTCCTTGAAACTATTCTATGTGATAGAAGGCAGTGAGGAGGTGGACCATGGGAGGAAGCGGGTGCACTCTGGAGGAGTAAGGGGCAACTGAGCCCAGATATTCGTGTGAGAGAAAGAGGGTGAGGACAGCAGCTCCTCAATAGTTCACAGTGCAAGATAGTGGAGTCCTCAGTCTGGCAAAATTTTGTTTATAGATAGGAAACAATATCTCAGCTTGGGAGAATCACCATGTGTCATTCTTAGTGTTGGGCTCACCATTGTATGATTAATGAAAGCAGATAGCAGAAGGCCTGGTAGAAGATAGAAGGTACAAGGTAGAAGATATAAGAATGAAGTGTTTTGCCATTGTGCTTAAGTGACCATGGAAGAATCATGCTCCATACAGCCAGATGGGATTTTTCCTCCCTCCAATCATTCCTCATTTATAGTATTTGTCTTGTGCCAATATGCTAAGATGTGCCTAAGTCAAGCTTCTTGTGTCTAAATTAATGAAAGGAAACTTGACACTGGCATATAAAAAGCCCAAGGTACTTTTTTAGACAAACAACATGGTACTAATCATGTATTTCAATAAACAATTCAGCAAATCTTACTGAATACATTGATGCTTACATGATGCGTATGTGTGTGTGTTGTATTTACTATTTTACTAGACCTTGATATGACTAAGAGTAAGCTTTATAAGTGCATTATAGTGTTTATTTATTTTTTAATACTCAATAATTGATCAAGATAAAACCATTCTTATATTGAGGGCAGTAGGTTTAGACAGGTTATGCACAGATGTGTAACTTTGCTACTTCCAGCTGTAAAAATAAATGCACATGTTCCCAATACGTAGTACTTCCTATCCAAGGAATGGAATAACCTCAACTACAAATTAGATTTCCCCTTCATCTGTAATTTCTTGGGAGAATCTGAAAACATGGTCATCCTCTATGCCTGTGTCAGTTTATCCATTATTAGTTACTCAATGCATTTACTTAAGATTCAGGATGTGCTTAACTTGTGCTTTATCTGGTTGAACACACTGGTTGAATAGCTCTCCCTTGGGAGTCCAATCAGCATCTTCAAAATATGCATGATTAAAATCTCCTAAAGACCATACCTGGAATACTGCAACTAATTTTGGTCACCATACTACAAAAAAGATGTTGAGACTTTGGAAAAAGTTCAGAGAAGGACAACTAAGATGATCAAAGGCCTGGAGACTCAAACATATGAAGAACGGTTGCAGGATTTGGGTTTGGCTAGTCTAAACAAAAGAAGAATTAAGGGCAACATGATAGCAGTATTCCAGTATTTGAGGGGTTGCCACAAAGAGGAGGAGGTCAACTTATTTTCCAAAGCACCAGAGGACAGGACAAGTAACCATGGATGGAAACTAGTCAAAAAGAGAAGCAACATGGAATTAAGGAGAAATTTCCTAACAGTGGGGACAATTAATCAGTGGAACTGCTTGCCTCCAGAAATCACGAGTGCTCTATCACTGGAGGTCTTTAGAGAAGAGACTGGACAGTTACTTATCTGAGATGTATAGGTTCTCCTGCTAGAGCAGGGGGCTGGACTAGAAGACGTCCGAGGTCCCTTCCAGCTCTGTTCCATTCCATTCCATAAAGGTTTTTATTCCTTAACCAGTAATTCTTTCCCCTACTGCTATCAATGTGTGATTATATTCAAAACACTTGCTTCACATTCGTCAGCATGAAAGACTACTGAGATATAAAAGGAAGGCTTCTGATCAACAGAAAAAGATGTGGGAATAAACCTCTATTGCCCCCCATACCACAAACCATGGTCTTCATCCAGATCCCTCTCACCATCCTTGTTATTCATCCAAATAGAATAAATAAACAACCATATACATATGAACCATGTGTGAAATAATACATTTGGCCATTGGTTTGATAATGTTCTCTATAAGATCTTTTTACTTTAGGAGTAACTGATTGGTTGATTCTTCTCTCATACTTTACTTGAGGACACTTTGAGGGAAAGGAGGTGGCAAACCTTGTTCATGGCTTGTTAGTCTTTATAGTCAGGTCTTCTACAAGGTCATAATAGTTGTTTCTTCTAAAACAGTACAGTCTATCCTTGTGGGCCTTGTCTGCCTAAGATTGCAGTCTCGGAGATGTTAGAGCTTAAACTTGGATCCTTTTGTGTATTAAACGTGTAGCCTACTGAACAATTATAGACATTCTCAGGTGTCTCCTCTACAAGGTGGCTAAATAGCAGAATGATCTAGCACTTCATTCACCATTTGGAAATAAATCAATAACAACAACTCAGCACTGACCAAACAGTTGCATGAACTTGGGAATATCCCTTAAATTTTGATTCATAGTTTGTGCTGCAGGATTAAGAAAGACTGTAAAAGCACAAGAAGTAGGTATCATAATAACTCGCAGTCTGAATACAGCAATTTATGTTTCAATATACACATCCTTTTGAAAATCCTGTACTGCTAAATAAACTCCTGCTACAATCAAATTAACTAAATTGCAAATAGGAAGGCTTTCATTTCCAGTTCTGAAAAAAAAAAACATATATTGGAATGAAGCTAAGAAACCTGTGTTGTATAGGAGTGGGAAGGCCTGTTCATTGTGACACATATTATAATTGTTATTAATAATAAAACACACTGCCCTTTATTCTATTCACAAGAGATCAGTAGAATGTCTTCTCATTCTCTTTGTGTACTCTGTTTTCCATATGTGCTCATTCATAATTTACACAATACCTAGCATAGTGTGGGTGTCTGTCTATAGAGAAAGGCGGAACAAGCAGGCAGACATCTCTCTCTCTCTCTCTCTCTCTCTCTCTCTCTCTCTCTCTCTCTCGTGTTCAAAGTTTACAACCATTAACAAGCATTTTTGACTCATCTTAATTTCCTATTTGCAAAATAATTGCCATCTTATTGTGAGAGTGAATGAATGAGCTTTGGCCGTAGTATAAATAAATTAGCGCAACAGTGAAACATTTCCCAGTTGTTCTATCCTCCCCTTAAACAGAACTTGCTCAATGCACGTTTCTCTAACACAACAGAGGCCTATATACATTCAGGCCACTGAACTGAGCTTGCAAAGGCAAGGGATTACATTGAGAATTTTGATACCTTCTTGCTGCTATCTAATGATGGTCTGCATTTTCCTGTGCTAAACCAATTTCTGTAACATATATTGAAATGACCAATATGGAAAAATGCATTTTCTCAAACGAGGCTCTTCCATCGTCTGTGTTTGGCCTTTGCAGATAGATATTATGGGAATTGTAGATTGATAAACCTGGAAGGCATCAGACTGCAGAAGGGGCTCTGCGATCTTTAGCTTCTGACCAATAAAACCCAAAGCCATAGCTAAATAATACCTTCATTAGAATTAGCCAAAATGCTACAAAACAGCTTGCAAGATTCCTAAATCTCCAGAGCTGCCCATAAACATTCTGGACAGCTTGCACACCCACTTACGACATTGGCTTTATGCTAATGAAGATATTGTCCAGCTATAAATTCGGGATGTCCCAGGGCCAGGGAGCTTAAATTTTGCTTTTTAACTCTCAAAAGAAAAATTGCAGAACAAGTTGCAAGGGAAAGAAAGGACCATTTCTTCTCCAAGTGAACTCTAGCTTGTCCTTCAAATCAAAGGACAAGTTGCTTCTCCCTCTTTGAAATTCAACGCCCCCCCCCCATATAATCCAGGGAATACATGAACAATTACTAAGTTTTGTAATACCAAATTGACGCCTCCTATTTAGTAAAGCAAATTAGGTTGGGCGATTCCATTTATGGCCCTGGCATTGGAAATACTGCTTTTGGTCACAAATTATTTTTGCTCCAACTGCTGGCATCTAAATAAGCGATTTGGTGGATCATGTGGAAAGAAAAAACAAACACAGGGATACTGTGCAACAATGGCAGGAAATAAAGCAAAAGACCAAAAAAAAAAAAAAAACCCCAACAACCCTATATCAGGTTTTCAAAGCAATAGCATGAAGAGTCCTATTATGTTGAATTAGGAAGAAAACAGGGATAGCAGTGTTCCAATATCAGTATTAGCAATGATACCAGTCTTCAATATTTGAGGGATTGCAACAAGGAAGCCTTGTTGCAGACCCTCTTTGGAGAAGAGGTTGAGGAGTCAACCTCTTCTCCAAAGCACCAGAAGGCAGGACAAGAAGCAACAGATGGAAACTAATCAAGGAGAGATCCAACCTAGAACTAAGGAGAAATTTCCTGACAGTTGTGTTGTCACAACTGAAGTACACAAGAGGTAGAGGTTTGCAATATTACAATGCACATTTTATTTCCCTTCCCTGTTCATTCATCAATTGGATTAAATTTTTTTAATTCCTAAGTACTGAAAGCTCATAAGCTGTTAGACATAACAGCTATCAAAAGAAACATAAATCTTTGTTTACAAACAATGTATATATGAGTGTATTTCTTTGCACAGGAAACTATGGAAAACCTACCCATCAGTTTCTAAGAATATTCATTCATTCATGCATGCACGTCTTCTTATAACTCGTTTATTTATTCATACTGTTACCCATCTGTCAATGCAACTTTTAGTAGTAAGCAAAAAAAACAAAAAAAAAACCCCTACAATACAGGGATCAATTTAAAGAGCCAAGTTAAGGATACTTTAAAGACAGATCTTATAAACATGTCCATACGCCAGTGCCTAGGGGAGAAACTAAGTCTTTATAGCTTTCGGGAGGGAGGGAGGGAGGGAGGCAGTGGTGGGATTCATTTTTTTTACTACTGGATCTGTGGGCATGACTTGGTAGGTGTGGCTTGGTGGGTGTGGCAGGGGAAGGATACTGTAAAATCTCCATTCCTTCCCCACTCAAGGGAAAGGATACTGCAAAATCTCCATTTCCTCCCAATCAGCTGGGACTTGGATGGCAGAGAATAGATGGGGGCAGGACCAGTCAGAGGTAGTATTTACTGGTTCTCCAAATTGCTCAGAATTTCCCCTACCAGTTCTCCAGAACTGGTCAGAACCTGCTGAATACCCCTCTGGAGGGAGGGAGGGAGGGAGGGAGAGATGTTTGTCATTTGTTTGTTTGCTTGCTTGTTTTGTGTAAACTCCATGTTACTGTGTCATGATGCCAATGGTTCTCAAGAAAGAGCTCTTTCCTAATCCTACAAACTAAAACACTTGTGAATGCAAATCCCTGGATCTGAGCAAAGGTTGCACAGCTAGCCTTCAACTTTTGACCACAATTGAGCCCAACATTTCCATTGCTAAGCAAGGCAGTTGTCAGGTGAGTCATATCCCATTTTATGACCTCCCTTGCCACAGTTGTTAAGCGAATCATGCAGTCATTAAGTGACTCTGGCTCCCTCTATTGATTTTGCTTGTTGGAAGCCGGCTGGGAAATGGTTTCAAATGATGATCACGTAACCTCAGGACAGGGCAACTGTCATAAGTATATGCCAGTTGCAAAGTATCTGAATTTGGATCACACGACCAGCGGGATGCTGCAACAGTCGTAAGTGTGAAAAATGGTCAAAAGTCACTTTTTGGGGTGGCATTGTAGCTTTGAATGGTGACTAAACGAATGAAGATAAAGCGGAGAACCAGACACACTCGAATGCTAACATTTAGATTGTCTGCTGCTGTCCTAGAATTAGAAATATCTAATTCTTCATCTGCCAACATTTCCACCCAAAGATAAAGGACAAAATGAGGCCCATCTCCAGAATAAGTGCCAGACACTCAGTCGTAGAATTTTTATGGCTATGGAACATTTCCTGGGTTATTCACACGGTCTTAACTTCAAAACTCAACCGCTGAATCTGTTCTACAAAAAAAAAAAAAAAAAAAAATCCCAATAATGGAAACCCCAGAATTTATATTTAGACTCATAAAACAAATCCTGTTGTGCAGACAAAAAAACCCCTTGGAAGCACGGATGCATTGCCTATTCACAAAATCCCTTCCTTGTGTGAAAATTGCCATTAAAGCAGAAGCCAAATTTATTACAGTCAATAGACCCACCATGCAACCAAATAAAGGATAAATAATAACATTTAATAAGAATTAAAGGCTCTGAATAGGAAGCAGTGGGGTTCCCTTCAAAACCTCCTCAGGCTGTGATCCAGGCCTTCTTTTTCTTCGGAATTGGGGCTTTTGAAAGGGGACTTTGATGTGCTGGTTATGTAGTGTTTGGAAAAGCAAGGATGTGGATCCAGACACCAGGAAGCTCATTGATATGCAATAATTACCTGCCACATTTGGAGGGAAGTATCTCTGCAAGTGAGCAGGTAGAAAGTAAATGGAATGGTTTCAAATTTATGCAGTGTTTGTTTTTCTTAAAGGCTTGCATGATATAAAGGTTCCATTTCTGTTTGTTTTTTTAAAAACCCTCAACTTTCTTGCTCCAGTGATAAAATTACAAAAACTATAAAAACTTTTTTTTAAAAACCCTAAAATCTCAGGACCTCAATCATTCTCCCACAATGCCCCAACCCACCCTCGGACTCTCTCTCTCTAACCCACTGCCTGTATAAAGAGCCAGGTATTAAGAGCCTTCCAGAAGGCTAGGACAAGGTGGGGGGGCTGCCCTATTGAGTATCTCATGAAGTAGGGGAAGTCATGGATTAGCCATGTCTGGAATGTATAGGATTTCCTGCTTGAACTAGAAAACCTCCAAGGTCCCTTGCAACTTTGTTGTTCTGTTTTGTTATTATCTTATTCTGTCTTTGTCCCATTAAATCAGCCTGTCCCATCTGGTCAGTCTGAGAAGATATGTTGCAGACCCTGTCAGTCAAAGAATTCTGATTGGCAGGGGCCAGGAAGAGAGCCTTCTCTGGTGTTGCCCCCAACCTATGGAACACTCTCCTGGAGGTGAGGCCATGATACTTTTCTCTTCAGTCCTGCCCCATGATATTAACCATCAACAATTTTCAAAAACAGACTGGATAACCCTCTGACAGGGATGGTATAAGATCTCCTGTCTTGAGTAGGAAGTTGGACTAGAAGACCTCTGAGGTCCCTTCCAGTCCTATCACTCTATTTTCTATGTTTATCATACTCTGGTTGCAGACATTTTCTTACCCGAACAGGTAAGTGCTAGTAAGGAGTTGGGTTTGCTCTCAATTCAGAGTCTATTAACTTACCCTGTCAGTTGGTCAAAGAGTTTCTTTAGATGGGCTGTTTATTTTTAACTTGTTTGGCAGTTGTTTACGTCTTGATTGTTGGTCAAAAATACATTTATTTTCAAAACTTGCTTCTTTTTAGCATGGAAAGGATTTAGGCATGGGGGGGAGGCTTTGATTAGGGGCAAGAATAATTCCTTTAGGTCTGATGGGGTTATGTAAACTGGGGAACCCATTCTGATCCCTGCCATGTTTGCAAAGTTTGCAAAGTGAGGGTGAAGTGTCAGCCGGATCTCCAGCATGGGTTTTCCCTTTGATGCTTGCTTGCTATCAGCTGCCATAGTAACGGGGAGGGGGGCATTGGGAAGTGTGCTGGTGTGATGAAGGCCCATGTGATCTAAAAGGGAGGTTTGCTCTCAAGAATTACTGCACTGCTGAATGGAGTTGTTTACACCCAGTCAAGGCCAACTCTCCTAGAACTCCAGATGGACGAAAGCACCCGAAGATGTGCCCCACATGGCACTATGCAGGACATGGATTGGACATTCAGCCTGGGTCCCTGGGGGCAGGGATTTGGGAAAACTTTCAATATGTAACTTTCACACCTTTTGGCTCAGATCTTGCTTTTCTTTCGCTGCTATCATTTCAAACTCAGTAAAAGTACCTCTTCTCTACAAACATGGAGTCGGGGGTTTTCTTTCTTGGGTTTTGAATGGAGGCAGACCTGACAAGAAGTCTCTTGGAAGTCAACTCTCATCTCCTTTCAGCCATAACACTTTAACAGTTTCTTCAAGTTACTGGAGTTCCATTATGCCTTATTTTCACTGCCCTAACTTTAGAATCTAGTGACTCAACATGCCATCTCTGTTCCAACACTGCCATCTTCTAAAGGGTGAGATAATGGAAGGGAAGCTGTCACTCACTTTTCTGTCACTATTCTTTCTTCACACCTGTCCTGAAACTTATCTCAGTCATTAGAGGTTTCACCTCTTAAATTTGAGCCTTTGCAGCAAAATTCAACTTATTCCTGGAAATCTATTCCCACCCATGTAACTTGATTTGTGTGTGTGTGTTGTCACTTATTATGGCCATATGCAATCTAGCATTTTTCCTTCAGGCTGTATACCTATTGTGTAGTTTGGATGCCAGAGTGGAGCTTAATGAATTTTCCAGGAACGCAATGCAAATCACATTTTTCTATAAGCACCAATAATTGCGATATCAAGGTAATTATGTTTTAATAGAATTTTTAAAGTATTCTAGATGTTTGGAGTTCAGATCCTGATGATATATCCAGTATTTTGAACATATTGATGCATCTTGCCTTCCTTCTAATGATCTCAAGTCCTCAGTGTGTAACCTAAATACATTAGCTATGGACAAAAGTATCAATGCATGTCTAAAAGTATTGTAAGGCTTGTAGAACCAGTGGTGTCCTGAACATCCTCTGTTGCTCATAATGTGGAATCACTGCTCCTGTGTTATAATTTGGAGGGTGGAAAACAGGGAAGGGAAGATGGAAGGGAAGGGAAGAGGGAAAGGAAGTGGGAAGGGGAAGAGAATATAGAAACTAGACTAGACTAGACTAGCTTTATTTGGCCATGTGTGATTAAACATACAAGGAACTTGTCTCTGGTATAGAAGCACTTTGTACTTGCAAAACTAGAAAACTCCAAGGTTTTAGGCTACTCTGGAAAATTCATTGGTAAGCAAGAATCATGTGAAAAGAAGCAAGAGCAGCCCATTTGAGTATTGCTGTCAATAAAATTACATGAATGGATCTGTGCAGAGACTTAGAGCTGAGCCGATCTCAAGGCAGCCTTTACCTTTTTAATATTTGCAAGCATTGGCTGGTTTTATGCCATGCTATATTTCTCTCTCAAGCTGTTGCATTTGTAGCTGTTTTTTCTTCCCCCCAAATGACTGGTATTGTGAGGAAGCAATTACCTCCACAATTAAAATCAGTGGTGCGTGATGAGTTATTCCATCTGAGAAGCTGTTGAGGCATCGTAGACGGCCTCTACCCCAAACGCTCTGTGGATAGTCCTTTTCCATATGCCCTAGTTTCTCCAGAGGCCCTGTCATCCCAGCAGCTGAAGGGTTCAGCTGGCCTCCTTTGAACCTCCTTAACTAGCACAGCCAGCTATAACAGCAGACTGATGGGTATGCAGAACCAACATTCACCTCAAAACAATGTTCCTCAGTGGGCTCTTC
This sequence comes from Masticophis lateralis, assembly GCA_030761175.1. Classification (NCBI taxonomy): domain Eukaryota; kingdom Metazoa; phylum Chordata; class Lepidosauria; order Squamata; family Colubridae; genus Masticophis; species Masticophis lateralis. The sequence continues at coordinate 104,352,265 of JAUDYJ010000005.1, forward strand.
TATTCTGCTTTATTTTAAGCATTTGTAGAGGCACCGACTGAGTCAAGGGATTCCAAAGAGCAGGAAGTGGCACTGAGGAGGCATGGCACTGAGGAAGTCACATCCGATGCCCTGAAACTTCCATTGTAGTTTAACAAATCACGATCACTAGCAAAGCACCGGCTAATCAGCTAATAAAAGATGGAGAAAGCTTAAGACACCAAGCTCATATTTGATATGGCCATTTCTCCCTCACCTTTGCCATAGAAATCAAGAGTATCATTTATGATATAGGGAGCAACATAAGGGTCCTCTTTATGCAGCAAAAATGTCATCTGTTTCTTAGTTTTATGCATTTCACAATGGGCCACCAGAACAGACAGTTTGTTCTTTTATTATGCCAGACATTTTTATTATTCTGTTTGGTGGCTTGGGGATGTCAGCTGAAATGGAAACTTAACCCTTTGTAACTCCCTAGATGTTTCCATCCACTATCTAAGAACTTGTCTAGAAATGGTTTACCTCTGCCTCTTTCCCAGGTACTAGGATAACGGCTAACAGGACTGACCCAGTTGAGTTTCCAAGTCAAGGTGAGATTAGCCAGTTGCTTTCTTCTGCCATGAAAAGTATTTAAGCAAGCAGATTAAAGAAGGCAACAATACGTTTCTAGATGTGTGATCACGCCAGTGGAATTAAAATCTCTTGGTCACTAATTAAATTTACCGAGTTATCACAACATCTTTCACTGTGTACAACCTTCTGAATTGTCTCATCCTTGAACTTTGTGGTTGATCACACTCAACACAATCCACATCATTGTGGTACAAGGTACGGCTCCCATCGCCAGCTGGGTTTTCCCACAAAGCTGATGCACTCCTACTTTGGTGTGTACAAAATACGCTCGGCCAAAACTTTTCTCTCTCCTGGAGCCAAGAACTCTCCTCTAAGTGGAGGGAAATGGACAAACAAGAAACTGAATGGGGATATCTCATAATGCACAGAGAAATTGCTTTTGGTTCTTAGATCACTTAGCAGACTGAAAGGCCCCCAGGTTTTCACTTTCAGCTTCAGAATTGCAATTCCATTGATTTAGCACTCATTACTTAGAAGGAGGGGGAGAAGGATGCTCCTCTCAATGTCATACAGATATAAGAAGGAAGAGTCTGGGGCAGTCTCCTGAGGCTACCTTAAGAGAGCTCACCATATGCTTCTTCACTTCTTTCAAGATTGCTGTGTGTTCTATTTACAGAAGACTTTCTAAAAGTCAGTTTTCTCCAATTTATGTTAGCAGGTTGCTAATGGTCTGCAGTGTCAGTTGCCATATTTTAGAAATATTTATTAATATTTCTAAAGGAGGCATAAAGAAGTCTGGTTTTGCCTCTAGGATAACTAATAACAGGAGTCAGGAAGATAGATGGATTTGCAAATTCTTGTACTTTCCTTGTTCGTACAGAACTTGGCTTTATATCCTCTATAAAAATTGCCTGAGAAGCAATGTTCATTAATAATTAAGACTGGAGCAGGCAACTTCCAGATATTTAGGAGCACACAATTCCCAAGGTTAATGGAAGTTTATCTGAAACATTTGGAGTGAATTGAGTTTTCTTTTCTGGCTTTAGAGAATTAAGTGTTAGAAGTCTCCAACCAATGGCAGCTATTATGAAGCCTTCTTCTTGGGCCTGCTCCTTGCTTGTTGGGGTTTTGCCAGCTAGGCTAGAGCAGGACTCAAGCAAGGGCTTAGCTTGGAATCATTATGCAGCCACAAGTGGCTTAAGCATGACCTTTCCCAAAATCCATGAAGCCTTATCTGATTGTTCCCAGGGAAAAGCAACCAGTCTGATGAGATTCTTGTAGCACAGGTGATAAACAATAAAGTTACAGCCTGAGGTTATTCATGAGTCGTTATGGTTGCTGGCACCTGACACTGCTAAAATAATAATAATGATAATAATAAAAAAGCAGATCTGTGAACACCTAGAAACATGCTTAGTGCTTAAATAAATGCCAGTAAAACTCAGTGAAAAGTCCAGATCTAGAGAAGTGACTTAATGAAATTCCACAATTGTCAATCATATTAAGAATTCCTTGAGGTCCCAGCTACATCTATATAGTTTCCTTGACCACAAGATACAATCATTATTTCTTCCCATCTTCCTCAGAGTAGGCATAGAGGTATTCTATGAATAATAAGCATTTATTTAGCAGATTTGCATGGCCACTCATCAGATCAGAAGTTATTCTGGGTGGCATACAACAATAAAAAGAAACAACAATATAAAAACAGTAAGTGTAAAAAAAAATTAGAAACAATTATTCAAACTTTAAATGTTATTAAATGTTAAAATATCCAAACCCATAGAGAGAATATGCTGAATAATCTTTGCAATTCACCTTCCTGGGATAGTTGTATTATGCAAAGCAAGAAAAATTATGCAATTTGCACAGTTAATGCAACCAACTTTTTTTCTCGACACATATTTGGGATCATAGCAACTGAAGTAAAATTAATTAAAAATAGTTCACAGAAAGACAAAGTAGGCTGTTACAGACAGTTTACTTCACAGAAGGGCTGATTAGTCTATTTGGTAATTACAAAAGAGTTATAAAGAATTATAAAAGAGACATTGTAGGGAGAAAAGAGCCTGGGGGTGGGGGTGGGGGGGAAGACTTTGAAGGAAAAAGTTTCAACTCCCAAATCATTAAGGAAATAATGGTGTGTTTGTACAATAGAGTCTATAGATAGAAATATATAGATAGAAATATATGAAACTATAAATAGAAACACATATCACTGTATTTAAACTAAAATGATTCTCACGTATAAATTAAAATTGATTTAACCCCCTTATGGAATAGTCTATTGCAGTGGTGAAATGTAAAATTTGTTACTACCAGTTCTGTGGGTGTGGCTTGATGAGGGAGGTAATGTGACTGGGTGGGCATGACCAACTTTTTTTTTTTACTTTTAAAAGCATTTTTTCTACAACCTCAAGAGGTTGTAGAAAAAAATACTTTTAAAAGCCTCTGACGATCAGGCAACTCAGCTGGGATTGTTAGAGGCCTTTAAAGGCATTTTTTTCCTACAACTGCTTCGGCGAAGTGGTTGTAGAAAAAATGCTTTTAAAAGTAAAAAAAAAAAAAGCCTCTGATGATCACTCGGCTCAGCTGGGCATGGGGGGTGGAGAGCAGGCAGGGATTTTTGCTACCAGTTCTCTGAACCACCCACCACCATCGCTACCAGATTGGGCGATCTGTCCGAACCAAGAACATTTCACCCTTGGTCTATTGGTTTCAAGAGTGAAGAATCAGGACTACATATTAAGGTCCAATTAAGCTGATTTATTGTTCATTTTGCCTATACACAAGAATCTAGTCAACTAACAATCAGCATTAAATTGGCGCTAGATAGGAGTCAATGGAATTCAAGATGGAATGGATCATTTGTGGGAATGTAATGATTCCAGGCTGGTTCCTCTCTTGACTCCATCCCTAGGCTCTGCTCCTTCTCCTACATCTTCATTTTCTATATGTCTTGGTTGCAACGACCACTGAGAGAATACGGCCATTTCTTTTGGCTGGAAAGAAAGTGACTGGATCTTAATACTAAGGTTTTATCATAATACCAATAGAAGAAAATTCACTATAGGATGTCAACTATAATCTAGTAGATTATCATTACTGCTGGTAAACAAGTGGGAACTATATTGCTACATGCCACATAAAGTTTAGCGTGTGCCCCATTACAGAGCTATATTTGGAAGGGCTCATGCACCTAGTTGCAAGTCTAGATGGAAGCTATTTGAAGAAGTTGAGGATTGCCGGCCATTAGAAAAATAATATCCAGGGCAGGCAGCAAATGATTTCATTGGCATCCTTCAGCCTCAAAAGACTATGGTATCGTGCTCTGGAAAGAGGTCCTAAAACAGCATCTAGTGTGACTAAAAAGGCCAATTCGAGAGTGGCCATCCCTTCCACACTGAGGGCAGATACATTCTGTCCCCTGTCCAGCCCCCAGATTTCACTGGCTCCGGGACTGCCTCTTTGCCTCAGTCTGCCGAACAAGTATCTCTTCGAATTGGAGAAGGCCATGGTGTGTCTTTAGCCTCCAAGCTAAACGATCAGAGGTCAAGGTTTCCCAGTTGTTAATGTCCATTCCCAGGGCCTTTAGGTCCCTCTTGCAGATATCCTTATATCACAGCTGTGGTCTCCCTCTGAGGCACTTTCCCTGCACCAATTCTTTGTCGGATCTTTCGGAATCCGACCATCAGCCATTCTCATGACATGCCCCAGCCAGCGTAGACATTGCTGTTTCAACAGTGTATACATGCTAGAAATTCCAGCACATTCCAAGACTGTGCTATTTGGGACTTTGTCCTGCCAGGTGATGCCAAGAATACGTCGGAAGCAGCGCATATGAAAGGTGTTCAACTTTCTCTCCTGCCATGAGTAAAGGGACCAAGTCTCACTGAAGTACAAGAATGTGCTCAAGACGCAGACTCTATAGACCTGGATCTTTGTATGTTCCAACAGCTTCTTATTAAGCCATACTCTCTTAAGTCTGGAAAATGTGGTGGCCGCTTTATCAATACGTTTATTCAGCTCAGTATGTAAAGAGAGAGTGTCAGAGATAGTTGAGCCAAGGTACACAAAGTCATGGATGACCTCCAGTTCTTGTGCAGAGATTGTAATACAGGGAGGTGAATCCATGTCCTGACCCATAACTTGTGTTTTTTTCAGACTGATTGTTAGTCCAAAGTTTTGGCAGGCCTTGCTAAAATTGTTCATAAATTGTTTTTTTTTTTTAAATTGATTTATATGCCGCCCTTCTCCAGAGACTCAGGACGGCTTACAATGCATTAAGCAATAGCCTTCATACTTTTGTACAAAGTCAGCTTATTGCCGCCACAAACTGGGTCCTCAAATTACCTACCTTAGAAAGGATGGAAGGCTGAGTCAACCTTGAGCCTGGTGAGATTCGAATTTACAGTAATTGCAGACAGCTGGTGTTAATCACAATACTTTAGTCTGCTGAACTATCTAGGCTCCTGTTAAGGTCTTCAGCAGAGCGAGCAGTGATGGCAGCATCATCAGCGAAGAGGAAATCCCATAAGCATTTCAGCTGGACTTTAGACTTTGCTTTCAATGTTGGCTGGCAGCTCCCAGGGGGAGAGCATTCTCTGTGAGAGCCCCGACCATCTGGAATGGTTTGCCCACCAAGCTCAGGACAGCCCCTGACCTCCTTTCCTTCCGTTGTGAACTGAAGACGTGGCTCTTCCGCCAAATAAACTGATCCGTCATAGGTTTACACTGTTATATTTTTAATTTGTTTTTAATTGGGTTGTTGATTTTAATTTTATTGTGATTTGTATTGTACATTGTCATTTCTGTAAGCCGCCCTGAGTCCCTCAGGAGAACGGCAGCATATAAATTGAAGAAAGAAAGAAAGAAAGAAAGAAAGAAAGAAAGAAAGAAAGAAAGAAAGAAAGAAAGAAGAAAGAAAGAAAGAAAGAAAGAAAGAAAGAAAGAAAGAAAGAAAGAAAGAAAGAAAGAAAGAAAGAAAGAAAGAAAGAAAGAAAGAAAGTTTTCTGTCTGATCTGGTCCAGAGGTAAATATGCTCTGTTGTAGTTCTAAAAGCATGTTTCAGCATGACAGAAAAAAAGATCACGAATAAAGTTGGCGCGAGGACACAGCCCTGCTTCACTTCACTTCGAATATCAAAGGAATCTGATGTTAAGCCATAAAAAAATGACTTATGACTTATGGACAAGCAAATGATTTATGGACAAGACAAAATGATGGCAGAAGGGATCAGTTTTCATACTATTTCTGCTTCTCTTCATTCCTGCATGGCTTTACCTCGGATTCTTTTTGGTTCTGTTTCATCTTAAAAATCCATTGTAATGAATATTGATTTTTTTTAAAAAAATATTTGCTATTATTTTCACACCATCTCTTCTCCCAATTGTAGGTAACATGCAGATGGTCCTTTTGTCCTTTCTGAATCCATATGGAATCCATTAGAAAACTGTGAAGTTTTCTTGAAGTTGAAGAGGGTTTGTATCACAATGGAATCGGTGGGTGGGTGGGGGGGGGGGATAGATAAGATGGATGGAATGGAATGAAGAGAGAAGGGGGAACTTTCAAGAGAAAGAAGAGGCAATTCAACCAAGGCACCAGTGTGAGAGAAAGAGGATGAAGGCAGCCCTTCCCTAATAGTTCACAAAGTATACTGTAGATGCAGCTAGTAGAGTGCTGCATTTAGTCTGCAGAGCCTGATTTAGCCCTCCAGACTAAAGCACCGTAATTAACATCCAGCTGTCTGCAATTACACCAGTTCGAATCTCCCCAGGCTCAAGGTCGACTCAGCCTTCCATCCTTTCTAAGGTAGGTCAATTGAGGACCCAGTTTGTGGGGGCAATAAGCTGACTTTGGATAAATATACAAAAGTGTGAAGGTTATTGTTTAATGCATTGTAAGTCCCCTGCATCTTCGGAGAAGGGCAGCATATAAATCAAATTTTAAAAAAAAGAGTGCTCAGACTAGCAAGATGTTGCCTAATAGTGTAAAAACAATAAAGAATTCAGCTTGGAAGAATCAGCCTGTGCCATTCTTGGTTTGGTGCATGATGTTAAGTCCACTCAAGTAATCCAACACCTTTAAGTGCACTTAGCCATCAACCAAGCTTTCTTCTTGTGGCTGCTGACCCACTTGCATGCTATGCAGATGTATAGGATAGGATATGTGCAATACTCTCCTCCCTTACAAGCAATGTTATTAAATCAGGGTTCCTGGATAAATGTAATGTACTGTCTAAGCTTATCCATTAAATAAATCATAAATAGGAAGGCAGGTGCAGTTTAAAAACCAGGTTCTTTATGGTCTATGTGCCGTTTATCTGATGAAGTTTACCGTAAGTAGCACTTTCATAATATGTAAAACCCATTTAGACATGACAGATGAGTCTTCCCACTAAAGGTGTTGCAGTTCCTGAAAACTTTGTTGAATACAGATCAGGTTTAATGGCATATTCGCTGCCCTACAATTTAGAACTTGGAAAAATAAATCTAGCACGTGCGGCTCCTGACATCAGTTTCACTGGGATCATAAATATAAACACACATGCAAACACACACACGGAAGTTTCTTTCCAGCACTGATCTTCATCAAAAAGAGAAAGAACAGATCCAGCTTAGCAATCATACCACTCTTTGTTAGTTTGTTTAACAAAAAATGGTTACAGGAATATTTTAAGGGCTTCTACAAAGACAAGAGAGTCAAATGATTTTCCAAAGCACCAAAAAGCAAGACAAAAAACAATGACTGGAAACTAACCAAGGAGAAAAGCAACCAAGAACTGAGGAGGAATTTCTTAACGATGAGAGCAATCAACCAATGGAATAGCTTGCTTTCAGAAGTTGTGGGAAGCTTTCAAAAAGTCAAAATGGTATAGGGTCCATGGCTCGAGCAGGGGGTTGGACTAGAAGACCTCCAAGGTGGTCCTTTCCACCTCTACTATTCTATGATATTTTAACAAATCTACTATCTGCTTCAATGAAAAAAATTCTATCCAATGTCACCAGCAAAAAGCCTCAGATAGCTCAACCGGCTGAATAGCCTGTTATTAACATCCAGCTGTCTGCAATTACACCAGTTCGAGGCTCAAGGTTGACTCAGGCTTCCATCCTTTCTAAGGTAGGTCAATTGAGGACCCAGTTTGTGGGGGCAATAAGCTGACTTTGTATAAAAAAAATATACAAAAGTATGAAGGCTATTGCTTAACGCATTGTAAGCTGCCCTGAGTCTCCGGAGAAGGGTGGCATATAAATCTAATTTTTTAAAAAAAATGATCCTTCCATCTGTAGTGCATTAAAAATAAAATAAGCATCAATATGCAGTTCGGATCATGCCCTTACATCCAGACAAAATGAAACAAGCACATATATTTCTTCCCCTTTATTTGTTCCTGTCTATTCCAGTTTTGTAAAGAGATCCATTTCTGCACGCGATATCTTTCAATAGAAACCTAGAAACACCCTCACATCTAGCATGGTTGCTGGTGAGGGCAGTCTTTCTTCTGACAGTGAGCACAAATGACCAATGGAGCAGCTTCCCTTCAGAAGTTGTGGGAACTTCATCACTGGGGGCTTTCAGGAAAGGACTGGACTGCCATCTGTCAGAAATGGTGTAGGGTCTCCTGCTTGGGTGGGGGGTTGAACTAGATGACCTACAAATCCCCTCCAACTCTGTTATTCTGTTATTCTTCTTTGCAGAACTACATTTGCTACAGCTTCCTCCTGCAAAGGTTTTTCTTTCAATGCAATTCAATTTTTCTACAGTCCTGGTTTTTCTAAGCAGCCTCTCATCCAAGAATTGACCATGACTGAATTGGTTTCCAAGGTTAACCAAGGTTAACTGATGCCAACATTCTGGATTAAAATATCTATTATTATTGGTTGTCAACCATTCTGGTGGGGGGGGGGGCAGGCAATTCAAGGAAGATGACTTTAAAGAGAGATGAGGAAAAGTCCTCAGATGTGAGTGAGTTTCAGTGCTTGGCATTTCTGACTATTGACTGGGAACTCTAATTATCTTTTCCCTTTTAGTTGATGATGCGGGAAAATGAACTCAAAAACAGCCTTGAGAGATCAAGCCTGACCATCTAATCCAGGATATAATCCTATGTCACAGCACAGCACAGAAATTTGGCAACCTCACAAGCCTGAATTGGAAGACAATTGTTGCCTCTACTGTTGTTAGGGAGCAACAAGTATTACAATTAAGCTGTCTTGATCCATAAAATAAGGACCACTAACATCAAAATTAGTATACACTGATGAGTTTGAATCTCTAAGAACCTGACAAGTCCATTGCTGGCCAGAAATTCTAGTTTATTCTTGTCTGTCTGTCTGCCCATCCATCCATTTAATCTATTCATCCATGTCTGTCTGTCTTTCTATCTATCTATCTATCTATCTATCTATCTATCTATCTATCTATCTATCTTATCTCAGGCACAAGCAACCAGATTAACCTGTTTAATCTAACTACTCCATTATATTCTGTTTGTAATACAGGAATCTCCACATACTGCTTTCTTTCTTTCTTTTGGGAACATATAGATAAGTTTCTATTGAGCTTATGTGGGGTCAGTCCTGAATCTCTTGCTGCTGTGCAATGATTCAAGGTCTTCCTTCCTATCTGGCTGGTTTTCCCCCAACAATTTTACACTTCACTTCACTTCACTTCACTTCACTTCACTTCACTTCACTTACTTTGCCCTTCCTTCCTTCCTTCCTTCCTTCCTTCCTTCCTTCCTTCCTTCCTTCCTTCCTTCCTTCCTTCCTTCCTTCCTGTATTCTTCACATATGGCAGAAAAATATGCCATTCTTGATTCTTAATTTCAGCTGTCCTCTTACCAATCCCTTCTTTCTTTCTTTCTTTCTTTCTTTCTTTCTTTCTTTCTTTCTTTCTTTCTTTCTTTCTTTCTTTCTTTAAGTTTACTCTTCTGAAATCAAATTTGACTATGTTAGATTTTCCCTTAATTAAATAAGTATTTGCTGAATTAATCCAATAAACCTGCATAAATCTTAATCTAATAAACCTGATTTCTATATGAATAAAACAATAATTTTCCAGAGGCAAACATGACCTATCTCCATGACTTTTGACACCACGGATGAGAAGCTTATTAAATTTAAGATTACATTCTCTCAGTCATTTCCTGAACAGAAATATAACCAACCTGAGAATCAGCCTTAATCAGTAATGTAGTCACTCAAGGGTTGGTGTCTATGTAGGAGTAGAATCAGTTCTTGCATCAAAAACAGCTGACTTGCACTTGAACTTCAGAGATATTCGCAGGGAATAAATTGGGATGTGAAATTGTGAACTCATATGTGGGTAATTTTATCATCTAAGTATTTCACTTCCCACACATTTTTCTGTTCTACAATCTCTTTCTTTCTTCTTCCTTTTTAGAGGACTGTTTGTGCTAGTTATAGAATGTTATTATACTTGACTGAAAGGGGAAATATACTAAAAACCAATGAGAATGAAATTTAATAGGTTTTGGTACAGTAGAGGCTTTTAAAAGATATAATTGAGATGTAATTAGAGCACATAAAGATTGCATAAATATTTTACTGCAGCTAACATTATAAATGCTAGATATACTTTATTAAATGAAAATCTTTTTAAAAATCGCCATCCTTCGGAGGCTACTGTTTGAATGCTTATGCATACAGTAGTAGTCACCTGTAAACCTTTGCATATTTTAAATTAGCATTCACAAAAAGTTTCTTTAAAGAAAAAAGATCCTATTAATCCATTAACACCAAAGCTGAACTTACGTTCAAGTTCAATCAACAATAAGACACTTTTGTTAAAATTGTAAAATGAGTTGATAGAAAAGGTTTAATAATGTTCTTTGCCAGCTCTTATTATCTATGTTTTATCTCAACTTTGTTTCCAAGAAACTCAACAGTAGAACGCAGTGGCTTATTTCATTTTAGTCTGACATGTCCTTTTATGCAATCATCATCATCTATGATTGATTGACACCTAGAGATAGTCTCAACTTACAACAGTTTGTTTATTGACCAAAGCTACAATGGCACTGAAAAAGGGGATTTATGGCCATTTTTCATAAGACCTTTGCAGCATCCCAATGGTCACATGATCAAAATCAGGATGATTTGCAACTGGAATGTATTTATGATGTTTCAGTATTCCGGGGCCACGGGACCTCCTTTTGTGACCTTCTGACCAGCAAAATCAATGGGGAAGCCAGATTCACTTAACAACCATGTTACTCACTTAACAACTGTGATGGTTCTCTTAACAACTGATGCAAGAAAGGTTGTAAAATGGAACAAAATGCACTTAACAACTGCCTTACTTAGCAACAGAAATTTCAGGGTCAATTATGGTCGTATGTCAAGAGCTACCTGTATCAACATAATGAGAGTGGAGAATGATCTCAAGATCTTAAATACTCAGAGAGGAGAAATCTCGATCACATTGCTTTGCATTCTGCTGATACAGAAAAGAAAGATTCTAATTCCAAGACACGATTTCAATATCGAGATGCAAATGGGGATCTTGCTTGGCAAATGAGAACAGGGGTTCTACTGGGAACCTGGGCAAAAGAGGCCAAGTCAACTTCATTCATGGCCTAAAGAGCTTCCTTCACTACCAGTCAATGAAAAAGGGATTCCAACCCAAATTTAATCACTGCAAGGAGTAACACTGCACTGCTAATTTGAGCTGAGGCACCCTTCCTCATTCTTGGCATTGCCCGGGTGCTTTTGCTGTTGACCTAATAAATACTCCAAACTAATTCATTTGGGACATTGGAACATTGGTTCTAACTGGCAGGGTTTCATGGCTCATCTTGACAGTATGATATATGAAGGCAGATATAAAACTTTCAGGATATTGAATTACTGCTATTATTGGTTGTTTATGTATGCTTGTAAGCTTTTGTCATATAATTGTCTTGCTTTGCCTATGTACCTAGAATGACAAATTTATTGGAGTTATTTTTTTAAGGACTTATTTGCAAAGCAAACAGTAGAAAAAGTGCTCCTGATTCTAGTGATGTTAGATTGGGAACAAAGGAGACAAAATCTTCTTACCTCCCCACTCCTCCTATAAAATCCCAAACTCTATGAAAACAATCTCAAAGTGGTGTCAAGCACAAGGACCGGTGGGTTGTAGGGCTAATCACGAGATTAAAAACAGGACTAGCACTGATGATGTAACCTAGCTGGGTAATGAAACGTCTACAAGAAAACAAGAGCACACCAAGGACCCCTCTTTAAATCATCTGCTAAATATGTTAAATATATTTAGATGTTCATTGCTGATCCCTCTGAAGATGACAAGAGGAAATAAGACCAATATAGGACAAGAACTCGCAACAATGTTGGTTGAAAATTAGTGATAATAGGAAATGTTTGAGAGTGCAAATATGAACACACACACACACACACCTCAAAAAAGCATGAAAGTTTGGAGCACAGGGATAAAGCTGGACAGATCCAAGGAAAAGGATGCAGTATCGCAATGCAGCACATTCTTCGCACACACCAAATGCTCCTAAACATCAAACTTGCAAACAAATCATAGAAAATAAAGCAGAAGGGCAGGAGCATCAAGAAAATAAGTATTTTAGAGACCCTGTTTTTACAAAAATGGAGCTAGAAAATGCCATTAAGCGTATGAAATCTGGGTAACGTGTCTGGTCTTAAGGACATCTGTTCTAAATGTCTATGGAGATTCTCCACCATCCAGGTCAGGGTCAGGGTTTAGGGTCCCAAAGGTGGTTTTTCAAATGGTAACTGGACTTTCTTGGGGGTTTTTTCCCCCATTGAAAATATTTTCAAAGGAAAACAAACAAACAAAGTCCAGTTGCCTTTGGAAAAGTACCTCTGGGACTTCCAATCTGAATAAATAAAATATATTTGGATTGGGCAGTAGGGACTGAGAAACAGGAACTGGTTGATCCATAGGTCAAGAGGAAATACATTGAAAACACGGAGGCCGGGATCTGAAAGTGAACCAAGATACTTCAGATCTTAAACATTTCTGTCTAATGCCTTCACATCCATCACATTGTCAGAAGTAGTTGCTGGACTTTAGAGGAACAAGCTGGATTTCAACCAATTTCAAAAGCACCAGAAGGCAAGACAAGAACCAATGGATGGAAACTAATCAAGGAGACTAGATGACCTCCAAGGTCCCTTCCAACTCTGTTATTCTATGTTGTAATCCCTCCAAAATTCTATGCAGGCCAAATATACACTTCTCCATTGCAGCACAGATTCATCAAACTGATGAGAACAAACAACACAACACAACAACACAACAATTATAGCCAACTCACAAATGCTATAATGCGTTCTTCAGGGGAAAAAATATGACCCGTGAATAATAATAAATAACTAAGTAATGAATGAAGCAGGATGTATGTCTGCTTACTTATTAATCCTTGAACAAGGAATCTCAACTTTGCTTTGACAAAAGGCTTCATTCTCTAAAGTGGCGGTAATACAAGTTGCCTTCCTAAGGTCATTCTCATCCTTCTGAATCCTTGTCAACAGTTTGAAGAGGTTGGAAGGGGGAGGGGTCTGTGAACAGGTAGCCTGTGCGCCAAGTTTCTTCAGCACCTAGAATAGCAGGTGCGATCTTGGAGTGTTGCTAAGCAGAGCGACACAGAAATTCACTGAGGACTGGATCAAAGCTTGGCACAGCTGTGCTCTCTGTCCATAACAAAGCAGCAGCTTCTTTATCACAATGTCTCTATTTGCAATTGAATGTGTGTGTCTGTGTGTATATCTATCTATCTATCTTACGCAAAAGTCTCCAGACACCTCCCTCTTCAGTTTTACCTGTTGAAGTGGTGACTGGAAGGAAAGGTGTTTCAGGTAATGGAAAATCAATATTTTTTTTGCTTGCAGCCAAATTAGCTGCAGTGAATGAAAAACCCTATTGACATTTCTGGCAGAGAAATTAACAAAAGAGCAGTTCAGGAAAATGGAAATGGTTTTCTTCAGACCAGCCAGAGCTCAACTGCTGAGCACAGCACAGCATAGACCAGCAGCAAGTAAATTGTTGCCTGATTTGGAGGGAAGACAGCTCGGCGTTATTAATTTTGGACAGGTGTGTTCTTTTTTTAAAACCGAGGTAGCTGAAAATAAGTTTCGGATGAAGCATAGAGTTTGGACATTTCTCAGAATGGAAGAACACAATGTCCATCGGTGGACCTTTAGAGGAAAGAGGTGGAATGGACAATAGCTGGTCTCTGTAAACTGGATAAAAGTCATGGTCCATATTAATTTGTCCTTTCTCTTTGGTATATAAATGCAATTAAGACCCAGAACAACAAAAGCATTTCAGAGTTTGTTGGCTTTTTTAAAAAAGGTATGAATTGGATACATTTCCTGGTGCCAAAAGCAAAGTTGGTTGTACATAAAGGACAACAATAGCAGTCTCAAGCTGTGGATCTTTAACATCAGTTCCTAGTGCCTTAAATCTCTAGATTATCTTGAGAGTTTGACAAATAAGTATGTGTACTGTGTATTTTTAAGTTAACAAATAAAATTATTTCTGCAGGAGCCTTATTTATTGAAATGTTGTTTGTATGGATGGGAGAGAGAGAGAGAGAGAGAGAGAGAGAGAGAGAGAGAGAGAGAGAGAGAGAGAGAGAGAGAGAGAGAGTATTGGGAAACTGCCAGCTAGGCTGGAAAGAGGAGTCAAGTGAGGGCCAACCTGGAGTCATTATGTAACCACAAATGGCATAAACTTGATCTCCTCCCAAATGCATAAAGTCTTATCTGGTTGTTCCCAGGGGTAGGCAAGAGGAGTTTCTTCTAATGTAAGTGCCTGATTTGGAGGGAAGACAGCTCCAGGAGGAGTTTCTTCTAATGTAAGTGGTAGACAATAAAGTTATTGACCTTAGTTATCCACAAGTGATTGCTTGCATCTGACATATGCACAGATAGTTCACTCACATGAACTATCCAAAGATGAAAAAATACTAATAATTACTTTGTAGCATGGATCTTGATAGAAAAGGAATTGGACAGGAAAGGAATACACTTAAGTATTTAATTTTTAAATTGTTGTTTGTCTTGTGCTTTTAATTAGGCCGTGCACCGTCCCGAGTCCTTCGGGAGAGGGGCAGTATAGAAATAAAATTATTATTATTATTATTATTATTATTATTATTATTATTATTATTATTATTGTTGTTGTTGTTGTTGTTGTTGTTGTTGTTGTTGTTGTTGTTGTTATCATCATCATCATGTACCAAAAGAATCAGTAGCAATAAATTGCTTTGCTAATCAGCAGGACTATAAATGACATCAGAGAAAAGGACACAACTTTCAGGGATGGGAGCCTTTAAGAGTAAGAATTAGGAGCAAGGTCCCTCTGGCCTTTCATTTCTGCCCTTCAGAATGACCCAATCTCCTGAAAAGGCCCCCAAATCCAATTGCTAAAATGGTATGATCATATAATTACGAGAACATTTCAGTCTGACAATTTTTATTCATTTGAAGAGAGACTGTAATCTGGAAATCGGAAGAGTCAGTCTGAGAAGTCATCCTGTTTGCATTTGTACCGTTAGTTTAAAGGAGGAAAAAGTAAATAAACCAAATTGATTGTTTCGTAATTTGTGATTCACGTACACCCTTCCAAGATTCTCTTTCATACACATAAAATTAAAATGTAGCAATTCATGCTCATATCCTCTGACACCTGCTTTTACTACCTCAAGGCCTTTTTAATGATGTGCTTATTAAAGGAAAGCAATGCTTTATGAGAAATGTCACAGGAAATTTTGATTTCTGTTTTTTCAACATGGTGAAAAAAGAATAACTGCAGTAAAATTAAATAGACACAAGCTAATGGATAGCTTCTTGATAGTTTATCTGCTCATTATAAATATGATGTTTGAGTTACCTCAAGCTCTGAACCCATTTCTATGACCCATCCAGATGTATCCAAAAAAAAAACATTTAGTGCCCAGTTGACTTTTTCTGGAAGAGGAAAGACATCAGCCTCACAACCAATACAGTTTAGTTAACACAATATTTTTTTCCAAAGAGTGTAGAAAGGAGCAACAAGGATGATTAAATGGCTGGAGGGTAAAACTTGGGTATGTCTAATCTAATGAAAAGAAGGACTAGAGGTAACATGATAGCAGTCTTCCAATATCTCAGGGGCTGCCATAAAGATGAGAGGGTCAACCTAATATCCAAAGCACCTGAGGGCAGGACAAGAAGCAACAAGTGAAACTAATCAAGGAGAGAAGCAACGGAGAAATAAAGAGAAATGTCCTGACAGTGAAAACAATTAATTGGTGGAATGACTTCCCTTCTGAAGTTATGGAAAGTTGGGAATTGCACCTACTCTAGTAGGAAAGGAGACTCTTCAGCAACCATTCTTGCTTTTTTCTAATTGCAGCAGAGTAAGGTGTGCAATTCTTTACACCTGATTCCAAACAAGTGTTTTGAGAACCTACGCTTCCTAGGACTGCCAAACAATCTTGAAACATGTTTGCTTTAAGAAATTACTGACAGGTACTCCATCAACCTTCATCACACTCCAAAGTAGCCTGAAATTGTAGTACTGTTTTCACCTGCATTATGCTTACCAGGAAAAATAAAGGATTTCTTTCAATCCATCCATTTTAGTTGAATTCTGCTGCCCTATTTTAAATAGTTCAATTTCCTTTTGTTGTTGTTGTCGCCGTTCTTTACCATGTTGTCATATTTATAATGCTTTATTTTTGTGTTCCTGGTCTATCCATCCATATTGATCTGTTTGCTTTGTTTTTTGTTTTGTTTTTTTCCAACCTATTGGTCGAGATAAATAGAGAAAAAATTGGGATTAAAATGAGGGCAGCTAGCTCTGATCATATATCCCCTTTCCTCACTTAGTGACTAGGCTCCATTCCAACAACTATGTGAAATGGTTGCTAAGCAAATATGTAACAGAGAAAAAATGAGAAGGAGAAATAGCTGCTAGAAAAATCACCATGTTTACTTCAAGGAATCTGTTTTCCAAGCCATGTTTGCCATCAGGAAATTCCACAGCAGAGTTTTAATCTCTGTGATAAATATAATATTGTGACCTTATCAAATCTGGAATTGGCTTTTAAAAATGTATCTAGATAAGACATAAGTGGCCCGGTCATTAGATCCAATCTTTTTCAATTGAGAATCCATAAATAAATCATTTCAGAGTGATAGCCAATAAGGAGTACACTCAGCAAAAGGAAGCTCACCAATGTCTCTGGTTCATTACAGCTTTCGTGTGTGTGTGTGTGTGCGCGCGCGCATCCATGCATACAGGAGCTTCATTTGTCATGAGTGGCTGGACTATTTATTTGTATTAATGTATTATCCCACCTTTTTAATTTTTATAAATAGATGTTGTCAGCCCTGGAGACCATCTTTTTCTTTGGATCTTCAGGGCTGCCATATTTACTACTGTGGGAAACTAGGAGGGCGGATTGCATGGACTGGTGGAGATATCTAGCCATAATAACATTCCTTTCTCTGAGAGTCAAGGACATCTTGCCTTGCACCTGGAGGGGTGTGACTGGGAGGCATCTCCAGTTAAGACGGTGCTTAGATTGGCCCATGAGATGGACATGTGGGTGCAGGGGAAGGGGCTTGGACTTTTGTTTGGGTGGGGAAAACCTGGAAGCTTTCAGATTCGGGTTTTCCCGGTTGTGCCAATATGACATCTCTAATAAAATGGAACTCTGAGGAACTTCTAGCCTCGGCGTCTTCTTTTGTTGAGGGTGTTTTGGAATCCTGACAGAAGTGGTATGAAGATACCTAACATTCCTCCCTCCTCCTATTTTTCCCATGACAACAACCCTGTAAGGTGGACTGAGAAAGAGAGACTGGCAAAAAGTCACCTAGCAAGGCGGAGCTAGAACTCACCATCTCCTGCTTTTAGCAGGTGATCAAACTGGCTCTATTATTATTATTATTACAATAATATATGCTATATTATTATATAAAATGTTATTATATACAACCAGTTGGGTCTTGGTGAGTGTGTATCTCTTCATTTTTCTAACCATACACTGATTCTAAGAGATAGACCATATTTAATTGGCCAACATGTGACAACTGCAAGGTTTTTTCCTATTTATCCATTATGATTTATACTTCTCTTAAACTGTAGACATAATAATTCCCAATAGCTATAAAACATCTACTGATCTTAGATTGATCTAATCATCTATTATTAGATTATCTTGGCTATTAACTGCATAAACAATCCACATTCTTTGCCGACCAAACTCTTCTTCCATTTAAATCCCACCATTCAGTTTTTGAGATCTTCTTTTTC
This sequence comes from Masticophis lateralis, assembly GCA_030761175.1. Lineage (NCBI taxonomy): Eukaryota > Metazoa > Chordata > Lepidosauria > Squamata > Colubridae > Masticophis > Masticophis lateralis. Next base: position 104,370,118 of record JAUDYJ010000005.1, read on the forward strand.
GCTGCTCAGTTAAAGAAATGTCTGTTTAAGTACACCAGTTGAATTAAAATGTCCTTGTAGAGCTCACTGTATAGACTTCACTGGATCAGTGATCACAAATTTATGGTCAGTCAAGCAGAAAAATGAAAAATATGATAGGACAGTCAGGGTTACGGGAATCAAACCAGAAGAGTTCAAGGTGGGTTATTTTGCCTTCTCACATACACCATTAAACATCAAGGTGCAGTTGGAATAAAAGCCCTACACGTATATGTATAGATGAATTAAAGTGGCATATAAGACATTAATATTGTGCATTCTTGGACACAAAGCACACACAGATGCCACATGCATGTAAACAAGTCTATTTAAAGTGGTAACTAGCCAAACTTATGCTAATATAAAACATATGAAGATCTCATATGACAGAGATTGACCCCGAGGCACCTTATCTATGAGGTGCCACAAGGGTCGGTTCTCTCGCCCCTGTTGTTCAACATTTATGTGAAGCTGCTGGGGGAGATCATCCATGGTTTTGGGGTGGAGTGTCATCTGTATGCTGATGATACTCAGCTGTACAGCTCCACTCCAGACCACCCCAATGTTGTCCTTGATGTGATGTCCCATTGTCTGGAGGCCGTGCAGATCTGGATGGGGAGAAACAGGCTCAGACTCAACCCCTCCAAGACTGAGTGGCTATGGCTCCAGGCTTCCTGGTATAGCCAGTTGGTTCCACCGCTGGCTATTGGGGGTGAAACGTTGGCCCCCTCGGAGAGGGCACGCAATCTGGGTGTCCTCCTGGATTCACAGCTGCCCTTAGAAGAACATATGACAGCTATGGCCAGGGGGGCTTTTGATCAGGTTTGCCTGATGTACCAGTTGCCTTTCTGGACCAGGACGCCCTGCACATGGTCACTCACGCCCTCATCACGTCCCATCTGGACTACTGCAACACTCTCTACATGGGGCTCCCTTTGAAGAGCATCCAGAGGCTCCAACTGGTCCAGAATGCGGCCTCATGGGTGACTATGTGACACCTCTCCTGCGTGAGCTGCACTGGCTCCCAGTGGTCTTCCAGGTGCAGTTCAAGGTGTTGGTCATGAACTTTAAAGTTTAGGCTTAGGGCCCGGATACTTACGGGACCACCTTCTGTCACCAATAGCCTCCCATCGACCAACGCGCTCCCACAGAGGTGCTGTCAGCAAAACAATGTAGGCTGGCAACCCCCAGGGGGAGAGCCTTCTCTGTGTGGGCACCCGCCCTCTGTAATGAACTACTCCCTGGGATACGTATGATTCCAGATCTCCGCAGCTTTCACCGGGCCCTTAAGACCCTGTTATTTCAACAGGCTGTCCTGGCTGACTAAAAATTTGGACGGGGTATTTTAAACTATGGGTTTTTAACAAAAAAGGCCACATTTGTTTAATTCTACTTTAAATGGGTTTTAAATGTTGTAGGGTTCATTGCTTTATTATGTCTGTACACTGCCCTGAGTCCTTTGGGAGAAGGGGGGTATATAAATCAAATCAATCAAATCAATCAATCAATCAATCAATCAATAAAAAAGAATTGTTGCAGGAATCGGGTATGTCTAGTTTAATGAAAAGAAGGACTAGCGGAGATATGATAGCAGTCTTCCAATATCTGAGGGGCTGCCACAGAGAGGAGGGGGTCAAGCCATTCTCCAAAGCACCAGAGGGCAGGACAAGAAGCAGTGGGTGAAAACTAATCAAGGAGAAAAGCAACTAGGAGAAATTTCTAGTGGCAGTGAGAAGAATCAATCAGGGGAACAGCTTGCTACCAGAAGTTGTGGGTGCTCCAACACTGGAGGTTTTTAAAAAGAGACTGGACAGCCACTTGCATGAAATGGTAGAGGATTTCCTGCTTGAGCACTAAAACAATGGTCACCAACCAGTGGTCTGTGAGAAAATTTTGGTGGTCCGTAGTGCACCCAGGTGGAGGAGCTGCTCCGGGATGAGCAATGGCCAATCCTGTGACTGGAACTCTGGAATATGGGACTGGCCAGGCAGCTCATGGTGAGGCTGTAAATCTCCAGTGTAGAGGGAGGCTCATGCAACTTGCAACTTTGCAATGCAGCACTCACTGACCGGAGTGAGGTAATGGTGCAAGGGGGGGGGAGGGTGGTGGTGCTGGCGAGCTGAAGCAATGGGTGGTAGGAACCCTGGGCTGTTTCTTCCCCCTGCTGTAGCTTCCTGTTGGCTGAACCCACCAGTGGCTGTCTCTGCCCCTCACCCTCCCTTCCCAGTCACTCCTTGCCTGGTCTGAGAAGGAAAGGGTGGGAGAAGGAGATTCGCTCCATATTCCAGAGCGGGAGCAAAGCTTTGCTTCTTGCTGGATCTCACAACTATTTCTTCTGGCCCTTGTTGATACTCCACACACCTTGGTCTCTTGGGGAGATGCTTGGCTTCCTCTCAGCCCCAAGACACTGGCTGGCCCATGAGATGAGAGAAAGAGAATGAGGGAGGGAGAGAATCAGAGAGAGAATCAGTGAGAGACAAAGAAGGAGACAGAGAGAGAGAATGAGAAAGAGTGGAAGAGAGAGAGATGAGAGAGAAAGAGGGAGAAGAGAGATGAGACAGAGAGAAAGAGAGGGGGAGAGAGAGAATGAGAGAGAAAGAGAGGGAATCAGAGAGAATGAGAGTATGAGTGGGAGAGAGAGAGAGAGTGGGAGAGAGAGAGAGAGAGAGAGAGAGAGAGAGAGAGAGAGAGAGAGAGAGAGGAGGGAAAGTGCCTGAAGGACCCCATCCTGTCACTGGGAGTCAATAGTGGGTTGCTCCCGGCTTGGACTGGTTTGCAAGAACTGGTAGTAAAGCCGAGGGGAGGTCCCGCCTATTGCCCTGGATGTTGTCATTGCTGATCTGCGCATGCGCAGAAGCAAGGCACGGATGTGAGCGAAATGAGCGTGGGCACGTGATCCCGTTGCGAGCCGGTAGTAAAGGTAAATAAAACCCACCCCTGCTGGGAGTCCAGGCGCTTCAGCAAGCAGCCCACTGGATTCGGATTCGTGGTCCACGGGATTTAAAATGATGACCTTGGTGGTCTCTGAGGTCCGAAAGACTGGGGACCCCTGGACTAGAAGACCTCCAAGGCCCCTTCCAATTCTGATGATGATGGTGGTGGTGGTCATTGCCTAAATTAAATCTAGTCCATCAGCCTTGCTTTGCATTTCACTTATTTGGGTTGCTGCAGTCACCTTTAAATCAGATCCATTAATTCACATTGGAAACCTAGATCAGAGTTCAACCAAAGGAGTTGTAGCACACCCAAAATTTGAATTTTGCTCTGCATAAAGTCTGTCTTTTAATTTTATAAGACTTCTAAATCAGAATAGATTTTGACCAACATGGACATAATGCATAGCAGTTTAGAATTTCATTGCAGGATTTATAATTTATGGGGTTGACATTCTTTATGTCTATCTTTGCTTAAAGCTTAATAGTGATTTTTTAAAGGTTTTAAAACCATGTACCATACTCAGTTATTCATAATTGGGTAACAATATACTGGAAAATTGTAAGCTCCATGACATCTGTAAACTTCTTGTTTATTAGTTTGTATTCTACCCTTTTCCTCCTGTTTCTCTGTATTTATGTATTGTTTCTGAGACATCTAATAAAACATATATTTTGTAAAAGTATGTAAGATTTTCAGGTAAATCTTACATACTTCGAATTGGGCTTCGAATCTTATTGTCTGATTTTGAATGGGTCCGAGTCATATCCTATGGCGTTGAATGAAGGACGGGTAGAGACAATCACGCTGAAAGTATCCTAAAGCAGGAAAAAAAGCAAACATATGCAAGAAATCCAAAGAATGAAAAGTTCTATAAACTGAATTCCAGTTGTGGGCACAGAATACTAGTTTCCTTCCATCATGTGAAGATCTAACAAGTCAAAAAAATGGATTGACACACTCAGAAGAATTTTCATTTCCTAAACCAATAGGTCAATGGAAACATAATTCCTCTGAACAACGTTATTAAATTATTCAACCAAACATGGTAAAATAACAGAAAGATTGGGTATTTATTGAATTTGTAAAGGACAAAATTGAACAGCACACAGTAGTATAGAAAATGGGCCTCCTCCTCCTCCTTCCCCTTCCTTCACCCACTAACTGGGTCATTCTAAGCGATTACTTTGATAATGTGCAGAAGTATCCATTTATAGTACAATTGTTGTGTTGTTTGCCTTGGTAATGGATAACTCATCATGTACCTCGATTCTTGAACATGATTTACAACTCATAGCAGTGAATTTTAAGACGTATGCTGCCCTACAATATGGACCAGCCTAAGAAATCAACACCACCAAAGCAAATTACTTTTACTAATACTGACTGTAGTAAAAAAAATCTTTACCTCCTCCTGCTGTTATGAGCCTGTGAATTAATGAGTTGTCTGAATATTTTCATACGTTTTTTGCAAAATTTGGACTTAAACCAGATTTTTTTTTCTGTATTCTTTTGGCAATGGCTCTTGCCTATCCCTGCTAATTCTTTTCTTTTTTTTTAGCTTCTGTACCTTTGCCCAATTCTAAAATCTGCAACGGACCAACGTAAATGATCAAGGAATAAGAAGAAGAGACGTTATGCAAAAGGCTACAGCTATCTCAGACTCAAGGACAGATCAAAGCTGAGAGAAATAGGATTAATTTGCTGATTTTCAATTGTGTGGGGGGGGGAAGGGGGTTGGGGTTATGCTAATGCTGAGATGTCTTAAGTGAGGGCAAGCTTGTTTCTTCTTTTCTCCCATTTATGCAGTTAGCAAAGAGAAAATGCTCAAAGTATGTTCAGGATGCTTTGAGGGAAAAAAGGAAAAAAGAAAAACAGCTTCAGTATGATAAAAGCGGAAAGTTGCTCAGTTAAAAGGATTAGCCAAGATAACAAGGCGAAGGGAAAGGAAAGATAGCAAGGATTCCCTGTTAGTGGGGAAGGAGGAGATCAAAGTTGTATAGACATTTTCAAGCTGCAGTTCTTGAAGGCGGGTCAATTGGAGTTTAGAAGAAAATTAATGGGGGTGGGGGAAATCAAGAGTGTAGTTTTTAAAGGTTGCCATAGCTACGCAGGTGTCTGAGACCGCATTGCTAAAGATGGTGAAGTGCATCTAACATAAGTTGCTACCGATCGCTCATCAAAAGAGGAGTTGCATCAATACACTGACTTTGCAAACTAGCTGTTCACCAGCTTTTCATCCAAGAAATATGAGAGAGGGGCTGCTTTTCTAAGCCCCTCGGTGCTAGAGTCCTGCCTTCCTTAGCTCAAAGGCTCCACTGAGAAATGACAACCCAGCTTCATTACGTCTTGCCTTTCAACTACGACAGTAATTGAAACCTCTGTTTCTAGCAACTGGAAGAGCCTCGGAACATTCTGATGAATATAACATGGAGCAGTTAATAAACCAGAGCCCAGAAAATGCTTCCCTGGGGACCAGTGCTCTATTTCTGCAACAAATAGGATGTGCACACATCAAATGGTACAATTCTCACATACAAAAATCCCCACGATTGCAAAGCGCTTTCATAGCCTGCCCCGTTTTCTCATCCATAGTAATTAAAATAAATAATAACAATAATAATTTGCAGTACCAGTAGTCTAAAATTCAAAATGCAAAGATATCAAGTAGCTTTCCTTTAAATTGTGACTGAGGACTTCCAGGAATTTTGCTTTGATTTACAAATTGATCTGGTGTTCCTTGAAAATCCATGATGGAGTTTAGTGAAGAGATTTGTATGAAGAGATTTGAGACCTGATGAATTCCTGCAACAGCTTCAATGACCCAGGAATTGCCGGGTGTGGGAAAAATGACTTAGCTGCAGAGAGACTCAGCAATTCAGCAGAGAGAACAGCTAAACTTTGGTTTATCACCAACTCAGACAAGAACACAAAAAAGGCACCCTAGGCTCATTGAATATTGCAGACCATCCTTGACTTATGAGCAGAACTGACCCCAAATTTTCCTTTGGTGAGCGAGACAATTGTTAAATGATCTTTGCCTTTTTTTATGACCTTTCTTGCCACAGTTGTTAAGTGAATTGCTGGTCCCAAGAGTGCTTTTTCAAGAGCCACTGGACTTTCTAATTTTTACTTTGAAGATGTTTCACTTCTCATCCAAGAAGCTTCTTCAGCTCTGATTGGACAGTAGACAATGGAAGGATTTATACTCCTTGCAGACAGCTGGTCATGGTCTTTGGGGCCACTTGGAGGTTTACCTGAGTGCTCAGGGTCACCTGAGTGGTGCAAATGGTTCCTGTAGTCTGCAATTTTTCAGGAAATCTGTTCATACACACCATTCGAAGGGTGTTCATCTCCAACTTCCTAGCTAAAAGTCTGTTGCGATTCTCAGTCATCCAGGTCATGGTTGTCCCAAAGGTGCCTTTTCAGGAGGCAACTGGACTTTCTTGTTTTTTCTTTTTCTTTTTTTAATATTTCATTAGTTTTAAAAGTAAAACAATGGACATTGCTCAACATCTCTGGTTTCTAACATTTGCATCAAATTCAAGTTAATAAGTAATATATTCCTTAACCTATAAAAAAATTACATATTTCCTATTTTGTTATATATCAAGTATATAGTATTCTTGTTTTTTCTTTGAAGATGTTTTGCTTCTCATCCAAAAAGCTTCTTCAGCTCTGCTTCTTCTTCATGGTTGTCAGGATGACCGAGAATTTCTACAGGCCAATTGCTGCAGTTGTTAAGTTAATAACACGGTTGTGAAATGAATATGACTCCCCCACTGACTTTGCTTGACAAAAGGTGATTGCATGACCCTGAAATACTGCAACTGTCATAAATATATGCCTCATTGTCCGAAGACACTTCCATGGTCATGTGGACAGCATGACTATATGCCAAGGCACAGGGAATGCGGTTATCTTCCCATCGAAGTGGTACCTATTTATCTACTCGCATTTGCATGCTTTCAAACTCCTAGGCTGGCAGGACCTGAGGCCAGGACTGGAGCTCACCCCATCATGCAGTATTCGGGTCTTGAATTGCTGAACATTTGGTTGACAAGTCTAGTGTCTTAACCGCTAGGCCACCATGTCCTCCTCCTTCCTACTTAGGCAAATCTAAATTGTACAAAGTTTAGAGTGACACGCGGGGCTCTAAATACGCTTTCAAACCTGAGCCATGATTTTAACCCTTAGAATGGTTCAAAATGAGAGTTAGATTGGGACACGTTGAGATACAAAAGACATTTTTTTGAGAATAAAATACATGCATCTGGCAAGTATTTTGTTCTCCTGATGGGCAACTTGTACGCAATAGGCTTGTGAGAATGTAGCTGTTAGATCGGCGCAGGAAAGAAGAAGTGACCAGCAGGGTTCAAGTAACAAGTTTTAATAACAAGAACTGAACGGCTTGTGCGCTGCCGGAGCTCTCCTTATATACACTCCGGCAGACGCACCGCCCACTGACAGGGATTCAAAACTCCCGCCGAAAGGATCTGCAGCCAATCCCAGGCGGATGTCCTTATAAGGACATAACACTCCTCCCCCCTAGTTCTTAGTCAGTCGATCAGGGAAATAGTCACTAAGATAAACAGGACGTCTACGTGCCCGCGTAGACCTGCGCAGTTCAGAGTCAAGATGGACACTCTCCCGGACGGAGGGTGTCTGCTCTGCTTGGGGCTTCTTCCCCGGTGCCGGGCTGGATCTGGCCGTCGAGGACGCGGGCACTGTGTCCGAACCTCCGGCCGGGTCACGGACCTCCGCCTGCGGGCGATGCTGGTCTGCCTCGTTCCTGCACGGATCGTGGAGCCGCCGGTGTGGATCCCTGTTCTTGGCCGGTCCGGAACTCCTGAGCCACGGTAGGTCCCTGGGTCTCCCTCGGGTCCCCTTTGGGCTGGGGTCGCGCCGGTCTGGGTCAGGGTGCGAGTCCGGCGGTGGTGGTTGGGTTAAGCCCCCGGGGTCTCCGGTCGAGTCCGGCTTACTCCCGGGGCGGCAGGTGGACGGACATGGTGACTGGTCGGCTCTGTCGGGGTGGCGTAGGCCTACCTTGCAGGGGTGGTGTAGGCCCTCTCTGCGCGGTTGGTCTGGCGGTGGTGTCGAATGTTCCCTCTGGCCGCTGGGCTGCTCGACCTGGTCGGGTTGGTGCTGGCCTACCCTGCCGGGGTGGTGGAGGCCTTCCTTGCAGGGTTGGTTTTCTGCGCGGTTGGCGGGTTGTTGTAGGGTCTCCTGGAATGATGGCTGGAGGTCCCCAACTCTGGGCTGCCGGTTGCCTACTTCGCAGGGTTGACATTGGCTTCCCCTGCTGGGTTGTCCCCGGTCTACTTGCCTTGCCGGATCTGGTATTAGGCTAGGTGCCGGGGTGCTTGTTCGTCCCTCGGGTCGCCGGTCTCCCTCGTCTGGGTGGTTTAGGCTTACTTCGGCGGGGTGGTTTAGGCCTACCTCGTCGGGGTGGTTTAGGCCTACTGTACCGGGGTGGTTTAGGCCTACCTCGTCGGGGTGGTTTAGGCCTACTGCGCCGGGGTGGTTTAGGCCTACTGTGCCGGGGTGGTTTAGGCCTACCTCGTCGGGGTGGTTTAGGCCTACTGCGCCGGGGTGGTTTAGGCCTACCTCGTCGGGGTGGTTTTCGCTCACTTCCCTCCACCTTTTGCGGAGCTGGTCGAGATGACGTCTCACGATCTGTCCATCGTCCAGCTCAACGCGGTAGGATTTGGGACCGGTTGTGCTGTGTACTGTAGCTTTAAGCCATTTCGGCGAGCCGTGGAAATTCAGAGCGAAAACGGCATCACCAACGGAAAACTGGCGAAGTTGGCGACTGGCGGATGCGGGCACCTCAGAGGAGTATTGCGGGTGCAGTCTGTCCAGGGGAGACCGGAGTCTCCTGCCCATTAAAAGCTCGGCGGGGCATTTTCGGGTGGCAGAGTGAGGCGTGATATGCTGGGTGAGCAAAAACGTGTCAATGCGCTCCTGCCAGTCACCCGGGCCCATTTTGGCGAGCGACTCCTTCGTGAGCCGCACCATCCGTTCAGCCTGCCCATTTCCGGCCGGTCTGTAAGGGGCAGAAAGGGCATGGCGAATGCCCAAGCCAGCCAGGAAAGCTTCCATGGGCACGGACGTAAGTTGGGGCCCGTTGTCTGAGACCAAAACGTCAGGGAGTCCATGGGTCGCGAAAAGGCGCCGGAGGGCACGGATGGTAGCTTCCGTTGTGGTGGATGCCATGGGGACGACTTCCAACCACTTGGAGTAGGCATCAACTACGATGAGGAGGTGGTGCCCATGAATGGGGCCCGCAAAGTCTATGTGAATGCGCGACCAGGGGGAGCTCGGAGTCTCCCAGGGCATCGGGTCAGATTGAGGCGGGGCGGCTCTGACTTCTTGGCACGGGCTACACCTGGCGACCCAATGTTCAATGTCTTTGTCCAGTGTCGGCCACCAGACGTAGCTCCGTGCCAGGGCTTTCATCCGGACAATGCCCGGGTGTCCTTTGTGCAGCGCCGTAAGAGTCCTTCGTTGAAGAGTGCTGGGAATCAGCACCCTATCTCCCCATAGTAAACAGCCGCGCATGGTGGACAGCTCCCCTTGCTTGCGGCTGAACGGGCTGAAGTCGTCGCTGTCAATTCGAGTCGGCCAGCCTCTCAGGACCCAGGAGTGGACTTGCCGGAGGATGGGGTCAGCTCGCGTGTGCGTCGCTACGTCGGCAGATGTCACGGGACAGTTGCTGTCGTTGTCAATATGCAGCAGCTCGAGCGTGGGGGCCGGGTCTTCCACAGATTCGGCGGATGGGCACCTGCTCAACGCGTCGGCGTTTGCGATGGCTTTACCAGGCTGGTGGACGAGGCTGTAGGAGTAGCCGGCGAGGAATATGGACCAGCGCGTCATTCGGGGGGACATGAATGCTGGGGTCTGCTTGTCCCCTGCTAGTAGGCCGAGGAGAGGCTTGTGATCGGTGACAATGGTGAATTGCCGTCCATACAGGTATTCGTGGAAGCGCTTCACCCCTGCAACAATAGCCAACGCCTCTTTGTCCAGTTGGCTGTAGTTGCGCTCAGCACTAGACATAGTCTTTGAGAAAAATGCGATGGGGGCTTCACGACCGGTAGGCAGTTCGTGGCTGAGCACAGCGCCAACTCCGTACGGGGAAGCGTCACAGGTCAGTCTGAGGGGCAGTGTCTCATTGTATTGAATGAGCACACTGTCAGAGGTCAGGAGTTGCTTAATGGCTCTGAATGCAGACTCTTCCTCACGTCCCCACCTCCAGGAAACCGCCTTCGCCAGCAAGCGATGGAGCGGCTCAGCAACAGTGGCTTTCTGCTGGAGGAAAATAGCGTAGAAGTTAAGCAATCCAAGGAAAGCCTGAAGCTCCGCTTTGTTTTTGGGGCTGGGAGCTTCATGGATAGCTTTAACTTTTGATTTGGTGGGGTGGATGCCAGAACTATCTATCAGATAGCCCAGGAACTCGACTTCCTGTACCCCAATGATGCACTTGTCCCTCCAGACTCTCAAGCCCTTCTCCCTGAAACGCTGGAGAACTAGCCTCAGCCGGTCCAGGAGTTGAGCCTTTGAGTCCCCAGAGATCAGTACATCATCGAAATAAGGCACCACCCCTGGAACGCCTTGGAGAAGGCGTTCCATCATGGATTGGAAAATGCCTGGGGCTGCACTGACTCCAAACTGGAGACGGTTGCACTTAAACGCGCCTCTATGGGTGACAATAGTCTGTGCCTCCGCCGTTTCCTGATCTACTGGCAGTTGCTGGTAAGCCTGGGCCAGGTCCAGTTTTGCAAAAATTTTGCCCTTGCCGAGTGAGTGCAGCAAATGTTGCACTACTGGCACGGGGTATGCGCTCTGCGGCAACGCCTTATTGATGGTCACTTTGTAGTCGGCGCAGATGCGCACAGATCCATCCTGCTTCATGGGAGTCACAATGGGAGTTTCCCATGAAGCATGATCGATGGGTTCCAGGATACCTTGGGCAATCAGCTTATCTAGCTGAGCGTCTACTTTAGCCCGCAAGGCAAATGGAACCCGGCGGGGCTTGAGCCGAATTGGGGTTACCCCCTTGTCCAGATTAAAGGAGATGGGTTTCCCTGAAAAGGTCCCTAACTTACCATCGAAGACTTCTTGGAACTCTCCGATGAGTGAGTCGAGTTCGCCTGAGCTAATCTGGTGGATGCCTCCAATAGAAAGCCCCAGCGGCTGGAACCACTCCACGCCCAGCAGGGTCGGGCGGCTATGCTCCACGACGGTTATGGGAAGCTGGCCCTGGAACTGCTTGAAGGCGATCCGGAGGTTGGTTCTCCCGATGACGCCGATGGGGTTGCCGCCGAAATCCACCAGCTTGGAGCGTAGCGGTTCAAGTTGGCGCTTGGAGAGATTCGGTTTCAGTTTCTTGACCTGGTGCCAGTCGATGATCGAATAGACGGAGCCTGAGTCGACTTCCATCGTGCACGGCAAGCCTTCTGCCAACAGTGTCACGTGGAATTTTGTGGCACTGTTGGTGCTGGTGAGGGCGATCGTTGTCTGGTTCACAGCGCCGCCATGATAACTGTTGCGGTCGTCGCGATTTTGCTGGATTGAGGACCGTTTGGATGACCTCTGGGAGTCGCGACGACTTTCTGGATTCTGGGGCTTGATCGATTCAGGAACCGGATCAGAGGCTCTGCATGCCTCCGCGATGTGCCCCCTCTTAAGACAGCGTCTGCAGGTGGCATCCCGCCAGCGACAGGATTGGCGGGGATGGTGTCCCTTGCAACTGCCGCACTGAGCGGCGCGGCGGCCATCTTTTTGAATTTCCCGCCTAGGTGGGCGGGAAACTTTCAAAACGGTCGACTCTCCCTCTGAATCGGTTGGTGTGGCAGAGTCCTCGGACGATTCAGATGACGGTTTGCGGATCTTATGGATCCCTCGGGACTGGAGCATGGCAGCAGCGGCGGTTTCGGATGTTTCAGCAGCCGTAGCCTCCGCAAGAACGTCCTTCAGTGACAGTCTTTTTCTGCTCAGGAACTTCTTTTGGAGGTTGGCATCTCTCATCCCGAAGACGATCCCGTCGCGTAAGGCATTGTCAACGTTCTCAAATTCGCAGTTCGCAGCGATTTGACGCAATGCCGCCACAAAGTCTTTAAGCGATTCGCCTTCCTTCTGATTACGTTGGCGGAAGGTAAAGCGGTTCGATATGGGGGTGCCCGTTGGTGCATAGTGGTCTTGCAGGGCAGTCTGCAGATCCACCCAGGACATAACTTCAATGTCCCTGGGTGCGACGAGGTTGACGGCGAGTTCCAGAACGTCGGAGCCGCAGTGAGCGAGGAAGAGAGCCCTCTTCCTCTCGTCGTCTAGGTTGTTGTAGCCGTTTCCCCGGAGGAATTGGCGGAAACGTATCATATACGAACTCCACTTCTCCCGGCTGGGGTTGAAGGGAGCCAGTGAGGCGAACGGCGCTTGCGGCGTTGCCATTTCTCAGACCGCGTCGAGTGACTTCAGCTCGTTATGGCGATCGTGCCACGCGGAGGTTCTTCTCTAGACCTTCGTCGCCAGTGTTAGATCGGCGCAGGAAAGAAGAAGTGACCAGCAGGGTTCAAGTAACAAGTTTTAATAACAAGAACTGAACGGCTTGTGCGCTGCCGGAGCTCTCCTTATATACACTCCGGCAGACGCACCGCCCACTGACAGGGATTCAAAACTCCCGCCGAAAGGATCTGCAGCCAATCCCAGGCGGATGTCCTTATAAGGACATAACAGTAGCCATTTTCATAGGAACATGATACTGTGTTCTGGAAATATCAACAACCTTCTGCATCTCAAGAGGAGCTTCATCATAAACAGGAAGTCAAATTAACAGCAACCTGTTAGCCTTGAGTTATGATGCTCTTTATTGCAATATATTCTTAATTAGCATGTACAAGACAAGCTTATGAGATGTAGTGAAGCATGGGGCACCAAGATAGGTGCTTATGGCATTCAGTTCTGTCCGTTTGTTAATTATAGTGATATATTGGCCACTAAGCAGCTTATTAGAAACATTCAGAGGGGATATTATCTTGCCTTTCCAGGAGGCATTTGGTTTTTGCACACTGTTTAAAAACATGCAAGTGTATATTTTTATATTTAACCCGCTTGAAGAACAACCCACCACGCCCACAATATACTAATCTGACTCATATTGCATCCGCTTGACCGATCAGTTTAGTTCTGTCATATCTAAACTGTCTCGGCTTTGGAAGAACTATTTTTTTTTTCCTGATTTATCTTTTTATACTGAAGATGCTAAGGAACAAAAAGCCAGATTTGGTTTAGAAAAAACTCACCATCTCTATTCTGCCATCACTAAAGCTCTGAGCATAACGATGTTCATAGAAGGAGAATCCTCCAGGATTACTTTTTTTAAAGTCTCTGCTCATTAATTAATTAATTCATGCTTACCAAGGCTTTATAAAGTAGTAAGGCCACATCTGGAATACAAGCAATTAAATATGAGTCAGCAATGTGCGGTGGCGGCCAAAAAGATGAATGCAATTCTTGATTGTATAAATAGAGGCATGGAATCAAAATCAGATGAAGTATTAGTACCGCTTTATAAAGCCTTAGTAAGGCCACACCTGGAATACTGAATCCAGTTTTGGTCAACACATTACAAAAAAGATGTCGAGACTTTGGAAAAAGTGCAGAGAAGAGTGACTAAAATAATCCAAGGCCTGGAGACTAAAACATATGAAGAACAGTTGCAGGATTTGGGTCTGGCCAGTCTAGAGAAAAGAAGGACTAAAGGGAACATGACAGCAATGTTCCAATATTTGAGGGGCAGCTGTGGGTGCTTCATCACTGGAGGTTTTTAAGAAGAGATTGGACAGCCACTTATCTGAAATGGTATAGGGCCTCCTGCTTGAGTAGGAAGTTGGACTAGAAGACCTCCAAGCTCCCTTCCAGCTCTATTTTGATTGATTGATTGATTGCCTGTCTGAATTACTGGAAGTTGGGCAGGATATACTGGTAAATTTAATCAATTATTGTCGGTTACACAGTCAGCCAAATATTTAGACTATATTTGGCATTTTTGTCCAACCTTTCAAGTCCTTCCCAAGGCACTGGATGAAGCAGACATTGTTGTTTAATAATAATTGGGATTATTAATTAGGAGGGATGTTTTCTACAAGTCATAATTTTCCATTAGATTTATCTTTTTTAGGAAAAAAAATATAAAATATTCTCCCTTTATTAGTTAGGTTCTGTAAAGAGATCTGTAATTCACTTTTCAGTCACATTTTGAGATAGAAAGACTGGAACTTATCCTACTTTTCATCCAAACATGGAAAGAAATCTTGAAATCTCTCATTGCTAACATATATGAGAAGCACAAAGCGGAGACTGGAGAATTTTCAGTTGCCCTATCTCTGCAGAGAATTCATTGCTGCAACTATCTCTTGATGAATCATTTCTTGAGTAGTTAAATAATCAAAGGCCTCAATAAGTTGATAACATCTAGGTTTCCATGGTAAATCATTGGAATTTGGAAAACAGTGGCAACCTAGGCTACCAGGGCCTACTATTCTATGCAGAATTTGGGTGACACTATATCTAAAGGTAGAGACTTCAGCAATGTCACAGCACAGCCTAAGCTAATCCTAAAGAACTCTAAGAAAAGACGAATCAACCTGTTCATGGCTTGGATAGACTATAAGAAAGCGTTTGATTCAGTTCCCCATAGCTGGATCAAGAAATGCCTGGAAATCTTTGGCATCAGCAGAAACATACAAAAATTCATGGAATCTTCAATGAACCTCTGGAAAACAAAACGTATGGCTAATGAAGAAGAACTAGGTGAAGTTGAAATTAAACAAGGCATTTTCCAGGGCGATTCCCTTTCACCCCTACTTTTTATACTCTCAATGCTATCACTGACAATCATTTTGAAAAAGCTGAACTGTGGATAGGAACTTGCAAAGAAAGGACTGAAAATCTTGCACTTGATGTACATGATTTGAAGCTGTTTGGTAAAACAAAAGCTGAACTGAATTTATTAATTGAACACACAAAAGAATTCAGCCAAGACATTGGTATGCAGTTTGGAATTGACAAATGTGCAACAATAGCAACCAAAGCAGGTAAGATCATAGAAGAGGATGGAATAGAACTAGACAATCAAGAAACAATAAAGGCAGTAAAATCAGAAGAAGGCTACAAGTACTTGGGGATGTTAGAGGCCTCTGATTTAATGCATAATACAGTCAAGGAAATAACTTCAGCCAAGTACATTCAGCGAATTCGTAAGATATTAATGTCCAAATTGAATGGAGGAAACATCATAAAAGCCATAAATACCTGGGCTATACCTGTGATTTGATACTCTGCAGGAATAATTGACTGGACCCAGATGGAGTTAGACAATTTGGACAGAAAAACAAGGAAGCTTATGACAGTGAATTGCACCCTAAAAGTGATGTTGACCGATTATATTTACCAAGAGCAAAGGGTGGTTGAGGACTCCTACAAGTAAAGCAGACCATGGAAGAAGAAAAATGCAGCTTGAATGATTACATCCAGAAAAGTGAGGAACCAATGATTAAGGAACCAATGATTAAGGAAGTAAATAAAGGAGGACTTTTAAAGACAACTAAAACAAAAGCAGAATATAAATAAGAAGTAATTGAGCAGCGAGCTGAAAATTGGAAAAGCAAAGCTCTGCACGGCCAATACTTGAAAAGTATTGAAGGCAAAGGTGACCAGAAACTAACTTGGAACTGGTTAAGATCAGGAGTACTGAAAAAAGAAACAGAAAGCTTTATTTTGGCAGCTCAAGAACAAGCCCTAGCCAAAACTGCATGAAGGCAAAAATTCAACATGTTACCACCAACAGCAAATGCCGCCTCTGTAATGAGTAAGATGAGACAGTCAACCACCTGATCAGTGGGTGCAGCAAAATTTCACAAACCGACTACCTACAACGCCATGACCATGTTGCTAAGATCATTCACTGGAAATTGTGCCAGAAGTTTGGATTTGAGTACAGCAAAAACCACTGGGAACATCAGGTTGAGAAAGTTTTAGAGAATGAGAAACTCAAGATCTTGTGGGACTTTAGGATTCAGACTGACAGGCACTTGGTCCACAACACACCTGACATAACAGTAGTTGAAGAGAAAAAAGTATGGTTCATTGACATTGCAATACCTGGTGATGCACGGATTGAAGATAAGCAGCAAGAAAAAATCACAAAGTACCGAGACTTGCAAATTGAAGTTGAGCGACTATGGAAAAAGAAATCATGTGTTGTTCTGATTGTAATTGGAGCTCTTGGAGCAATACCGAAAGGGCTACCCCGCTATTTAGAAATTCTAAATTTACAAGACTTGAACATTTTGACTCTACAAAAAACCACCTTACTCGGAACAACTTACATCCTCCGACGATACCTTAACAGTTCCTAGGTCCTTGGTTAGGACTTGAGCTGCTGAGCTATTAACCAGCCTCAAAGCACTGTGAATCTCACTACAGATTTATTATTATTATTATTATTATTATTATTATTATTATTATTATTATTATTATTATTATTATTATTATTATTTAATACGATCAAACATCCACATCTGCCTATCCCAGGTCCATGGGAAGGACTTTATAGGCTGATATAAATGCCAAGTCCATTCTTCAAAATAGAAGGGAAAGAACTGGAGAAAATCACAAAATACACAAAGACCTGCAAATAGAAGTAGAATGACTGTGGCAAAAGAAAGCAAAGGCAGCACCAATAGTCATAGGTGCCTTGGGTATAATCCCAAAACACCTGGAGCACCATTTGAACACCACTGGCATTGATAAATCCGCCATCAGTCAATTGCAAAAGGCAGCTTCACTCATCTTACATCCTGCAACAATATCTGTTAACTGTCAGGTCCCATATATTTCTATTGGGACGCTGGCATTCTGGTAGGAGGGGGGAGGATTGGAGGGATCTCTATATGAAGTTTCTGTTTCTGTTTCCTGCATCGCTGTGCTGTGGGAGGGGTTTAGTTTGCACTGCTTTAAATTGCTGGTTTTTTAAGTGGGAAGATTTAGTTCCTGCCTAGACCTCTTGCATCACAAGCCTTTCAAGAAAAACTCCTTTTGGGACAACTGCAGTTTCAAGAGTCCTGCATTTTTGTGAAGATTGGAGAGGCGAGACCTTACAGTAACACTGACAAACATCTAGATCTGCCTATCACAGGTCCTTGAGAAGGACTCAATAGGTGGATAAAAATGCCAAAGCCAGTCTGAACCTCTGGCTGACCATGTGATGAACCAACAATATAACCTAAGAAGCTGCAGGAAGTATTTGAAGGGATACATGAAAAGAAGCTGCCTAACCTTTCCTATGGCACAAAATTCCATGTTCATCCTGACTTTCCATGCCTGGAAGAATAGAAATAAGAGGCTAATATTTTTCTACCATGAAAGGGGGGGGGGGAAATCAAGTATGTTTCATGACAACTAAATAACTTATGTTGGGTGGACACACAAAACATCTGCATGTATAGTGCAGATTTTACTACGGATCTATGCACAAGGTTAAATGATGCACAGATAGAAAGTCTGGGTAATTCAATGTGCAGTGACACTAAAACTGTCCTCTTGCAGTGTGTTAATTTTGAAAGGGACCTAATACATAATATGAAAGGATTTGATCTAGTCAAACAAGAAGTGTATCATAGGGCAGAGTGACTCCAGACAAGTGTAAAAGAGATATTCAGGGGAAAAATGACTTAAACCATGAAATCTTCACCCATCTGCCTGCTTAAGTGACATACTGAAATCTGACTGTCAGTTCCTTTAAGGAGAGCAAAGGCTTGCTTTCAATTTGCCCTCTTGGCCTTAATGCCCATCCCCAGCTGAATGAAGAAATGCCCTTGGATGGATCCTGTGGTCAGCAGAGGTGAGGGAAAGCCACCTCACTTGTCTTGGGAGAAGCAACTTTGCCGTATCATTCTAGACACATGGATTTCATGCTCAGTTCTTCTGACAGTGGTGTTGTGTCTCCGTGGCTCAGTGGTTGAGGGAATAACTTTCTTGCAATGTTTTTTCAGTTAAAATGGACTTGAAGACAGCTGGGTCAATGCCTACCAAAGCCCCAAAAGGCCTCTTCTGAGGTCTAATGCCTCACAACACATTGTAAACTTTCTGCTTTGCTCTTTTGTTCATGTAACTGCAGGTAGAGAATTGCCATACTTGCCTCTGGCAAAATCCCCCAAAGATGTGAGGAACATGGGACACTCAAAAACTGCCATTTGGAGTGAGGCATCTCTCTCTCTTTCTCTCTTTCTCTCTCTCTCCCACTCTCTCCCTCCCTCCCTCCCTCCCTCCCTCCCTCCTTTCTCTCTCTCTCTCTCTCTCTCTTTCTCTTTTTTTCTTCCCTCCCTCCCTCCCTCTTTCCCTTCCTTCCTTCCTTCCTTCCTTCCTTCCTTCCTTCCTTCCTTCCTTCCTTCCTTCCCCAACAGTCATAGGTGCCTTGGGTGCAATCCCAAAACAACTGGAGCACCACTTGAACCCCATCAGCATTGACACATTCACGATCAGTCAATTGCAGAAGGCAGCTTGACTCAGAACAGCTTACATCCTGCAAAGATACCTTTAGCACCATCAAACATCAACATCTGACTGTCCCATGTTGTTGGGAAAGACTTGATAGGTGGATAAAAAATTCCAAATCCAATCTGAACATCTGGCTAGTTGTGTGATGAACCACTAATAATAATCATAGAAAATAAAAAAGCTAAATTACCTGGGACTTTTCAATTCAAACAGAGAGGCACCTGCCACATAACACACCAGACCAGAGGTGGGTTTCACATAATTTTACCACCAGTTCGCCGTGCACCAAAAATGTGAATGTGTGCCTTCCGTACATCTGTGCGGCCTTCCGCACATGCACTTTGCTCACACACACATCTTGCACGCATGCACATGGCTTAGAAAATGTGGCTAAATAGAACAGCATAGTGCCAGGGTGGGTGGAGTGGTGAAATCCTCTAAGGTCTGCTACTGGTTCACTGAGTGCACACGTGCAGTGCATGCCAAATGTGTGCTTCACACGCATGTACCTGCATGAGCTACCATGAAGCACTGAAAAAGAAGGCTTAAAAAACCTTTTCCAAGGTAAGTAGAACAGTGGGGGGCAGGGGGAAACAGTTGTGCCATGTAATTTAGATTAGCTAGTGAATATAAATTGTGTGGCACAGCTGATCATTGGAAATACCGGTTCGTCTGAACTGGTAGCATTTTTTTTACTACCAGTTCCCCCAAACCAGTCCAAACCGGTAGCATTTCACCCCTGGGCGGGTGGGAGGGGCCAGGTGAGTGGTGGCACCCAACTGCAGGTCACCACTACTGGTTTGCCCAAACCAGTCTGAACCAGCTGAATACCACCACTGCCCTAGACTTAACAATTGTTGATAAGAAAGAAAAAAAAAGGGGTGGTGGTGGTGGTGGATATGGCAGTCCCTGGAGGCAACTGAATAGAAGAGAAAGAAATGGAGAAGATCACAAAATACACAAAGACCTGCAAATAGAAATAGAACGACTATGGCAGAATCAAGCAAGGGTAGTACCAATAGTCACAGGTGCCTCCAAAACAACTGGAGCACCACTTGAGCCATCACATTGACAAATTCGCCATCAGTCAATTGCAAAAGGCTTCACTCAGTTTACATCCTGCAACAATATCTGTAACACTATCAAACATCAACATATGTCTGTCCCAGGTTGTTGGGAACCCAAGGTCTTTATACACCTTGATAGGTGTATAAAGATGCCAAATCCAGTCTAAACAGCTGGTTGACTGTATGACAAGTATAATAATATTTTTTCTATGCGTGTTATACTTTTTTCTGGTTTTATTTTGCATTTTCCTCACAACGTGGTTCAGGCAGAGGCACACAAGAAAGAGAATGCAAAGAGGCTTGAAATCTCAAAGTTAATGAGTAGATAACAGGACTTTTTTAAAAAAATAAAGGATTTCTTAAGCAAAAACAACCTCTGCAAATGTGTATGAAATAATCCTCAAGAATATACTTTAGACCTCCAATGAGGCAGAAACGCTGCAAGTATGAAGTATCTGTCCCTGCCATCATCATAAGCAACAGTGTTAACATCCTCCCACGTTTGTGGCACAACATGCTTATTTCTTATTTTAATCATGTGTACTGCATTGATCTAGATATTCCCTAGCTCTTTACTGGGAAATAGGATGAAGACTTCAACAATACAGAAATTACTGTTCGTGGAACTCATCATAATTCTAAGTAACTCATTTCTGGGACCCCCGTAGATTTATTTACCACTCACTATGCTTGATAGGGCTAGTAAATGAATACAAAAATAAAATAAAATAAAATTTGGCCGATGCATGGCTTTCCATAATTTTCTGGTTATCACAATATGGTTTCCAAATAAATCTCATCTCATTTTTCATTTAGGAAGAATCGTATCTGGGTTCTGAAGATCGGGGGTCTCCAACTTCTGTCCACACCCTGTCACCGGTCCATGGCCCACCAGGAACTGCACCGTGTAAAGCCCCATCTGTGCACACACAGGATACAGGCATTGTGTGAAACCATGCGCACACACACACACACACAGAGTCCACAGAAAAATAGCTCTTCATGGAACAGATCCCTGGCAGCCAAAAGGTTGGCAGGCCACTGATGCAGGTATCATCCATTATAACATCCATTTAAGTACTGGCCAGAAGTGAGATTCCACTCGTTTTGATAATCTAAGTGTGCCTTTAAAGCACTAAGGTATTTTTACACACAAGAAAAAAAGAAAAACAATTTTCATTTCTTAAGTAGACTCCGCAGGCAAATCTTCCCAGAAATGTGTTTGAAAATACCCAAATTCTGTTAATGGTCTGTTCAAATTAAGGCTAAGAAAAAGCAAACAAGTTTAATTTGGTTTAGACAGCATGACCTTCAGATGAGGATGACAATAACCTTGGGCTTGGAGCAGAAGCCACTAATTAAAAGTGGCAGAATCAGCAACTTTGGAGAGCTGTGGACAAAAAGTGTTGGAAATGGCATTTACAGTATGTTGAAATCATGAACATCGTGTGTGTTTGTATGTGTGTGTGTTTAGACTGAAGTAGGGTAGGGTAAGGTAGGGGAGGGGAGGGGAGGGGAGGGGAGGAGAGGAGAGGAGAGGAGAGGAGAGGAGAGGAGAGGAGAGGAGAGAAGAGAAGAGAAGAGAAGAGAAGAGAAGAAGAGAAGAGAAGAGAAGAGAAGAGAAGAGAAGAGTTGGAAGGGATCTTGGAGCTAACTGGTTGGCTTATCAGTGGACAGTAATCATCTCCTTTAGAGGCTATAAAAACATACAATAAAACAGACCTGAAATATGAGAAAAAGAAAAAATATCATTTTGTTTTGGGAGGAGGAAGGAAGGAAGGAAGGAAGGAAGGAAGGAAGGAAGGAAGGAAGGAAGGAAGGAAGGAAGGAAAGAAAGAAAGAAAGAAAGAAAGAAAGAAAGAAAGAAAGAAAGAAAGAAAAATTGGCTGTTGATTTATATTCTGTATCAAGCAAGAAAACAAATGTTTTATAAAGGTGAAAGTCATTCACCCAGGAGGAAATCTGGAGAGCTGCAAAGGGCATCATCTCAAACCTCACTTTTGAACCCAGTTGGAAGTTATGAGAAACTTAATTGATGCTCTTGGCCCTTCTGTTGAAAGCAGGGCAACTTTCAAATACCACTTTCTGTATCCTATTTGCAGGGGGAAAATTGCCTAAGCATCCATTCTGCCAAGATGCTCAGCATCTGCTCCACTTAGTTGCTCCTTCTCGCTAAGCAAAGGGAAACAGAACCTGCATGTTGTGAAGCAACAACAATAACAATCACCTCAAATACCCTGTATAGCCCTTTAAGTGCTGACTAACTGTGAATGAAAGCAACAAAAGTCTTCCACTCATATAAAACTCATTTAGGTTTGGTTCTGGTGTTAACTAAAGCCAATTAGAAAAGCCAAGGAAACCTGTTTTCTTTTAATTCACTTCAGACCCCTTCACGCAGTTGGTTTAACTCCTTATCTTAAGACTAGAATTAACTATGCCAAATTGAGTTGGGGTCGGTTGGAATCAGGGGTGGGTTGCTCCTGCTTCGCCCTGATTTGGGTGAACTGGTAGTGGTGGCAGCAGGAGGCTCCGCCCACCCACCCAGATGTCATCAAAAACGCTCTGCACATGTGCAGAAGTGCTGCTTCTCCTGTGAAATTGTGTAGGCAGTTTCCTCCTACACTTATTAAGATATTGTTTTATAATAGATATGACAAGTTCAAACGATGAAACACATAGATGCCAGCTGGATGTTGACAAGATAACACAGTAACAGAGTTGGAAGGGACCTCAGAGGTCTTCTAGTCCAACCCTCTGTTCAAGCAGGAGACCCTATACCAGTGATGGCAAACCTTTTTGCCATCACGTGCCAAAAGCAGGGGGGAGTGGGGGGGGTCCTGCACATGCATACCCACACCCATAATTCAATTCACCATTCCCCCATACATCTGCATGTGCACCCCCCTGCTTTCCCCCCACTTTTGGCAAGTGATGACACGGTGGGCCCGGTAGGCCCATTTTTCTCCCTGCCCAGGCTCCAGAGCCTTTCTAGGAGCCTGGGGAGGGCAAAAATGGCCTCCCCCCCCCCGCACCAGAGGCCCTCCAGAGGCTAGAAATGGTCCATTTGATGACTTGGGGTAGGGAAGGCTGTTTTTGCCCTCCCTGGGCTCCTAGAAAGGCCCTGGAGCCTGGAGAGAGCGAAAAATGGGCCTTCCCCACACAACCCAGGGACCCTCCGGAGGCCAGAAACAACCTGTTTCCTGACTTCCGGTGGGCCCGGAAAGCCCAAAAATCAGGTGGAGCCAAACTACAGCAACACTTGTTTGCCCACCGATATGGCTCCACATGCCACGGGTGGCGCACGTGCCCTGGGTTTGCCATCACAGCCCTATACTATTTCAAAAAAATGGCTGTCCAGTCTCTTCTGAAAACCCTACAGTGATGAAGCACCGACAACTTGTGCTTGGCCAATTGTTCCACTGGTTATTTGTCTTCACTATTAGGAACTTCCTCCTTAGTTCCAGGTTGCTTCCCGCCCTGATTAGTTTCCATCCATTGTTTCTTGTCCTGCCTTCAGCTGCTTTGGAGAATAGGCTGATCCCTTCTTCCCTGTGGCAGCCCCTGAAATATTGGGAGACTGCTATCATGTCAGCCCTAGTTCTTCTATTCATTAAACTAGACATACCCAATTCCTGCAACCATTATGTTTAAATTCCTCCAGAGCAACAAATAAATAAAATAAAAAACTGTTACGTTTAAATTCTTCTAGTCTAGAGCATATAAGCGTTCACCAAATTTAATACCAAAAAGATCCTGATAAAATGTTATGTTGACCTGTTTCCTTCCTGGATGTATTTTATTCAACAGAAACCTTCCTTCCCCAGCCACTGAAGGACTGAGATTTCTCCTCTGATACTCCCAGCTTTTCTAGGAACCAGGCTGAAGGCGAAGATTTAACATGCCGAGAGCAGAGAGCTTCGCTTAGGTTCCTTTCCTTAGGAAAGGAATTGATTCATATTTATGCTTCCTGTTTCTACCTCAGTAACTGATCTGGGAAGATTGGAATGGAAGGGCTGCAATGGCGCTGGGTCAGCTGCTTTTAATAACTCCCTGTGGAGAAAGGAAGAGGGGGCATTTTCTGCAACAGGAAAAGCCAGAAGGAAACGAGAAAACAACTTTTTCACTCCTTTTATTTTTCTGAGTTTCTCCAAGTCCACACTGACTGGAATCGCAATAACTCTTTCAATTAAACCAGAGTTGAACCCTCATGAAGAGGGAGACAGAGAGACAGAGACAGAGACAGAGACAGATAGATACATCTGGCAAGGCTGTTGTGCTTTCTTTGGAATTCAAATCCCAGGTAATAAAAAGAATGCTTAAATTCCTTTCTCTTTGCTGTTTCTCTTTGTTTGCTTGTTTATATAACAAATGTCTTAACCATTTATCTTCCTCACAGTGTGGGCTCTTTGTATCCCACTGATCCCTTTGCAGCATTTTTGTTGTGAAGACTGCCACAGCACTTACCTCAGTTGTCGCAGACGCACATTAAAAGGATGGTCCCCTTAACTCCAGCTCTGCCCTTAGGAGAAGCAATGGCCTTTCTTACAAGTAAGTCCTCGACTTACGACCACAATTGAGCCCAAAGTTCCTGTTGCTAAGTGAGACATTTGTTGAGTGAATTTTGCCCTGTTTTACAACCTTTCTGGCCGCAGTGGTTGAGTGAAGCCCTGAGTTTTTTAAGTTGTTGTTAAGTGAACCTGGCTTTCTCCATTGACTTTGTTTGTCAGAAGGTCATAAAAGGGGACCACGTGACCCCAGGACAATACAGCCATCATAAATATAGGTCAGTTTCAAGCATCTCCATCTGCAAGGATCGTAAGGGGGAAAATGATCATATGTCACTTTTTTCACTGCCCTTGTAATGTCGAACCATCACTAAAGAAATGGTTGTAAATTGAGGACTATTTTTCCTGGCTTTAACTGATGCCACAAAAGCAGAAGGAATGCTGATCGTGCAGTTTTTCTTTTTCACTTGCTTCATATGAGAAAGCAAACCGTTTTGAAAAAGAACCTGAAACGATGAACCCAATTTATCTGCAGCAGATGGCCAGTGTGGGAGGACAATCCTTTAACAGAAGGGTGAGGTTTGTGTGTGTGTGTGTGTGTGCGTGCGTGTGTTTAAAAAAGGGCTCTGTAGCTAAGCATTTCATTTGTCCTAAAGGCCTCTGAAAGCATTCTGTCCATGACGGGTCTTAGAACATGCAACATGGGATGCCACAGCATAACAGGTTTTTCTCCAAAACTAGATTTTAAAAGAGAAATAAACTGATCTATGGTAAGCGACCGATGCATAGCACAACATAGGAGAACAAATCCATCAGGACTACATTCAGCAGTCCATCCGCATTTAAAAGACAAAGGCCGCCCTTTTGAAGGCAGCAAAGTCCATATTTTGGACAGAGAGGATCCCTGGTTTGAAAGAGGGGTCAAAGAGGCCATCCACATCCACACTGAACAGCCCTCTCTTGATAGAGGAGGAGGGATATAACACCATCTATCTCCCGTCTACAGTACAGTCCTTTCAGCAGTTCCAAGAAGGCTCCACCCACATTTGCACCACTCAGGTGACCCTGAGGACACAGATAAACCCCCAAGCAGCCTCAACGATTCTCTGAAAAGATGCAAATGACCAGCTGTCTGCAAAGAGTACAAATCCTTCTATTCCCCACCAACCAGTCAGAGCTGAAGAAGCTTCTTGGATGAGAAGCGAAATGCCTTCAAAGAAAAACAAAAAACCCCAATTGAAAAAGCACCTTTGGAATAGATCCTGTGGTTTCTTCAATACTCACATGTATTAGCAGAGTTGGTCCTATTGTGATTCTTGGGGTTTGATGTGTTGAGTAAAACCAGAGGTTGTAATTTATAATACGAGACGAATGGTTTGGGATGTCTTGTGAATCCAGCAGTGTAAGACTTATTCAATCAATGTAAGTCAAAACTTAAAGCAGTGTTTCTCAACTTTGGCAGCTTGAAGATGTGTGGACTTCAACTCCCAGAATTCCCCAGCTGATTCAAGAAACTGAAATCCACATATCTTCAAACTGCAAAGGTTGAGAAACACCAACTTAAAGCAATGTATAAATACTAGCTACTTCCATAGCACTTAGGAATGACAACTGTCATTCATCTCTAGATACAAAAGCAAAATACCACTCACACATCATCACATAATCTCCAGAACCATAAAGCCTACAAACTTGAAATTTGCCACATATGTTCCTCTTGGCTTCTGGGTGCTCACTAAGAAAGGATTGTTCAAAATGACCATCAGAGTATTACTTCCTTGTTGTTGTTTTTTCTTTGAAACTGACAAAGCTTCTTGGTATGAGAAGCAACATATTTTCAAAGGAAAAAAAAACCCAAGGAGGTCCTGTTGCCTTTTGGAAAAAGCACCTTTGGAACAACCATGACCTGGATGATGGAGAATCTCAGAGACATTATTCGCTGGAGTTGAATCATGAGGAGCACATGACTTCATGTATCACGTTTAGAGGCAGAGTCACATGTCCACTTTTTAAAATTTAACAGTACAGAATTGCACAAACAATTAAATGCAATTTGCAAGCAAGATAGTTTTTTTTTTTAAAAAACCAAGGAGCTAGCATAGAAACAGAACAGAATAAGTTTAAAAGGAAATGCCTGTACAATTTATAAATGAACTTATTTGTCCATGTAGAGAGTTTTACTTCAAAATCAGGAGTTTTAAAAATTCACTAGCCTCTGTAGCAGCATAACAGTTTTATTTTATTTTTTTAAAGGCAGCATCCTCACCCACTCATCCCCGGGCTTTCTGTTTAAACACTTTGGAACAGTGTGCATACAACTCCAAAAAACAAAAGATAGCCATCATGTAATGGAAATTCTCCTCCCTCCCCACTTCCCCCATTAATTGCTTGCATTTAACTTCAATTCAGTAGCTAAATTAAATGTCATCCTTTCTATAGAGGTGATATTTAGTGCAGGAAATCAAGGCTACCATTTAAGCTCAGAATAAACAAGAAGTAGAATGCATAGTTTACTTTAATTGCTTTTCCATGGGAGCCTTCCAATTATTAGGCATAATCTATCATTATTATTTTAACCAAAAAAAAAAAAAAGAACCCTGGGAAGATGAATGCTCTCGGCCTTGAAAAGACAAAACAAAGCCCTTTCCCACTGATGCAATTTTCTAGTCACATGTCATCCACTCCTGCTTAAGGACTCTGGAAATATAGTTTAAAGAGGTTTAAAAAGTTTCCCAGAAAATCCCTTTTCTTTCTTCATCTCTAGATGGAACTTCTAGATTTGTCCTATGTGTCAGGAAGAGAATAATAGAGGAATTGGAAGGGACCTTGGAGGTCTTCTAGGGCAAGCAAAAGATCCTATACCATATTTATGTTATCTTGCCCTGGCAAGTAAATAATCAGGAATGGGAAATCACTTGTTAGGTTTCCTAAAGGGATCGTGAGAATTAACAGTATTAAGGGAATAATAGGGTTGGAAGGGACCTTGGAGGTCTTCTAGTCCAACCCCCTGCTCAAGCAGGAGACCCTCTACCGTTTCAGACAAGGGGCTGCCCAGTCTCTTCTCAAAAGCCTCCAGTGGTGATTAATGCAGAAAAGCATGCCCAGTCACCTGCTAAACTTTGAGTTGATGGAGGAATGTAGAACATAGAACAATAGAGTCAGAAGTAGGAGGAGAATTGTTAAGATTTCTCTACAATATTACAATGAAGTTGCAGTCAAACTTTCACCAAAGATGGCTAAACCACATAGAATAATTCTATCATCTGGGACAAGATAGGCCTTCTCGGAAGTTGTTGTACGAAATCACAATTCAGGGATATCCCTAATGGAAGCATATTAGGAGAACAATAGGCTTCCTGATCAGCTGAGGTCTTCCCATCTGATGCTTTCCACAATCAGTATTACAAGTCCCATTCTCCTTTTCCACTAGAACCCTCTCATCTCAGCAGCTCAAGAACCCAAGGGAGCAGACGGTTTGTTCACCATAACGATTTTGTAGATGGCAATTATATCAAATTTGTTAGGATAAAAATCTTATTTATCTATTTCCTCATTTAGGAAATTTATTTGCTGCTGATCTCGTATCTAACAACTCTATACAGGTAAGCCCTCCACTTACAACCACAATTGAGCCCAAAATTTATGTTGTTGAGTGAGGCAGTTGTTAAGTGAGTTTTGTCCCATTTTATGACTTTTCTTGCCATAGTCATTAAGTGAATCACTGCAGTTCTTAAGTTAGGTTCCCACTCCTCGGGAAACAGGCCTTCTCGGAATTTTTAAACTCCTATTTTTTTTTAATTACATTTATATGCCGCCCTTCTCCGAAGACTCAGGGCGGCTTACAATGTGTTAAGCAATAGCCTTCATGCTTTTGTATATTTATACAAAGTCAGCTTATTGCCCCCACAAACTGGGTCCTCAATTTACCTACCTTAGAAAGGATGGAAGGCTGAGTCAACCTTGAGCCTGGTGAGACCTGAATTGGTGCAATTGCAGACAGCTGGATGTTAATAACAGGCTTTAGTCTGCTTATTAGCCTGCTGAGCTATCCAGGCTCTTTTCAACTTGTTGACCTGTCTTCTATATATTATATTTTGTGACAAAGTAATTAACAGAAAAAACAATAATAGTACAAAAAGATTAATAGAACAAAATTAAAATTTTAAAACTCTCTGTCAACAAACTATTATTGTAACCCACTTGTAGAAAATTTACCATAGCATCTTAACTATTTTGGCTCATCCAAAAAGTTATAAACAGATCGTCCTGGGTCAAAAACCCATGTTTGCTTCTTAATATCCACTCCTATCATTTGTTGTTTAATTAAATGTAGAAAATTCAGTCTCCAGAATAGTCTCCAGAATCTGACTCTATCTCTGAGTCAGAGTGCAAGCAGAAGTAATTACCAATTAACTGTAATATATCTAGTCTGTTTAGTCTGACGAAAAGAAGGACTAGGGGTGACAAAATAGCAGTCTTCCAAAATCTCAGGGGCTGCCACAAAGAAGAGAGAGTCAAGCTATTCTCCAAAGCACCTAAAGGCAGGACAAGAAGCAATGGGTGGAAACTAAGCCAGGAGAGCTGCAACCTAGAGCTAAGGAGGAATTTCCTGACAGTGAGAACAATTAATCAGTGGAACAATTTGCCTCCAGAAGTTGTAAATGCTCCAACACTGGAAATTTTTAAGAAGAGATTGGATATAATCATTTGACTGAAGTGATGTAGAGTTTCCTGCCTAAGCAGGGGGTTGGACTAGAAGATCTCCAAGGTACCTTCCAACTCTGTTGTTCTGTTCTATTCTATTCTAAATCCATCCACTCTCCCTCCATCTTTGTAGTGGAAAGGAATTTGTCTCCCTCCCTTCTCGCTGAGGCTGTAATGTTGGAGACTTAAATTTCAGGACAACAGATGAAATCCACTTCACTGGTTCTTCATCTTTAAGACTATCTCTTTGATCTGGAACTGGATCAAATGTTGTGGATACACAAAATTGTGGATCTTTATCCAAAGATAAAGCTTCAGATTCTACCATTCTTTCAATAAATATTAAAGTTGGATCAAGTTTTTGTAGGATAAATTCAGTTAAAAGCTACATATTTCCCCACCTTTCTTTCTTAAATTTCAGATTTCGTTCATCTGACCACCACCCTGAATGTTGACCTGCTTTCCATATGAAAGAAACAAAGGTTATCCAGAACAACATATATCAAAGGGGGGTGGAGGAAAAAAGCAATTAGAATCCAGCAAGGGGTGGAAATAAATCAGCATTCAACCACTGATCAACTTTTAAAGCAAAAAGCAAAATAAAACAATAAAGTCAAAAAGTGAAAGTTAAAATTATTGTATACTTAGAAAATGAATCGGCTTGACAGGAAGGTGGATATGCCCCAGTGACTTTTCAACTGCTTATAGCGGGAATTGAATCTTCAAGACCCGTCCTTCCTCACTGGGTGCACAATATTCCAAAAGTCATCTTGGGTCACTCCTAAGTGCTCCCATTCAAAACCAGGGAGCAGCACTGCCAAAGAACCAGCTTTAGCAGTGAAATCAGCAGATCGCCGGTTAGAGAGAAGAGAAACTCTTACCCTGCAACAGCCATCTTGAAAGAGGAGCAAGAAGGATGAAAAAATGATTGGTTCCATTGTCAATGTCAAGAACTGTGGGATGGGACATTGAATGATCTTGCTTGCCTTTAACCTTGTTCCAACAGGTTAGAAATTAACAGTGATGAATTGCTTCATACCCCTGGGTGATTAATCAAAAGAGAGTCTAATAAGGTGATTTGCTGACTGATCAAGATTCAGAAGAGCATCCCATAATCTGCACAGCGATCTTCTTCTTCGCCAGTTCATGGGACAATCATTAAAAAGAAACAGGCTAAGCCTTAAGACATTTCAAGGAATAAATTAATTCTGAGTTGAAGTTGAAATGCATTTGAAGTTGCTGTTGAAATTCCTGTAGCTTTATTCCTTTTAGTTCAGTCAATCTTGCTGGTGAGAGCTTTGTGATAATCCCTATTAATATTCATGCTCTGTCTCATTCTTTCCCACAAACATTTTATGTTTGCATTTCCCTAACATGCAAATTTTATTTTGCATATGTATGTGTTCAAGCACACATGCCCATTCTGGTTGTCCATTTGATCCAAAATCTACATATCTGTCTAAAAAGTAAATACAACACATAGAATAGCTCACATTCTGACAGAGAGAAGTTCTCCAAGGATGGGCTCCAGCACAAATCCAAAAGTTGAAAAGACACAACTTCCGGTCCCGGTGAATGACCCAGATTGGATCCTGAAACCTGCATATTCCCCTTCATTCCTGTCTAAAAAGTATTTGCTCCAATGAAACCAATTCCTTGCCTATTGGGATAATGGGGAAAATAAATCCATTACTGGCATCTTTTTATTCACTGATAGATTGATTTATATGTATAGGTGACTCTGAGCAGCTAATAAATAAAACCATCATACAAATTAAACCCCACAAGCAACCGATGTATGATATTAATAAAAATGGTTGAAAAGGACATAAAGGGGGAAACTGGTCAAAGGGAAATAATCTTCAATAACGTTGTGTATTTTATTCTCTATGACTTTTTAAAGGTGAGTAAAAATATTTGGCAGAAATGTGAGAAACAAAACAATAGAGACAAAGACTGGTATGGCAAGCTTTAAACAATTAAATGAAACATTTTACTAGAGGGTATATATAGTTACGTGGGGGAGGAATTGAAGTAGAGAGCATTGAGTTGTACAAAATAAAAAATGGGACAATCATCCTCATCCTTATCCTAGGAGTGGTGCAGTGGCCTAGAGGTGGAGCTCTCACCTCACAATCAGGAGGCTGTGAGTTCAATCCTAGGTAGCAGCAGATATTTCTCTTTCTGGGCACAGTGAGAAAATATATGTGGTGAACGCCGCATTGATGACAGGAAGGGCATCCAGCCAGTCAACATTCAGCTCCATTCAACTGCCCTGACTCCACCCCAATGCAAGGGATTACAGAGTTCATTAAAAGACAAAAAAAAAATCATCCTCATCCTGCTAGATCTGGCAGCATTTGCAAGAAACATAGAAAGTATATATATTATAATTTAATTTTCAGGCACACAGTTTTTACTGATAGTTAAGAAGTATGATAGACAGAGTTAAGAAGAGAGGATGGGTATCTGGATGGGGATAAACCGGCTCAAACTCAACCCTTCCAAGACTGAGTGGCTGTGGTTCCCGGCATCCCAATATAGTCAGAAGGATTCCATCTCTGACTATTGGGGCCGAGTCTGTGGCCCCCTCGGAGAGGGCTCGCAATCTGGGAGTCCTCCTGGATATGCAGCTGTCCTTGGAGGAACATCTGACGGCTGTGGCCAGGGGGACTTTTTGTCCCCCTTATCACTGCTCAGATGACTGATTTTTTTAAAAAACAAAACTTGGCCAGTCATTCCTTTCCACAGTGTCTCATACTGTGAAAAATGAGCCAGAAACTTTGTTTTCCCTCTTCAGAATGGGTTTGGCACATTCCACATTAATTTGTTGGCTCCAAACCTAGACAAAACAGTCAGTGGTCTTTGTTATAAAGAACCATATGAATCTTCTACCTCAGCTTCCAAGAAGGCTCCTGAATTGATATTTCTTTAATATGAAATCTTTAATATGATACCTGGTATCATTCATCTGAAATAACAACCTATTTCCTTGTCCTTCCTTAAAAATCTAGTGCTTGGCTTTCCATGTTCCAAATTCACATGGAGTATTATCTTTCTGGTATTAAAATTAGAGTCACTAATTGCAGCCTCCATTTAAAAATTGGTACATTCTTCCCTTCACTAAAAATGCTTTCAGAAATGTCAAATTGGACATCTTGACAACATCAACAATTCATCTTCAAAAGGAAAAGGACAAAGGTGACAAAAAAAGAGAGAAGATTTTGAACAATTTTTGAATGATCGTTCTCGTTCTGAGACTATGTTTTGGCTACAACCAGAATTTTTTTTTTCCTGTAGCATTTTCCCACAATTATTACTTCTCCTTTTTTCCTAGAATTTTCCTGAAAGTGCATAGTCTGCTTTCTTTTCTTTTCTTTTCTTTTCTTTTCTTTTCTTTTCTTTTCTTTTCTTTTCTTTTCTTTTCCAGCTGTAACAGGAATTGATCAACCGGCTTGTCACCTCTTGTCAATCTTTGAAGTTCTCTTGGCAATGTTTTTCACAAGTGGTTTGACATGTTCTCCTTCCTCAGGCTGAGAAACAGTGACTGACTCAAAGTCACCCAGAGGGCTTTCATGCCTAAAATGGGACTAGAACTCACAGTCACCTGGTGATTGGCCAAAGTCACCCAGCTGGCTTTCATGTCTAACATGGGACTAGAACTCACAGTCACCTGGTGATGAGTCAAAGTCACCCAGCTGCTGTCATGAACTGTCATAAGAACTCACCATCTCTTGATGTTTATATATTATGTTTCTGTTTGTTTTATAAAACCATACTGCCCATAATTGTAAAATCAGGCTTTAAAAGAAGGAGTCCCAAAGCTACTTGGCCCTACACTTTCATGGTAAGAATGATTTGCCAGAAAGTATAATATCAATATTGTCCATTGCAAGGACATGACCGAAGAAAGTTTTAAATGTACACAGACTTGGCCAGTTTCTAAAATGGCCAGCTGTGAGGCTGTACATTTAAAAAAATCACTGCTGTAGAGATATACAAATTAATAAAGCCTGCAATATTATGGATTATTTGCAAAGGTTACAACTGTTTTTGGAATATGTCCCCTGGATGGCGTCAGCTGCAAATAATGTGCTTAGCAGTTGCACTTTCAGAAAGAGCAAACTCAAATGTAAAAATGGCTGCCAAGTGCCCAGAAATAAATTCGCAGATATGGTATGTCAGGAATAGCTAAATGACGTACTCAGATTAAAAGAAAAAATGATTGTTGCATCAGGCAGAGGCATTTGACAACAAAAGAACTGATCTGGAAAAGGGGGCATGAGAGAAATTTGCATTAAATTGTAAACAGGACTGTCAAAGTCAAACACCGATGTTGTACAAAGCAACTATGAATCCATTTTTAAACTTATCCATATGTGTCTCTTGTTACTTTTTAATCACAGTATCTGAAAATGGGGCTGTTAGATCGGCGCAGGAAAGAAGAAGTGACCAGCAGGGTTCAAGTAACAAGTTTTAATAACAAGAACTGAACGGCTTGTGCGCTGCCGGAGCTCTCCTTATATACACTCCGGCAGACGCACCGCCCACTGACAGGGATTCAAAACTCCCGCCGAAAGGATCTTCAGCCAATCCCAGGCGGATGTCCTTATAAGGACATAACACTCCTCCCCCCTAGTTCTTAGTCAGTCGATCAGGGAAATAGTCACTAAGATAAACAGGACGTCTACGTGCCCGCGTAGACCTGCGCAGTTCAGAGTCAAGATGGACACTCTCCCGGACGGAGGGTGTCTGCTCTGCTCGGGGCTTCTTCCCCGGTGCCGGGCTGGATCTGGCCGTCGAGGACGCGGGCACTGTGTCCGAACCTCCGGCCGGGTCACGGACCTCCGCCTGCGGGCGATGCTGGTCTGCCTCGTTCCTGCACGGATCGTGGAGCCGCCGGTGTGGATCCCTGCTCTTGGCCGGTCCGGAACTCCTGAGCCACGGTAAGTTCCTGGGTCTCCCTCGGGTCCCCTCTGGGCTGGGGTCGCGCCGGTCTGGGTCAGGGCGCGAGTCCGGCGGTGGTGGTTGGGTTACGCCCCCGGGGTCTCCGGTCGAGTCCGGCTTACTCCCGGGGCGGCAGGCGGACGGAAATGGTGACGGGTCGGCTCTGTCGGGGTGGCGTAAGCCTACCTTGCAGGGGTGGTGTAGGCCCTCTCTGCGCGGTTGGTCTGGCGGTGGTGCCGAATGTTCCCTCTGGCCGCTGGGCTGCTCGACCTGGGCGGGTTGGTGTTGGCCTACCCTGCCGGGGTGGTGGAGGCCTTCCTTGCAGGGTTGGTTTTCAGCGCGGTTGGCGGGTTGTTGTAGGGTCTCCTGGAATGTTGGCTGGAGGTCCCCAACTCTGGGCTGCCGGTTGCCCACTTCGCAGGGTTGACGTTGGCTTCCCCTGCTGGGTTGTCCCCGGTCTACTTGCCTTGCCGGCTCTGGTATTAGGCTAGGTGCCGGGGTGTTTGTTCGTCCCTCGGGTCGCCGGTCTCCCTCGTCTGGGTGGTTTAGGCTTACTTCGGCGGGGTGGTTTAGGCCTACCTCGTCGGGGTGGTTTAGGCCTACTGTACCGGGGTGGTTTAGGCCTACCTCGCCGGGGTGGTTTAGGCCTACTTCGCCGGGGTGGTTTAGGCCTACTGCGCCGGGGTGGTTTAGGCCTACCTCGTCGGGGTGGTTTAGGCCTACTGCGCCGGGGTGGTTTAGGCCTACCTCGTCGGGGTGGTTTTCGCTCACTTCCCTCCACCTTTTGCGGAGCTGGTCGAGATGACGTCTCACGATCTGTCCATCGTCCAGCTCAACGCGGTAGGATTTGGGACCGGTTGTGCTGTGTACTGTAGCTTTAAGCCATTTAGGCGAGCCGTGGAAATTAAGAGCGAATACGGCATCACCGACGGAAAACTGGCGAAGTTGGCGACTGGCTGATGCGGGCACCTCAGAGGAGTATTGCGGGTGCAGTCTGTCCAGGGGTGACCGGAGTCTCCTGCCCATTAAGAGTTCAGCGGGGCATTTTCGGGTGGCAGAGTGAGGCGTGATATGCTGGGTAAGCAAAAAAGTGTCAATGCGCTCCTGCCAGTCCCCCGGGCCCATCTTGGCGAGCGACTCCTTCGTGAGTCGCACCATCCGTTCAGCCTGCCCATTTCCGGCCGGTCTGTAAGGGGCAGAGAGGGCATGGCGAATGCCCAAACCCGCCAGGAAAGCTTCCATGGGCACGGACGTAAGTTGGGGCCCGTTGTCTGAGACCAGAACGTCTGGGAGTCCATGGGTCGCGAAGAGGCGCCGGAGGGCACGGATGGTAGCTTCCATTGTGGTGGATGCCATGGGGACGACTTCCAACCACTTGGAGTAGGCATCAACCACGATGAGGAGGTGGTGCCCATGAATGGGGCCAGCAAAGTCTATGTGAATGCGCGACCAAGGGGAGCTCGGAGTCTCCCAGGGCATCGGGTCAGATTGAGGCGGGGCGGCTCTGACTTCTTGGCACGGGCTACACCTGGCGACCCAATGTTCAATGTCTTTGTCCAGTGTCGGCCACCAGACGTAGCTCCGTGCCAGGGCTTTCATCCGGACTATGCCCGGGTGTCCTTTGTGCAGCGCCGTAAGAGTCCTTCGTTGAAGAGTGCTGGGAATCAGCACCCTATCTCCCCATAGTAAACAGCCGCGCATGGTGGACAGCTCCCCTTGCTTGCGGCTGAACGGGATGAAGTCGTCTCTGTCCATTCGAGTCGGCCAGCCTCTCAGAACCCAGGAGTGGACTTGCCGGAGGATGGGGTCAGCTCGCGTGTGCGTCGCTACGTCGGCAGATGTCACCGGACAGTTGTTGTCGTTGTCAATATGCAGCAGCTCGAGCGTGGGGGCCGGGTCTTCCACGGATTCAGCGGATGGGCACCTGCTCAACGCGTCGGCGTTTGCGATGGCTTTACCAGGCTGGTGGACGAGGCTGTAAGAGTAGCCGGCGAGGAAAATGGACCAGCGCGTCATCCGGGGGGACATGAAGGCTGGGGTCTGCTTGTCCCCTGCTAATAGGCCGAGGAGAGGCTTGTGATCGGTGACAATGGTGAATTGCCGTCCATACAGGTATTCGTGGAAGCGCTTCACCCCTGCAACAATAGCCAACGCCTCTTTGTCCAGTTGGCTGTAGTTGCGCTCAGCACTAGACATAGTCTTAGAGAAAAATGCGATGGGGGCTTCACGACCGGTAGGCAGTTCATGGCTGAGCACAGCGCCAACTCCGTACGGGGAAGCATCACAGGTCAGTCTGAGGGGCAGTGTCTCATTGTATTGAATGAGCACACTGTCTGAGGTCAGAAGTTGCTTAACGGCTCTGAATGCAGACTCTTCCTCACGTCCCCACCTCCAGGAAACCGCCTTCGCCAGCAAGCGATGGAGCGGCTCAGCAACAGTGGCTTTCTGCTGGAGGAAAATAGCGTAGAAGTTAAGCAATCCAAGGAAAGCCTGAAGCTCCGCTTTGTTTTTGGGGCTGGGAGCTTCATGGATAGCTTTAACTTTTGATTTGGTGGGGTGGATGCCAGAACTATCTATCAGATAGCCCAGGAACTCGACTTCCTGTACCCCAATGATGCACTTGTCCCTCCGGACTCTCAAGCCCTTCTCCCTGAAACGCTGGAGAACTAGCCTTAGCCGGTCCAGGAGTTGAGCTTTTGAGTCCCCAGAGATCAGTACATCATCGAAATAAGGCACCACCCCTGGAACGCCTTGGAGAAGGCGTTCCATCATGGATTGGAAAATGCCAGGGGCTGCACTGACACCAAACTGGAGACGGTTGCACTTAAACGCGCCTCTATGGGTGACAATAGTCTGTGCCTCCGCCGTTTCCTGATCTACTGGCAGTTGCTGGTAAGCCTGGGCCAGGTCCAGTTTTGCAAAAATTTTGCCCTTGCCGAGTGAGTGCAGCAAATGTTGCACTACTGGCACGGGGTATGCGCTCTGCGGCAACGCCTTATTGATGGTCACTTTGTAGTCGGCGCAGATGCGCACAGATCCATCCTGCTTCATGGGAGTCACAATGGGAGTTTCCCATGAAGCATGATCGATGGGTTCCAGAATACCTTGGGCAATCAGCTTATCTAGCTGAGCGTCTACTTTAGCCCGCAAGGCAAATGGAAC
This sequence comes from Masticophis lateralis, assembly GCA_030761175.1. Lineage (NCBI taxonomy): Eukaryota > Metazoa > Chordata > Lepidosauria > Squamata > Colubridae > Masticophis > Masticophis lateralis. The sequence goes on from JAUDYJ010000005.1 coordinate 104,407,010, forward strand.
CCGGCGGGGCTTGAGCCGAATTGGGGTTACCCCCTTGTCCAGATTAAAGGAGATGGGTTTCCCTAAAAACGTCCCTAACTTACCATCGAAGACTTCTTGGAACTCTCCGATGAGTGAGTCGAGTTCGCCTGAGCTAATCTGGTGGATGCCTCCAATAGAAAGCCCCAGCGGCTGGAACCACTCCACGCCCAGCAGGGTCGGGCGGCTATGCTCCACGACGGTTATGGGAAGCTGGCCCTGGAACTGCTTGAAGGCGATCCGGAGGTTGGTCCGCCCGATGACGCCGATGGGGTTGCCGCCGAAATCCACCAGCTTGGAGTGCAGAGGTTCAAGTTGGCGCTTGGAGAGATTCGGCTTGAGCCTCTTGACCTGGTGCCAGTCGATGATCGAATAGACGGAGCCTGAGTCGACTTCCATCGTGCACGGCAAGCCTTCTGCCAACAGTGTCACGTGGAATTTTGTGGCACTGTTGGTGCTGGTGAGGGCGATCGTTGTCTGGTTCACAGCGCCGCCATGGGAACTGGTGCGGTCGTCGCGCTTTTGCTGGGTTGAGGACCGTTTGGACGACCTCTGGGAGTCGCGACGATTTTCTGGATTCTGGGGCTTGATCGACTCCGGAACAGGATCAGAGGCTCTGCATGCCTCTGCGATGTGCCCCCTCTTAAGGCAGCGTCTGCAGGTGGCATCCCGCCAGCGACAGGATTGGCGGGGGTGGTGTCCCTTGCAACTGCCGCACTGAGCGGCGCGGCGGCCATCGTTTTGAATTTCCCGCCTGGTTGGGCGGGAAACTTTTAAAACGGTTGATTCTCCCTCTGAATCAGTCGGAGTGGACGAGTCGTCGGATGATGCCGATGACGGTTTGCGGATCTTATGGATCCCTCGGGACTGGAGCATGGCAGCAGCGGCGGTCTCGGATGTTTCAGCAGCCGTAGCCTCCTCAAGAACGTCCTTCAAGGACAGTCTTTTTCTGCTTAGGAACTTCTTTTGGAGGTTGGCATCTCTCATCCCGAAGACGATCCCGTCGCGTAAGGCATTGTCAACATTCTCAAATTCGCAGTTTGCAGCGATTTGACGCAATGCCGCCACAAAGTCTTTAAGCGATTCGCCTTCCTTCTGATTACGTTGGCGGAAGGTAAAGCGGTTCGAAATGGGGGTGCCCGTTGGGGCATAGTGGTCTTGCAGGGCAGTCTGCAGATCCACCCAGGACATGACTTCAATGTCCCTGGGTGCGACGAGGTTGACGGCGAGTTCCAGAACGTCGGAGCCGCAGTTAGCGAGGAAGAGAGCCCTCTTCCTCTCGTCGTCTAGGTTGTTGTAGCCGTTTCCCCGGAGGAATTGGCGGAAACGTATCATATACGAACTCCACTTCTCCCGGCTGGGGTTGAAGGGAGCCAGCGAGGCGAACGGCGCTTGCGGCGTTGCCATTTCTCAGACCGCGTCGAGTGACTTCAGCTCGTTATGGCGATCGTGCCACGCGGAGGTTCTTCTCTAGTCCTTCGTCGCCAGTGTTAGATCGGCGCAGGAAAGAAGAAGTGACCAGCAGGGTTCAAGTAACAAGTTTTAATAACAAGAACTGAACGGCTTGTGCGCTGCCGGAGCTCTCCTTATATACACTCCGGCAGACGCACCGCCCACTGACAGGGATTCAAAACTCCCGCCGAAAGGATCTTCAGCCAATCCCAGGCGGATGTCCTTATAAGGACATAACAGGGGCAGCCCTGCCAAATGAAAGACATTCAATAGGACCTTATTTATTCATTGTAATTTCTATGTTGCTAGACTTCAATGAGTCCTGGTGGTGTTCAACATACAAAAATCATAAAGCCATCCTCAGAAAATATATAACTTCAAAATAAAGTATGATTAGTGCAAATCAGCAAACTGAGAGGTGTGCCTTTTGATATGTCACTTATACTAATCAAATTCACACAGATAAACTCAAAAATCAATGTGATTTTCTCCCAATATGGAATAGGCTGGCACTTAGTCTGCTTACATGAATTCAAATTTTCTAAATGCCGTACCAGATGTTAGAGAGAAACAAACAAACCAAAAAGAAATACATCAAAATGAGACACACACCCCACCCTGGAAGGGCGTGGCCAGGGTCCACAGCAAAATGACACTTTCTTTGGGGGCTCCCAAAGGATCATCGATATTGCAGCCATTTGGGGGTCTTTTTTGGCCAAAGCTGTCCTGTAGGGACAGTGAACGAGAGAGGCACAGATTGGCAAACACAGGGAAGTCACAAATTCCCTGGATGGTCAGAAGAAGCCTCTCAACCAGATGGCTAAGAAAGCAGCCATTGAGAGCTGCTACAAAGCTGGGGCAGCCACAGCAGAAGCACAGAAGTAAAGAGAAGCGTAGGTTCTCCTTTCCTGCTTTTCTTAAAAATACAATTTTTTTTTCATAACCTGGATATAGCTAAAAGAGGAGAAAGTGACAAAAAGAGAGCAGGGGGAGTGGGCGTGTGTCGGCTTCTTTACTTCTGACAATACAGCAGTGAGGAAAGCGGGTGAGCCCAAATGAAAGAAGAGAAAATTAAATGAATTAGCAGGATTGATTTGGACAATAAGAGAATAAGAGCAGAAAACCTGATGAGTATTTTTTAAACTTTTTAATCTTAACAAATGAAATTGAACTAACTTTAAGTGATGGAATGAATTGTTTTTAAAAGGAAAAACTTTTTCTAATCCTGGGTGAAAATAAACTGCAGTGCTACCTAGAGGCACCACTGAAAGAATAATGAACTGAATAATAAAGTTAAATGAATAAGAATGACCTTGATAATGCTTGCTGAACTGATTAGAAATTGTTTGGTCTAATAGACTGAGGTACACTGAGAGCCTTGTTTTTAAATTCAAGCAGAGTGGAGATTCTGCTTGTTAATGTTTAGTTCCTTTTTCTTTCTTCTTCCGTTGCTTTTTTTTTTTTTTTTTTTTTTGGTGTGTTTAACAAATGGTTGAATTGCGTTTTTCTTTTTTTCTTCTTTTAATTTTTGTCTGTGCTTTTTTTTTTTTTTTGTATACAGACATTCCTTTTTTTTCTGGTTTGTTGGCTTTTTGGTCTAGTTAATTCCTCATGAGAGGAAACTTGGATTAAGATTAGAAAAACATGAAGATTAAGATCGGGAATGTTGGATTTGGATTGTAATTCTCTACTTTTGTATTGTATTGTTTTTTGTTATCTCTCTTTGTCTCTTTTTTATTTTTATTTTTTCTTTTTGGTTGGTTGGCTTATTTTTGTATTTTTACTTTTTTTTTAAAATTCACCCAATGGGGTGGATTAAATATTTGGATTATAAATTCTATTTGGATTATAACCTGATGGATTATAATATCAAGACACTGCAAGATGAAGAAAACAACAACACATTTGCCTTCAGCAGCCTTGGCAACAACTTCTAGCCCTGCAGCTCAGAGAATATTGGACACTATGACTATGCAACTGGAATTTTAAAAAAATATGATACAGACATTTCATGAGGACTTCAAAAAAGAATAGGCAAATTAGATGAGAGAATGGAAAAGGTAGAAGGGGAATTAAAAGATGTCAAGGGGATAATTGAAAAAAATGAACAAAGAATACAAAAGGTGGAAGAAAAAGTAAATGTCAGAAAAAAGAGTGGGTGAGCTGGATGGTAGACTTACAATAACTAATAAAAAACAGGAAAAGACAAATATTTCTTAAGAAATGGATCATGCAGATTATTATCTAAGATTTCAAAACATAGAAGAGAAAGGGGAAAATTTAGCTGAAATAATGGCAGAATTAATGGCAGAAGCAATGGAGGAAACTAAAGAAAAGATATTGAATGAAATCGATGAGATTTTTAGAGTACATACTAGATAGGCAATGAAAAACAATTACCTAGGGAGGTGCATGTAAGATTCAACAGTAAAGCAATAAAAACAGAGATATTACAGACAGCAAGAAACAACCCAATAAAATATAAAGGCAGAGAGATAGTGGTGTTGAAATAAATACCTAGAAGAGTTAGAGATCTGAGAAAAGAGTACCAGTTCTTGACAAAATGTTTAATTAAAAAAGGAATGAGCTTTAGGTGGTTAATATTGGAAGGAATATTGGTGAATTGGCAGGAGCAAAAACACAGATTAAACTCACTAGAGAAGACAGAAGTATTTTATGATTGATATTTGGGACTACAAGAAGAGGAGAGATTCAGATTACTAAAAAAGTAAGATACTTAGGAATTCAGCTAACAGCAAGGTGTATCACAATTAAGGAGGATAATTACTATAAATTGAAAAGACAAATTGAGACAGATTTGGAGAGATGGAAGAATCTACAATTATCATTAGTGGGAAGAATAGCAACAATTAAGATGAAAATATTACCAAGATTGTTGTTTTTATTTCAAACAATACCGATAAAAATAGAAAAAAAGTATTTTGAAAACCTTAATAAAATAATAATGAAATTTATATGGCAAGGGAAAAAAGCGAGACTTAATATAAAAATATTACAAGCACAAGACTCAGAGGAGGGTTTGGACTATCAAATTGGGAATTATATTATCAGGCAGCAACATTATCATGGATGAAAGAATGGATTGAATTAAGAAACACAAGGTTATTAACATTGGAGGGTCATGATCTGCAACTGGGTTGGCATGCTTTTTTATGGTATGGAAAGAATAAGATACATAGTTATTTTCAAAGTTATTTTCAAAGTAAGAAATGCTTTATTATCAGCATGGGAGAAAGTTAGAGAAAAACATTATTTGAAAATACCAGTATGATTTTCAACAATGGAAGCATTAGTACATCCAAATATTATTAACATGGGAAATATTATTAGATATAAATATATTTTATCAGAAAAGGGGGAATTGAAAATGAAACAAGAATTCAAAGAACAAGGGATTGATATGGAGTGGTACACATAATTGCAAATACAATAGAGATATGAAAAAGATGCAAAATTATACATTTTTTATTTGGAGATGACAGAATTGGATGAGATACTCACAGGAACAGATGAGAGAATGATTTAAAAATTGTATAGTTACTTTCTATTAAATTAGAAGAACAACATGTAAAAGAAAAAATGATAGCATGGGCAAAAAAATTGATACACAATAGAGTTATATAAGTGGCAGCAACTATGGGAAAGAAACTATAAGTTAACAATTACAAAGAGAATTTGTATAAAATGTTTTATAGATGGCATATGTCACCGGAAAGATTGGCAAAAATATTTAAAACTAAATCAACTAAGTTTGGAAATGTCACCAGACACCAGGATTGTATTACCATATGTGGTGGACATGTGCAAAAGTGAGAAATTATTGGGCAAAACTTTGGATTTGGTTAGAGAAAATAACTCAGCAACATATTGATTTAAAACCAGAGCTCTTTCTGTTGGGTAGTTTACCTGAGAAAATTAGTAAAGAAAATGTATATTTGATTATTCATGTCATAACTGCAGCAAGCATTGTATTTGCACAAAATTGGAAAGCGGAAAAAATCCCTACAGAGGGAGAGGTAATTAAGAAAATATTAGAATGTGGATAAATGAATAGATTAACATTACCAATTAAAGGGAAGGAAGAATTGGAATATTACAACATATGGGGACAATTTTATTATTGGCTAGAAAATGAATATGGACAAAAAGCGCTGCAAAATTAAATAAATCTGGAAGAAAAATGTTTTAACAGGAGATATATTAAACTGAAATGTAAAAGCAAAGAAATATAAATATTATGATACAAAATTTGTACCCAGTTGACATACTGAATAATAAATGGTGTAATGTTTGTTTAAAAATAAAAATAAAAAACTTTTTATAAAAAAATGAGACCCTCCCAAAATTATCCAGAGATGATAAATATATGCAGGAAAAGAAAAGAAAAACAACAAGAAGTTGTTGTTAGTTGCAATGAAAATTTACAGTTCTTGATTTATCGCTGGTATAACCTGTCCTTGGGCGGGTTTAGAGCAGTGACCTCAATAAATAAACAGTGAATCATCTGGTTTTTTTCTAGGATATTTTTGGCCAATATGATGGAAGCCTCTTTGAAAATACTCCATGAAAACCCTGGCGCAAGCCAACATCAATTCCCCACGGAGATATCCTTCCCTTGGAAGATGCTGACCAGATTAAAAGCAGAGGCAGAAATACTAACAGGCTATTAGAGTCCTAGAAAGCTGTTTCCCCCCCCAACCCATTTGATTGCATTTTTTTCCTATTCCAGAGGTCTGAGCAATTGAATTTTTACTCCATGTTCTTAAATCCCTCCTTATTGAAATGCACCCTTAATTGAAGCTTTACTTTGAAAGGTAAGAACGAGAAATAAGCTGTTACACACTTCAAAATAGGAATAGTTATTTGTTACTTAGGGGTATGTGTTTCTTTGCATGCATTGTAACGTTTGTGGTTATGCATAGGCAATCAAGCATTTTGAGAAGTTAAATAGGCATGTAATTGTTTGTTTGATCTCAGATTTTCTACTTCCTAAAACACCTTAACAAGAGGCATTCATTTACATTTGACATAAGAAACCTGAGGAAGAACATTTTCAAGGCAAGAGTTGTTTTTGCCGTATTATGAAATCTTTGCTTTAAAAATATTACTCTTTACAACACTTTTTAATCCATCTCATAAAGGCTCATGGAAGTTTTGTATCACTAGGTTTTTCTGCCTCATCTGACAACTTCTGATTGCTTGACCATCAATTATTACAGTCTTTCTGTAATTTCCCTCTCTTTCTCATTTTCTTTGTCTCTACCATTCACCTATTAGACAGCAATCCCTATAGCTGATTCTGGTTACAAACAAGACATATTGGTTGTGGCTGTTTTATGATTCTGCACTCAACAATCTGGATTATGTTGCATTTACCAGCAAGCGGGTATGAATTTAAGCATGATATAATTGCAAATACAATATGCAATGTAATTTCCCACTTTTAAAGTCTGTTTTTCCCCCTTCTTGATGAGAACAAGCCTGGGTGAGAAGTTCAACTGCCAGGGTGAATTACATTTGCTTCAAACATACTTAGTTATGCTTTTAGTTGAATAACATTAAGCATTAATCACGCAAGTAAAACAAAAAAGGATGGGATTTCTCATAGCCCCAGAAAGCTGAAGCCCCAATATTCTTTTCATTCTTTCATTCTTCTTTTCATTCAGTCCTTTTTCTCCTTTCCTGTTCAGCAAATCTTGTAGAGTAATTGCAGATAACTCTGAATATATTTTTGTTTATTATTCTACTGTTGGAAGAAATGTCCATCTGTGTTCAGTTCCAAGTGGGGAGAAAGACACTGGAAACATAGAGGCTGTTTGGGAAGATGGTTTAATGGTGGACAGGACCACATGGTTTGAGGTCCTGGGCAACTGAGTATTTGGGTGAGAGAGATAAAGATTTATACCCTTTCCACCCCACCCCACCCCACCCCAGAGCTTCCTGTTCCTGTGTAAGGGGAGGTATCCTGATTGGTTATCAGGCTCCCATGGGGCCATGCAGGTGTAACTTTGTAGGTTGTCTTGAGTCCCAGGCTTGGTTGAATCTTGATGATGTAATGAAGAGGATTGTGTTCTGAAAGGGTGTTGGGCAATTCCTATTATGGCTTAATGGCTTTGTCCTGGTTTGGATCTTGAGTGGACGGCTAATCCTATTATGTCCTAAGTGTGAAGGTCTTTTGTTTTGTAGATAAGCAGGCCCAGACTTTTGTCTTGTAGATAGATAGGCGCCAAAATATCTGCTGGGGGGCTAGGGAGCTGAGACTCTGAGTTTATGTTTCTCCTTAAGGGGAAATATAATATTCTGCCTTTTTAATATTTCCTAGAATATTTCATTTTTTTAGGAGAGGGGTGGGTGTTAACTTTATACACTACTATTCCTTTATTTTATGCAATTGTATTACCAGCATTCCTTTCTCCTTTGAAGCTGGTGATGTCTCCTTTAAATCTTCCTTAAATGTGTTTCAGATTGATATGCCAAGATTTGCTGAATCAAAGTAATAAATTCTCAGCATCAGAAATGGTTTTATTATTTTATCCTGCATTTCAAAGGCTCAGTAAATAAACAAAACAGAGAAGCATTCTTATTTTAATTCATTTAGAATCTACTGAAAGAATATAAAGGTCCATAAAAACAGCATACATTAAGTGGATCCTGCAGATGTAAAAATGTTTAAAAGAATGGCCTATCAGGCCTAAACAGATTCCTTGTTCTCCAACTCAAGAGTCTTGATTGGAAAGTTAATTTACTAATTGAGAATCAACTTTTATGTAGTTAAAGGGAGTTTATCAGCCTGCATATAGCTAATTGTCCATCGCCAAGGTAAAGGTTTATCAGCGCATACTGAAATTTCTTGTTATTTGATCAAAGGAAAAAGAGTAGCAACAATTTTCTTTAAAACCTTAACTTCTTTTCTCTCTTTAGTTCTACAGGCAAAACAAGAAATGGTTTCAATTCTCAGAATTGAAGATGAAAAGAAGGACTAGGGGTGATATGATACCAATGTTTCAATATCTCAAGGATTGCCACAAAGAAGAGGGAGTCAAACTATTCTCCAAAGCTCCTGAGGGCAGAATAAGAATGGATAGAAACTAATCAAGGAGAGAAGCAACTTAGAACTAAGGAGAAATTTCCTGACAGTTGGAACAATTAATCAGTGGAACAACTTGCCTCCAGAAGTTGTAAATGTTCCAACACTGGAAGTCTTTAAGAAGAGATTGGACAACCATTTGTCTGCAATGGTATAGGGTTTCCTGCCTAAGCAACGGGTTGGATGAGAAGACCTCCAAGGTCCCTTTCAACTCTATTATTCTATTCTCTTCTGCTCTCTTCTCTTCTCTTTTCTTCTCTTCACTTCTCTTTCTTCTCTTCTGTTAAGTTATTAACATTACAAAGAACCACTGTCTTCAGGGCCTCAGTTTGAGATCTGAGATGTTTTCCTGAATTTCATGTTTCCTAGGAATTGAGGGTATAACAATGGGATCTCTGAGAATAAGAATGCTTATCTCAGTCGTGGTCCTTCTCACCCCCAGCAAAGGTCCCCACCTCTGAAGTGCCTCAAGGAGGCCAAGAACACATGACATCTAATTCCACATACAAATAAACCTCTAACATATGATTCAAGTCTTTAAGAAAATAAATGTTGACCCCATTTTTTTTTAAAAAAACCATCACATTGAAAAGTTTGAAATTAGCATAATAGGAAGAGTGTTCAAATCCTGAAGGCAAGGAGTGAGCTGTTGAGGTCAGGGTTTCTCAACTTTTGCAACTTTAAGAAGGGTGGACTTCAACTCCCAGAATTTCCTAGCCAGTATGAGTTGAAATCCACAAATCATAGGGTTGAGAAGAGAAGCGGTGGCCGAGGTGATCCAGAACATCAAATCCATACAGGTAGTTCTTGACTTATGACCATAATTGAGCCCAAAATTTCTGTTGCTAAGTGAGACATTTGTTAAGTGAGTTTTGTCCCATTGTACGACCTTTCTTGCCACATTTGTTAAGAGAATCCCTGCAGTGGATAAATTAGTCACATGGTTGTTAAGCGAATTGGGCTTCCCCATGGACTTTGTTGTCAGATGGTCGTAAAAGGAGATCATGTGAACCTGGGTCATTGCAACTGTCATAAATAGGAGTCAGTCGCCAAGTGTCCAAGTTTTGATCATGTGACCATGGAGATGCTGCAAGGATTGTAAGGGTGGAAAATAGTCATAAGTCATTTTGTTCCAGTGCCATTGTAACTTTGAATGGTCCCTAAATGAACTGTTGTAAGTCAAAGATTACCTGTATAGGCTTCCACCCTGTTAAAGGGACATGTGGGTATCTGTGTAAGCAAACAGCCAGAGAGAGGTCCCAATTATGCAATGCCAAAAGCTCGGTGTGTGTAAAAAGAGTTTTCTTCTATTTTTACGTATTACAAAGCCTGCATTTATTATCCTGGAAATGTCTTGCACACATTTCTCTCTTCATTAGTTGGGAGAGTTGCTAGGATTCCTCGAGAATCAAATGAGTTTGTCAATCTGCCATTCTGTCATATGGGGCCTTCAGGAATTTTTTTTAAAAAAAATGTCAATCCCAAAATAGCACCCTCTCATGCATTAGTAATGAAAAAGAAATGTTACACCTTTTCTGTGATTTTTCAAAAAACTGCCAGTTTCTGGCTCGAAATGGCTCTCTAACCCTTCTTGTTGTTTTTTCTCACCTTGGGTGGATGGCCATCACCTGAGAGGTTTCAACAGAAGGTAGGGAGGATAAAGGATTTCTGTTTTAAGGTCTTTCTTGTAGAAACTGAAAAACTGAACCATATGCAGACAGAAAACAAAAATATTCTCTCACGGGTGTCCCAGATATTATTCAAAGCAAAAATAAGGATGTTTCTTAAGGCTACATACTCGGAGCAGTAAAATCAACTTCAAGAACCCAACATTTATAGACCAGATCCCACTATAGTCATGAAGGAAGGAGTTCTGACCAGTTTCCACACTTGCAACTGTTGTAGCACCCCGGGGTCATGTGATCATAGTTCAGACATCTTGACAACTGACTCATATTTATGGCTGTTACAGTGTCTTGGGGGACCTGTCACCTGATCTTTTTTACAACCTTCTGACAAGCAAAGTCAATGGGAAAGTCAGATTCACTTAACAACTCTGTTGCTAACTTAACAAATGCAATGATTCACTTAACAGCTGCAGCAAGAAAGTTTGTGAAACGGGGCAAACTCGCTTAACCAATGTTTCACTTAGCAGCAGAAATGCTGGGCTCAATTGTAGTCATAAGTTGAGGACTACCTCTAACTATAATTGTCAGGACTAGCAGATTAAACCATTTCCCAGTTTGTTGTAGTTCTGTTCTTCTGGGTCAGGGAAAATACAAACATGATTGCTGTGTGGAAAACACTTCAAGTTCTCTGTTTTAAACTTTCTAATGTTTAGAACAAGCCATTCTAATAATAATTATGACAGATTTGTTTATGTTATCTACTTTCTCATAGAGTCAACCTTAGTAGATATTTTTTTCTCTCAATGGAAAAGGAAAAGAAGAATGGGGGAGAAACTTAGCTCCCTAAATCCTTTTTTAGATTGGGAAAACACAGCATTTCTCTTTAAGGAACATTTTTTTGCCGTCTCGACAGTTGTGCAAGGTATTTTGAGATGGATAACAAGCCCCACATTCAGTCTCTCAAATATAGCGTATTGTAAATGAATATGATGGAAATACAATATTTTTAATGCCATTTTATAAATACATTCCTTCAACTGAATGTAATTCCTTTTCTTTTTTATTTTTTTTTAAAAAGAGAGAATATATGTATTTTTACACAAGTGATGATATATGAATATCACATCCCTCCTGAAGAACAGGCCATATGTGTCTACTGCAACATTTCAGAAATATACCAGCAGAAACCTTCACCCACTCAAGGTTGCAATGAAGAAAAAAAATCAGCTTTATAAACAGGCACAGCATGCATGGATATCCTGTAAGCATTAAAGCATACTTCTAAAATTAGCCTGATACTAATGTGATATTTTATAATGTTCTAGTGAACATTTCTAAATTTTTCTCTGCTAATTTGTATCCCTGAGCACCACTTTATTCTCAAAAGTGGAAGAAGAGCATCCTACTGAGAGGAACAGATAGCAAATCTGTAGAAGGCTCAATTCTTTTTGTACCTTGAATTCGACAGAAATGATTGGAAATTGACCTCGCCCCGTATGAAAAGCATCAGATGATCTTCCAAGTCTTGGTGGGACACCAGAACAGTATAAAATACAGTGCTGTTAAGAGTTTGACAGAGTTAACATCAAATTTTTATTTTATTTTTCCCAAGCAGATTTATTTATTGTTCCTCGCCTATAGACAGAATCTTGCCTAACTGCCAACCACATAAGGCATATGTTCTGAGAGCTATTAGGGAGGAGCTGTCTTCATACTCTTTCTTCTACACAAGTTATCTGAACTCTGGGGCATTCCTGATAATCATCTTGGACACTTCCTGGTCATCCACACTCTGGAGTTGGCTGGAGTAATCTACATCTACTTCTTTCTTATGTGTGCTTAGTTTCGGTTGGGTTTATGTTATATAATTCTTCATTGCTTAGTAGACTTATCTCCAAACATTAACAAACTATATTTCTGAATATTAGGTAACCAATAAATTAGGAATCTACGGGTACTCTTTGACTTATGATCACAATTGAGCCCAAAATGTCTGTTGCTAAGTGAGACATTTGTTAAGTGAGTTTTGCCCCATTTTATGACCTTTCTTGCCACAGTTGTTAAGTGAGTTGGTGCAGTGGATAAGTTAGTAACCCGGTTGTTAAGTGAATAAGATTTCCCCATTGACTTTGCTTGTCAGAATGTCGCAAAAGGTGATGACACTGCAACCGTCATAATATGAGTCAGTTGCCAAGCATCCAGATTTTGATCATGTGACCATGGGGATGCCATAATGGTTGCTTGAACAATGGTCATAAGACACTTTTTTTCAGTGCCATTGTAACTTTGGACAGTCACCAAATGAACTTTCGTAAGTCGAGGACTACCTGTATAAATAGATGTAAGGATTGTAATGAACCAAAAAAGCTGCATTCCCATAACTTTTATTTGTGTACTTCAGATTTATAGGCTGCCCCAATCTGTTACAACTCTGGGTAACTTATAAAATAAACAATAAAAATACAAAAGGGAGCCCTGAGGAAATCAACAATCAAATATTTCACAAGGGGTCTACTACTCTTTCTTACTCAAGGCCTGATATTCTTACTCAAGTCAGATATTATGGATTCATTCAAACAGGGCCAGGTTGGGAAGTTGTATGAATCTTGGGCAACAGGATCCTCTGGAGAAGATCTCTTCTCCAGAGACTTCTCCTGCCAACATGGTGTTCCAGAGAAGACCTGGAAGTTGCCTTCTTGCCTTTTTAGTTATCATAAATGTCCTAAATAAAATGGTAACGGACTTTCCTTTCCTCCTGGAAATTCAAAAGTTCCAGCCTCATCAAAAACAAGATGCCACACAAAAATTTGCAATGCTGTCACTCAGCAGAGCAATAATGGTTTCAGTAAAAGCTATACAGCTCAAATAAGCCTGGGTAAGGTCAGGACAAATGGCCACATTAATAAATAACAAGATAGCTTTCTGGGAAAACAGGTCCATGCTCTGACAGAATGAATGCCATGCTAAAAAAGATCTCACCGACATTCCCTATTGATTTTGTTTCTCAAGTAAACTGAATTATTAGCTAAGATGCTCATGAGATCGAGGATGGCTAATCAAGGTTTAATGATTTCTAGTCTTTGGAACGAGAGGTGGGGATTTCCACTTCAGATGCAGCTAAATTATCTTCAATTAAGTCTGAAACCAAGGAAAACAGGCATTGATCTGATTAAAAAGAAGAGTGAAGACATCAAGCCTTTCTTGTTTCTAACATTTTTCAAATTCTGCAAACTTTCTGCTTTCTAAAATATGTTTGGTTTCCACTTTAAAGCCACTCGTAAGTAGCCCTTCCTCCAAGGATCTCTTCCAATCCCTTTCCGAGCTGCTTGGGCTCCCTTTCATGCTAGGAACTCCAAGGGGAAATTATGTCATGTGCCATATGAAAGATTTATTATCATCTGTTCTGAGTCTTTGCAATTCACTAGATGAGCCTCAAAGTGTATGTTTTGTTCACTATTAATATTTTTAAAGGGCTCTGTCATTTTGGGGAAATATCAGCTTTCTTCCAAGGTTCATTGGCCCTGAAAGGAACCCTGTCTTCAAAAGCAGTGGTCCCCTCACCTTTCTGGCTTTGCAGATTGACGGTGATGGCAAGGGAGAGGAAGAAGAGATGGCTCTGTGGGAGCCTCTGCACCTGCTATGTGTGTTCACCTACTCACCTGTCCCTTACATGGCCTGGTTCCAAATGGGCCATGGCCCAGTACAAGGCTGTGGCCCAGGGATTGGGGACCTCTGTTCAAAGGGGAATTGTTAGGCATATATGTTCATTTTAGCCGTCTTTCTCAACGTCTGCTCTACTCATATTCCACTTATCTATCTTTTTGGTTATCATATTGGTAGCTATAGCACTTAGGCTTATATACCGCTTCACAGGGCTTCACAGCCCTCTCTCAGCGTTTACAGAATCAGCTTCTTGCCCCCAACAATCTGGCTCCACATTTTACTCACCTCCGAAGGATGGAGAGCTGAGTCAACCTTGAGCCTGGTAAGATTCGAACTGCCAAATTGCAGGCAGACGGCAGTCCGCAGTATTAACTGAACTACTGCATTCTAACCACTGTGCCACCATGGCTCATTTATGATGCATTTATTTTTGTTGTGTTCCTTTGTCATTGTTACCTTTATTGGTCTATTATTTTACTTCTGTTGTATTTGCAAGTCTTTTCACTTTTCTTCCTTTTTATTATTGTAAACTGCCTAGAGTAGCCCCTTGGCGAGATAGGTAGCAAATAAATTTAACAAATAAATGAATAAAAGAAATAAATATAATCCAATTTTAGAAATGCATTCGTAAAAAAACACAAAGTCACTTATATTGGGTTTTTGTTATTACCAAAATATTTTTTATCTATGTTTGGCTTTATTTTTGTTAAGGCTTCATTGATTTCTTTTTTTTTAAATTTGATTTATATGCCGCCCTTCTCCGAAGACTCAGGGCAGCTTACAATGTGTTAAGCAATAGCCTTCATACTTTTGTATATTTATACAAAGTCAGCTTATTGCCCCCACAAACTGGGTCCTCAATTTACCTACCTTAGAAAGGATGGAAGGCTGAGTCAACCTTGAGCCTGGTGAGAATCGAACTGATGTAATTGCAGACAGCTGGATGTTAATTATGGTGCTTTAGTCAGCAGAGCTAAACCAGGCTCCTTATTGTTATTATTATCATATTATTGTTGATATGAATATACTGTACACTAGTATGCTATATAATAAACAAGACTAAGGTTAAACTATAGGAGCCATGTCTTTTATTTCACAATTAATAAATGAAGGATAACATATTTTTGCAATCATTATAAAATATAAGAGTGTATTTTATTTTTTTTAAAAAACATGCTGTTGTTTGAGAATTGGATCTAGATACTTTTTTAAAAATATTATTATTATTATTATTTTAATTTGATTTATATGCCGCCCTTCTCCGGAGACTCAGGGCGGCTTACAATGCGATAAGCAATAGCCTTCATACTTTTGTATATTTATACAAAGTCAGCTTATTGCCCCCACAAACTGGGTCCTCAATTTACCCACCTTAGAAAGGATGGAAGGCTGAGTCAACCTTGAGCCTGGCTAGGATTGAACTCACAGAAATTATAGGCAGCTGGTGTTAATTCTGCCTTTAGTAGGAGGCATTAGCCCCCTACGCTACACAGGCTACTTGAAGACTGACCTTAAAAATTCAGCCTTCCCTGGTTTGAAAAATTGAGATTGTTTATGTACTCCCTTCCTCTGCTTATTATCTCCCAACAACAACCCTGTGATGTAAGTTGGGCTGAAAGAGAGTGAGTGGCCCAAGGCCATTCAGATGGCTTTCATGGTTAACACAGAACTAGAGCTTACAGTCTCCTGGTTTCTAGCCAGGTGCATTGACCAAACTAGACCAAACTGATTTTTGCTGGCTATCTTAGTTAACTAAGCATAGTTATCTCTGATATGATTGGTGTTCTGGTAATGATTGAGAAGAGGAGGTTTTTTTTTTTTTTGGATGCCTTTAGAATGGAAAGATCAGCTCTCTTATACTAAGGTGCAGAATTGTGTTTGTATGTGAAGTTCCATAAGGATCAGAAAACTACATGTGAAATTGATTGTCTTATCGGAGATCTGTACCAAGGAATACAAATTGTTGTGTGAATAGGAAAATGCTGAGTATACTTGGAAAGTAAAAAGAATGGTGACCTTGAAAGAAAATGTTTATCCTAGGATAAACAATTCTGATTTTTTAAAAAAGGATCTTATCCAGTGGTGAAATCTAAAATTTGTTACTACCGGTTCTGTGGGCATGGCTTGGTGGTGATGGGGGTAATGTGACTGGGTAGGCGTGGCCAATTTTTTTTTTTTACTTTTAAAACCATTTTTTCTATGGCGAAGAGGTTGTAAAAAAATGTTTTCAAAAGGCTCTGACGATCCCAGCTGAGTTGCCTGATCAGCAGAACCCTCTGACCATCAGGCAACTCAGCTGGGATCATCAGAGCTTGGATGTCAGAGGTATTTAAAAGAAAAAAAAACTAAATGGCTCTGACGATCCAAGCTGAGTTGCCTAATCGGCAGAGGGTTTTTTTTAAAAAAACCTCTGATGATCACGCGGCTCAGCTGGGCATAGGGATGGGGCAGGGATTTTTGCTACCGGTTCTCCAAACCACCCACCTCCATCGCTACCGGATCAGATGATCCGGTCTGAACCGGGAGCATTTCACCCCTGATCTTATCCCAAGAAGGATTTCATCAAAACCTTATGCACTTCATCTCATTCGACAACATGGAAAGTGAGAGTTACATCTCCCTAAATAAAACAGCAATATAAATGAATGAGCAGACTCTTGGAAAGAAGAAGCTCAGAAGTGACATTTCCCCCCACTTTTAAAAATAGCTGCAAGAAAGCGCATTTCATCCCACTCCATTCGAATGTAAGTTCCTTGTCAAAATACATGGTGGATGTCAAGGAACAAATCTATCTGTAGAGATGAAAAATTGGAATGGATGAAATGGTTCTCAATAATCCAATTGTACGAGAAGGAGTGAAAAAAGCTGGGGGTGGAGTTAAAAGAGGCATCAGCCTAGAATCTCTACATAGCCACAAGCAGACCATATCCTTAAATTCAGGTGAGCCTTATCTAATCCAAAGCAGCTGATCAATGTTAGTTGAGGAGATTCCTATGCTTAGGTGTAGCAGTAAATCAGTTTACTTGGGCCTTCAGATGTGGACCTGATCTTTCATACTTTATACCCGTGATGGTGAACCTATGGCATGCGTGCCACAGATGGCACATATCAGTGGGTATGTCAGCTCAGCTGTGGCGTGTGCCAGCCAGCTGATTTTCAGGCCTTCTGGGCCCACCAGAAGTAGGGAAACAGGCTATTTCCTGCCTCTGGAGGGCCTGGGGGATGGGGATGGGGAAGGCCTGTTTTTCTTTCTCACCTGGCTCCAGATCCTCTCTATGCATTCGTGGAGGGTGAAAACAGCCTTTCCCACTCCCTTGGAGGCCTTCCGGAGGCCTGAAAGGGCCCATTTCCCAACTCCCAGAGTCTCCAGGGACTCCTAGAGAGGCTCTGGAGGCTGAGGACAGCAAAAAAGTCACTTCCTGTCCCCATTGGAAATGAGCCAACTCAGGATTCCTGAGGGCCTCCGAGGGAGTAGGAAAGGCTGTTTTCGCCCTTCCCAGATGCATAGAGAGGATCTGGAGCCAGGTAACAAAGAAAAACAGGCCCACCTGGCTATCGCATGCCAGAAGCAGGGGGGGGGGAGGGGGGTTGTGCATGCATGCACAGGACAGGATGCATAGAATTATGGGTGTGGACACGTGCATGTGCAAACCTCCCCCATCCCCCCGTCTCCTGGCATGCGATGGCAAAAAGGTTAGCCATCACTGCCTTATACCAATTGCCTTAAAGCACAAGTGTGTATTTTTCCTTTGTATTTAGTGCAACAAGAAAATACTGTATTTCTGTGTTTCTGATATATGAAAATAGCTAGATTTCATTAACTCTATAAATAGTGGTAATAAGATTGCATTATAAGAATGCAATTTGTTGTTGGAAAGATTCCCTCCCCACCCTTATTGTCGTGGAATATTTTGATATTTTGAAAGTGGTCTCTAGGAATCAGAGCAGTGGTAGGATTCAGCCAGCTCACCCCACTTCGGGAAAACCCGTTGTTAACTTTCTGAGCAGTTTGGCAAACTGGTTGTTGGAAGAAATCATTAGGGCAGAGAACCGGTTGTTAAATTACTTGAATCCCACCACTGAATCAGAGGTCATATTTATTATTTGCAATCAGTTAACCCAACCCAACCCAACAGACCAATCAAGCTATTTCTTCTGTCACCAGCTGAACAGAAATATTCCTATTTCTCACTAAAGATTGTGGCAATCTGTCCTAGAAATGATAAAACAACACACTGTAAGAAACACTCCGGAAACAAATATTGACTGTGCTGCAGCATTATACCACATTAGCTTGCAAATGATATGCACATTCAATCCTCGGCTGTATTTCATAAGTGAATAGCCCACAATAAGGGATTCAAATTTCATGGCTAATAGGTTCGCTGATTACTAGGAATTGTCAGTATTTAATTTTTAAAAAATTACTCAGCCAAGAAGGTCATTATTTCTCTAATAGAAGTTGGCACATTGTTCTTCACCCATTCAGTTGTCACCACATGCCTGGCATGTTAATTACCTGTCTCCATCCAAGACCAGGCAGGCTGGAATTGGGCTGCTTTTTGTGGGCAGTTCTTAGGTTTGCATCCATCACATTCAGCAAAGAACCGGAACCCATGCAGGGCATATGGAAGAGAAGAGAGTGGCTAATTAGTGGGACCCAAATCAATTTTTATCACTTCTCATTGAATTCTAAGTGGCAGAGCAAAGTGGCTGCTACTTCCAATAGGTATCAGTAAGGAGGGGGAGATGTAAGACTCACATGGATCAAGGATGTGGGGACATTAAGTACCCTCAAATCTCTATTCTTGACGAAAGGGAGGAAAATTAGGCGAGGCTCAGGGGAAAGAAAACCCTGAAGCTATGAACCTAAAGTTGTCATTAGGATAAATCTTTTTTTTAAAAAAAAAAACACCTAAAAGCTAAACTAAAATCTACAGTTTTAGAGCCTGGTCTGGCAGCATGATGGATAGTTAGACAGAACCTGGGATCAAGGTTGGATTAAGTCTTATTTTACCTTAGAGGAGGCCTGCACAAAGCTTCATAGTTTCATAGGACTGGATCCAATTCACAGCACACAAGACCTCTGTTGTGACTTCCAACTAACATATGTTTAGCCTACTCCAACCTGGCTTGTCAATAAGTAAATCTCCATCATCCTCTTCCATTCCTTTCTTCATCCCAGAAGTCCTTCTCAAGTCTACAGATTTCTTCTCCTCCTTTTGCTTGCAAAGTAGTATATGCATCCTTTTATTGCCACGTGATAGTTATGAAAACTTGATGCTATCTTGCCTATGTTACGGTCACTACTATCTTTAATAAATAACATATTTTGCCCAGGTGTCTATGTAGCTGGAATTTAGATGGGTATGGATAGCTCCAGGCTATCACATGGCCAACTCAAAGGTTGCACATAAAATAAAGCTAACGTCAGGCGCAAAAAATCAGGAGTCAGGGATATTCAACTGAGAACCAGTTTAACCCATGAAAGTTCACTACAAGAATCTGAACTACTAACAGTCAAGGCAAACTGGCATTGGATAAGACTCAGCTGAATTCAAGGAGGGCTGGACTTAAAACTCTTGTGGGCATGAAGGGACTCCAAACTGATGATACACTGGACTCCTCCTTCAGGTTCAGCCTAGTCATCTCCTAGTCAATTTGTCTCTCTGAGGCAGCATATTTTCCTAGTCTTTCTTCTCTGTATATACTTTGCTGTACTGTAGGCACTGCAGAAGAGAGAGTTCTTTTCAAGCAATATAATTAGCCATACTCTCTAACACAAACACATAAACTGGCACGGTTCTACCATTAAAAATCATCCAAATGTATTTATTTCTGCAGAAATTATTGAAATGATCAAGAATATTGTTGGCAGAGAAAGGCCCCAAATCAGGAAAAATAAAGGTCTGGTTTCATGACTATTTATGGTGGCAATCTAAGACTTAGGTGGAAATGGAGCAAACCAGTTTAGCCATTCCTGAACCCAAAATGAAACACTTAAAGGTAACCAATTCATCCATCCTAAATCTTACACCCTTGCCTAATACATTTACATGAACTTGTTTCAGTAAATGCTTTGACTTGTCTTCCACTAGATTGATTTACATATCAATAAATTACCCCACAATTCTGGTCATTAAAAGAAAGAAAGAAAGAAAGAAAGAAAGAAAGAAAGAAAGAAAGAAAGAAAGAAAGAAAGAAAGAAAGAAAGAAAGAAAGAAAGAAAGAAATAGTTTTGCAAATATCCAGAACATCTAGAACTATATCAGCAGGAATGATACATAGAAAAATATGCTAATAGGTTTCATTCTTATTAATTAAAAGTAAGCTAAAATATAGAATTATAGAGCTGCTGATTAATATAAAGAAGATACAGCCAGGAAGCTGACATAAAAATGAAGAGAACAAAGCTATTCCTTACTCCAAGAGGTTCAACAGCTCTTAATTAGATTCTTTGTCCAATTTTGTACAACACCGCATAAGACCTGGCAATCTTCTATTTTATTTCAGGATTAATATCAGAAACTAAGAGTTGTGTGTACTGCTGATCATTATATCCAGTTTTACTAACCAGAGGGGGGCAGCTAGAGTGTTTCAAGGTTCTTTATAGCATCCAGGATCACATGAGCACAATTTATATATATATATATATATTTTTACTCAAAAAATCATTTGCTTCTGATTTCTGCAAAAAAAAAAAAAAAAAGAAAGAAAAAAAAAGACCCTAAATTTGTTTAACAACTGCCACAAAAAAGGTAGTAAAAACAGGTCTGACCACATGGTGACCTGCTGTATAATCATCGTGACTTATGACCACAATTGCTAGGCTCAATTATGGTCATAAATCCAGGACTACCTATAAGTGCAATACTATTCTGTTTCTTTGATGGGTAGAATGCCCATCATATCTTTTATCTTGGAAATCTGCCTCAGGTTATTTCTGATTCATCTTTTTTATTAAAAAGGTTATTGACTGTGATTTGGATTCCCAACATACATAATATATCATAATAATAAGACAACCGAATGAACTACTAAACCAGGGTTTTTCAAGCTACATTCCATTCCACAAGACACTAACGGGGTTAAAAAAATGACTCTAATCAATTTTCTACTGTTAAAGCTTTGCTTTTTGAGTACGGGTCTCAAGAATCATCCTTATCTTAATTACCCAATGGCATCTGCAATCTGCACTACACCATAGCTCTATACAGCTGCTGCACAGCTGTCTATGTGGGCAATGCCATTCACAAAAACCATTGGTGTAAGAAGTTTTCTCACAATCTAGCTTTAGCCTTTCAGAGATAGTTCCATGCTGCTTGACATCCAAATTTAATCATACCACCAGCCCAAAACAAGGCACCCAATTTTTTCTCCAAAACATCCTGAATGCACATCTCATATTTTACTGATTTGTGGATTTAATTTGTGAGATAAAATTACCCTTCCGTTTATAAACATCTTAGCCACCATCCAGTCAGAGCTAAAGAAGTTTCTTGAATGAGAAGCAAAATGTCTTCAAAGGAAAAAAAAAAAGTCCAGTAGCCTCTTGAAAAAAGCACCTTTGAGACAACTGTGACCTGGATGACTGAGAATATTGTTTTTATAATTTTTCTCTTCTACGCTGCCCAGAATTACCTCTACTTCTACTTCCAGCCACATACATTTGATTAAACAGATAAATAAAAGCAGCACAACTTGATAAGATACATTTTTCTGCATAAATCAAATCCGAATATTGAACAAAAGCCCTCCTCTACAAGATGAGGTGAATTACAGAGCATTATTACCTCCATTTCTTTGTCTATATGTCCCTAATTACATACCTGAATGACATTCTTTTTAGTGTTTTTAGCAGTTAGTGTCTGCTGCCTACAGCCACAGATGTAAAACAGCTCTCAAATATTAAATAAATTATGAAGTCAAATGGCAATGTTAAAGAAGCGATTTATTGGGCCATGCAAACTAGGTCCAATTCAATCTGAACCAATTTGGAAAATCAACCCGGTTTAGTTCCAGAATTGGTTTGGATCAAATCTCTGAATCAGCTATGTTTTAATTTGGACCAATTTTTGACCATTAAAATGCATATGTGTGCATGCAGAAAGCATCCCAATCAATCAGAATCAATACAAATCAGTTCAGATGCCTTTGATTTGATGGATTGAGTTGAATCAACACTCTAAACAAGTTTCAATCACTACAAATTATGTTTCATAGCCAGCTTTTCCTTAGGATAGGTAGATATTTGTGTACCAGCAATCGGACTGTCAAAAACAATAGGTGTCCATTACATCGCCATCCTGAAATCACTCGCTTCTAAATTAGGAGATGTATTCTAGAACCCTTTTCATACAGAAATCGTAGGGAATGCCAGCTCTGAATTCAAAACAAGTTTATCCTTTTACACTTGAATAGATCTTCTGCTATTCATGCAAGAGAAAATCGTGTCTGCAGTCTGTGTAACCGAATGCAGTCCAAAATTTAACTTGGAGTGTGAAACAGAGAAAAATAAAATAAAACATAATTTTGTTAAAAGTTGACTGTTTTTTTTTTTAGATTAATTTAAAATTTACACAACTGATTTTCTTCCATAGTTGTATTCAGGCAAAAATAAGACTTGCGATCCCTCTCTCCACCAACAAGTATTTTGAAATCAAGAGATAATATATCACACATTGGGTCAATTATAAAATAAGGGATTGTACTTTGAGATCAACCTGAAAGTTCAAAATACATTCATATTACCTTCCATCACAGATAACGTCTTATAAACCATGGTTCCTCTTTAACTCTTAATCTTTACTATCATCATAGTTACTCCAACTATGTTTACTACTGTCTTAAGTAAGCACCAACTAGGAAAGAAGGAGTTAAATGAATTAATACATATAGTTTGCACATTAATAACTCTACAGCTAACAAGGTTATCCTATTGATGTATTTTGTGTTGTACTATACACCTTTCATTGTTCTTCCTTTTTATTATTGTATAGTAACCCTATGGCAAGACAGGTGGCATTTTTTTCTTTTTACAGCAGGCATCAGAATTTCAGCTCACCTCATCTTATCTTAATACATTAAACAAGCAAAACAAACAAATAAATAAGATTCCTAGCGAAACACAACCTCAGGTGGAATGACACAAGGCCACTAGCAAGCAGTGTCCATATCTTTTGTGGGAGTACTTTTTTGATAAGACATTCAGCCCCGTGAAACAAAGGGCCTTCCTCCTTCCCCAGCCCACCAAGCCCACCAACCCCTGATACATGAAAGGATCAGTCGTCTCATTTCCCAAAACAAAAGCCTAAGTTCTTTGGGCTTTGTTGGCATTTTTAATAACAAGAAGAAAACTCTACAAAAAGAAGGGAAGAGAAGCAGAGGTATTGCAATGATCATTTTTTAACCTTTGGAGAAATCCAATTAGGAAAAAGACAAAGTTGATCATTGTTAGAATATAATTAATCAAAAGTAATTGTTGAAGAAAAATAAATGTTATTCCCCACAATGCTGCTTGAGAGACTTACTGGATTATAAGAAAAGGCCATTCATTTTTTGGCCTTTTGTTAAGATTTAATTATGTCTTCCCAAAAAAAGATAACAATAATAGAAAACTTTGATGGGATTCTCTAAGGTAAGTGTATCCATTTTTAATCCTGAATACTAAAATGTAATATTAGCTCTAAGTCTTCATGGCCAATGATGAGCGGCTGACATCTCTTTTAAAAGAAATACTATTTTTAATTAACCTATTGATTTCTTTCAAGGGGTTTGCTGGAATCAATAAAAACAATCACATTGAGAAGGCGAGAGTGTTTCCCCCCCCCCCTTCAGAAGCAATATAAATCATATTTACATTTTAAATATTAAAATTGAAATAGCAAACTATATAGATTGAATTGAAATGCAGCAATCTTTAGGGTATATCCACTGGAATCAATGCAAATTAAGTAGACGGGATGGTGAGTACTTTTATTTCTTTTAGAAATAAATGATCGTAGCTATGATATGCAATGAGGACCACAAAGAGGAATTAACCATGATGTTGAATCTATCATGTGCTCAACAAGCCATGCGCCACGGCTGAAAAATCACCTCTATTAACAAACATTAATTTTGTTAATAGAGTCTGCAGGATTGTCTGGGACGCTACACATCCTCTTCACAACCTGTTTTCCTTGTTTTCCTTCTGGGAGGGAGCTTTATGGTATCTGAAGCAGAACATCCAGGTTCAGTCATAGTTTTGTTCCATGCAGCATCCACCTTGGGAATCCACAACTTTGATTCATATGTATACGTGTATGTATGTGTATGTGTGTGTATACACACAAACATATGTATACAGCATGTGTATATGTGGTTATGAATGTGTAGATAGATACTTTCTCTTGAGAGCAGGCAACAGAATTTCATTTTTAATGAATTTCATTTTTAAGGCCGGTGTGCTCACAGTAAAAAATGACCATATGTTATCTATCTATCTATCTATCTATCTATCTATCTATCTATCTATCTATCTATCTATCTATCTATCTATCTATCCATCCATCCATCCATCCATCCATCCATCCATCATCTACTTGCTTGAATTTTGGTAGGAAAAAAATACCCTCTCATTTTTGAAGAGAACAAATGTGGACACAAATGTCAGGATGTCAGTTCTGTCAGATATTAAGCTACATACTGAGGACACGGACAAAATTATGGGGGCAAAAATGTTTTCTCTGATCTGTCTCATTCATTCATTCATTCGTTCATTCGTTAGGTTTCTATAACTGCCCATCTCAGTCAATGGCTTACAACAACAACAACAACAACAACAACAACAACAACAACAACAGCCATCAACCCGAAGCCTACAAATACATACTGCAGCTGGACAATATCAAGCATGGGCAAGTGACAAATGTAATCAGCAAAGAATACACACAAAGGGTCAGGAAACTTCTAAAAAGCAAACTGAATGGCGGTAACACTATCAAGGCTATAAATACTTGGGCCATACCCGTCATCAGATATACTGCTGGGATCGTGAACTGGACACAGGCAGAGCTGGACAGCCTGGATAGGAAAACAAGAAAACTGATGACCATACACTATGTGTTGCACCCGCGTAGTGACGTCGACAGGCTATATTTGCCCAGAAAAGCAAGTGGCAGAGAAATGGCTCAGGCTGACATCTCCTTGATTCATCAGAGTGTAAGAAGTGGGGAGAATTATAGCACAATCAGACTTGTGCTGTAATATTCTGTTATTGTAGCCAGTCAGGGTTACAGTTTTAACTTTCTGGTGGAGTCGATTCTCACTCTGACTTTCCTACTGGGAATGAAAATATTTACTAATGAAACATTTGTTAGCAAGAAGGTAGACAGTACAGAAAACTAAGACTGCTTGCAAATAAATAACTTGCAAGTAAATTTTCCTAATTTAATTCAGAGATGTATATACAACATTACGAGTTGAGGTGGCTTTGCAGGGTATCCATTACCTTGAATTTACATAGCTTTTAGTATTTTTGTTTTGTTTTGTTACAGAAAAGAAAATCCATTTAATCCATGTCAAAGATCTAGTATACCAGTTAAATGGTAGTACAGTCAAAAAGAATGCAGCATTTTAAATTTCCACCAGGACATTTAGTTTTCCTCTGTAATTATATCAGCAGGGCCTACACATTAAGCAGTAGTCAACCAAATAATTATTGCCAGATCCTGATATGTTTTAAATAGAGGGGCCATAAGGCCATCAAATATTTGATATGGGGTAGCACTGTTAGTCAAAATACGCCTATGAAATTTCAGCACCTCGTTGGTTTTAGTGTACACCTGTCACAGGATTTATAGAAGTGTCTATTAAATAAGAAGAGAGAAACATGATTTATAAGCATAGCCTTTTTTTAAAAAAAGTATGGAAATGTATGCCTTTTGACACGAATAACCGGCAATCTATACGAGCCTACCATTTTTTTTTTTAAAAAAAAAGCTTTTTCTCCTTCGTTCCCACAAATGTCCTTGAGTTCCTTAGCCAAACAGCTAGGTATTTTTTTCAGATTTGTAAGTTACCATCCATTATCAGAGTTTCAATTTACTGCAAGCTTTATAAGGAACTATCACCTATTTATTATCGCTACCATCACTAGACGCTCACAAGCCATCATGAGCAGATGACCTTGGAGAGAAGAAGAGAAACATTTGAAAGGCAAAAAGGAGACAGGACACCCCATCTTCTTACATTGACAAATTTGACAAATCTGCAGCATTTTTAAGGCTCTCATTTTGAGACTCCTCCTTAAGGTTGTCCTGTAAACCTTTTCTGTGCCTTCAGACCATTTTAGGCCTTCAAATTTTGTCTTGTTGCTAGACACCTCTTTTCCAAAAGGCAACTGGATTTTCGTGTGTGTGAGTGTGTGTGTGTGTGTGTGTGTGTGTGTTGAAAACGTTCTACTTCTCATCCAAGAAACTTCTTCCATTCATTTATTAATGCATGTGTGCTTAATAGTGGTCAAATGGTTGTGGCTTGCAGGAAGACCAAGATTCAGACTTTTACAATTCATCGATGTATCTTTACTGGAATGTACCCTAACCTAATGCAGGTCTAAAGATAGGTTGACTCCATCAGAATTTGCTATTCCATGATCATTCTTTTCCTTTGCCAGACTCCAAACACACCAAGAAAGACACACTGAGACTCTTCTAAGCACTTTTCTTTATTATTTTGCACCTATAGACAGAAATCTTGCCAAACTAAAGCAAAGTATCTGCATCAAAAAATACAGATTCTGAGAATGTCACAAAGAAGAATGGATCTACTTTTCTCGAAAGCACCTGAGGGCAAGACAAGAAACCATGGATGGAAACTAATCAAAGAAAGAAGCAACCTGGAACTAAGAGAAATTTCTTGACAGGGGGGAAATTAACCAGTGGAATGGCTTGCAGGTGCTCCATCACTGGAGGTTTTGAAGAAGAGATTAGACAGTTATTTGTCCATAATGGTATGGGATCTCCTGCTTATTCAGGGGGTTGAACTAGAAGACCTCCCAGGTCCATTCAAACATCTCAAACTTTTGTTAAATTGCTAGAGACGAGCCATCTTAACTTTCTTCTTCCAAACCAAACTATCTAAACTTTACAAGATTGAATCTGGGTCAGTCACCGGGACCAAAGCTCTTCTGAGCTTTTGGACTCATGCTGGAGCCCATCTTCAAGGAACTTCTCTCTATTGGAATATGTACTTTGGGCTACTCTACTCTACTTTATGCTACTGTACTCTACACTATGCTACACTACTCTACTTTACTCAAACTTTGCCATCTCTCGGGCACCTGGACTGCGTTCCCTCCCTTCTTGGAATCCAAACTACATTCCACATACACCTTCCATTACTTATTTTATATGTTGGATTGCTGAAGTTGTTCCCTTGGAGCCACTGAATTCCCACCACATCACTCTAAGCAAACTTGAAATTGGAGTTAAATTAATATTGGAAAATCATCCTGGGCCCCATCAAGAAGATGCTGCCAGGTGGGATTTGAAGACATTTACAGAAGGAATTCCCCAAGGATGTTTGAGTAAAAGATGTCTCCTGGGTCTGTAACAGGGACTAATAAATCCCTACATTCATTTATCATTCTTTATTTTCTTAAGGTCCCCTCGTTAAAACAAAGTTTTACTTTGGCCGCTGAAAGAGTAAAAGTGGGACAGCCACTTTTTTGTCAAATTTTTTGAAAAGTAACAAGGATCAGATGACTGACATCAAGTCCTGACAGTGGCAAGTCACCTGGGCCAGCAGCTCAGCATGTATGCATAGACAACTCCACTTTCATGGGAAATGACATTAATCAAGGTCTGATGAAAAACCAAATTAGGACTACTTTTTCATAGATGACCAGCCAGCCATCAAATGTGGGTCAGTGTAATGAGCATCTACTGACGTTCCCTGAAAAACAGTGGCAGGTGGCTGGTAATATCACATCTGGAGAACTGTGTGAACAGCTGGCAAGTCTCCTAGCATGAAGCTTTCAGTTATGAATTTTAGATATATTTTTTTTTAAAAAAGCAAACGTTTGTGACAGTTTTCACCTACAAGAGGGAATTTTGTTCCTTTGTACTTTATGTAGTTTTTAGCCTGGAGTTCCTAAGGAGTGGGGAGGATTGACCGAGACTTTTCGAAGGGTTGCTTTCTTTTTTTTAGGCTGCTTCTCTGATGCTTGCTAAGAAATTCTGTCTTAATGGAAGCATTTTAATGAAAAAGAAACCCAAAGAATGTGTGTATGTGTGTGTGTGAAATTCTATCAGTTTAGCGAGAATATTTCTAAGAGGGAAAGGAAGAGAAGAGGGAATCGGTGTTCACATAACCCCATTTGCTATGGATTATAATTCTATGGACTGATTTAATCATGCATCAATTGATGCATGCCAGCTTCTCAACTGAATTTGTCACCTTTATTTAGCTTGCTTCTTCTTTAGACAACTTAAACCTGGAACCCCTGTCTGCTTGGGATGTGTATATTTGTCATAACAAATCTGTGGCCTTCACAAATATGTAAAATGTCCTCCAATCTTCAGGACATCTCTCAAATGCTAACAATGAACTAATCAGTGATGAAAAAGTCAGTAGAAATGAAATGTTAGGCATGAAGAATCAGGACTACCTGATAGGCTCCGTGATTTATTGCTTATGCCTATACACAAGAATCTAGTCAACTAACAGCCAGCATTAATTTGGTGCTAGATAAGAGTCAAGGCAAGAGTCACTCTAGGCTGATTCCTCTCTTGACTCTACCCTCTGCCTTTCGTTCTCCTACAAAGGAAGGTTTATATTGTGCCGAGAAATGACTTTGAAAACAATAGCCATTGTGGATGCTTTTGTTCCCAAATGGCCAAAGCTAATAAAATATAGTAGCAATTGATTCATTATTGTTCTTTGGAAGGACAGATACTAAAGACGAGGCTCAAATGCTTTGGCCACCAAATGAGAAAAGATCCCAGTGTTGGGAATGAGGGAAGGCAAAGGAGAAGATGGACGGCAGAGGAGGAGATGACTAGATAATGTCCTTGACTCAATGGACATGGATTTGAGCAAACTCAAGGAGGCAGTGGAGGATGGGGGGGGGGCTGACATTCTGTGGTCTTCATGGGGTCACGAAGAGTCGGACACAATTTAGTGACTAAACAACAAGCATTTAATACCTGGCTATCATGTAATATCTTTGCATGTGATAAAAATAACAAGAGAAAGTTCAGGCTAACCATGATGGCAGAACTGAACTTTCTCAAGGTCTATCTTCAGATATCTATCAATCAAGATTATATGTTAAATTCCTCCTATTCAGCAAGGGCACCTTCTTCTCTGAAACCCAATCCGTCTTCTAAGAGCATTTCACCTTTCCTCCAGTTTGCAGAGGATCCAACATCGGTCACACAGATTTTGGCTTTACTTCTTGATGTGTAAAGAGGCACAGCCCATGGATTCAAATCCTTTCCTTGGCATAAGTTGACACCCCTGCTTCCCTGCCTTAACATTATTTTCTTATTAAATGTATTAAGCCGAAAACTAC
Source organism: Masticophis lateralis (assembly GCA_030761175.1). Lineage (NCBI taxonomy): Eukaryota > Metazoa > Chordata > Lepidosauria > Squamata > Colubridae > Masticophis > Masticophis lateralis. Next base: position 104,436,435 of record JAUDYJ010000005.1, read on the forward strand.
CATATGGACAAAGATAATTAAGAACTAGGAGTGAGCTTCAGCAAAGTCAGTGAGATTGACTTCTGAAGATGCATGAATAATACATTTGGAAGTGATTTCTGGAGATCACAAGGAGATAGAACATCAGATACATAGCAACAGAAGAATCAGTTAGCAGATTTTTTAAAAAAAATATACTGTATAAATGATTATAAGAAGAAGCAGAAGTAGCACATCCACAAATGAAAATTCAATACTGAATTTTGGAGGTCCACTAACTCTTAATTCACCCTGGCTTTGCTTTCCAGCTTCCATTCATGTTCTGCTCCCTCTACCTGTCTACATGAAACCATTGTCAGCTCAAACATGTGAAAATACATCTCTCTGGATTCATGCAGAGATGTTTAGATTTGCCAACTGATCCAGCAGCAGAGGCTCAGGTAGATGAAATAGAATTCACTACTTGCTTCACTATTATTGATTTGAAAGACAAGAGTAGAAAGTACCTCTGGAAGACATGGTAAATTCTGCTAAGTAGATAAATGTGAGATCTACTGAGGACAAGATAACTTTACTTAAAGCTAGCAGAGTTTTGGAAGGAAAAAATAATAATTGCCGAGTTCCAGTGCTAGCAGACTTGAGTTAAATATCCCAAATATTCAGAAAAAAATCTCCTATTATAGTTCACCAGCCATCTCACTTGGCTTCAAGGAGATCATTCTCACCTATCCAGTAGGCAGAAACTGAGTGTGTCACAATCTTTGTTCTGTTTAACAATGGGTGGGGTGGGGGGAGACAATGTGAAATGGAATTTCTTTTTCCTCTATTCCCTACACACAGAAGGGTGGTTTGAACAATTGCACAAAACGTGTCTGCTTTGAAATTCATATCACATTTCATGTCAATGATATTGAGTAGTCAGAATGAAGCATGTGAAAACTCCATGAAATAATGCTAGCAGAATTCTTCATACAAGCTTTGCTCAATATTCTTAGTTCTGCCTCCCTTTGCTCACTAAACACACACACACATATCTAGGTTCCAGATGAAAAAAAAGGGCATATCAGTGAATTTCTTCAGCAAAAAGATAGCAGTTGACACTTGTCTACACCTTGCAATTCTCTAGATTATGTCCTGAATATAGTATTTTTGAGATAAACCAACCCTGCCACACCTCTAGAGTCTTGAAAGATTTGGGCTTCTATTTATTTATTTACTTATTTTAACATGACATTGCATTTTGAGTAACGATGCCCATTTCCTGAAAAAAGTTGCTGAGATCTAACATAAACTTCAAGAGCTAAATCAAGAACTTCAAACTTCTGAGGATACCCTGAGATTCAAACTTCTGCAGCAAGAAATGCAGGAGAAGGCCTGTTAGAGAATGTAGCAGGAGGACCCAGCAAAACATTTTATTAAATGGTAAACGCATCTTGGACCCAAAATCAAAGTTTAATTTTTTTCCACCTCGAGCACAAAATCCAGGAACGTTTTCCAAATAGAAACAAAAGTAATTATTATTTTTTATTTAATCAAAGCAATCAATTTGGCCATCTCTGTTAACTCCTTCAACTTCTGCAACCATTCATCCATTGCAGGAATCAAAGTGTCTTTCCATTTTTAGTTCCCAAGTTTTTTCCCATGAATTCCATAATTTTTTTCCCAAGTTTTTTTCCATTAATCCTAACAGATGTTCATTATAACTGAAAATGTACTTTTATTCAGAAATACATGTGAATGGAAAATCCCCCCTTCTATTTAAAGTACTTCTTGAAGAGAAGAATAATTGAAGAAAAAGAACAACAAAATTGGTTATTCAGCTTTTCCCAAACTTTTCCAACTGGGAGTAATTGATTATTACCATCAACTTCCAAGCTACCATGATCCTGCTTATTGGTGGATAATAGTATATCATCTAATTTTCCTGGGAGCCTTGTAGAAGATACCACTGTAGTAATTATGATCTTATTATTTTTATCCTCCCTAAAATCCCTGCAATATGACTTACTATGGTTTACTGTCTGCTATTCCCTTTCACTCTCTCCATAGCTTTCCTTCACTATTGGGTAGAAGATGGAGGAATGATAGTTTTACTTTCCTGTGTACCCTTGACATGGTTCTGTAAAATATTATAACTTTCTCTAAATTATACATAGCTGCATGTTCTTAAGCATTAAAAAAGAAAATCACATAATGAGTGATTTTGATCACTTTTTAAGAGCTCAAGACAAAGTTTACCTTAAATACCAGCACGGTGTCTAGAGCAAGAACCTCTGAAGTTTAATTGCCAAGGTTCTGGCTGAAAGCAGAGTTTCAAAAATGTTTGTACGTGTATGATTGTGTGTATAACATAGATGCAAAGTATTACCATTTGTAGACACAATGCATGTTCCATTGGGCAACAGACCTAAATGGCAGCTCTGCAGTGAACCCTGAGCTTAGGGAGGTGACATTCGGGGATTGAGGGGTTTTTTAAGGACTTTTTAAACTGGTGTTTTAGGGGGTTCTGGGGTGGGGGAGGGTGTGGGTTTGGGGGAAAACTTAGGGGGGAAAGGGACAGGCCAGGTAGTCTCGGATGCCATTGGGGGTCTAGTTTCTGGAGGTAAGAGGGCTCTTACTGAGCCCCCTGCTGAGGGTCGTGTGATAAATACGCTATGTGGGAGGGGCAGATATGGCGAGAGCAGGGGACCATATCGTGTGGTGGGGGCATGCACTCGCTGCCTTCGAGCGATTGCTTGCCCCGGTCCCCAGAGCTATTCCTGTTCCCCGGGTTGTCTAGAGTCTCAGGACCCAGGGCTCCGGCTGCTGTTATGCAATGCGAGGTCTGTTGTAAATAAAGCCCCTCTCATATGTGACCTTCTTCAAGAGGGGGGTGCGGACCTGGCTGGTATCACCGAGACCTGGTTGGGCCACGAGGGGGGGGGGTTCCCCTCGTGGAGATGTGCCCACTGGGTTTCCTTGCATTCCACCAGCCGAGAGCCCAGGGCAGGGGTGGGGGAGTAGCGGTCATTATTAAGGAGGGTCTGGGTCCGAGGGAGGCCACTGTACCTCAGATAGCCGGGTGTGAGTCCACCTTTGTGAGATGGGGTCCTGGTGGGCAGATGGGTCTGTTAGTCACGTACCTGGCTCCCTGCCACGTGGCAACGACCCTGCCCGAGCTTCTCAATGTTATAGCCGAGGTGGCGGTTGATACCCCCAAGCTTATAGTTATGGGGGATTTCAACCTGCCATCTATCGGTGAAACATCTGAGATGGCTCGGGAGTTCATGGCTTCCATGACGGCCATGGACCCGACCCAGGTAATTCAGGGCCCGACTCACATTGGTGGACACACCCTGGACTTAGTTTTTGTCTCTGGTCAGTGGTTGAATGGTCATGATATTGGGGATATAGGTGTGGAACCCTTGTCATGGACTGACCACTCGCTCCTTCGACTCGACTTTCTGACCGCTGCACCCCAACTAGGTGGTTCCGCCCCAGGCGCCTGATGGATCCTGATAGGTTCCAGACGGAGCTTGGGCCATTTCCTGAGACACTGACACGCGACTCGGCTGAGGACCTGGTGGCTGCTTGGGACAGGGCAGCCGGTGGGGCCTTGGACCGAGTCACGCCTTTGCGGCCTCTGACCCGGCGCCGAACTCACTTATCTCCTTGGTTTACCGAGGAGCTGAGGGAGATGAAGCACTGGAAAAGACGCCTAGAGAGCGGTTGGAGGGCCAGTCGCTCTGAATCTGACTTGACACTAGTAAGAGCTCATATTAAGACTTACTTAGTGGCAATAAAAGCGGCGAAATCTAATTATTTCACCGCTCTTATCGCATCATCAGATAATCGCCCAGCCGCCCTGTTTAGGGTGACCCGCTCCCTCCTTCATCTGGGAGCGCGGGAGGATCCCTTGCAGGGACGTGCTGAGGATTTTGTTCAATATCTGGATGATAAAATAACTCAGATTCGGGATGAGCTGGCCACTGACTGGGTTAGTTCGGGCGAGGTGACTGAATCCAGTCTTGAGAGTGTTATCTGGGCTGAGTTCGATCCTGTGGCTCCCGAGGACGTGGACAGGATCCTGGGAAGACTGAACGCTACCACATGTTTATTGGACCCGTGTCCCTCCTGGTTGGTGCTGGCCTCCCAGGAGGTTACACGAGGCTGGCTCCAGGAGATTATAAATGCTTCTTTGAGTGAGGGTGCCCTACCGGCCGCTTTGAAGGAGGCGGTGGTGAGGCCCCTCCTCAAGAAGCCCTCCCTGGACCCAGCTGTTTTGGCAAATTATCGTCCTGTCTCCAACCTTCCCTTCCTAGCGAAGGTTGTTGAGAGTGTGGTGGCGCGGCAGCTCCCCCGGTACCTGGATGAAGCTGTCTATTTAGACCCGCTCCAGTCCGGCTTCAGGTCTGGTTACAGCACCGAAACGGCATTGGTCGCGTTGGTGGATGATCTCTGGAGGGCCCGGGGTAGGGGGTACTCCTCTATCCTGGTGCTGTTAGACCTCTCAGCGGTTTTTGATACCATCGACCATGGTATCATGTTGCGCCGGTTGGAGGGATTGGGGGTGGGGGGCACCGTTCTGCGGTGGTTCTCCTCCTACCTCTCTGACCGGTCGCAATCGGTGTTGACAGGGGGGCAGCGGTCGACTCCGAGGCGCCTAGTGTGTGGGGTGCCACAAGGGTCGGTCCTCTCGCCCCTTCTGTTCAACATTTATGTAAAGCCGCTGGGTGAGATCATCCGTGGTTTTGGGGTGGAATTCCATCAGTACGCTGATGACACTCAGCTGTACATCTCCACCCCAGACCACCCCAACGATGCCGTGGAAGTGATGTCCCAGTGCCTTGAAGCTGTGCGGGTCTGGATGGGGAGAAACAGGCTTCGACTCAACCCCTCCAAGACCGAGTGGCTGTGGCTGCCGGCGTCCCGATATAGCCAACTGACTCCATCGTTGGTTATTGGGGGCGAATCATTGGCCCCCACGGAAAGGGTGCGCAACTTGGGCATCCTCCTGGACCCACGGCTGTCTTTAGAGGAGCATACGACAGCTGTGGCCAGGGGAACTTTTTATCAGGTTCGCCTGATACGCCAGTTGCGGCCCTTTCTAGATCGGGACTCCCTACGCACAGTCACTCAGGCGCTCGTCACGTCTCGCTTGGACTACTGTAATGCTCTCTACATGGGGCTCCCCTTGGGATGCATCCGGAGGCTTCAGCTGGTACAGAATGCGGCCGCGCGGGGGATTATGGGAGCGACAGGGCGCTCCCATGTGGCACCTCTCCTGCGTGAGCTGCTTTGGTTGCCGGTTGACTTCCGGGTGCGTTTCAAGGTGTTGGTAATCACCTTTAAAGCGCTCCATGGCTTAGGACCAGGGTACTTACGGGACTGCCTTCTGCCACGTATTGCCTCCCACCGGCCGGTTCGCTCCCACAGAGAGGGCCTCCTCAGGGTGCCGTCAGCCAGACAGTGCCGGCTGGCGACCCCCAGGGGGAGAGCGTTCTCTGTGGTAGCTCCCACCCTCTGGAACGATCTCCCGCCAGATCTGAGGACAATCGCTGACCTCCGGACTTTTCGTCGGGCTCTGAAGACTCATCTCTTCCAACTTGCCGGACTTGCCTGATCCCTCCTATTTTTTAAACTTTTTAGAGTTTTAGAGTTTTATTTGGTTTTACATTTTCAGCCTAAATTTATATTGGTTTTAGTACGTTTTTAACTTTTTTGTATTGTATTGGTTTTAAATTGGCTGTTCACTGCCCTGAGTCCGGAAGGAGAAGGGCGGTATAGAAATTTAATAAATAAATAAATAAATAAATAAATAAATAAATAAATAAATTTTCAGGGGTGTCAGTTAGCCATCTTTTGACCCCCCTCCCAGTGAGCCGAGGTGTTGCCAGCTTGATAGAGCCATGGATGGAGCCTGAGGAACAGCTGACTGTTGGGAAGAAAGTTGTAGGACGGTATGGAAAATGGTGCAATTGGGGCCCAACTATCAGGGCCCAGGAGGCTGCCAGGGCAACAATAGTGCTGACAGGAGTGCTGAGACAGCTGGAGGGCAGTGGCAGTACCTGGAGGCCTGGCTGTGAAGATGCCCTATTGTTGATGGAGAAGAGGGCAGCATTACAAATGTTAGGATCCCTCAGTTTTGAGGGATCTGGACACTCCCCCTTTTTTTCTGAAGCATGGGAGGGGGCTTAACAACTTAATGGGCTGAATGGCCTGAAAATCAAGGTCATGGGGAAGGGACTGAGGATTGTTATCTGGGGGACGACGGTTGGATCCCCCCCCCTTGACTATTCCTCTCCCCCTTATTAAACTTAGGCCTAATATGGCCACTCAGCATAAATTTACAGCTTTTGATTGATCTGCAGCCTTATTTGACCATTATTTGACCATCTTGTCCTCCCTAGATTACCCAGATTATTCAATCATTTATTCCATCCTATGATTACACCTTGTTTTTTCTGAACTAAGCCTCGGCTATTGCTGGTGTCAGGACGGGAGGAGGCACAGACACCGAGAGTCTTGAACTATGGTGGGACGGACCATCTTCTTGTTTGATGTTATGACTCTGGTTTGGTCACCGTGAGAGGGCGGCCTTTGAAACTTTTTCCCACCATTGAATAGACTTATTATAATCACAAGACTTCCCATCATCATGAGAGGTCGATGATATTCCGATGTTCTGATTTAGCATATTGTCTTCTCTTTAACATCTTTTCCTCCCTTATTTAATCTACCTGTTTTTAACCATCTCTAACACCCTTTAGAAGAAAATGATCCTTCATCACTCTCAGCTCGTTGCTATTCTTGAATGTATTCAATTGCGGAGCTCCTTGCACTGCGAGACTCCCCCCTCTCGCAGGTTTGGCCCTCTCAACTATCGAGGGCCACCCTTGATGATGGGTTTTGGAACCCTGAGAGGTGGTATGCTAAAAAATGGAAGCTATGGGGTTTTTAAAATAGATTTATAGATCCAATTTTAAGGGGATCTGGGAAGAGGATGGTTTTTAATAATAAAAATGAGACTGGGGGGTCTCTTAAGGTTCAGCAGCCATGCCATTCTGACAGTCCTGATGGGTTGGGGGGGTTGGGAGTCGTGGGGAATGCTCAGAGGAGGGTGGGACATTCTATACCTGTGATGGTGGGAAAGGGCAGAAGAAATCAAAGTAGGAATAGGGAGCATCATAACAGAAGCATTCGGATGGTGGCTTGCTCCCATACCTCCTGCTCACCCTACTTTCCTGGGGATATGAGAGCGAGGGAACCTGGTCTCCATCTGGTGTATGTGAATGCCAGGTCTGTGATGAATAAGGCCCTCCTCATACGAGACCTTATTGATGAGGAGGGTGCAGACCTGGCCTGTATCACGGAGACCTGGTTGGGGCAAGAGGGGGGAATCCCTCTCTCTCTGACTTATGCCCCCGAGGCTTTCATGTCCTGCACCAGCTGTGACACCAAGGAAGGGGCGGGGGTGTGGCAGTGGTTGTCAGGGAAGGTCTGAGTCCTAGGGAGGTCACTGTCCCTCAGATAGGCGGGTGTGAGTCTCTTCTATTGAAGTGGGACCCTGGAGTTCTGTCGGGCTTGTTGGTCACATACCTATCTCCCAGCTATGTTGCCACAGCCCTGCCCGCACTGCTCGATGTCTTGACTGAAGTGGCACTTGAACTCCCCAGACTTCTGGTTGTGGTAGATTTTAATCTGCCTTCAATCGGCGAATCATCTGAGACAATCTGGGAGTTCATGGCCTCCATGACAGCCATGGACCTGACTCAGGTTATTCAGGGCCCTACTCATAGGGGAGGACACACCCTCAACCTGGTTTTTCTCTCTGGGCAGTGGATAAATAATCATGGTAGGGGGGAACTTTCCATCACTCCCTTGTCATGGACTGACCATTCCCTCCTTAGACTGGACTTTCAATCTGCCAACCCTTGCCGCATGGAGACGGAACCCATAAAATGGTTCCACCCCAGGCGCCTGATGGACCCAGAAAGGTTCTTAAAGGAGCTTGGGACATTCCCCACCTCTCAATCCTGCAATTCAGCTGAGGCTCTAGTGGCTCCTGGGAACGGTTGGCTACTGACGCCTTAGACAGAATTGCACCTTTGCGGCCTCTAACCTGCCGCAGATCCCGGGTCTCTCCTTGGTTTTCCATGGCGCTCCGGGAAATGAAACGTCAGAAAAGATGCCTAGAGGAATGTTGGAGGTCCTCCCGATCTGAATCTGACCGAAAACAGTTAAGAACCCATATTAGGTCTTATCTAGTGGCAATGGAAGCGATGAAATGAGATTACTTCGCCGCCCTCATTGCATCTGCAGAAAACCGCCCAGTGGCCCTGTTTCGTGTGACCCTCCTCAATCAGGGAGTGAGGGAAGACCCTTTACAGGGCAGAGCTGAGTATTTTGTACAGTTTGTACAATTTTGTACAGCATGATAAAATTGCTCAGATCCGGATCGGATTGGACTCTGACTGGACAGAATCCAATCGGGAGACTAGGGTGGGTCTTGAGAATAATATCTGGATTGAGTTTGACCCTGTTTCTGCTAAGGAACTGGACAGGATTATGGGCAAACGTAGTTCCTCCACTTGCTTGTTGGACCCTTGTCCCTCCTAGTTGGTTTTGGATGCCAGGGAGGTGACTAGAGACTGGATCCAGGCAATTGTCAATGCTTCATTGAGAGAGGGGAACTTCCCCGCCTCTCTTAAGGAGGTGGTGCTTCGACCTTTCCTCAAGAAGCCTTCCCTGGATCCAGATTCACTTAATAACTATCGTCCCGTCTCCAACCTTCGCTTCATCGCAAAAGTTGTTGAGACTGTAGTGGCGCAACAGCTCCCACAGTTCCTGGAGGAAACGGAATACCTTGACCCATACTAATCGGGCTTCCGACATGGACACAGCACAGAAACGCCATTGGTCGCTCTGGTGAATGATCTCTGGCGGGCTCGGGATGGTGGTTGTTCCTCCATCCTGGTCCTACTTGACCTCTTAGCGGCTTTTGATACCATCGACCATGGTATCCTACTGCAGCGATTTGAGGGGTTGGGGGTGGGAGGCACTGTCTTACAGTGGTTCTCCTCCTACCTCTCAGGTTGCTTACAGTTTGTATGGGCGGGAGGGCAGAGATTCACCCCGAGACCCCTAAATTGTGGCATGCCTCAAGGGTTGGTTCTCTCCCCCCTGCTCTTTAATATCTATATGAAGCCACTGGGTGAGATCATTCATGGCTTTGGGGTGAGATATCATCAATATGCTGATGATACCCAATTATACATCTCCACTCCAGACCACCCCAGAGATGCCCTTTCCGTGATGTCCTGTTGCCTGGAGGTGGTACGGGCCTGGATGGGTAGAAACAGACTCAAATTCAATCCCTCCAAGACTGGCTGTGGATGCCGGCATCTCGGATTTCAGAAGCCCCATCACTTTTGATGGATGGAGAAAAACTTGCCCCTGTTGATAGGGCTCGCAACTTGGGTGTCTTCCTGGATGCTCAGCTGTCCCTAGAAGACCATCTAACGGCTGTTATCAGGGGGGCCTTCGCACAGGTTCGCCTGGTGCACCAGTTGCGCCCTTTCCTGGACTGAGATGACTTTCACACAGTCACTCATGCCCTGGTTACTTCCCGCGTGGATTACTGCAATTCCCTCTACATGGGCCTGCCCCTGAGATGCACCCGAAAACTCCAGCTGATCCAGAATGCAGCTGCACGGGTTGTTATGGGAGCCCCTCGTTACTCCCATATAACTCCTGCATCAGATGCACTGGTTACCAGTGGTCCTCCGGGTCTGCTTAAAGGTGCTAGTTCTCACCTATAAGGCCCTACATGATTTAGGTCCAGGATATTTACAGGACCTTCTCCTGCCTGCTTCCCACTGTCCTGCTCGCTCACATAGGGCCGCTCTCCTCAGGGTTCCGAAGGTGAGTCAATGTCATCTAGCAGTGCCCAGGGGTAGGGCATTCTCTGTGGGTGCTTCCACCCTCTGGAATGAATTACCTACCGAGCTCCAGATGACTCCTGATCTCCACTCCTTCCATCGGGAGCTGAAGACTTGGCTGTTCAAGCAAATAGGCTGACTCTGATTCTGGGTTTATTATCATTAATTAGTTATTTGATTTAAATTTTATTGTACATGTTTCTTAACTTGTGTTCGCCGCCCTGAGTCCTTCGGGAGAAGGGCGGCATATAAATACATGAGATAAACAAACAAACAAACAAACAAACAAATAAAACAATGTTTCTTAAGGCCACAGACCAACCTCCTAAGAGGACCCAATAAAATTGAGATGCACACTGGCTATCTTAGCAACAAAGCAGGTCTAAACTTTGAAAAAAAATGTGCTTCTGATACAAAATTCATTCTTTTGGGGGACCTGTTTATCAACCACTACAAAACAAAGAGGAAGGAAAAATGACTTTACTCCCTCCCCCTATTTTAGCAGAAATGTATCACATAACAAAACTTCACACCTACTGTTTCATCAAGGATGAGGGATGTGGCCACTTAGGAAATAAGAAAGATAGAGAGATGATATATGATGATACTCAGCTGTACATCTCCACCCCAGACCATCCCAACGATGCCGTGGAAGTGATGTCCCAGTGCCTTGAAGCCGTGCAGGTCTGGATGGGGAGAAACAGGCTTCGACTCAATCCCTCCAAGACCGAGTGGCTGTGGCTGCCGGCGTCCCGATATAGCCAGCTGACACCATCGCTGGTTATTGGGGGCAAATCATTGCCCCCCCACGAAAGGGTGCGCAACTTGGGCATCGCGGCCCTTTCTAGATCGGGATTCCCTACGCACAGTCACTCAGGCGCTCGTCACTTCTCGCCTGGACTACTGCAATGCTCTCTACATGGGGCTCCCCTTGGGGTGCACCTGGAGGCTCCAACTGGTGCAAAATGCGGCCACGCGGGGGATTATGGGAGCGATGGGGCGCTCCCACATGACACCTCTCCTGCATGAGCTGCATTGGCTGCCGGTGGACTTCCGGGTGTTGGTAATCACCTTTAAAACGCTCCATGGCTTAGGACCAGGGTACTTACGGGACCGCCATCTGCCACCAATTGCCTCCCACCGGCCAGTTTGCTCTCACAGAGAGGGCCTCCTCAGGGTGCCGTCAGCCAGACAATGCCGGCTGGCGACCCCCAGGGGGAGAGCCTTCTCTGTGGCAGCCCCCACCCTCTGGAACGATCTTCCTCCAGAACTGAGAACGATCTCCGACCTCCGGACTTTTCGTCGGGCCTTGAAAACTTATCTCTTTCAGCTCGCCGGCTTAGCCTGATCCCTGCTAAATTTTTAAAAAATTTTTAGAGTTGATATTCATTTTAATATTTATCTGTTTTAATTCTCAGCCAAATTTATATTTGTTTTTATAAACAAATAGTTTTTTGTGTACTGGTTTTTATTCGGCTGTTCATCGCCCTGAGTCCGCAAGGAGAAGGGCGGTATATAAGTCTAATTAATAAATAATAAATAAATAAATATGCTATATGATAAATAGATGGATGGATGGATGGATGGAGATAGATAGAATAGATAGATAGATAGATAGATAGATAGATAGATAGATAGATAGATAGATAGATCAATAGATGATAGATGATAGATAGATTTTATTTTATTTACTCTACCAAGGGAGATTTCAATAGAATTCCAAGCAATCGTATCTGACCGCATCAAGCTTTAAATCAGGATGTGTTTTTACGTGGTTCATAATTTCTCTTCTATAGAACAAAGAATGAGAAAAGGACTGATCTGTCACCTTATAAGTCATGGCTTTCTTTACTGTAGCTTATCTAAGAAGGCACAGTTGGCTAATGTTCCTGAATTAGGCAATGTGACTGGATTGCCATAGTCTGCTGAGCTACAACTGATTTAAAACCCAACAGGTATCTGATATAAACCATGATGATGTCAAGGATCTCATGATAAAATCATGTAGACAAACATAATGTATGTTCTGATAGAAGAGAATATTTGTAGCTCAGGGCTGAACTGATTTCTTACAGACTTTTCATTACCAAGCTAGGTACCATCATCAGTGCTAGCTAATATCTGAAAGAAAGCCACCAAGCTCAGAGAACGCCCAGGACCCCCATAAGGTATGTAATTTGGATGTTGATGTCCATATAGCAGTAACTGTGAGAGGGATCATGGAGTCCTAGACAATCAATTAAATATGAGCCAGCAGTGTGTGGCGGCAGCCAAAAAAGCCAATGCCATCCTAAGTTGCATTAACAGAGGGGTTGAATCAAAATCACGTGAGATTCCAATATCACTCTATAAAGCCTTAGTAAGGCCACACCTAGAATACTGCAACCAGTTTTGGTCACCACACTATAAAAAAGACGTTGAAACTCGAGAAAAACTGCAGAGAAGAGCAACAAAGATGATTAGGGGACTAAAGGCTCAAACATGCGATGAACGGTTGCAGGAACTGGGCATGGCTAGTCTAGTGAAGAGAAGGACCAGGGGAAATAGCAGTGTTCCAATATCTGGGGGCTGCCACAGAGAAAAGGGGGTAACCTATTTTCTAAAGCACCTGAAGGCCAGACAAGGAACAATGGATGGAAACTGATCAAGGAGAGATTCAACCTAGAAATAAGGAGAAAGTGAAAACAATCAACCAATAGAACAGCTTGCTTTCAAAAGTTGTGGGTGCTTCATCGCTGGAGGCTTTCAAGAAGAGACTGGACAGTCACTTGTCGGAAATGGTATTGGGTCTCCTGCTTGAGCAGGAGTTGGACTAGATGACCTCCAAGGTCCCTTCCAACTCTGTTATTCTAAATCTCTTTACAATATGTCAATTTTCCCCATCTGCCTCTCCTTACGGATGGTTTTACATAGGAGATATTATTCAAGAATATGTATTATTCAGTAATGATATGAAGGGTCATTCTTAATCTCTCAAACTGCTGGTGTAATCCAAAAGGATTCAATCAACCAGAAAACACATACCATGTACAAGAAAAATTTAAACGCAACCACCAGTTTTGTAATTCCATGAAGTGTCCAGAACCTGTTATTACATAAAATAGAACTCCAGACAGTTGAAAATACAATTGTAAAAAATTAAAATACTCAATATATAAACCTTTGGAAATTTTGAAACTCTCTTACTGGAGATGTCTACTGAGCCTCAGTCTGCATTTAGGGAAGACACAATGACAACATGACTTTTTTGAAAGATTAGTTTTAGCCAACATCTAATCTACATAACTCAGCTGAGGCTTAACATTGGCAAAAACACAAAACAAAAACAAAAACACTCTATGTTCCTGTAGCTGTTGGGATTCAATCTGCACTGTTTCCTTCCATGGCTAAATTGATGAAAGGAAGACACATTTTATGGTAAATGGGAAGAGATCAAAAATTACTTTTCACATCAAGCATTTCAAAATTGAGTATTGACAATTTGGTTTCCTGTGATATAAATCCAAGATTTTGTAAGGTCTGTGAACAAGAAGAGTTCTGATAAATAATATCACATCTTGGAGATTCCATACAAATCCCATGTTAATTCCACTTTTGTATTGCTTTTTGTTTTTCCTCTAATTGCCATTTGGTTCTAATTTTTAAAACGTACCAAGAAAATATTCTGCTGATTCAGATGGAGTTTTCCACTCTGGTACAATTCTGTAAATTACATTCCAAAAAACAGAATTAGCTTTTCTGGTGGAGCAGTGGACTGAAGTGCTGTTAAAGTAGCACTTAGCTGCCAGCTGCCTGCCATTACTGCAAGTTCGAATCTCACCAGGTTCAAGGTTGACTCAGCCTTCCATCCTTCCAAGGTAGGTAAAATGAGGACCCGGATTGTGGGGGCAATAAGCTGATTTTGTAGAAAAAAGAACACCGCTGGGGGGGGGGGGCGAAAGCCCTACTAAGCAGGTATATACAAAAGTATGAAGGCTATTATTGCTTAACGCATTGTAAACCGCCCTGAGTCTCCGGAGAAGGGCGGCATATAAATCAAACCAATAAATAAATAAATAAATAAATTTATACTGTATATACAGAAGAAAATACATCTGAAGAGAAGAAATAATAATTAAATCAATTTAGTGTAATTTAAACTGTTAGATTTCTGATCAGTTCAAAGCATTATAAAATAGCTTTTATTTTAGTCAGTAGGAAGATTTAAACGTAGTTTCATGATAATGGCTATAGATCTTAGAAAAGCAGCATAAATGTTCTGAAATAAAATAGACTAAAAGAATGTGGACTAAAATATTATGAAATACTAGGATACTTAATAGAACTAAAAAAAAATGCCTTAGCTAAAAAGGAATCTTACATTACTGAATGTTAAGCTATTGAGAAACCAAAATGCTGATATAATAGCAGCTAAAATGTTAAGATAATTGAGAACTAAGCCTAGATAACTATGATAAAAAGATTAGGATAGACCAAACAGTGGTTAAGTGCAAAATGTGTGCAATACAATGATTATATCTGGCAAACTGCAACAATTGAACAAAAATGTATAGCGCTCTTAGGAGTATTACTAACCTTATCAGTAAATTCACAGAACAACGTTTTTGTCCCTTAGATTTTCATGAAAAAATCTGTTCAGTTCCTTTTCACTGTCTGTGGAGATTCTCAGTCATCCCGGTCAGGGTTGTCCCAAGGGTGATGTTTCAAGAGACAAATAGATTTTCTTTCTCTTCTCATCGAGGAAGCTTTTTCAATTCTGACTGAAGGGAGAGGAATGGAAGGTGACTGCAAGGAATATAAATCCTTCCATTCCCCACTCTTCAGTTAGAACTGAAGAAGCTTTTTCGATGAGAAATGAAACGTCTTCAAGGAAAAACAAAGAAAGTCCAGTTGCCTCTTTAAAAAGCACCTTTGGTTCCTTTTCACTGTTATTCCATGCTCTTATTCCTATTTTGGGGGGGGGGGGGGGAAGCAGACTTTTCTTTCTCATTTTTTTCCCCTGGTTGGGAGTATCACAGTTCACTGAAAAGATTAAGCCATCAACCTTTACTGGAGAATGAGTATCTTAATCTAACAATTAACATTGCCTCAGATAGCTCAACAGGCTAAGTAGCCTGTTATTAAGATTCAGCTGTCTGCAATTATTGCAAGTTCGAGGCTCAAGGTTGACTCAGCCTTCAATCCTTTCTAAGGTAGGTCAATTGAGGACCCAGTTTGTGGGGGCAATAAGCTGACTTTGTATAAATATACAAAAGTATGAAGGCTATTGCTTAACGCATTGTAAGCCGCCCTGAGTCTCTGGAGAAGGGCGACATATAAATCAAATTTTTTAAAAAAATCTACTTTACACGGGTATATTGTGGTATTTCTATCTTGATTTGCACCATGAAATGTAGCTGAGCATCAAATAGGCAAACACATAAAATGTGTGCAGCATTTGTTAAGGAAATACGTTATTCAGGCATCGCCAATCTGTAATCTATATTTATGTTCCAAACAGATGAATCAGCCTTGTGTGATCAGCACCAGAAAACTGTTTAAAGCCAGAATCCTTGACAGTATCTTCAGAAAGAAAAGGTCAGTCATGGTTGTCACCAGAAGGCGTCGTAGGATGATAAATGAGGACATCAAAATGTGTTCAGTTCTGGAGTTCAGAAATGAGAGGAATTATTATTATTATTATTATTATTATTATTATTATTATTATTATTATTATTTTGGTAAAAAAATGGCTTCAAGGACTATTTCCTAATAATATTATTTGAGAGGCTGTCTCAATGAAGAGGGGTTTGACCTATTCTCCAAAGGACCTGGGTACAGGAGAAGAAGTAATAGGCTTATCAAGGAGAGAAGCTATCTAGAAATAAGAGGCATTTCCTGATAGTTCATTAATTCAATTAATCTATACAATAATTTGTCTTCAGATGTTGTGGGAGCTCCATCACTGGAGGGTTCCAAGAAGAAATTGGATGGCCATTTGGCTGGAATGGTAGGGGCTCTCCTACTTGAGCCAGGGGATTGGGCTAGAAGACCTCCAAGGTCTCTTCCAACCCTCTTACTCTGTATTAGGAGAAAGGAAGTTCATTCTTTCTTTCTCCGTTTAGTTCTCTTTTGAGCAGTGTGATCTCCAGATCAGACCAGATCTCCAAATCTTTATTCATGCTGGTTGAGAATTATAGGAGTTAAAGCATCCAACTTGGGAATTCTTGCTTCTAAATTTGAGCCATTTTTAAGCAAGAGGAAAAGCAGCACTTTCTCACTTGATTCTGAGCAGCGTCATAATGCTGTAGAGTTTGAATAAGCAAAGAGATACGTGAAATTTGTCTTCTGCTCAAGACAACAGTTAAAATTAAAGCATTGCAGCTGACTGTTTACTCTCTATTGGAATACATCCAGTGCAAGGTAGCCCATCATCTCTCTGGTTCATTGGCTGCAAAATCTCTTTTCCCAGCCCCCAAACATGCAGGCAGATTTTGCCTTTCTCTAAAGCATTGCCACGATTTCAAGTTTTCACGACTCCTCAGAGAACAGTGGAAAGATATCATGGCAAGTACCCTCCCACACAAAACCTGGCACTGCAAACAAGAAGCACAATCCACACCTACGCCAACATCGGTGCTTTTTTTAAATAAGCAGCAGATCAAGCGCTGACAAATCAACCACTCGCCCCAAGTAGACAGAGCTAAAATAAAGTTTTTAATTGTTCTGCAACTACAAGTCAGGCTCGATCAAATCCGACATCCCCCACTCAACCCTGCTCATTACGCTCCTCGGCGAGGCAGAAGCAGACACAGGAGTGTTGCTAAGCTGTGGAGACGTACACACTTATGTATAGTTTGATGGATCAGCAGTTTTTCAAAGCCTGGAGTACAGCAGGCAAAAGCTGCCTATAAAACAACAGGAAAGAGCAGCTCCAGCCTCGGGCATTCTGCTCCAAAGGACCAAACGGGTAGCAATATTAATTATGGGAAGGTAGTAATGGGCTCACTCCTTTGTATGCAGCGAGCAGCCATACAAAATGTAAAGTAGGATTCGAACAGTAAGAATGGGCTGTAAATGTTCTCTTGCAGGGTCTTCACAAAAACCACTTGCTGGTAGCTGCACGCCAAATGAAGCTTTTCCTGCTCCAAAATGCAACTAGATGCTTGGGAGAAGTTATTTTCTCCTGTGGGATAAATATGGAGAAGGAGAGCGGAAGAAAGAGCCGCCTTTGCAAAGCTGGTTGCGACTGCCTTTGCTAGGACTGAAAGCAGCCTCCTGGAATTGGCACAAGCTGCCTTAGAGAACATCGGCCTTTAAGCAACAACAGAGGCAGAGAGCACAGAGGAGGGAGGAGGAAAAGAAAGCGGGGGGGGGGGGGGACTAAAATTGGAAGAGAGCTGAGACCAAAAAAAAGATGATCAGGTTATTAAATCTACAAACTTGTAAAGTCAAAGGCCATGAAGAGAACCACACAAGAAAAGATCTTTTGGATGGGGAGTAAGGAAAACCAATTCAAGATTATACATGAATATATGGGGAAGGGGGGAAATGAGTGCAGATATGAGTAAAATAATGTTATTCAATAATAAAGCACTAATGTGCTACTGCTAAATCACGAAAATCTTTATTAGTAGCACTTTAGACTTTTTAGGCTGTACTGCTTAACAAAAATGGCAAATTAGAGTGTGGTGTGTCAGTATGTGCATGTATGTACAAGTGCCAGGGAAACAACAAACTTGTAGTTCTCCTGGCCTCCCCTACAATTTGCATCCCATTCAAGGAGTTGAACAGGGGAGTTATATTAAAAGATTTGATATACATTTTATGCATATTTGCATAAAGATGTGTTTATTTCTCTGCAAATTTTAGTCGGAGGGAGGGAGGCTTCTAAGAAGAAACTGGACAGCCATTTGTCTAGAAGGTTGTAGGGTGTCCTACCTGAACAGGGTATCACAGAATACAGCATAATAGAGTTAGAAGGGGCCATGGAGGTCTTCTAGTCCGACCCTCTACTTAAACCCCTATACCATTTCAGACAAATAGCTGTATTGGAATAACTATTAGGGTTGTATGAAGACCTCCAAATCTGTTTTTCTCTTATTCTGTTATTCTGAAGGGCAGCTGATATGGCAAGTTTGATGGATTTCCTGAAGCCTATCAAGATCAGGGCCAAACCTGAAGAGATGGATGATGTTCTGAAGAAGGGCAATGAAGATTGAAAAACAAATCTGCACTTGAAAGCTTCAGATGATGGCAGACCTGAAGTTAAAGCAGTCCTGAAGTTTTATGCAGGAGACCTGGATTTAAGGACCAAAATCCTGCTCTCTGTGCGAGTCCGTGGATGTCACAGGACCACAGTCTCCTTTGAGTTCAGCTCTGCTCTTGCTTTATCCCAGTCTAACCTATATTTCGGAGATTTCCTCTCATCCTTCATCCATATACTTCCCGGATCTGGCCCTTCGCTTTTCTCACTTTGCTTCCAAGTAAGGTGTCGCTGCTACTGATATAGGTATAAATATAAATACGTTGCACTTCCTTTTACACAGTCTTGGTTCTCACTCAAAAATGAGTTTCAAAAATCCCAAAATACGTAACATTTAATTACCATGCATGTTTATTGACTGATGGATTGGTAAATTTAGGTCTACCCAAGTTATTTATCTGCATGTTTAAATGTTTTCCAATCCACCCCACTCCCCGCCCCCACACACATACTTCAAATACTTCAAGTACTCCTGGCTCACAAAATATACCATTAAACAAAGAGCTTTGTGCATGTAGAGACAAGATGATACTTACGAAATTCTAGCATGCACTGGAAAACCACTGCAACTAAACTCCCCCTTTACCTAAGACCATTTTGCAAAATAAGTTTATTTTTTTTAAAAAAGCTTCTCAGGGCAGCTCACACCATCTTGCCTTTCATCTCATAAATCTATCTCATAACTTAAAGAAGAAACAGGGTTGGGAAAATATTCTTCCAGATATTTTGCAGAAATGCTTACAGTTGAAACAGACTTTGCAAGGTAAGATGGACTCAAAAACTAACCTGCATAGTTTGTTATCTAGGTCAACTCTCTACCTGTGCTGGCAATAGCTATGCTATTTTTGTAATAATTGTAAACACCTCCAGTGGAGCAGAGGAGAAAAACTTTATTAGTCAAGGGAAACTTAAACTGGTTGCAGCCTATTTTACAGCTATTAATAAACAGACAATACCAAAGCAAACTGATTTATTCAAAAATCCCAAGTCAGAATTACTGGATAATCAGGCAACATTTCTGGATAATCTGGATAATCAGGCAACATTTCTAAAACTCCCAATGCCAAGCACAGCAATGTCTCATAACGTATTTGCTCAGACCAGAATCATCTGACTAAAATAAACAAAATGTTTTAAAAATATTTTTAAAAGGGGGTATGCGTCTCCATTTATGGCAGAACAGTTTTCCTTATTGCAGTAAGCAAAGACATCCTGCTAAATAGATAAAGAAATAATGATACCACACGAAACATAGTGTGGTTTAGTCGGTTGCAGTTGGGTGGTGACAGGAGAGGAAAGAGCCAATCTACAGCCCCTATTTTGGTGGGTGTCTAAGAACTCAGTCATTCTCTCCTCCCAAAAGCAGGCCATGGGTGATCTGATGGTTTGGGATGATGGATCAGGTCACCAACATGCTGATGATACCCAGATTTATAACTCCACCGTAGGCCACTTGAGCAATGAGGTGGCTATCCTGTCCCAGAGTCTGGAAGCTATAGGGGGCCTGGTTGGGGCTCCACAGGCTTCAGCAAAAACCAGGAAAGACTGGGTACCTTCCAGTGTTTGGACTCTCTGGACCATGACCTCAGACAAACCTGGTGCTGGATCTGGAGATCCCCCCTTGGACTCACAGTTCATGCTCAAAGAGCGGTTGACACTGTGGCCAGGATGACCTTTGTACACTTTGGGGCTGGGTGACAGTTGCACCCATTCTTGAGATGGGGAGGCCTTGTTCATGGTCTCGCATGTCCTCCTAACCTCACATCTGGACCACTACAATGTGCTCTACATGGGGCTGGCCCTGAACAACATTCAGGCACTTCAGCTGGGGCAGGACATGGTAGTAAGTGCTGCTGTTTTTCAACGCATGTAACGCTTCTACTCCATGAACTGCATGGATTAACAGTGTACTTCCAAGTGCAATCCAAGGTGCTAGTTGTCACCATTAAAGCTCTTCATATTTTGGGATTGAGTTACTTGAGGGAACCAGCTTACTTGCAGGACAGTCTCCATAGCGGTTTCTAACTGTCCAATCCAGTCAAAGAACATGGGTATGATTCAGATCTTATTGGCTAATAAAGGTCAGTTGGTGGGACCTACAAGAGATGTCCTTTCTGCCCTATGGAACATTCTCCACATGGAGATCAGGATGTCCCCAACCCTGTTGACTTTTCATAACTCCTTAAAATACCTGGCTCTGTGCCCAAGCCAGGGACCTCAATGAGTGCAGTAACCTTATCTTGGTTATTTTAATATGTCCCAAAGGTGCTTTTTCAGGAGGCAACTGGACTTTCTTGTTTTTTCTTTGAAGACATTTTGCTTCTCATCCAAGAAGCTTCTTCAGCTCTGACTGGATTGTGGGGAATAAAATCCAGTCAGAGCTGAAGAAGCTTCTTGGATGAGAAGTGAAACATTTTCAAGGAAAAAACAAGAAAGTCCAGTTGCCTCCTGAAAAGGCACCTTTGGGACAACCATGACCTGGATGACTGAGAATTGCAACAGACTTTTAGCTAGGCAGTTGGGGATGAACACCCTTCGAATGGTGTGTATGAACAGATTTCCTGAAAAATTGCAGACTACAGGAACCATTTGCACCACTCAGGTGACCCTGAGGACTCAGGTAAACCTCCAAGTGGCCCCAAAGACCATGACCAGCTGTCTGCAAGGAGTATAAATCCTTCCATTCCCATCAGAGCTGAAGAAGCTTCTTGGATGAGAAGCAAAATGCCTTCAAAGAAAAAACAAGAAAGTCCAGTTGCCTCCTGAAAAAGCACCTTTGGGACAACCATGACCTGGATGACTGAGAATCTCTACAGACTTTTATTGACTATGGTTTATGATTCAGTTCTGTATTCTAATGTTTGCATTATTGCAGTTGTTCTTATTTTCTTTTCTTTATAATCCTGCTCAGAGTGCCTTGTTCAGAGGGATGGCTGGGCCAATTGAATAAATACATATCAACCACAACAACAATAGGAATAGATCTGAATCCACCTGAAGAAACCAAATGTTGAAAACTATTATATTTAATATAACCCATTCGTCTGATCTTCTCTTTTTTTCATTTGAAAGTTTTAAAGAGACTTAGCAAACGGATTTAATAAATCCTGCTGGCATCTTACCCCACCGCATGCCAATGGATGCAAGATTATTTTAAAATCTTTTAAAAATGATTCAGTTCCTTTTTTAAACTCTCTTCAGTAGGTTTCCTACTGAAGAAAAAAGAAACCACTATGAAATTAAAATCCATCTTTCCTTGAATCAAAGGAGACTGAAAGTGGGAAATTGCTTTGGCTAAGAAACTATATACAGAAGTGCTTCCCCAAAAGGCAACTGGGCTTTCTTCTTTTTCCTTGCAGATGTTTTGCTTCTCATCTCAGTTCAGAACTGAAGAAGCTTCTTGGATGAGAAGCAAAACGTCTGCAAGGAAAAAGAAGAAAGCCTGGGTACTTTTTGAAACAGCCCCTTTGAGGTAACCGTGGCCTGCATGACTGAGATTCTCCAGAGACAAAACTTGGAGAACTTCTAAAATGAAGGATGCATTGATTTATCGGTGGGGTCCTTGGTGCTCTCTGAGCTTGGTGGTTTTCTTGCAGACATTGCCAAACTAGGAAATGTCGTCAGGACACCTACCCAGACCAGTAACAGGTAGCACTGATGCTGTTACCTAACTGGGTCATGAAATGTCTGCAAGAAAGCAAGCAAGCTCAGAGAGCACCAAGGGCCCTGAGGTATAAATATTCTCTTCTCTTGGTGTTTATTTACTTATTTATTACTGGTTTTATACGCCTTATAAAATTTATACGCTTCAAATTTATTCAAATCTGCTCTTCATTTGTTGATAGAAGTGACAAAGTTCCTCCTTACCAGGGGTGAAATGCTCCCGAACCGGTAGTAAAAAATGCTACTGGTTGTCTGAACCAGTAGTAAAAACAAAATTCCGATGATCGGATGAGTGATGCGCGATCGTTGGAACTTTTTTTTTTTTTACTTTTAAGCATTTTTTTACTAGTGGTTTGGATGAATAAGTAGTAAAAAAAAGCTTTAAAAAAGTAAGAAAAAAGGTTCCAATGATCGCCTGGCCCAGCTGATTCCCCCCCTCGTTGTTCTACTTACCTTCCCAAGCCTCCTTTTGGCCTGTACTGTGCATGCGAGGTGAAAACTGTGCATGTCCACAGGCAGCACGCATTTGGTGCACAGCACACATAAGCACCCAGCGAACCAGTAACAAACCATTCAGATTTCACCACAGTTCCTTACAGATTATCTTTATTTATATGAAAGTCATTCCAACCACATGATATTTCGACATTTAATTTTTTTAAAAAAAATTAACTTTCAAATCACATCCCACTCAAAGGCAATGGATCAAATTTTGGTTGGGTCTTCACGCACAAAGAATGAAGACCATTGCTTCTTAAGGAATCTAGACATTAACCACATCATTTGCACGCTTGGCATGTTCATCATTCACATCAACTTTTAAAAAAATTCTGTACCAAATGATTTAAAGTAGATAATCTGATTATGTAAATGAGGTAAATTTATGCAAATAACATTAATTGTTTAAATTTGGGTTTAATGGGCTATTAGTTTTAATGGAACTTCTTCTCCCAACAGATAGATAAATAGAAGCTTTACTGTATACTGTATATATATGCAGGCCTTTGGTTATTCGGGTTTTCTCCCGTGTAAAATTGGAAGTGTCCTGGTGACGTTTCAACAAAGTCCCATTTGTCATCTTCAGGCTGGTGTTTTCGGCTTTGTGCTTCTAGGAGCTGCTGTTTCTTCCTTTTAACTGCTAGTGGGGGTATGAACTGATTGGTTGAGGCTTGGCTGTGCTCTGATTGGATGGACAACTAGACAACTTCCTCATACACCTCACCAGCCTACACCCCAAAATATAGTTCACCATGGAAACAGAAGCTAACAACCAACTTCCCTTCCTGGATGTCTTAGTCTACAGAAAATCCAATGGCTCCCTAGGACACACCATTTACCAGAAGAAAACACACACAAACCGCTATCTGCATGCACTCTCACACCGCCACCCAGCACAGATCAACCCCGTAGCCAAGACACTCATCTCCAGAACAAAACGCTTAGCTGACGAACAACACCTAAAAACCGAACTACACACTCTCACTAACGTACTAACATCCAATGGATTCCAAAGAAACAAGATTACCAACCTAATCCAAAAAGAAACCCCCACTAAAATCCAAGACAGAGAACAAGAAAATGGCAAAGCCATCCTCCCATACATAAAAGGCACCACAGACAGAATCAGTAAGATCCTCCACAAACATCAAGACATTAAGACAAACCACAACATCAAGATATCATTCTGCACAAACCAAAAAATATCCACCATCCTAAGAAACGCCAAAGACAAAATTGAGTTAGAAAATCAAGGAGCATATGAAATCCCATGCACCGCCTGCCCCACCACATACATCGGACAAACCAACAGAAGAATAAGTGGACGCATTGAAGAACACAAGAACTCAGTCAGAAAAGAGGAACCAACTTCTTCCCTGGTCCAACACCTTAAAGCTACAGGACATGAAATTGATTTTAAAAAGACCAGAACTATCGCCAAAACTGAACACTTTAACAACAGAATAATCAGAGAAGCCATCGAGATAGAAAAACGCCCACACAGCATGAATAAACGAGATGATGTCTCCTGCCTACCAACCATTTGGAAACCTGCCCTTATTGACAGATGAGTTCCTAACACAAGGAATGACACCGGACCCACACTCATGAGGGCCACACAGGATGTCACCACCACACATCCACGCAGAAAGCAGACTCAAACCCACACCGATGATGAGGCACGACCATGGACCAGAAGCCAGACTGCAGCTGCATCATTAGCCACTTTAAACCCCTCCAATCTATACATGAAGCAGACTGACACCCACCATGAAGATGTGGCACAACTATGAACGCAAAGCCAAACAACAGCAAAGCAGCTCACCAGCTCAAATCCCCCTGCAACTCAGTCTAACCCGAGCACAACCAAGCCCCCACCCAAACAGAACACACCCCCATCCAATCAGAGCACAACCAACCCCCCATCCAAACAGAGCATAGCCAAGCCCCCAACCAATCAGAACACCCATCCACCCAATCAGAACACAGCCAAGCCCCACCCAATCAGTTCACACTGCCACTAGCAGTTAAAAGGAAGAAACAGCTGCGATCTCACATTGCTCCTAGAAGCACGAAGCCAAAAAACCAGGCTGAAGATGAGGAATGAGACTTCATCGAAACGTCGCCAAGACACTTCCAATTTTACATGGGACAAAACCTGAATAACCAAAGACCTACATACAAATACCTGTGAAAACCTCAGAAAACAAATATATGCAAGTTTGCAGGTTTGGGTATATTCGGGTCTTTTCCCATGTAAGATTGAAATCTATGAAAAGAAATATATATATATATACATTACATATATATGTATGCATATACATACATACATACATATATACATGTATGTATGTATGTATATATGTATGTACCGGTATCTATGCGAATTTAGAAATTTATATATACTATATGTGTGTATATTCCCAAATTCCTTTTTAATCTCAGTTGATTGTGTTGGTTTATTTCCTCTTCCAATCCTGTGCTTTTTTAAAAGTTTGTCTTTTTGCAAACAAAATACCAAAAAGGAAGGAAGGAAGGAAGGAAGGAAGGAGGGAGGGAGGGAGGGAGGGAGGGAGGGAGGGAGGGAAGGAAGGAAGGAAGGAAGGAAGGAAGGAATCTGGCAGATGTCTTCCATGGCTGAACATATAGTTTTCCTTTCTTCACAGAAAAAAATAATAATAATAAATCCTCACTGCGTGATCATTCTAGAGGATTTTGCCTCATCCTGTCACAGATTATCCTCATCCTAATATTGAGATAACCAGAACAGGAGGGGAAAGTGGGAGGGGGGGGGGAACAGGCACAGCACATATTTAAACAGACAGAAGGGTCCCAGCTTCAATTCCCAGTAGCTCCAGATAAAAGCATTTTTGGAATCAGGATTATGAAACACTACCAAATCTAGGAGAGTTGCTCTGGAAGAAGAAATTATAATGTCAATAAATAATTCTATTCTGCCCTGCCCTGCCCTGCCCTAGTCTACCCTACGGTGTCCTGTCCTATCCCATCCCATCCCATCCCATCCCATCCCATCCCATCCCATCCCATCCCATCCCTTCCCTTCCCTTCCCTTCCCTTCCCTTCCCTTCCCTTCCCATCCCATCCCATCCCATCCCATCCCATCCCATCCCATCCCATCTTATCTGTCTATCCTGGCTTTCCTGCAAGAGCTCAAGTCAGTTTATATATCAAGGTTGACTCGGCCTTCCATCCTTCCGAGGTGGGTAAAATGAAGACCCAGATTGTTGGAGGGCATTAGGCTGACTCTGTAAAACCGCTTAGAGAAGGCTGTGAAGCACTGTGTAGTGGTATATAAGTCTAAGGGCTATGGCTATTGCTATTTATTTCTGTTTATTTTGTCCTCGCAATGAATCTGTGTGATCAGCTGAAGAACACCTAGTGAATTTTAGGTCTGAGATTAGACTAACCCTTGGTTTTTCTCAGTCATCTTCAAACTCAACCACCTTAACCACGGGCACAGCATGACACTGGTGCTCCATTTTCTTGAGATATTCCATTTAAGAGCTAACCACGACTGAACTTCCTTAGTGTCCCACACATGTTACATAGTGTGTATCCCATATCTACTATTCTGGATTGTAAGGAGAACTTCTAAAACCCTTTCCAGAGGTCCTGATATAGAAGATGAATCTTCTATCTTAAAAGACAAAGAATCAAGACCATTTGTAAGACTGCAACCCAGAAGTTCTTTTTTTTTTTCAAGCAAGAACCTATTCAATTAAAGTCCAATACTAAATTGGCACCAAATCAGGGTCAATGGAATTTATAAAAGATTTGACTCGGAATGGTGGTGGAAATGCAACAATTCTAAACTGATGGTGCATTTCATTTTGCTCCCCAGTTCTACCTGCTCTTCTCCTACCTACCCAGAGACCATCTTCAATGGTGGTAACCTTGGTCTGAGGAAGATCCTTCCCAGAAATACTGATAAAAAGTCTAGATTGCAGTCTTTTGGGAATTGCTAAAGACCTTTTTTTCCTAAACAATTCAGAGACAGTTTCATATTTTCAAATATGTGTACATTTTATGCTTGCCATTGATTTAACTGGCTATGTTGTTATTAAGCATAACCATTTTAAAAAAATCTCTGCTGTTGGTCTTATCTACGGCTTTATTGCATTGTTTATTTTATATTTTGAGCTTCATTGTACATTAGCCAGAAAACTTGATTACAAAGCAGTATAGAACAAAAAGTAATAAAATAAGGTAATAAAGAAGAAAACAAAGATAAATAAAATGCCCCCGGTGCCTCTTTCCATGCAATTTACTCTTTGGATAAATAAAAATTTCAACAAACTTTACACCAATTCTGTATACTTTTTTACTAGTGCCAAATGCCATATTTGGTCCATTGATCAACCCATGCCTTTCTTGTCTCTGTTTAAAACAAACTGCAGACAGTCCTTCATTTACAATCAACATTGAGCCCAAAATTTCTGTTGTTAAGCAAGACAGTTCTAAGTGAATTTTGCCTCATTTTACAACCTTTCATCCCAAGATCGTTGTTATTTCCCCACTGACTTTGCAGGTAAGAAGATCACATGACCTTGGGACACTGCGACCATCATAAATATAAGTCAATTGCCAAGTGTCTGAATTTTGAGCATGTGAGCGTGGGGATGCTGCAGCAGTCGTAAGTGTGAAAAACGTTTGTGTGTGTGTGTGCTGTTGTAACTTCGAATGATCACTAAATGAAGTGTATGTCAAGGACTACCTAAAATAAGGTACAAATAAAACCTCTTCACAGGTTACATTTTAAACACAACCAAATATCTACTAAAGGTCCAGAATGAGTGAGAAAATTAATTTAAATATAAAATACTGAAGTTTTTTTGACATCATCCAAATATTCAAGTTATCTTTCCCCCTTTTCTTTTGTCACATTATCATTCTTTATCACACCAACTTTTTAATATTCATTTATGATTAAAAAAAAATCTCTAATAGGATTAGTCTCTTTTGAAAGCATTGTGAAAGAAGTTGCTATACATATAGTGAGTTCCATCCCCCCAAAAATTATGTCCCTCAAAGCGGGAGGGAGGGAGGGAGGGAGGGAGGGAAAAGTGGGAAAAGAATTGGCATAATAATTTATCACGGATGGATGTTTTATGAGAGGCAGCTAGGGATTAAATCATGTAATTGATGAATGAAAGGAGGCACATTTGCCTTACTGAAGCCTACTTGCTTCCTAGGTCAGCTACCAATCAGAAGACAGAAAGATCCATCCTCTTACAAGACACCCTCAGAAAGAAGCAGGTTTCTCCCTTCCTAAAAGTGGCTATGCCCCAATTGTTCCTGTGAGTCCAACAGGCTCTACTACTTCAATTATTGTGTACTTTACTCCCTTTAACACTGATAATATCTACCAAGTAATTACTCAGAAGGAGAATTAAAGAAGAGCCCTTATCTGGTTGCTTAAAATGGGTACAGTAATCCAAAGTAAAGAAGAGGCTTGTAAACATGTGGAAGTAAGGAAAAGGGAGGAGGTAAAGGATTTTGATTATTGTTTAGAGGTTTTAAAGGAGACAAGATGAAACAGCATTTCTGCTGCTTCTATTTCCATGCAGTGCTGTTGCTAAGAAAGGCTTATTTGACGTATTTGCAAAAGGGTTCCCCCCCCCCAAAAAGGACGATCCATTCAATCCGTGTAAGAAGTAAAAGCAAAACAAAAACTATAGACAATCAATCTTCTTAGTTGTGTGCCTAAATGGCACTGAGAGATACTACGAGAAAGATTCATTTGACTCAAGATGAACTCCTGATTACATTCCGGACAATATGGAAATTTCCTGCAGCCAATCTCCAAAAGATAGATCGAACAGATAATAGTTCGATGAGAGAGAGAGAGAGAGAGAGAGAGAGAGAGAGAGAGAGAGAGAGAGAGAGAGAGAGAGAGAGAGAGAGAGAGATTCAACCTTTATGTCAAAGAACAACACGTACTGTTGTTCTTTGACATAATGTACTAAGTACAACATGTACTAAGCCTTCCTTCGTGCACCCCCTCCAACATAAATACATATCAATGACTCATAGTGAAAGAAAGAAAATCCCTAACTCAATAAATCATACTAACAACACACAGTCCTCTATACATACATGTGTGTAACACTGCATTATGATATATTGCACCAATATGAACATGTTGTGCCGGCCCTGCAAGTCTACATGCTTATGAAGTTACGTTGCATTCAGGAGTTACGTTACATTCTGACAGCCCACAGATAAACCCTGTTCTTCAGCCTGTCCGTCTGACTGGCTATGCTTCTATATCTCCTACCCAACGGTAGGAGAGAAAAGAAGTGCTGACCAGAGTGTGAGTCATCCCTGAGGCAGTGAGTCCTGGCTATTTCATCTAGTGATTTCAGGGGACAGCCCATGATGTTTTGTGCCGTGCTCATCACCCTCTGTAATGTCTTTCTATCCACGGCTGTCAAGCCACTAGATAAGATAGATGGATGGATGGATGGATGGATGGATGGATGGATGGATGGATGGATGGATAGATAGATAGATAGATAGATAGATAGATAGATAGATAGATAGATAGATAGATATAGATAGATAGATAGATAGATAGATAGATATCCAAACACACATACAGCCAAATTTACCCACTCATTTACCATATAATTATTCCAAGCTACATATCTGAGCCAGAGTTTGGGTTTGTGTTCAGATTAATCTAAAGCATTGGTTTCAAAGTGTTCCATCTCTCACCCCTTTCACCCGTCATCGCAAACCTATACATGGAACACTTTGAAACCAGTGCTTTAGATTAATCTGAACACAAACCCAAACTCTGGCTCACATATGTAGATGACACTTTCATAATTTGGCCACACGGAAAGGAAAAACTGAACAACTTCCTCACACATCTCAACAACCTACACCCCAAAATACAATTTACTATGGAAATAGAAGCTAACAACCAACTCCCCTTTCTGGACATCCTAGTGTTGTGGCCCCGTCCTCTGAGCCTATCCCTTTGGAGGAAGGCAACTCTGAGCAGGAGGAAGAGGAGCCAGCCAGATCTCCCAGCCCTCCCCCTCTGGCACCGGCTCAGGTGCCAGCTGAAAGAGAGCCAAGTAGTGGGGAAACAGGTGTCTCAGATGAGAGTGAGGGAGAGACGTCATTCCTGGACGCACGCCAAAGAAGGCGAGAGAAAAGGGTACTGCAGCTGCGGCGTATGAGGAAATCCTGAGTCATTGGATTGGAGTCATAGGATCCATGACTCACTGGACCACACCCAGAAGCATATCTATTTAAGACAGTACAATGGGTCACGAAGTTCGTGACGAACAAAGCTAACTGCACAGCTAAACAAACGGAGCAACCTCGTAGTCTTGGAAGCTGGATGAACGGCAAAGCTACGTAGGTGATTTTCTTGTTTGTGTAAACCAATAAAGTCCTTGGCAGACGGTGTGCATATCGCTGCCAAGGTTGAGATAAGAACTGCAGAGTGTGCCAAGTGAGTCTTAACCCTCGGCTGGCTGTGTTTTTGTGGGTCTCTGAAGGGGGGGGACAGATCATCTTGTTCGTCACCCAAAACTCCATCGTTAACCCACGATGGACCAACAGCTGCAGCAGCAGGTACAGCAGATGCTGGAGGCCAATCAACTTCTGCAACAGCAAGTAGCACAGCTAACTGCACAACTTGCTTTGGGAAATGCTCCTGTAGCAGCTCCACCTGCTCCCCTTCCCCGTCCAAGATGCCCAGTGAACATGCCAGATAAGTTTTCTGGACAGCAGGAAATGTTCCCGGCCTTCTTGGGACAGTGCCAGCTGTACATGGCAATGCGGCCGGAGGATTTTCCGGATGACCGGGTTCGGGTGGCTTTTATTATCAGCTCCCTCTCTGGCACTGCCGCCCGATGGGCCACGCCCCTGTTGCTGCAAGACAGCCCCTTGCTTCTGGACTATCAGGGCTTTTTGCAACACCTGCGCACCATGTTTGAGGACCCCCTCCGGGTGCAGACGGCAGCGAGGCGCATCAAAGACCTCCGCCAAGGCAAGCGCCCCCTGCAGGACTATATTGCGGAGTTCCGATTGCTAGGCCAGGATTCGGCCTGGAATGAGGCGGCGCTGATGGATGCCTTCCAGGACGGCCTCTGCGATGAGATGCAGGACGAGCTGGTTCGGGTGGAGGCGCCACAGACCCTGGACACGCTGGTGACCCAATGCCTGCGCATCGATGCCCGCCTACAACGGCGACGGCCCCGTAGGGCTCTTCCGGAACCACCGACAGTGCCGGCACCCCCGCGTTTCGTACCAACAGCGCCCCGGACCGTACCGCGTTTGGTGGCGACGGCTGAGGAGCCCATGGAGCTCGGAGCAGCCAGACCTCAACTGACGGCCCAGGAGCGGATGCGGAGACGCCAAGGGGGGTTGTGCCTCTATTGCGGCGAGGCTGGACATTTCGCCGCCTCGTGTCCCCGGAAGCGGAGTGGATCGCTCAAGCCTGTTCCGGAGCCTCGGCGTGACCAGCCGGGAAACGGGTCAGGCCTGGCCTAGGGGAAACTCTGGGTCAGGCAGGTGACCATGCCCCGCCGGAGGCGGCGGCTGTGGACTGTGAGCCCCCTCGGCACCTGATTTTGAACACCCGGGTGTTGTTGGCTAACCGGTCGGAGGGGCTCCAGGCGCACGCGCTGGTGGACTCGGGGGCCACCACGAACTTTATGGACCAGGCCTTTGTGGCCCATTACAAGGTTCCCTTGGTTCCAGTGGACCCTCCGTTGAGGGTCGAAACTATTGATGGGCGGGAACTTGTGGCGGGGCCCATCAACTTCGCTACTCAGCCCTTGCGCCTTGCCATTGGGAACCATGAGGAGGCGATCCAGTTTTATGTGACGGCGGACCTGCACTTCCCCTTGGTCCTGGGGATGGCCTGGCTTCGGGCGCACGACCCTCAGGTGGCGTGGTCGAGAAATGCCATCTCGTTCCCCAGCCTGCAGTGTGTCGACCACCTTCGCCACACCTGTGCCGGCCAGGACGTCTCTGCCCCGAACGTCTCCTTGCCTCCGGAGCTGACATCCTTCGCCGACGTGTTCAGCGAGAAGGAGGCGGATCGCTTGCCCCCGCACCGACCCTACGACTGCGCGGTGGACTTGATGCCCAACGCGCCCCTGCCCTCGGGATGCCTGTACTCCATGTCGGAGCCCGAGCTGGCCGCCTTACGGGACTTTCTGGACAAGAACCTGGCCCGTGGGTTCATCCGGCCTTCGACCTCCCCGCTCTCGGCCCCAGTCCTCTTCGTGAAAAAGAAGACGGGGGACTTGCGCCTGTGTTGCGACTACCGGCGCTTGAATGCCATCACGGTACGGAATCGCTATCCCCTGCCGCTGATCCCGGAGCTGATGGAGAGGTTGCGGGAGGCCTCGATTTTCACCAAGCTCGACCTCCGGGGAGCCTACAACCTGGTGCGGATGCGAGAGGGGGACGAGTGGAAGACGGCATTTGGCACCCGATACGGACACTTTGAATATACCGTCATGCCGTTCGGGTTGACCAACGCCCCCGCGGTCTTCCAGCACTTGATGAACGACGTGTTCCGGGACATGCTGGATCGGTTCGTGGTGATCTACCTGGATGATATTTTGATCTATTCCCGGACCCCGGAGAGTCACCTCCAGCATGTCTGCCAGGTCCTGCAGCGCCTGCGGGAGCACCAGCTCTATGCGAAGTTGGAGAAATGTTACTTCTTCCAGACTTCCATAGAGTTCCTCGGGCACATCATCACCCCCGAGGGCATCACGATGGACCCACACAAGGTGGCGGCCTTGCGCAGTTGGGAACCCCCGCGTCGGGTGAAGGACGTCCAGCGTCTGTTGGGATTCGCCAACTACTACCGGACCTTCATCCCGGGCTTTGCCACCCTGACCGTGCCGTTGACCCAGCTCCTTCGGAAGAAGGTTCCGTTCCAGTGGGGGCCCCCGCAGCAGCAGGCCTTCGAGGTTCTCAAGCAGGCCTTTGTCACGGAGCCGGTCCTGAGGCACCCCGATCCACACCGTCCGTTCGTGGTTGAGACAGACGCGTCCAACGTGGCGATTGGAGCGGTGCTGCTACAGGCTCCGGTGGATGGTGGCACTCTTTTTCCCTGCGCTTACTACTCCCGGAAACTCACTCCTTCCGAGCGCAACTACACCATCTGGGAAAAGGAGTTGCTGGCTATCAAGGCCGCGTTCGAGGCTTGGCGACATCACCTCGAGGGGGCCCGACACCAGGTGGAGGTGCGGACGGACCATCGGAACCTGGAGCACCTCACCACGGCCAGGAATTTGAACCAGCGGCAGATCCGGTGGTCGTTGTTTTTCGCCCGGTTCAACTTCCACGTCACATACATTCCGAGCCACCTCAACCAGAGGGCGGACGCGCTATCCCGTAAGCCGGAATACTTTTGCCCAAAGGACTCCCTTTCCCCCCGGACGGTGCTGCCAGCGGACTCCTTGGCCGCGGTCCAGGAACCGGTGGACCTGCGGACTCAGGTGCTGGAAGCGCAGCGACGGGACGACTGGTCGCAGCAGCGGAGAGCGGACGTCGGCCCCGCGTCCCCATGGACCGTGGAGGAGGGCTTGCTCAGGCACCGGGGTCGGCTGTACGTGCCCACAAGTCCGCTCCGAGCCCTCGTCATGAACCAGTGCCATGACAACCCCGCGGCGGGGCACTTCGGCTTCTTTAAGACCTTGAACCTAGTGACGCGGACTTTTTGGTGGCCTCGGGTACGGCACGACGTGCACGCCTACGTGACGTCCTGTGTGCCATGCCGACAGGCCAAAGCCGCGTCCGGCCCCCCTCCTGGACTCCTCCAGCCGCTGCCGACACCGGAGAGACCGTGGGGAGCCATCTCCATGGACTTCCTGACTGACCTGCCCCTGTCCGCTACGTTCACGACCGTCCTCGTGGTGGTGGATGCGCTCACGAAGATGGCACATTTCATCCCGTGCCGCGGCCTGCCCTCAGCTCGTACCACGGCTCGCCTGTTCCTGCAACACATCTTCCGCCTCCACGGCCTGCCGGACCGGGTGGTTTCGGATCGCGGGGCCCAGTTCACGGCCCGCTTCTGGAAAAGCCTGATGGCTGCGCTGGAGGTGCAGG
The DNA here is from genome assembly GCA_030761175.1 of Masticophis lateralis. NCBI lineage: Eukaryota > Metazoa > Chordata > Lepidosauria > Squamata > Colubridae > Masticophis > Masticophis lateralis. The sequence continues at coordinate 104,469,852 of JAUDYJ010000005.1, forward strand.
TGTGCCTGTCGTCATCACACCACCCGGAGACTGACGGGGGCACGGAGAAGGTCATTGGCATACTGGAGCAGTACCTCCGCTGTTTTGTCAACCAGCAGCAGGACAACTGGGCCGAGTACCTTCCCCTGGCGGAGTTCGCTTTTAACAACTCCCAACATACCTCCACCCAGATGACACCGTTCCATGCCAACGTCGGGTACCATCCACGTTTTTTTCCGTTGACCATCATGGACTCCCCTGTTCCTGAGACCCGGGACTTCCTCTCGGAGCTGCAGGCGGTGCAGCAACTGGTGCGGCGGCAGCTGATCCGGGCGAAAGAGGACTATAAACGGTTCGCCGATCGCGGCCGCCGGGCGACGCCACCGCTGGAAGTTGGAGATCGGGTGTGGCTGTCCACGAAACACCTCCCCACGGACCAGCCGGTGAGGAAACTGGCCCACCGCTTTATCGGTCCCTTCCCCATCGAGGCGGTCATCAACCCGGTGGCCTATCGGTTGACTCTACCCCGCTCCATGCGGCTCCACCCCGTTTTTCATCGGTCCCTCCTGGTCCCTGAGACTCCCACTAGCCGTCTCCGCCGCCCGCCGCCGCCTGCCCCCCCAGCCGCAGCCGACGAGGACGACGCCTCGACGTATGAGGTGGACAGTATTCGGGACTCCCGTTGGCTGAAGGGGCGCTTCCAATACCTCATCGCTTGGAAAGGGTACGGGGCCGAGGATTTCACCTGGGTGGACGCATCTGCCGTTCAGGCCCCTGACCTGGTGCGGACTTTCCACGAACAGTTCCCGTCCCGACCCCATCCCGACCGTCAGACCCGGGGGAAGGGCCCTGCGGTGGGGGATAGTGTTGTGGCCCCGTCCTCTGAGCCTATCCCTTTGGAGGAAGGCAACTCTGAGCAGGAGGAAGAGGAGCCAGCCAGATCTCCCAGCCCTCCCCCTCTGGCACCGGCTCAGGTGCCAGCTGAAAGAGAGCCAAGTAGTGGGGAAACAGGTGTCTCAGATGAGAGTGAGGGAGAGACGTCATTCCTGGACGCACGCCAAAGAAGGCGAGAGAAAAGGGTACTGCAGCTGCGGCGTATGAGGAAATCCTGAGTCATTGGATTGGAGTCATAGGATCCATGACTCACTGGACCACACCCAGAAGCATATCTATTTAAGACAGTACAATGGGTCACGAAGTTCGTGACGAACAAAGCTAACTGCACAGCTAAACAAACGGAGCAACCTCGTAGTCTTGGAAGCTGGATGAACGGCAAAGCTACGTAGGTGATTTTCTTGTTTGTGTAAACCAATAAAGTCCTTGGCAGACGGTGTGCATATCGCTGCCAAGGTTGAGATAAGAACTGCAGAGTGTGCCAAGTGAGTCTTAACCCTCGGCTGGCTGTGTTTTTGTGGGTCTCTGAAGGGGGGGGACAGATCACCTAGTCTACAAAAAAACAGACTGCTCCCTAGGATATACCATCTACCAGAAAAAAAAAAACACAAACCGCTACTTAAATGCTCAATCACATCACCACTCTGCACAAATGAACTCCGTAGCCAAGACTCTCATCTCCAGAACCAAATGCCTAGCTGACAAAGACCACCTGAAAACTGAATTACACACTCTCACAAATTATTAATCTCTAACGGATTCCAAAGAAGCACAATGACCAACTTAATCCAAAGGGAGTCACCTGCGAAGAACCAAGACACAGAAGAGGACAACGGCATCACCCTCCTCCCTTACATCAAAGGCACCACAGATAAAATCAGCAAAATTCTTCACAAACACAACATCAAGACAACCTTCTGCCCTGACCAAAAAATAGCAAACATCTTAAGAAACCCCAAAGACAAATCCAGCTAGAAAACCAAGGAGTCTATGAAATACCATGCAAGATCTGCCCAGCCACATACGTTGGACAAACTAATAGGAGAATAAATACATGCATTGCAGAACACAAAAACACAGTCAGAAAAGAAGAAAAAACTTCCTCCCTTTTCCAGCACCTTAAAACAACAGGACATGAAATTGACTTTGAAGGAACCAAATTGATCTCCAAAACTGAACACTTCAGCAAGAGAATAATTATGGAAGCCATCGAAATAGAGAAACGCCCCCATAACATGAATAAACGTGACGATACCTCCTGCCTACCAGACACCTGGAAATTAGCCCTAGTCAACAAACAAGCCCCAGCCACAAACATTGACACCAGACCCAGGATAACACATGATGCCACCACCAATCATCCTCACCAGATTCAAACCCAATCTCATCCCATAGACAAAATGCAACCACCGTCCAGAGGCCAGACTACAGTGGCATTGCCAGCTGCTGCGCCCTCCTCTGATCCCCATACAAAGCAAACTAACACATGCCATGAACACATGACAAATCCTCAGAATAGGAGCCAAACCAAAGCCCAGGATGTTTGAATCTGGTGAGGATGATTGGTGATGGTGTCATGTGTTATCTTGGGTCCGGTGTTAATCTTCGTGGCTGGGACTCTTCTGTTGACTAGGGCTAGTTTCCAGATGTCTGGTAGGCGGGAGGTATTGTCGTGTTTATTTATGTTATGGGGGTGTTTCTCTATTTCAATGGCTTCCATGATTATTCTCTTGTTGAAGTGTTCAGTTTTGGAGATTAATTTGGTTCCTTCAAAGTCAATTTCGTGTCCTGTTGTTTTAAGGTGCTGGAAAAGGGAGGAAGTTTTTTCTTCTTTTCTGATTGCATTCTTGTGTTCTGCAATGCATGCATTTATTCTCCTACCTGTGAAAAATCTACGAAATTTGTTTTCTGAGGTTTTCACGGGTGTTTGTATGTAGGTCTTTGGTTATTCAGGTTTTGTCCCACGTAAAATTGGAAGTGTCTTGGCGACATTTCGAAGACTCATTCATCATCTTCAGACTGGTGATTTCAGCTTTGTGCTTTTAGGAGCAATGTGTGATTGCAGCTGTTTCTTCCTTTTAACTGCTAGTGGCGGTGTGAACTGATTGGGTGGGGCTTGGCTGTGTTCTGATTGGTCGGGGGCTTGGCTATGCTCTGATTGGATGGGGGGTTGGCTGTGCTCTGATTGGATGGGGGTGTGTTCTGTTTGGGTGGGGGCTTGGTTGTGCTCGGGTTAGTCTGAGTTGCAGGGGGATTTGAGCTGGTGAGTTGCTTTGCTGTTGTTTGGCTTCACGTTCATAGTTGTGCCACATCTTCATGGTGGGTGTCAGTCTGCTTCATGTATAGATTGGAGGGGTTTAAAGTGGCTAATGATGCAGCTGCAGTCTGGCTTCTGGTCCATGGTCGTGCCTCATCATCGGTGTGGGTTTGAGTCTGCTTTCTGCGTGGATGTGTGGTGGTGACATCCTCCTGAGTGTGGGTCTGGTGTCATTCCTTGTGTTAGGGACTCGTCTGTCAATAAGGGCAGGTTTCCAAATGGTTGGTAGGTAGGAGGTACCATCTCGTTTATTCATGCTGTGTGGGCGTTTTTCTATCTTGATGGCTTCTCTGATTATTCTGTTGTTAAAGTGTTCAGTTTTGGCGATAGTTCTGGTCTTTTTAAAGTCAATTTCATGTCCTATGGCTTTATGTGTTGGACCAGGGAAGAAGTTGGTTCCTCTTTTCTGACTGAGTTCTTGTGTTCTTCAATGCGTCCACTTATTCTTCTGTTGGTTTGTCCGATGTATGTGGTGGGGCAGGCGGTGCATGGGATTTCATATGCACCTTGATTTTTTAACTCAATTTTGTCTTTGGCGTTTCTTAGGATGGTGGATATTTTTTGGTTTGTGCAGAATGATGTCTTGATGTTGTGATTTGTCTTAATGTCTTGATGTTTGTGGAGGATCTTACTGATTCTGTCTGTGGTGCCTTTTATGTATGGGAGGATGGCTTTGCCATTTTCTTGTTCTCTGTCTTGGATTTTAGTGGGGGTTTCTTTTTGGATTAGGTTGGTAATCTTATTTCTTTGGAATCCATTGTATGTTCATGAGAGTGTGTAGTTCGGTTTTTAGGTGTTGTTCGTCAGCTAAGCGTTTTGTTCTGGAGACGAGTGTCTTGCCTATGGGGTTGATCTGTGCTGGGTGGTGGTGTGAGAGTGCGTGCAGATAGCGGTTTGTGTGTGTTTTCTTCTGGTAAATGGTGTGTCTTAGGGAGCCATTGGATTTTCTGTAGACTAAGACATCCAGGAAGGGAAGTTGGTTGTTAACTTCTGTTTCCATGGTGAACTGTATTTTGGAGTGTAGGCTGTTGAGGCATGTGAGGAAGTTGTCCAGTTTTTCTTTCCTGTGTGGCCAGATTATGAAGGTGTCATCTATGTATCTAAGGTAGAATTTGGGTTTGTGATCAGATTTTTCTAGAGCTTGGATTTCAAAGTGTTCCATGTAGAGGTTTGCAATGACGGGTGACAGGTGACAGCTATCCAAAACAAATATAACCTCCCCCCCCCCAAACACATCCTAGATCTGACCAATCACTGCCTATCCAACACATACTTCATCTATAATGGACAAAAATATAAACAAATAGAAGGAGCACCCATGGGATCACCCCTCTCACCTGTCATTGCAAACCTCTATAATTTGATTGTCCAGGCTTGTTCTGAAAAAGTGCACTAATAGACACTTTGGCAAAGGAGGTAGCCTCCCAATGACTCTCCTAAATTCATGGATGTGCTCTTTAATGGGATGGCCCCTCTGCTTTAGATAGCTGAGCTCATCCTCTGCATACAGGTCTTTCTCTGCCTCCTCGAATCTGGCCTCTAGCACTCGTAGGAAGTCCTCTACATCTTGCAGTTGGGGGGCTCTCCTCTTGTGGAAGGCTGCTAGCCATTCCCTTGTTTCCCCCTCTAGCCCCTCTGTGATGGTATTCACCATGGCTCTGGGGGGTGGGTAGAGGTGTCCATAATATTCTAGGTGGATCTCAGCTGAGTCAAGGAATAGAGCTAGCTGGTCTGAGTCCCTATCAAACTTTCCTCTGAACTGTGGCAGTTCATTCAGCACTGCTCCTCTCTTCCCTTGTTGGCCTCTGTATGCTTGCATTTGATGTAACTGGCCCTCTTCCTCAGCTCTACTTTAGAGGGAGAAAGGGGTTTGTCTGCCTTGGGCCTGCCTGGTTATGGCCTCCTTCTGATTGGTGGAGAAGGGGGGCTGTGCTCCTGTCTCCTCACTTCAAAGGGATCCACTGCTCCTCCCCTCTCCTTTGGCCAGTATGATGGCCCCTCATCAGGAAGATGGCTTGGTCAAATTCCTCCCAATGGCTGCTCTCTGGAACTCGCCAGGGACTTTGGGAGCCTGGCTTGTTTCCAGTCCAACCTCCACTTCACTCTTCCCAGCTCGCTCAGGGGCTTCCCCTTTTCCCAGGCATTGGGGTGGAGGAACTCAACCTCAGCTGCCTTAGGGATTAACTCCCACCAATATATATATATATATATATTAATATTTTTGCTGATAATTCTATAGAATTATCAGCAAAAATATTAAAAAAAACATAGAAAAATAGCTTGTCGGCTATATGATACTGTCTGGATGGCCCATGAGATTGGGCTGAAAGGCAAAAATTGGAGATTTGTGATATCTCCTCCATTCGTGGTAATCCAGAATGACTCAATACAACACACACACACACACACACACACACACACACACACACACACACACACACACACACACACACACACACATATATATATATATATATATATATATATATATATATATATATATATATATATATTTATATTTGTTTTCTGAGGTTTTCGCGGGTGTTTGTATGTAGGTCTTTGGTTATTCGGGTCTTCTCCCGTGTAGAATTGGAAGTATCTTGGCGACGTTTCGACGAAGTCTCATTCGTCATCTTCAGGCTGGTGTTCTCGGCTTCGTTCTTCTAGGAGTAATGTGAGATTGCAGCTGTCTCTTCCTTTTAACTGCTAGTGGGGATGTGAGCTGATTGGGTGGGAGCTTGGCTGTGTTCTGATTGGGTGGAGGTGTGTTCTGATTGGTTAGGGGCTTGGCTGTGCTCTGATTAGATGGGGGGTTGGTTGTGCTCTGATTGGCTGGGGGTGTGTTCTGTTTGGGTGGGGGCTTGGTTGTGCTCAGCTTAGTCTGAGTTGCAGGAGGATTTGAGCTGGTGAGCTGCGTTGTTGTTGTTTGGCTTCGTGTTAGTGGTCGTGAGAGCTTTTCATGGAGGGTGTTGGTCTGATTCATGTATGGATTGGAGGGGTTAAAAGTGGCTAATGATGCAGCTGCAGTCTGTTCTGGCCCCGTGCCCAGAAAGAACCCCCCCTCAGACACCCAGAGGCTAAGGAACAGGCAGGCAACCAAATGAGATGATAACAAAATGACGGCAGCACTCCGCAGTTGCTTGCCAACGTGTTTATTAAACAGTCCGTCACATACACACCACAGCTAAGACGCCGGGCCGATTCAACACCGGGATCCACGTATCTTTGTTTTTGTTCGTCACAAAGATATGCCTACGATCCCTCTTCTTATATAGTCTAGTAAGAGGCGTGGTCCACCAGCTAATCACGACCACGCCTTTTCCTCTGCTGGGCTCTCCTGTCTCTCTGACGCTGGCGACGGTCCAACCAAAACTCGCTTCCCTCGTCAATGTCCTCCTGTGGCTGCGGGGATGAGCTTGGCTCTGGGCCTATCTCCTGCCCTTCGGTGTCCTCCGGAGGCATTGCCAGAGAGGAGAGTCCTGGAGAAGGAGGCCTTGCCAACTCCTCTCCCTCACTCTCAGAGTCCTCCCCTGCTGATGACGCAGGCTCAGGCAACGGAGCCACAACACGGTCTGGCTTCTGGTCCTTGGTTGTGCCTCATTATCAGTGTGGGTTTGAGTCTGCTTTCTGAGTGGATGTGTGGTGGTGACATCCTGTGTGGCTCTTGTGAATGTGGGTCTGGTGTCATTCATCGTGTTAGGTACTCGTTTGTCAATAAGGGCGGGTTTCCAAACTTCTTCCCTGGTCCAACACTTTAAAGCCACAGGACATGAAATTGACTTTAAAAAGACCAGAACTATCGCCAAAACTGAACACTTTAATGACAGAATAATCAGAGAAGCCATCGAGATAGAAAAACACCCACACAGCATGAACAAACGAGACGATACCTCCCGCCTGCCAGCCATTTGGAACCCCAAATAGTCTGCACAGCTTGTCCAAAAATGAACAGTAAGCTAAAGTTTCTTTTATTATTAATTCAATACATTTCCATTTCTTGCTTACCTACTCCACAGCTTAGGTGGCTACCAAGATCAAATGCAAACTTTTCATTAAACATAAAAGCCAGTAAATCAATATACCATACACACACACACACACACACACACACACACACATATGGGATAAAAGTGTGGCTAACTGATGAGGGCTTATAAGCTCAAAATAGATCTATCTTAGTCTCCTTAGTCTTCCAATGGGCAGCAGAGAGTTTGCTGGCTGCCAGAAAAAGAAAAAGAAAAGCCTAGAAACTAGTGGATTGTGATTTCACTGAACTAGGGCTCCATAAAAGTCTTGGTTTACGTAGGAAGAACCTGGCTAAAGAGAATTACACATAAAGTTTATGAAAAGGAAAGAAAACAAATACTGTATCTTTACAGGGAGGATACATGGGATAAAGGTGTGGCTAACTGATGAGGGCTTATAAACCTGAAATAGATCTATCTTAGTCTCTTTAGTCTCCCAATGGGCAGCAGAGGGTTTGCTGGCTGCCAGAAGGAAAAAAAAGTCTAGAAACTAGTGGGTTGTGATAATCCAAATTAATTTTGGATTGGATAGTTCAGCAGACTAATGCATTGTAATTTAACTCCAGCTGTCTTCAATTAGTAAATTAGAATCTCACCAGGCTCAAGGTTGACTCAGCCTTCCATCCTTTCTAAGGTAGGTAAATTGAGGACCCAGTTTGTGGGGGCAATAAGCTGACTTTGTAAAAATATACAAAAGTATGAAGGCTATTGCTTAACGCATTGTAAGCCGCCCTGAGTCTCCGGAGAAGGGTGGCATATAAATCAGATTTTTTTAAAAAATGGAATAAAATACATCCTTGCCTGCCAGATGTAGACTTATTTAAAACTGTAGACAGTTCAAAGGTCTAAGAACTGTAACTGAAAGCAGTAACTATTAAAGATGTCTCCAGTTTGTACAGTACAGATAGCTGAGTTCTCATGACATGCAGTTAAAGATTTAGTAACTACCAGTAATAAAGTAGTCAATTAATACCTGCTAGGCTGGGTCAGATTCAAAAATTATTAGTCTTTTTATTATTTGGATGTTGCACACAGCAGTTTGATTCTGACCGGCTCAAGGTTGACTCAGTCTTCCATTCTTCTGAGGTCAGTAAAATGAGGACCCAGATTGTTGGGGGCAACTGCTTAGAGGGGGGTGGAAAGCTCTGTGAAGTGGTCTATAAGCCTAAGTGCTATTGTTATTCTATAGATCCTCCATTCAGAAGACTTTGAATGAAGTAATTGATTTCTGCAAGCCAGCAACAGAATCGGTTGCAGGAACTGGGTATGTCTAGTCTAGTGAAAAGAAGGATAAAGGGTGATTTAATAGCAGCATTCCAGTATTTGAGGGGCTGTCACAAAGAAGAGGTGGTCCAACTATTCTCCAAAACACCAGAGGGTTAGGGTTAGACATTTGTCTGAAATTGTACAGGGACTCCTCATCTATGTTCAAACAACATTTTAGTTCATCCCCAATAAAGAAAACTCTGTTGTTCCCAAAGCAAATGGAAGAACCTGACTTTCTTTTGGTCAATATATGCCATTTGTGTCATTATTAACTGACACAATTGGTGTCATTTGCCATTATTTGTTCGTCTGTTCAGTTTTGATGGCTGCCCATCTCACTCAATGACCTTACCTCATTTCTATAATTGCACCAATGGCATCAATTATCCAAGTGATACAAATTAACACAAATGAAACAAATAACATCAACTATATGGCTTTGATGGACACTTCAATGCCAGAGAAACAACTTTTCTCCCCATTAAGCTTGTAAAATTGAGGGTTTTGTTGCATGAAGAAAATAAGGAATGTTATAGACCATGCTGCCTGCATATTCAAATGTTCAAATATTCAAAAATGTTGAAATAATTTGAAACTTCAAAGTTACAATACAAAAGAGAATTCTTAAATAAAATAATGTGCCATTGGCATATGACATGGGAAAAACTTTCTAGAATGTATAAAGGAACTGCAAAGGGTCATTTTATCATGCCTGGTGGAATGTTTCCTGAAGAAAAGAAAAAAAATGAACTTGTGATTTATAAGTTTGATTTTTAGAAAAAGTATAAAATATGGCAAGAAAGAAATTGTGATGTACCCTCAGAGAGAGAAGGTAAAATATAAATGCATTCACACCTGTTATAAAAAGAAGCAGAAACTGCTGCTTTATATTTTTATCTTTTCCTTTTCTTTCTTTTGTTTTATTTCTTATTTATTTAACTACCACTTTTCTTTATTTTTCCTTTCTATAAATTTGTATGATTTTTATTCTAAAAAATCTTCAATAAAAATATTATTATTAATAAGAATGTTAACCCCCAGAGTGTGTCACATGAGAAAAATCTAATCTTTTAACTATCTGGGCTTCAAATTATGTGGTTTTTATACGGGTATTCATATGGGAATACTGCTGCTCTTCTTTGTGACAGCCCCTCAAATACTGGAGCACATTTCTTCAACTACATCCAAAATTATCTGAAATGCGTAAAGCAGAGCAACCTGCTTTACCTCAAGAAACAAGACTGCCTGCAATTTAGTCTCTCTTGCTTGTCAAAAGCAACTGCTCAAAAAAATAACACATCCGGTTGATTGTTAATTCCTGTTTATCAGCAACAAGATTATCTATTTCTAAAGCAGTTGGCCAATTATCAATACTTACATCATACAAAATGATAAGCAGCCCAACACTGAACAGATGTTTTGGCAGTTTTGATAGGAGATTTATTTATCTATATCATCTCTCTCTCTCTCTCTCTCTCTATCTCTATGACCGGTCGCAGTCTGTGTTGACGGGGGGCAGAGGTCGACCCCGAGGCCCCTCATATGTGGGGTGCCGCAAGGGTCGGTCCTCTCATCCCTCCTGTTCAACATTTATGTGAAGCCGCTGGGCGAGATCATCCATGGTTTTGGGGTGAAGTACCACCAGTACGCTGATGACACCCAGCTGTACATCTCCACCCTGAATCACCCCAACGATGCCCTTGAAGTGATGTCCCAGTGACCTGGAGGCCGTGCGGATCTGGATGGGGAGAAACAGGTTCAGGCTCAACCCATCCAAGACTGAGTGGCTGTGGTTTCTGACGTCCCGATATAGTCAATTATCTATAGTATAGATATAGATATAGTCAGTTATCTATAGTATAGATATAGATATAGATATAGATATAGATATAGATATAGATATAGATATAGTCAATTATAGCCATCACTGACTATTGGGGCGAAACATTGGCCCCCATGGAGAGGGCTCGCAATTTGGACGTCCTCCTGGATTCATGGCTGTCTTTAGAAGGGCATTTGACGGACGTGACCAGGAGGATTTTTCATCAGGTTCACCTGAACCGCCAGTTGCATCCCTTTCTGGATCAGGACTCTCTATGTACAGTCACTCATGCCCTCGTCACTTCCCGTCTGGAGTATTGTAACACTCTCTACATGTGGCTCTTGAGGAGCACCCAGAGGCTCCAACTGGCGCAGAGTGTGGCCGCGTGGGTAGTAATGGGAGTGACATGGCATTCTCACGTAACACCACTCCTGCATGAGCTGCACTGGCTCCCGGTGGTCTTCTGGGTGCGCTTCAAGGTTTTGATTACCACCTTTAAAGCACTCCATGGCTTAGGACCTGGTTATCTACGGGACCACCTACTACCACCAATAACCTCCCACCGGCCGGTACGTTCTCATAGAGAGGGGCTCCTCCGGGTGCTGTCGGCCAAACAATGTCAACTGGTGGGCCCCAGGGGGAGAGCCTTCTCTGTGGGGGCACCTACTATCTGGAATGGGCTCCCCCCAGAGATACGGAGGATCCTGGATCTGCGCACCTTCTTCCACGCTCTCAAGACTCTTTTATTTCACCAGGTGAGCCTGGCCTAATCTTTTTCCCTCTTTCAATATGTAAATTTTAAATTGGTTTTAAATTATTGGCATGTTTTAATTTGTTTGGGCCAAAGTGTTTAATTCGGTTTTATGCTACTTTTTAAATTTTGTATTTATGTATTTTATTGTTTGGCTGTTCACCGCCCTGAGTTCTTCGGGAGTAGGGCGGTATATAAATCAAATAAAATGAAAATGAAAATGAAAATATATCTATCTATATGTGTGCGGTTGGGTGTTTGTATGTGTGTGCACGCGCTTAATTTAAACCAGCAAATCATACCTATCTTACTGTAGTACAATGAAATGAAAAGTCACAACTGATGAAGCTTCTTGGATGAGAAGCAAAATGTCTTCTTCTTCCTCCTCAAAAAACAGTCCAGTTGCCTTTTTAAATAAAGCACTTTTGAGACAACTATGACCTGGATGACTGAGAATCTGTCCATAGACAATGAAATGAAAACTTTTCATCCCATTTTTCTCTTGAATTAAGTTTCATTGAACTCAATGAAAGTTTTGCAGAAAACAGTTCTGTCAATTTATGCATGAATCTTCAGATGTTCGGAGTTATATGCCAGTAATATTGCCAAAATTTACATCTATAAGGTTACAAATTAATCTCCGGTTTTAAAATCTTCACTGACTTTTGCAGCAATAGATTTTAATGCAATGCATATGGAAGAACTCAAATTAAAATAGACTAATTTAGCCTATTACACCCATAGGTATCTGCAGTAGCCATTAATGGGATTATGGGTTAGAAAGACATCTTTCCCAACCGAAGGATCATATGGCCACAAAAGAATTATTTTTATCTAACTCACACTTAGACTTAGACTTAGAATAACTTTATTGTCACTTTGCATGTACACTGATCGGCATACATTAAAATGAAATTTCGTTGCATGGAGCTCTCAAAGGGTCTCCACCTCCAATATACCCTACATAAACATGACAAAATAAATACATACATACATACATACATACATACATACATACATACATACATACAGATTTATGCATATACCCACATATATTATATGACATGGAGAAACAACACAGTCTAGTCACTTGTCAATCATGTGAAAGAATATACTGTAGATCTAGATATATTGTATATCTAGAGTCTTCCATGTACATATTGTGGGAACTGTGTTCTAACCAGAAACCATGGTACCTTTAAACTCACAAGGACAAAAAAAATATCTCTGACTCCTTTTTAGAATCTAATTTATCTTGCTCACAAAACCACACACATCCTGAAGACTACAATAGAGCCGCCCCAGAAAGAAATGTCACGACAATCTCCAAAACTCCTTCACAATGAACAGGAGCCCCCATGTTCAAATGCAAAGTACAGATAGGAAGGTACACTTATTGTATCTATAAATCTGTCATGTTTTATGTGCAATTTTATTTGAAGCAAAAGAACTGGTTGGTGTACACCTATAGGGAAAGCAAGATCCTGAATTCTGTAATAGTTACACAGAGACACAAATCCCTGCAATTCACTAGCACATCAAGAAAAATGGCTCTACCTTACCTTTTTGTGCTTAATTTTTATTTACAGGGTCTTGTTCAATGGTGGGATTCTTTTTTTTTTTAATTAAAAAAAGGAGGTTTCCAAAGTATCCACCCATGAAATCTGGTTATTATTTATTTAATCAAATTCATATAGCCACCCACCTCACAGGCAGCATACAATAATAAAAAATAATGCATACATAAAAACAGTGATTTAAACTGTTATAATGATGTCAGTTTTAGAATAAACGGCGGAAAGCTTACAAAAAACTCATACTTCATTATTATGATTTCCCCAAATTTGCTAACAATGAAGAGACAATATATTTCACCCCAAAGTCTAAAAACAAATCGGGATATTTTTAAAAATCTTTCAGTGGGATTTATGTAAAATGATATTCTTTTTTTAAAAAATCCACCTTTCCATATATATTCAATACAAGAATGCTTTCAAAGGTTTGGTGGTCTCCAAACCTTCAAGAAGGCTAAGCAGATTAGTTACTGAAGTAATGTTACAAAGGCTGTCAAGGGCAAAGGATCAGCCCCATAGTTACGTTGCAGTTCAAAGATTTAATGCTCAAAAGTCTATACACAAGTCTCAGGTCAACTGAAGTTCAATATTAAATTGATGCCAGATAAGAGTCAACAGAATTCAAGAAGAGTTGAACTAGGACTGTGATAGTGAGCCTACAGCACATGTGCTGGAAGTGGCATGCAGAGCCATCTCTCTGGGCATGCGAGCCATCGCCCATTGCTCGACTAGGTTCTGGCACGCTGACCAGCTGGTCTTCACATGCATGGGAGTACCGGAAACTGGAAGAACAGCTGCATGCACACCAACCACTTGGTCATCCGGTTTCTGGTGCACATGGACACGTGAAGAGCAGCTGGCCAGTGCACATGCATGTGCTGGAAATAGAAAGATTATCTTCCTGGGTGGCTGCTCTTCCAGTTTCTGACACACACACATGCTCCTGTTTCAGCACTTGGTGCCAAAAAAGTTCGCCAACACTGAAATAGGACCATTTGTGGCAATGTAATGACTCTAAGATGATGATGCACTTAACTCTACCCTCCGGCTCTGTTTGCTCTCCTTCTACATTGAATTGTTCAGTACAGCAAAACTATCCTGCTACTTTATATTGCTGTAATTTCATGAGTAGTGATTCAAAATATCCAATATGCACATAAAACATGCTGTTGAAAGTCAGTGCCCCTTCCTTCATTATTGTGATGCCAATCCAGAGATAGGTAGCACTTCTCACTTGCCACATGAAGTGTTGGGCTAAGGCAAGAGGAGAGGGCATTTCGTACAGAATGTTTCATTTCAAACTTAGAACGAAGCAACCCCCATTGCAAGGCACTCTGTTTAAGTGGCTCAAGTTATCTCTGGCCCATTAAAGCAAACATTGCTAATCTGGGAACATTTAGTCCCAGCCTTGAAACGATGCTCTAAGGACCCACGTTGGTTTCAGTCACTGAACACTTAAAGCAAGTGTTGCTGTTTGGATGGCAGAACAGCCTGTTTTTTCACCTACACTCAGAACGACCATAATACAGAACACATCATCCATTCATTCATTCTCCCAAGGTCAGAATAAAATAACAAAGATTATTCTGCCCTTGAAAGAAATCTCTTGAAATCCAACAGCTTTTCTTTGAATCAAGGAACAGAGACAATGTCTGCTTCAAAGTATTTTGAGCTTGAAGTTCATAATGTACAGCATAATCATATGCTGACAATAACCATAACTGGACACCAATGCATAATAATCCATAAAATGTGTGTGTTTGCATCAGCAGTGATTACAGTAATCTTAACAGATGTAGAGAACGGGGAATCAAATAAAAGATAAGATCAATGCTTTAACATCAGTTTGGGAGTCAATTCTCTCTCTCTCTCTCTCTCTCTCTCTTTAAATTTTAAAACAAAACTTTATTAAATTTTAAAAGTATTTAAAATATACAAATTTCTCTTATTCATAAAATTACATATACAGTACACCACTCCACCTGCAAATTGATTATTTATAGTTATATATACACATTAAATACAAACAGCGACTTATTACCTATTCTATCTATCTGACAGTGCTGTTTTTAATTATATTGATTTCTCCTGAATTTTGTCTTTACCCTTTTTCCCCCTCCTTTGATTTGTCCGCTGGTACCATCTATTCCATACTGTAAAATATTTTGAGTCTTCCTTATCCTTTAATTCTAAGGTTAATTTGTCCATTTCTGCACATGAGTAAATTTTTTGCATTAATTCCTGATCAGTTGGCAAACGATCTGTTTTCCACAGTCGTTCTATTGCTAGTCTAGCCACCGTAATTATGTGTAGTGTTAAATAGAGTCAATTCTCATAAAAAGCATTGACAAGAATATTATTATAAGACTATAATAGTTCATTTATTGTTTTAGTGGAATGGTTATTAGCATCCTGACACTATAACTAGTTTACTACCTTAATACATTTAGACATCCCCTGATAATAAGCCCAATCGGGCTTTTGAGTGCATGGTAATAAGGCCAAATACTTATTTCAGGGTTCAAAAAAATATAAGACAGGGTCTTATTTTCGGGAAAACATGGTATATATCCTACCAAGAACACAGGGATCTTTAATATTCTCTTATCACTACAAGCTTGGATTACTCTCATGTCCCCAACTTCAGGATGCCTTGGGGAACTCTCTAGAAAAGATTCATTAGTTGTTACATATCTTAGTGTCCAGCTAACTGGCAAGGGATTAATTGCCTATCACACATTAACAATAGCCCTTAAACTTATATACCGCTTCACAGTGCTTTACAGCCCTCTCTAAGCAGTTTACAGAGTCAGCCTATTGCCCCCCAAAATTTGGGTTCCTCATTTTACTTCGGAAGGATGGAAGGCTGAGTCAACCCTGAGTCAGTCAGGATCGAACTCCTGGCAGTGGGCAGAATTAACCTGCAGTATTGCATTCTGACCACTGCACCACCACGGCTCTTAGTTTATATAAGTCTAAGTACTATTACTATCTAAACAAAGATTTTTTTTTATCCTGTTTCTGTTGGGATCTTAGACTTAGGCTTTGAGTCTTGAATTTCACCAAGAATTCAAAATGCCTAACTCAGCCTCCAAAACTTTAGATGTCTTGCACTGAATATCTCAAGATCACCTCCTCCAAATAAAATCGATCCATGCAAGGAGTTTCTCAGAGAAGAGCTGTTTCTTATTCTGCTTGCACATCAGGTAAGGTCAAGAAGGTGAGGTCAAACCATAGTCTTTTTTTGTAAGAAGAGCCTCAATTTGGAAATTAGATTGGGCCCCCCAAGGAAATAGCTTTCCAAAAACTGAGTTTTTTTCAATCAATATTCTGTGCATTTCTATAGAAATTGTGAGTTTATTTACAATTTTACAACAATTTAGTGTTTTTGTATCTAGGACAATTTGCATTCTGTGATTAATTTCCTATAGAAGTTTTAATCAATGATAAGTTTTGCTGTTTTAAACCATCTTGAGTCTGATTAAATTTGGACAGGGAAGAAATGCAGTAATATAAATAAATAAACAAACAGATTAGATCTATCTACCTACCTACCTACCTAACTAACTAACTAGCTATCATATCTATATCTATCTATCCATCCATCCATCTATTATCCATCCATCTATTATCCATCCATCTATCTATCTATCTATCTATCTATCTATCTATCTATCTATCTATCTATCTATCATCTAGCTATTTAATGTATATGCTGCTCTCTTGCTATTGAAGCAACTTGTTAGACAATGCATGGAAAATGTCAATTCACTTTTCATGAAAGGATAGCAAAATAACAAAATATTATCTTTAAAGGAAAATCTTTCAAAACCTGGATTTATGAATCAAAAGTCCCTAATCTAATATACTACAGTAAAATGTCAGTGTTAATAACCACCATGTAACAGATGCTGGACACAACAGTCAATATTTCCATTCAAATAACCCTCAACAATAGAACTCCATTGAATATAAAGCAGTCCTAAGAAGTAATAACATTATTATTATAAGCCTAAGAAATAATCTGCAATGGTCATTCCAAAATGATTCCAGTATACAAATTATATTTCAATCGATCAACAATATTTGCATAATGACATCTTGACCCAGATAAATGCAAAAATAATAATTGATATTTAGCAGACACTCAGAAATGAACATCTCCCCCCCAAAATTATCCATTGTATCAATGCTGTCTTACATGTTGCTTAATAACAGGGTTTTTGTTTGGAAAAAAAATCCTGAATGTTTGGATTTGCATAAACATGAGGATAAGTGTTATTGCCAGACCATAGATAACAGTAGGAGTACTATCAATCCAATTTGTATTCCATTGCCTGAAAGACCAGACGATGTAGTAGCTGAATAACAGAATAACAGAGTTGGAAGGGAAGTCCAACCCCCTGCTCATTCAGGAGAGCCTATACCAGTGATGGTTAGCCTTTTTGACACCGAGTGCTGAACCTGGAGAGTGCGTGTGTCGGAGCATTGGAACCTGGAAGGGACAGGTTCGTATGCACAATGGAACCTAGAGGAGCAGCTGGTGACAGCATGCTTGCCCACAGAGAGGGCTCTGCGTGCCACCTCTGGCACGTGTGCCATAGGTTCGACATCACGGCCCTAGACCATTTCAGACAAATGGTTGTCCAGTCACTTCTTGAAAACCTTTACCTTTAAAGGAGGAAGAATGGATAAGATACAGATTAACAGAGTTGGAAGGTAGGTCATGTAGTCCAGAAGCAGACCCTACACCATTTTTGACAGATGGCATTCCAGTCTCTTTCTGAAAGCTTCCAGGGATGAAGCTGCCACAACTTCTGAACGCAACTTCTGTTCCATCGATTGATTATTCTCACTGTCAGGAAATTCCTCCTTATTTCTGAATCTCTCCTTGATCAGTTTCCATCCATTCTTCCTTGTCTGGCCGTCAGGTGCTTTGGAAAATAGCTTGACCCTCTTCCTCCTCTCTGGGGCAGCCCCTCAAATATTGGAAGATGCTCTCCTGTCTCCTCTGTCCTTCTCTTCCCTAGACTAGACATACCCCAACTCCTGCAATCATTCATCGTCTGTTTGAGCCTCGAGTCCCCTAATCATCTTGGTTGCTCTTTGTCTCAACATCTTTTTTTATATTGTGGCAGCCAAAACTGAAAGCACCCTCATCTTAGCATGTCAATCACTTATTGGTCTATGAGAAGGAAACATTGTCCGTCTCTGTGAGTGTTGATTCTAAAGTCAGAATCTGTTTCTTTTTAATGTAGTCAACTCAATTATTGTATCGATTCCACATCTCCTAATATCAAAAAGGAAACAAAACAGCATATGATTTGTTCCTTTCAGTACAACTTTCCAGTACAACTTTCAAAGTAAATACAGAGAAGTGGAGAAAATAAACAGTTGCTAAGCTGTTCCATCCTAGCAGAAGTTTAAAAAAAAAATGCAAGGTTTGCACTTCTTCAGAGTGTTACATCATCATAAAAGCATGGCCAAATCAAACTTCAGCTTCCCATTGCTCATTTCCTCTCTTGTGTTTGGAAAGCTAAATGCACTTGTATTTCTAAGCAGCGGCATAATTGCTTATAGTAAAATACAACTTGGCAATAATTTACATCCTAAGATTGCAAACACTTATGTGCGGCCATAAACTTCCTGGCTTGGTCAGCTAATGCAAGCTTCCCCATTGCTCCGATTTTGCATAGGAAATTGCTGTTTGAAATTGTAACATATTTGTTCAAAGAAGGCTAAAAGGAGCCGTATGTATATTCAGTGGAGTGGGATTTTTATTTTTATTTTAATCAGCGCAGTACATATTCCCATTTTCACTTTCCTGCTCACAAATGCTTTCATGACAAACAAGACAAAATCCCCCTCCAGTTGATCTGGATGCAAAAATTTAATTTGTGATTTATTTGGAGAAAGGATTTTATTTTTGCCAAGCTTTGTAACCAGAGCTCAAGCTGAGACCACAGTCAGGTTTGCAAAACAACAGAAGTATATCATAAGTTACAGATGAATTGTTACTTTCAGCAAAAATTATCCTTTGCATCAGCAGTCAGCAATGCCACAGTTTCATAAGATAAGTCTCGAGCCATCCACAACAAGGCATCAAAAAAATTCATTAAGAAGAACCTCAGAGCAGCTTTATCGAGAACATAATCTCGGAAACTAGAAGTTCGAAGAAGAAAATGAGAGAATTGATTTAACACATATTCAGACAGGGTATTGGACTTCTGGATATCTTTTCCTCTAGATCAGGGCTTCACAAACTTTCTGCATTGAATAAATGCTAGAAAACAGAGGGACTGACCAGGGGTGGGTTCTACTTACTTTTACTACCAGTTTGCCTTGTGCCCATGCTCACATGCTCAATTTGCTCACATGCATGCTCTTCTGAGCATGCACAGATCACTTATGATGACATCCGGGTCAGTGGGTGGAGCCTCCTGCCGGTTTGACTACCAATTCTATAGAACCGGTCTGAACAGGGGAAACCCACCACTGGGACCAACCAATTAAACAACATTCTGTCCTTAAATTTCTCCACTTGGAGTCCATTATTCCCCCTCCCCCCCCACACACACAAATCAAATCATCTTCCTTAATGGCATTTATGGCTTCTCATCTTCTCCTTTTAAAAAGATGGAATCCCAGTTTAAGTCTTGTTTTACTATATGAGGGAAATGGCTGAAGTGAAGAATGAGATCTGATCTGGCCAGAAAACCATGGGGCTCTTCAAAGATGGACTACATACTAATGGAGGAGACTGAAAAATCTATAAAGGAGAATTTTTGTAGCTCAGGGTTGAAATGAAGAGTTCTCTGTGTTTTTTGAACTTGGTTGTTTGCTTGAAGACGGTTCATTACCCAACTAGTTAACATCATCAGTGATAGTAGGGAGTGGGAAAGACTGATAATTGCACTGAGATATGTAATTGGTATTTTGAAAGCCCACTGACAGCAGCACCATTTTGAAGGTGGATCTTCAAACTGAAAAAAATCACAAGTGTATGTGCTGAAGCTCCTTTTCTACTCAAGTTCTTGGGGTGGGGGAGGGGGAGAAATTCCTGGATTTTAGGAAGCCCCCAAGATGCTTCCTAAAATCCAGAAATCATCTAGCTGAATGCAACAGTTATCAGAATCTGACCAATCAAGCAAATATATTGAAAAACAAATTGGTTAGATTCTGATAATCATTGATAAATAATTGTTGATGTTTTCAAGGTTTTTCATATCAACCTTTGAAAGACTTTTGAAAACTCTTTAATTTCAGAACACATGCACAGACTTAACCAGTTTCAACTGGGAAACCATGACCATCCTAGACCTAGCCAAGTCCAAAAATGCTAGGGAATTCCTAGAAGTCTGACACTCAGATCAGCCATCAGCAGGCATGTAGAGATAAACAACAACTACATCAATGGTGGAATTCAATTTTTTTTACTAACAGTTCTGTGGGTGTGGCTTGGTGGGCATGGTGTGCTGTGGCTTGGTGGGCGTGGTTTGGTGGACGTGGCAGGGGAAGGATACTGCAAATCTCCATTCCCACCCCACTGGGGCCAACCAGAGATGGTATTTGCTGGTTCTCCAAACTACTCAAAATGTCCGCTACGGTTCTCCAGAACCTGCTGAATAGCACCCCTGATCTACATACTGTGCAAAAGAGAAAATCAACAAGCCAAAAAGGGAACAAAAAGACCGAAACACCTCCCCACCAGCAATTCAACACCCAGATGAGCAGAGATTAATCAAAAAGTAATCAATGTTCAGTCAAGGAACTGCCAAAGAAGCCAACAGCAAAAAGCCCAACCAAGGGGCCTCCAAGACCAACCACACCAACACCGACAGGGCAAGCCACTAGAATATAAACTGAGCACAAACCCACTCCTTATTAGTACTGATAATATTATGTAGTTGGGTTATGAAATGTCTGAAAGAAAACAACCAAGATCAGAGAACTTCGAGGATTCCTCAAAAATCTGAACGTTTGGACCAACAGCCTGTTTGAGCATTTGGCTTTGAATAAGAACAATTCTCTGATCATTCAGCACCAATCCTGGTTCCACTCCTTTTACTTATAAGGACTGCACCACCTACAGCAAGATGACCCATGTTTAAGAGTGCCAGAATTGGACAGGATTTATTATCTAGAACAACATACCTGCACTTGGCTATCTAGGCAATGTAGGTGAATTTCACAGCCATGGTCTATTTGAAACTGTGACAAAACAATTACAATGATCCATCACAAAGCAGTCCATTCACAACTTGAATTGTCAATTATTGCAGTATAAAAGATTGTTTGGATTGAAAGACAATACACTTTAATACAACATGGCGTAAACCCTGTGCTGGTAGGTCAAGAAAAAGAACTACTTTCAAATATTTTTAGAAGAATCTATCACATCAGAAGGCACCATTATCTGACTTTGGTGACCTAAAAAATAAATAAATATTGTAGTCTTGAGCTCAACTCAGGAAGATTTTATTTTTAGATTATATTAAATTACCTCTAGATTATAATCATCTCTATTAGGACTAGAGTAGCTGTATGGTGAAACAGGCAATAAATAAATTTAATAATCATAATTTAATTACTACTGTTCTGATCTCGCATCAGTTTAAAAAATAAGCAAAAAAGATAGTTCTCAATTTTTAAAATCTGGTCTGTTCGGCCCTAGAGTGAATTGAATGCACTAATATTGCAAATATATTTGTAATAGAAAACAGAGAGATTATTTGTATTAATAACTGGAAAACAAGTCCTTTTAACCATAAGAAACTTAATTAGATTAAAATAAGTAGGTTCAAAGAGTCATTTAGCCTAACTTTCTGTATCATTGGGGACTGACAAGGTACTTGCTCACTAGTGGTACCCAAATTCTTGTTAGATATTTTAGTAACAAAAATAAATTAAGATACCATTTAATTATAATTTTCCAGGTTATTAAGAAGAAGCCAGCATGCTACCAACAAGTATGCTAACAATTATACATAACACAATAGGAGTTTAAATTTAAACAAGAATTGTTCCATACACAACATACAGCATAGTAAATATAACCCCACACGCAGTCTGGTTTTTAAGGGCCCATGCATGCCCTTAAGTATTGTTAATAACAAATGTAAAATTCTTTTTATTATTATTTTGCCTTTGGCTTCTTTCTTTTAACTTTTTAGGCATTTTAACCTCTGTTAAATTTGCCTCATTTTCTCTTTTCGTTTCATCAATATACACACGCAACATGGCAATAGCAATAGCACTTAGACTTATATACCACTTCACAGTGCTTTAAAGCTCTCTCTAAGTGGTTTACAGAGTCAGCCTATTGCCCCCAACAATCTGGGTCCTCATTTTATGACCTTGGAAGGATGGAAGGTTGAGTCAATCTTGAGCTGGTTAGGATCGAACTGCCTGGCAGTCAGCAGAATTTGCCTGCAATATTGCATTCTAACCACTGAGCCACCAAGGCTCACACGCATTATCATATAGCCAATACTTTGATGTCAGTTACAGAAATTCTATTAAACTTTTGATAGAAAAAACCCAAATAATTTTATGCTTGTAATATTGGCACCCTAAATTGTAATTAATATCAATAGAATGTTTTATTGTTCTTTTTATTTTCTGTACTTTAATCTAAATAATGGAATATTTGTAATTTCTAGTCGTATTATATAAATATCACTTTACTGGTATAATGCAATCTATATAACAATATAATAAAAGGGGGGGGGGGAACCAAGCCAACAAATGAGGATATTTGGGCAGGGCGGTGGTATCCTAAATAAAGCTTTAAACTCTGCAAAACTATTTCCAGCTAAGAATACCTGTTTTATGAGAAGATGTATTTAAGATTGAATGTATCTGAAGAAATGGTTTGCAAAAAATATACATGTTCAGTAAAGGACGAAGAAGCATCACTTTCCTGTGCAATCTTTCCTTACTGTAAACATACAAGAAAAATGTTTTCAGAGCTTGCCTGTTTACTTGCAGACATTTCATTACCCATCTAGGTAACATTATCAGTGCTATCTAACTGTACTAGTAGGTATACAATGATGATGTTACCTAATTTGATAATGAAACAAGTAAACAACCAAGTTCAGAGAGCACAAAGGATCCCACAGTTCAACCCTGAGCTACAAATATTGTCTTCTTTATAGCTTGCAATGATATTCATACAAAACTGATGCTTCTTAGTATGCTTTTTTCTTTTTGCATCCCAGCCATTTTAAAGACTTTTGGCACAGCAACAGCCTTGCCAGCCTCCTGCCCGCCTTGCTTTCTCCTTCCATTCATGTTCTTGCAGCCCGCTTTCTCCCTGGCGGCCAGCCAAGAGAAGAAATAAAGATGGGGCAAAGATATTTCTCTGACAAATTGGCAGGTGGCAGAGAAACAGCAGAAAGCCAAAGGAAAAGAAAAGAAGCAGAGGAGCCAGCAATCTGCAAGACACGTGGATGAGTGTGCTTTGACCTTGAGTGTATGAATGGAGATGATCAATCCACCCACAATATAAATAATAAATGCTAATGCTAACTTTCCATAAATACCATCGTTTCTGATTTGCACATTGGATGGAAGGGAGGAGAAAAAAGGCCAAGTGAAGCGAATAAGACTTAAAACAGAAGGACTCTTTCAGTGATGCATTTGAATGCTGGGCTCAAATAGGAGCAATTCCAGCCTAAGGAAGGACCTTTCAGATGTTGCTTTGCCTCCCAGAGTTTTAAGCTAGTCCAACAGCCTGAAATTTCTGGAAACTCAAGTCTAATGCACAGGAAGAGTGCAAGGTTGGAGAAAACTCTTCCTGGACAAAGAGGCAGCAATTTGCAACTCCTTTATCTGCTTATCCCACACTCCTCTTCTTGAGGAGGGAGACCACCTACCTATATCTGGTGCTCACAGAAAGTACCAGCAGAAGCCTCCACAAGACCAGATTCTCTGGTCCAGAAGAGCTGCAGATTGCATTCAAGAGCTAGGAGGCGACTGAAAGCGGGATAAAAATATCCCATATTAATTGCACTTTCAGAATTGTACTTCCATGGAGTGACTGTCTGGCTGTAATAAAGTGATTTATAATTGCCTTCTTGCAAGTTTTTCCCCCCACTTTCATGAGAGGCATGGTAGACCCCCATTAAACAGGCCCAACACTATTTTTTTCCTTCCTTCCTTCCTTCCTTCCTTCCTTTCCCTTTCCCTTTCCCTTTCCCTTTCCCTTTCCCTTTTCCTTTCCCTTTCCCTTTCCCTTTCCCTTTCCCTTTCCCTTTCCCTTCCTTCTTTCCTTCCCTCCCTCCTTCAGACAAGTTCAACTAGATGCTATCAATTATTTCCTTTATTATTAAATACACTCTGAAGACTCAGTACTTATTCCCATAAATGTTAAAATATTTATTTTAAAGGAAAAAGTAAGATTAATCTTTCTATAGTATTATCACAATTCTGATTTTCAGAGAAATCCTAATTTCTCACCCATATCACACAAACATTAACCACTCTTGAAAGTTGAAGGGTAATGGAGAATAAAAAGTTCAATTTAATGGATCATGCCGGGGAAAGGAGTATCCATTACATCTGAATGTGTGTAATCTGTCATGTGTGTAACTGTGTAATTGACATTTTTACAACATTTGCATCCATTTGCATCCCTACAAAAGTGACCTAAAAGGCATAAAAATGTAAATTAAGCAATTAAACAAAGGATGTAAATTACATCAATTGTCTGGAATGCCTGAATAAGAGTGGACTTCTCCATTATTTGGGAATCCAAAAAGACTCCCAAATGTCCAAAAAGAAGATTATTATTATTATTATTTTTGGCTGTGTCTGAAGTCTGCTAAATGGTGTATTGGATACTGTGATTTTTTTCCTGGTACCTTTTAATATTACTTCATACCCTTTAGGGAAAAAATGCAAGATAGATGTGCAATTTGTTTTATTATAATTACTGCTGAGTATCAAAGCACCAGAGCAAGAAAAAGGCTGCATCAAAAAGGTGATAGGAAAATAATAGACAAATTAATAATAAACCCAGTAATTAGGTCAGTGCTGGTTTGGAAACCTGAGAAATCTTGTTTGTGATCTAGAATCCCTCAATCTTATAATAACCTGGATTTTTTGGAACACTCTCAAACTATCTACGGATTCCAAAAGACTTAAAAAACAACCTTTTTAAAATTTTACCACAGAAAGTAGTCTCACAACAAACCTGACAACATTATTGTGAGCATTGCCCTTTTAGTTTTTCCAGTTATCTTAATTTGAATTATCTGACTCAAATGAAATATTAGAATATAGAATAAAAGGATTGGAAGGGACCTTAGAGATATTCTACTCCAACCCCCTGCTCAAGCATTACATCATCCCAGGCAAATGGCTGTCAAATCTCTTTGATTTGTCTTTGATCTCAAAATGCTGTTCCCCTTCAATGAGTATGGGGACAGGAGGAGGTTCTTGGTCCAGACGCAAGTGGGACATACACTCAGGTTTCAGCAAACTAACATAAAATACAAGATGAATCCTCCGCAAGGTTTTAGGCAGTCTAATTGCACCATAACTGGGTTAACTATGTGTACGATAGGGAAAGGACCCAAGTATTTGGCCCCAAGTTTTTTCAACTGTTGGGTAGTTTGGAAGTACTTGGTGGAAAGGAAAATCCTATCTCCTACCTTATAATCCCTACCCTGAATTCTGTTCTTATCAGCTTGGTTTTTATGAGCTTGGTGAGCCTCGTCCAGGGCCTTACGTGTTACAGACTAGGTACCACATAGCTGTTCAATCCATTCAGCCAAAGAAGGTATCTGTGGGTTTTCCTGAGGCAACTCTGGGATGGACACAAAGTCTTGGCCAGAGGCTACCTTAAATGGGGTAAACCCAGTACTGCTGTGTATAGAGTTATTATAGGCGACCTCTGCAAATGGCAACAGGTCCAGCCAGTTATCTTGCTGATAATTTATGTAACATCTAAGGTATTGTTCCAACACTGAGTTAGTTCTTTCACAAGCCCTATTGGTTTGAGGGTGATGGGCGGAGCTTAACCCCTGGGCAGAGCATAACAATCCCGGGAACTCCTTCCAAAAGTGGGAGGTAAACTGAACCCCTCTGTCTGAGATTATTTGCTCTAGAGCCCCGTGTAATCTATACACATGTTAGACAAACAATTTAGCCAGAGTTTTAGCCGAAGGGATCTTGGGACATGGGACAAAATGCACTTGTTTAGAAAACAAATCAGTAACCACCCAAATGACTGTATTTCCTCTACTTTCAGGCAACTCAGCAATAAAATCCATGGAGATCTCCTTCCATGGGGCTCCTGGCCTGGCTACACTCTGAAGTAACTCAGGTGGTTTCCCAGGAGTCTTCTTTGCTGAAGCACATATGGGACAGCTCACCATGTAGTTTCTATGACTTTCTTCAGCGCTGGCCACCAGAATTGTTGTTTAACTAAATGTAATGTCTTCATGAAACCAAAATGCCCAGCAATTTTAGCATCATGGGCATAGTGTAATACTGCCCCCCTCAGGCTGGCGGGGACATACACTTTCGCTTCCACCCAGGCGAGACCCTCCCGAAGTGTACACTCATTGGAGTGGGCTAAAAACCACTCATCAGTTTTTAGTGCTTTTTTTAACTGCTTGCTCAACTCACCGGACAAGGTTAGGTCCCCTTTTGCCTGGGCTCTGGTAACCACTGGTGCTGCCAGCTGTTTCGAGTGGATAACCAGATGAATCACTTCCTCTCAAACACTATTGTACTGAGGCAGTCTCGAGAGGGCATCTGCCATAAAGTTCTTCCCTCCAGGAAGATAGTGCAGGGTTAAATTAAATTGGTTAAAGTGGGGGACTTCCGGCGGTAATGTCACCGTGCCAGGAACTAAGGGGATTAGCTCCGTTCCCTAAATTCCAAATTTTTGATCTGGAAGTTGATTTTTGCTGCTATTGACGACGAAGAGGTCAATGGAATAAAGGGGAAATTTCGAGGACCGTGGAGGTGACAGCAATTGCCCCGAAGGTTCAGGGAAAACCCCTTAATTCTGACCGGAAAAAAAAAAGTCATCCCTGGCTGGCCTGAACAGTGATAGCTGAATAAGAAGGAAGCGAAAATCGAATAAAGAAGGCATCAGCAAAAGAAACAAGAAGAAAGCAAAATTTTGGACTTCCGGTGGCACCGTAGGCATTGAAGACACTCCCGTTGGAGCGTCAGCCCCGTGATCGCGTATAAGCTGCTAGAACAGCGCAAATCAGCTTTCCCCTTGGGAAAAGAGGGGGAAGTGAGCAGCCAGGCAAGGGTAGAGCTCCCCTAGACCCCCAGGAGCAATTCTGGGGCTCGAAGGGTGAGAGCTCCCCAGCAGCCTGACAAAGCGCCGCATCCGGGATGCTTCTGCAGCAGCAGAACAAAACGCCGTGACCATCCCTGCAAACAATGATTGAATTTACATCTGAATAAGAAGCAGGCAGAGCAAAGACAGGAGTGATTATAATTGCAAGTACAAACTTTAATTCTGATGCAGTATTACTTCCTTCTGTGAAGATTGAGGGGAACAAAAGGGTAAGGAAGATGGCGCCTGAAAGTTAAAGGGAGTGGCGAAAGTGAAAGTTAACAGGAAAGTGCTTGTTAAGTGCTTGTTAACGTCATTAGCTCTGTTCTAATCAATGGACTCAATTTAAAAAAAACAAAGAGCTCAAGATTAAAGAAAATAGCATTGGTTTACTAACAAACTATAAGATTTAACAAATTTGAGGATTAAGTGGACTTTTTGGACTTATTACTTTGACTGCTGGGAAGGGTAATTTGAATATTTGGAAATGGCTTCAAAGCAAACAAAAGTTGGTGCTCCTAAGAGTGCTGGAAGTTCTCCAGATCAGCCTTCCAAACTGCAGTCTTTGTTACCCCCTGCGGATACACAAACACTAACACTTGAAGCCCTCCAAGGCACTTTAAAGGCACAAGCCTCTGTTTTGCAAGAAAAAATTACAACTGCTTTTAAAGATGTGTCTGACGAAATGTCTGAAATTAAGGACTTAATCCAAACCCGCAATCAACAAATAAGAGAGGATATTGTGGATGCATTTAAGGGTTTGCTTGGTTATGTTACATCGCTGGATGACAGTGTGGAAGAAGTTAATCAGTCTAATGTTAATTAGGAGTACAAAGTTGATGAGGCTCAAATTAAGATGGAAAAGACAGAGGCAGAAGTTACAATGACACAATACAGAGAGATGGAATTTGCTTTGAGAATAAGAGCCTGAAAGAAAATAATCAAGAAAATTTGAAAGAGATTTTTGCAGAAGCTTTCGCTCAGTTAACTGGTGAATCAAAGGCAGAATATGATTGGCAGATTGACAAAATTTACCGTGTTAACTCATGGATTGCTAGACAGAGACAACTACCAAGTGATATTGTAATTTACTTTGTTACCAGGAAGAAAAGAAATGGAATATTACAAGAGTCTCTGTAAAAACAAGCTACAGGTGGCAGGACAGGAGATGGCAGTACTGAAGGAAATTCCCCCTAAAATGTTGAGATCCAGAAAGGATTATGCATTCCTAGTTGATGAACTTAGAAATCACCAGATATAGTACAGATGGGAGGCTCCAGCCGGATTGGTGGTGAATTACTCAGGGGAAAGATATCGTCTTAACTCAGTTTGGAAGGCAAGAGATTTTTACAGCAATGTACTAAAGGCTGGATACCCACCATCTCTAGGAGCCAGAAGAAGGAAAGAAGCAGGGGAGGTTAGCAAGGCAGCTATCCAGGCACAAGCCCAAGGAGATGTTTTAAGTACACAAGAAGATTTAATTGAACTTTTGGGTGCTGTTAAGCCTTGGACTTATTTGAAGAGACAGAAGGAGTTATGGAACAATGACAAACACGAGCAGCAACTAAATGCAAAGAACAAGAATTAAAGAAGCAACAAACAAACAGGAGCCTGTGTAGCGTAGGGGGCTAATGCCTCCTACTAAAGGCAGCAATTAACACCAGCTGCCTGTAATTTCTATGTAATTTCTATGAGTTCAATCCTAGCCAGGCTCAAGGTCGACTCAGCCTTCCATCCTTTCTAAGGTGGGTAAATTGAGGACCCAATATGTTGGGGGCAATAAGCTGACTTTGTATAAATATACAAAAGTATGAAGGCTATTGCTTAACACATTGTAAGCCGCCCTGAGTCTCCGGAGAAGGGCGGCATATAAATCAAATTTAAAAAAAAATTCAGATAATAACCCAAGAAACAATAAATACAAATATAGAAGCTGTGTATGTGTATGCGGGGGGGGGGGGGGGGAGGGCAGACCAAAAAAGAAATTCCAGCAAGACTTCCAGGCTGTGCTTCAAAAGCTTCGAGGGGCTAAAGATGGCAATTAAATTTTTAACCTGGAATGTTAATGGTTTAAATTCACCACAAAAAAGGAAAAAAATATTTCACTATTTGAAACAATTTAAAAATGATGTAATTTGTTTGCCAGAAACACATATTAGAACAAATGACCAAAAATATCTGATAAATGCAAGATTGGGAACACATTTTGTGGCATCTGCCCCAGAGAAGAAAAATGGTATAGTTATATATTTAAGGAAAGACTTAAAGGCTAAATTAATTGAAGCAGATCCTCAAGAAAGACATATTGCAACTGAACTATTAATAGAAGGAAAGAAAATACTTTTAATGGGAGTATATGCTCCCAATCAACAACAAGAAAAATTTTACAAGTTGTTGCATACTAAATTGACACAATGGGACTATAGATCGTGCATATGGGTGATTGGAATGGAGTATTGGATACTAAGAAAGACAAGAAGGGACTTTTGCAAAATACTCAAACACGTGCAAGACTGTCTAAATCTTTTTTTGACATGACGGATGATATGGAGCTGAGAGATATCTGGCATGAACGGAATGTTAAAGAGCAAGACTTTACATTTTTTTCCGATAGGCACCAATCCTTTTCTAGAATTGATTTTATATTAATTACAAATGACTTTCTTTCCAGGGTGAAAAAGACGAAGATATGCCCAAGAATTGTAACAGATCATAATCTAGTGTGGATGGAATTGGAATATGGAGAGGGGTCTAGGAGGTCTTGGAGGTTAAATGAAAATTTATTTAGATATGAGGGAAATGTGACAGAATATAAAAAATTATTGAAATAATATTTTGTTTTAAACATGCACAAGGGAGCACCCATGGAAATAGTTTGGGATGCAAGTAAAGCATATATGAGAGGTGTTCTAATAAATTTGAATAATGCACTCAGACGCAGACAGGGGGAAAAATGGAGGCAATTAGAAGAAGAAATAGAAAAGAAAGAGCAGGTGCTAATATCTAACCCAGATGATAAGAAGATAAAAGAAGCAATTACTTTACTGTGAGGACAATTTAATATGTTGATATCAGACCAGGTAGCAACTAATTTGCTATATGCTAAAAACAATACTTTCTGCAATGCAAATAAACCAAGTAGATGGTTAGCATACATGTTAAGGAAAAAACAAAAGTCTCGCACCATAGAGAAAATAGAGTATAAAGGGAAAGAAGTGTATCAACAGAATATGATCAAAAAGGCCTTCTTGGAATTTTATACAAGATTATATGCTGGTGATACAATATGAGACATAGATATAGACAGATATTTGGAGAAGGAGAACATTCCTATACTTGCAGATGAACAAAGGGAAAGATTGAATCAACTGATAACCACGGAGGAAATTCTCCTGGTAATTAAGCAGTTAAAAGTTGGTAAAGCCCCTGGCACTGATGAACTGACAGCGGCTTATTATAAAAATTTCCAACTAGAAATGGTAGAACCTCCTAGGGAATTACTTATTAAAATACAACCTGGAGGACAGGTCCCACCATCTTGGAGAACAGCTTTCATTTCTTTGATTCTGAAAGAAGATCAAGATCATAGTCAGCCAAAATACTATAGGCCTATATCATTACTTAATACAGACTATAAGAGCTTTGCTAAAATATTAGCAAACAGGTTAATGCCAGTTATGCAACAAGTGATTCACAATGATCAATCAGGTTTTATACATGGGAGACAAATGAAAAGTAATGTAAGACAAATTGTTAATATATTGGAGTATTTGGGGAAGAATAACCAAGTCCCTGCAGTGCTTATATTCTTGGACGCGGAGAAAGCATTTTATCGAGTGAATTGGCAATTTTTAATTAAAATAATACAAAAGATGCAGTTTGGAAAGTATTTTACACAATCTATTAAAGCAATATATCAGAAACAAACAGCACAAATTATAGTTAATGGTAAATTTATGGGACACAATTAAAGCCTATATAAGAGGCCTAACAATTGCCTCTATAGCCAAAAAAAAAATAAATAAAGACAAACAAGAAACAAAAGAGAATTTATTGAAGCAACTCCAGCAATATGAATCAGACCTACAGGAAGAGCCACACAATAAAGAAATTAAAGAGAAAATTAATCTCATAAGACACAAAATAAACCTAATTACAACAATGGAGATTGCAAGGAAAATTAAAATGGCTAAACAAAACCAATTTGAACATGCCAACAAAACTGGCTGGTGGCTGGCCTATAAACTAAAAAAAGAAAAAGAAATGAAGATGATACAGCAATTAAAAGATGAAGCCAAACAAATATACCACAATAATGAGGACAAAAAACGAATCGTAAGGGAATTTTTCAAAAAACTATATGCAAAAGAAGAAATTCGAGAGGAGAATATTATAAGATACCTAAACAAAATAAATATCCAAGAATTAAAAAAAGACCACACTGAACTACTGAATAGACCAATTTCCATGCTAGAATTAACAGAAACAAGGAAGAAACAAAAAAACAACAAAACACTGGGACCAGATGGCATTCCATCAGAATTCTACAAGACATTTCAGCAATCACTGCATGATATCTTAATACAGGTATATAATGACACACTCCTAGAAGCTGAAATCCCACAATCATGGAATGAAACAATAATTACATTAATACCAAAACAGGACTCAGATCTTCTCAAAAATAAGAATTATAGACCAATATCTCTCCTTAATGTGGATTATAAACTATTTACATCTATTATGACACAGAGATTGAAAAATATAATTAATCATTATATACATCCAGATGAAAATGGCTTTATTCCCAGATGACAAATTAAAAACAATACAAGAACAATTATCAATACTCTTGAATATTATAAACAACGATCAGACAAGCAAGTAGCGTTAATTTTCCTGGATGCACAAAAAGTGTTCGATAACCTCAATTGGACATTTCTAACTTTACAATTGGAAAGGATGAAAATTGGAGGAAGATTCTTCAAAATGCTCAAAAGGATATACAATAACCAAACAGCAAAATTATTAATTAATGGAGAGACAACAGAATAATTCGACATAAAGGAGGGAGTGAGGCAAGGATGCCCCCTATCCCCCATATTGTTCATACTCACACTGGAAATATCCCTAGAAATTAGAGAAGATAAAGAAATATTGGGAGTAAGAATAAAGAACCAGGAATACAAACTGCAAGCATTTGCAGGCGATATAGTACTCATTGTAGAACTACCTCTACAAACAGGACCTAACTATTGACCAAAATAGAACAAGATGGAGAAGTAGCAGGCTTGAAAATCAACAAACAAAAAGCAAAAATGCTTACAAAGAACCTCACCATCAATCAAGGGAAAGAATTGGAAAACTCACTAGGAATCCAAATAGTAAAGAAAATGAAATACCTAGCGATCTAGCTCACCAATAGAATATCAACACTCAAAGAATAAATTGGCCAAACAAATAGAAAAAGATTTGGAATTATGGTCTAAATTACAATTATCATTTCTAGGTAAAGTTGCCTCAATTAAAATGAACATTTTGCCAAGGATGCTGTACCTATTTCAGGTAATACCGATAAATCCAGGAAATACTTACTTTAAAAATCTGGACAAGATGATATTAAAATACATCTGGCAGGGGGAAAAGGCAAGAATCAAACTGAAACATCTACAGAACAAACGAGAAAGAGGAGGAATGGGGCTTCCAGATTGGCAAATTTATCACAAAGCATCAGCACTAATATAGATTAAGAAGTGGATTGAACTCAGAAACAAACGTATACTAACACTAGAAGGTTTCAACCTGACAAAAGGATGGCGTGCATATGTATGGGAAGAGACACCTAAAAACATGAACAATTTAGAAGACCTATTATGAGAGACACACTGCTAAAGATTTGAACTGAAATTAGGAAGAACCATTACGAGGGAATACCATGGTGGATCTCAACGATGGAAGCACAAATATATCCAAATACAAATGAGGAAGGACAATTAAAAATGAGAGAAGAACTAAAGGAACAAGGAGTGGAAATTGACTGGTGGCCATACCTACAATTGAAATCCAGACTCAAAACGGATATGGAGAAATATGGAATTCAAAAAGAACTAAATTTATTATTTATTTATTTATTTATTTATTTATTTATTTATTTATTTATTTATTTATTTATTTATTTATTTATTTATTTATTTATTTATTTATTTATTTATTAAATTTATATACCGCCCTACTCCCGGACGGGACTCAGGGCGGTGAACAGCCAGAATAAGATATAACAAATACAAAAGTTAAAAAATCATTAAAAACGAATTAAATAATTTGGCTCAACAGTTTAAAAGTCCAATTATGATTATAAAATTTAAAAACCCAAAAAAGGAGGTTAAGCCAGCCCAGCTAGTTCAAGTAAGAATGTTTTCATGGCACGGCGAAAAGTACCCAGGTCATGTAGATTTCTTATCTCGGGGGGGAGCTCGTTCCAGATGGTAGGAGCCCCCACAGAGAAGGCTCTCCCCCTGGGGGTCGCCAGTCAACAATGTTTGACCGACGGCACCCTGAGGAGACCCTCTCTATGGGAGCGGACTGGTTGGTGAGAGGCTGTTTGTGGCAGAAGGCGGTCCCGAAGATACCCTGGTCCTAAGCCATGGAGCGCTTTGAAGATGGTCACCAAAACCTTGAACCGCACCCGGAAGACCACTGGAAGCCAGTGCAGCTCGCTGATCTGTCCCCCCCCTTCAGAGACCCACAAAAACACAGCCAGCCGAGGGTTAAGACTCACTTGGCACACTCTGCAGTTCTTATCTCAACCTTGGCAGCGATATGCACACCGTCTGCCAAGGACTTTATTGGTTTACACAAACAAGAAAATCACCTACGTAGCTTTGCCGTTCATCCAGCTTCCAAGACTACGAGGTTGCTCCGTTTGTTTAGCTGTGCAGTTAGCTTTGTTCGTCACGAACTTCGTGACCCATTGTACTGTCTTAAATAGATATGCTTCTGGGTGTGGTCCAGTGAGTCATGGATCCCATGACTCCAATCCAATGACTCAGGATTTCCTCATACGCCGCAGCTGCAGTACCCTTTTCTCTCGCCTTCTTTGGCGTGCATCCAGGAATGACGTCTCTCCCTCACTCTCATCTGAGACACCTGTTTCCCCACTACTTGGCTCTCTTTCAGCTGGCACCTGAGCCGGTGCCAGAGGGGGAGGGCTGGGAGATCTGGCTGGCTCCTCTTCCTCCTGCTCAGAGTTGCCTTCCTCCAAAGGGATAGGCTCAGAGGACGGGGCCACAACACTATCCCCCACCGCAGGGCCCTTCCCCCGGGTCTGACGGTCGGGATGGGGTCGGGACGGGAACTGTTTGTGGAAAGTCCGCACCAGGTCAGGGGCCTGAACGGCAGATGCGTCCACCCAGGTGAAATCCTCGGCCCCGTACCCTTTCCAAGCGATGAGGTATTGGAAGCGCCCCTTCAGCCAACGGGAGTCCCGAATACTGTCCACCTCATACGTCGAGGCGTCGTCCTCGTCGGCTGCGGCTGGGGGGGCAGGCGGCGGCGGGCGGCGGAGACGGCTAGTGGGAGTCTCAGGGACCAGGAGGGACCGATGAAAAACGGGGTGGAGCCGCATGGAGCGGGGTAGAGTCAACCGATAGGCCACCGGGTTGATGACCGCCTCGATGGGGAAGGGACCGATAAAGCGGTGGGCCAGTTTCCTCACCGGCTGGTCCGTGGGGAGGTGTTTCGTGGACAGCCACACCCGATCTCCAACTTCCAGCGGTGGCGTCGCCCGGCGGCCGCGATCGGCGAACCGTTTATAGTCCTCTTTCGCCCGGATCAGCTGCCGCCGCACCAGTTGCTGCACCGCCTGCAGCTCCGAGAGGAAGTCCTGGGTCTCAGGAACAGGGGAGTCCATGATGGTCAACGGAAAAAAACGTGGATGGTACCCGACGTTGGCATGGAACGGTGTCATCTGGGTGGAGGTATGTTGGGAGTTGTTAAAAGCGAACTCCGCCAGGGGAAGGTACTCGGCCCAGTTGTCCTGCTGCTGGTTGACAAAACAGCGGAGGTACTGCTCCAGTATGCCAATGACCTTCTCCGTGCCCCCGTCAGTCTCCGGGTGGTGTGATGACGACAGACACACCTGCACCTCCAGCGCAGCCATCAGGCTTTTCCAGAAGCGGGCCGTGAACTGGGCCCCGCGATCCGAAACCACCCGGTCCGGCAGGCCGTGGAGGCGGAAGATGTGTTGCAGGAACAGGCGAGCCGTGGTACGAGCTGAGGGCAGGCCGCGGCACGGGATGAAATGTGCCATCTTCGTGAGCGCATCCACCACCACGAGGACGGTCGTGAACGTAGCGGACAGGGGCAGGTCAGTCAGGAAGTCCATGGAGATGGCTCCCCACGGTCTCTCCGGTGTCGGCAGCGGCTGGAGGAGTCCAGGAGGGGGGCCGGACGCGGCTTTGGCCTGTCGGCATGGCACAC
This sequence comes from Masticophis lateralis, assembly GCA_030761175.1. Lineage (NCBI taxonomy): Eukaryota > Metazoa > Chordata > Lepidosauria > Squamata > Colubridae > Masticophis > Masticophis lateralis. Next base: position 104,505,266 of record JAUDYJ010000005.1, read on the forward strand.
AGGACGTCACGTAGGCGTGCACGTCGTGCCGTACCCGAGGCCACCAAAAAGTCCGCGTCACTAGGTTCAAGGTCTTAAAGAAGCCGAAGTGCCCCGCCGCGGGGTTGTCATGGCACTGGTTCATGACGAGGGCTCGGAGCGGACTTGTGGGCACGTACAGCCGACCCCGGTGTCTGAGCAAGCCCTCCTCCACGGTCCATGGGGACGCGGGGCCGACGTCCGCTCTCCGCTGCTGCGACCAGTCGTCCCGTCGCTGCGCTTCCAGCACCTGAGTCCGCAGGTCCACCGGTTCCTGGACCGCGGCCAAGGAGTCCGCTGGCAGCACCGTCCGGGGGGAAAGGGAGTCCTTTGGGCAAAAGTATTCCGGCTTACGGGATAGCGCGTCCGCCCTCTGGTTGAGGTGGCTCGGAATGTATGTGACGTGGAAGTTGAACCGGGCGAAAAACAACGACCACCGGATCTGCCGCTGGTTCAAATTCCTGGCCGTGGTGAGGTGCTCCAGGTTCCGATGGTCCGTCCGCACCTCCACCTGGTGTCGGGCCCCCTCGAGGTGATGTCGCCAAGCCTCGAACGCGGCCTTGATAGCCAGCAACTCCTTTTCCCAGATGGTGTAGTTGCGCTCGGAAGGAGTGAGTTTCCGGGAGTAGTAAGCGCAGGGAAAAAGAGTGCCACCATCCACCGGAGCCTGTAGCAGCACCGCTCCAATCGCCACGTTGGACGCGTCTGTCTCAACCACGAACGGACGGTGTGGATCGGGGTGCCTCAGGACCGGCTCCGTGACAAAGGCCTGCTTGAGAACCTCGAAGGCCTGCTGCTGCGGGGGCCCCCACTGGAACGGAACCTTCTTCCGAAGGAGCTGGGTCAACGGCACGGTCAGGGTGGCAAAGCCCGGGATGAAGGTCCGGTAGTAGTTGGCGAATCCCAACAGACGCTGGACGTCCTTCACCCGACGCGGGGGTTCCCAACTGCGCAAGGCCGCCACCTTGTGTGGGTCCATCGCGATGCCCTCGGGGGTGATGATGTGCCCGAGGAACTCTATGGAAGTCTGGAAGAAGTAACATTTCTCCAACTTCGCATAGAGCTGGTGCTCCCGCAGGCGCTGCAGGACCTGGCAGACATGCTGGAGGTGACTCTCCGGGGTCCGGGAATAGATCAAAATATCATCCAGGTAGATCACCACGAACCGATCCAGCATGTCCCGGAACACGTCGTTCATCAAGTGCTGGAAGACCGCGGGGGCGTTGGTCAACCCGAACGGCATGACGGTATATTCAAAGTGTCCGTATCGGGTGCCAAATGCCGTCTTCCACTCGTCCCCCTCTCGCATCCGCACCAGGTTGTAGGCTCCCCGGAGGTCGAGCTTGGTGAAAATCGAGGCCTCCCGCAACCTCTCCATCAGCTCCGGGATCAGCGGCAGGGGATAGCGATTCCGTACCGTGATGGCATTCAAGCGCCGGTAGTCGCAACACAGGCGCAAGTCCCCCGTCTTCTTTTTCACGAAGAGGACTGGGGCCGAGAGCGGGGAGGTCGAAGGCCGGATGAACCCACGGGCCAGGTTCTTGTCCAGAAAGTCCCGTAAGGCGGCCAGCTCGGGCTCCGACATGGAGTACAGGCGTCCCGAGGGCAGGGGCGCGTTGGGCATCAAGTCCACCGCGCAGTCGTAGGGTCGGTGCGGGGGCAAGCGATCCGCCTCCTTCTCGCTGAACACGTCGGCGAAGGATGTCAGCTCCGGAGGCAAGGAGACGTTCGGGGCAGAGACGTCCTGGCCGGCACAGGTGTGGCGAAGGTGGTCGACACACTGCAGGCTGGGGAACGAGATGGCATTTCTCGACCACGCCACCTGAGGGTCGTGCGCCCGAAGCCAGGCCATCCCCAGGACCAAGGGGAAGTGCAGGTCTGCCGTCACATAAAACTGGATCGCCTCCTCATGGTTCCCAATGGCAAGGCGCAAGGGCTGAGTAGCGAAGTTGATGGGCCCCGCCACAAGTTCCCGCCCATCAATAGTTTCGACCCTCAACGGAGGGTCCACTGGAACCAAGGGAACCTTGTAATGGGCCACAAAGGCCTGGTCCATAAAGTTCGTGGTGGCCCCCGAGTCCACCAGCGCGTGCGCCTGGAGCCCCTCCGACCGGTTAGCCAACAACACCCGGGTGTTCAAAATCAGGTGCCGAGGGGGCTCACAGTCCACAGCCGCCGCCTCCGGCGGGGCATGGTCACCTGCCTGACCCAGAGTTTCCCCTAGGCCAGGCCTGACCCGTTTCCCGGCTGGTCACGCCGAGGCTCCGGAACAGGCTTGAGCGATCCACTCCGCTTCCGGGGACACGAGGCGGCGAAATGTCCAGCCTCGCCGCAATAGAGGCACAACCCCCCTTGGCGTCTCCGCATCCGCTCCTGGGCCGTCAGTTGAGGTCTGGCTGCTCCGAGCTCCATGGGCTCCTCAGCCATCGCCACCAAACGCGGTACGGTCCGGGGCGCTGTTGGTACGAAACGCGGGGGTGCCGGCACTGTCGGTGGTTCCGGAAGAGCCCTACGGGGCCGTCGCCGTTGTAGGCGGGCATCGATGCGCAGGCATTGGGTCACCAGCGTGTCCAGGGTCTGTGGCGCCTCCACCCGAACCAGCTCGTCCTGCATCTCATCGCAGAGGCCGTCCTGGAAGGCATCCATCAGCGCCGCCTCATTCCAGGCCGAATCCTGGCCTAGCAATCGGAACTCCGCAATATAGTCCTGCAGGGGGCGCTTGCCTTGGCGGAGGTCTTTGATGCGCCTCGCTGCCGTCTGCACCCGGAGGGGGTCCTCAAACATGGTGCGCAGGTGTTGCAAAAAGCCCTGATAGTCCAGAAGCAAGGGGCTGTCTTGCAGCAACAGGGGCGTGGCCCATCGGGCGGCAGTGCCAGAGAGGGAGCTGATAATAAAAGCCACCCGAACCCGGTCATCCGGAAAATCCTCCGGCCGCATTGCCATGTACAGCTGGCACTGTCCCAAGAAGGCCGGGAACATTTCCTGCTGTCCAGAAAACTTATCTGGCATGTTCACTGGGCATCTTGGACGGGGAAGGGGAGCAGGTGGAGCTGCTACAGGAGCATTTCCCAAAGCAAGTTGTGCAGTTAGCTGTGCTACTTGCTGTTGCAGAAGTTGATTGGCCTCCAGCATCTGCTGTACCTGCTGCTGCAGCTGTTGGTCCATCGTGGGTTAACGATGGAGTTTTGGGTGACGAACAAGATGATCTGTCCCCCCCCTTCAGAGACCCACAAAAACACAGCCAGCCGAGGGTTAAGACTCACTTGGCACACTCTGCAGTTCTTATCTCAACCTTGGCAGCGATATGCACACCGTCTGCCAAGGACTTTATTGGTTTACACAAACAAGAAAATCACCTACGTAGCTTTGCCGTTCATCCAGCTTCCAAGACTACGAGGTTGCTCCGTTTGTTTAGCTGTGCAGTTAGCTTTGTTCGTCACGAACTTCGTGACCCATTGTACTGTCTTAAATAGATATGCTTCTGGGTGTGGTCCAGTGAGTCATGGATCCCATGACTCCAATCCAATGACTCAGGATTTCCTCATACGCCGCAGCTGCAGTACCCTTTTCTCTCGCCTTCTTTGGCGTGCGTCCAGGAATGACGTCTCTCCCTCACTCTCATCTGAGACACCTGTTTCCCCACTACTTGGCTCTCTTTCAGCTGGCACCTGAGCCGGTGCCAGAGGGGGAGGGCTGGGAGATCTGGCTGGCTCCTCTTCCTCCTGCTCAGAGTTGCCTTCCTCCAAAGGGATAGGCTCAGAGGACGGGGCCACAACACTCGCGCAGGAGGGGAGTCACATGGGAGCGCCACGTCGCTCCCATCACCACCCGCATGGCCGCATTCTGGACCAGTTGGAGCCTCCGGGTGCTCCTCAAGGGGAGCCCCATGTAGAGAGCATTACAGTAGTCCAGGCGGGAGGTGACGAGGGCATGAGTGACCGTGCGTAACACATCCCGATCTAGAAAGGGACGCAACTGGCGAATCAGGCGAACCTGATAAAAACTCCTCCCAGCCACGGCCGCCATATGCCCTTCTAAAGACAGCCGTGAGTCCAGGAGGACGCCCAAGTTGCGAACCCCATCCGTGGGGGCTAATGGCTCGCCCCCAATAGTCAGAGATGGCACCAACTGACTATATCGGGATGTCGGAAACCACAGCCACTCGGTCTTGGAAGGGTTGAGCCTGAGTCTGTTCCTCCCCATCCAGATCCGTACGGCCTCCAGGCACCGGGACATCACTTCGAGGGCATCATTGGGGTGGTTTGGGGTGGAGATGTACAACTGAGTGTCGTCAGCGTACTGATGGTACTTCACCCCAAAACCACGGATGATCTCACCCAGCGGCTTCATATAAATGTTGAACAGAAGGGGCGAGAGGACCGATCCTTGCGGCACCCCACATACAAGGGGCCTCGGGGTCGACCTCTGCCCCCCTGACAACACAGACTGCGACCGATTGGAGAGAAAGGAGGAGAACCACCGCAACACAGTGCCCCCCACTCCCAGCCCCTCCAACCAGTGCAGCATGATACCATGGTCGATGGTATCAAAAGCCGCTGAGAGGTCTAATAGGACCAGGACGGAGGAGCAACCCCTGTCCCGAGCCCTCCAGAGATCATCTACCAACGCGACCAATGCCGTCTCCATGCTGTACCCGGACCTGAAGCCCGACTGGAACGGATCTAGATAGGTCGATTCATCCAGGTACTGAGGCAGTTGTCGCACCACCACACTCTCAACAACCTTCACAACAAAGCGAAGGTTGGAGACGGGATGATAATTTACCAACATTGCCGGATCCAGGGAAGGCTTCTTGAGGAGGGGTCTCACCACCGCTTCCTTCAAAGTGGCGGGGAAGACACCCTCACTCAAAGAAGCATTTATAATCCCCTGGAGCCAGCCTCGTGCCACCTCCCGGGAGGCCAGCACCAACCAGGAAGGACACAGGTCCAATAAACATGTGGCTGCGCTCAGACTGCTCAGTATCCTGTCCACGTTTTCTGGAGTCACAGAGTCAAACTCTTCCCATATAATAGTCTCAAGACCTGTCCCAGTCACCTCCCCTGGATCTACCCATTCGGGGTTAGAGTCCAGCTGTTCCCGAATCTGGGCGGTTTTGTCATACAGATATTGAACAAAATCCTCAGCTCTACCCTCCAAGGGGTCCTCCTGCGCCCCTTGTTGTAGTAAGGAGCGGGTCACCCTAAACAGGGCAGCTGGGCGATTATCTGATGATGCAATAAGAGCGGAGAAGTAACTCCTCTTCTCCGCTTTTATCGCCACTAGGTAAGTCTTAATATGAGCTCTTACCAGTGTCCGGTCAGATTCAGAACGACTGACCCTCCAACTGCTCTCTAGGCGTCTTTTCCGGTGCTTCATCTCCCTCAGCTCCTCAGTATACCAAGGAGCCAGATGGGATCGGCGCCGGGTCAGAGGCCGCAAAGGCACGACCCGGTTCAAAGTCCCAGCAGCCGCCTCATCCCAGGCGGCCACCAAGTCTTCGGCCGAGCCGTGTGCCAGAGACTCGGGAAATGGCCCAAGCTCCGTCTGGAACCTATCAGGATCCATCAGGAGCCTGGGACGGAACCACCTCACCGGTTCCGCCTCCCTGCAGCGAGGTGCGGTGGTTCGAAGGTCTAGCCGAAGGAGAGAGTGATCTGACCATGACAAATGAATTGGACAAAATACTATTGGGCCCAAATGAGAAATTAATAACAAAAATATATAACTTCCTACTTGCATACAAATTAGAAGAAGAAATAGTAAAAGAGAATATAATCACATGGGCAAAGAACTTCAGATACAGAATTGAACTCAGCAACTGGGAAAAACTATGGAAAATTAATTACAAATTGACATTATCAGTACCATAAGAAGCACAGCCTGGAAGTCTTGCTGGAAAATGCTTACAAGATGTTCTACAGATGGCATCTCCCTCCAGCACGGATCTCTAAAATGTTTCCCAACACTTAACCACTTTGCTGGAAATGCAGAATACAAAAAGAGACATACTACCACATGTGGTGGTTATGCCCAAAAGCAAAACAATTTTGGAACAAAATTAAGACCCAATTAGAAGAAATAACAGCACAAAAAATACCATTAAAACTGGAAACATACTTATTGGGTATACTCACAAAGAACTATGAAAAAGAAACAACATATTTAATTACAAATATTCTGACTGCAGCAAGAATCATATTTGCACAAAATTGAAAATCGGACGAGATCCCAACACAAGATAAAATAATATTGAAAATAACAGAATGTGCTGAGATGGACAAACTCACCAAAGAAATCCAAGAAAAGGAAGAATCTGAATACTACCTGGTATGGCAAAAGTGGTATCAATGGCTGGAGAAAAGGAAAGCCAAATAAAAAAACGATTCCAAGGATTGAAACCAAATTGTGCACCAAAGGAAATATACCAGAGCTATAACTAAACTTTACAAAATATTGTTATATAAGGTAAAAGGGGGGAATATATAATTGGAAATACAATTGACCGATGTATTATCTTAAGAAAGAAGAAGTCATGTTTAAATGTTATATATTTAGTGTATTGTTTTACTGTTTCGTACTTGTCTGAGTGACTATGTTTTTAATTTAATAAAAAAAAATGGTTAAAGTTTTGGGCCCAGTGGACTTGCTTAGGTGACAGTTTTCATGCTGTTTTTAAGGCCTCTAAGTTTTTGTGATCAGTCCACACCTCAAAGGGGTGTTTCACCCCTTCCAGGAAATACCTCCATGTTAACAGCACCCAACGAACAGCAAAAGCCTCCTTTTCCCAGATGGCCCATCTCCTCTCAGTCTCAGATAATTTCTGAGAGGTATAGGCACAGGTTTGCAAATTCCCCTCAGTATTGGCTTGGAGTAACACCACCCCGATGATCACATTGCTGGCATTGGCCTGAACAACAAACGGGGTCTCCATGTCAGGATGTTTAAGGACTGGTTTGGCAGCAAATAGTTGTTTCAGTTTTTCAAAAGCCGCCTGACATTCCATAATCCACTCGAGAGGCTGGGAGGGTTTTGGCCTCATCTCTCCTTTTTTTTTTTTTTTTTTTCAGAAGGTTAGTAATCGGTAAGGCAATTTTTGCAAACAAGGGGATGAACTGTCACTAGAAGTTAGCAAAACCCAGGAAGCTTTGTAGTTGTTTCCAGGTACAATGGGGGAGCCCATTCCAACATGGCCCAGACCTTTTCTGGATCCATTTCTATCCCCTCATGCGAAATATGGTACCCCAGATAGTCAATTTTAGTCTGGTGGAATTCGCATTTTGACAGCTTAGCATACAGCTCAGCAGTTTTTAAGCTTTTTCAGGATGACTCTCATCAGTTTTACATGGTTGTCCATGGTCTCAGTGTAAATAAGAATGTCAACCAGGTAGCCCAGGACCCCCTTGTAAAGGTGTTCATGCAGTACTTTGTTGATCAGTTGCATGAACACGGCAGGGGTTCCTTGTAGTTCAAAAGGGAGCACCCTAAACTGGAAACACCCCAGCGGGCAGTTGAAAGCATTTTCCATTCATCACTTTCCTTAATTTGAACTCTATAATATGCCTCCCGCAAGTCCAGCTTAGTAAAAATCTTTCCCTTGACCAGGTGGGCTAGCATGTCCTTCATCAGGGGCAGTGGGTAGACATTTTCTATGCAAATAGCGTTCAGGTTCTTATAGTCAACCACCAGGTGGTAAGACCCATCCTTCTTCTCCCGGAATAGCACCGGGGTGGCTACATGCATCCTAGTTGGTTAGATGAAGCTGCGTTTTAGATTTTTATCAGTACAGTCTTGTAGCTTCCCAAATTCCGGGGGGGGGGGGTGTCATGGGGTAGATCTTTGGTTAAGGAACTTTACCCCAGGAAGGATTTCTATACTACAGTCTGTAGGCCAGTGGGGGGGGGGGGGCAGCACTTCTGATACCTTCTCACTAAACACCTCCCGGAGGTCCCAGTACTCTTTTGGGATCTTTTCCTCTCCCACAATATGTTCCGTTGCAGTTGCTGCCCCCTCGCTCACCACTTTGGCCACATAAAAGGGTTCTCCCCTCTCTTCCCTTGCTGGTTAGCATGATGTGCAACATGCCCATTTTCCAATTTATGCACAGGTTCCATTTTTGGAGTCAAGGCAGCCCAAGTAGGAGGGCTCATTCCATGCCAGGGGCCATAATAAAACTCAGAGTTCCTAGATGATCTCCCATCCTCACTTCAATCGGTTTGGTTACAAAATGGGCTGGGCTCCCTCCAGCTACTGACCCATCTAGCTGACAGAATGCAATGGGCCTTTTCATCGTTTTTAGTCTTAGACTCATCTCTTCCACAATCTCAGGGCTGATGACACACCTGGTGCATCCTGAATCTAGAAGGGCTAGCATCTTCCCATGGGCCCCAGTGGATGGTACCTTTAGTTCTACTGAGGATGATCATGGGTCCTCCGTTCTGACTTACCAGGAGGTCCTCATCGGAATTGGTTTCAGTTTTGCTGTCATCGGCAAGGGTCGGAGTTCCCAACTCACCCTGTTTCAGGGGAGTGAACTCAATGACTTCTACACCTGTTAAGGTGGTTTTGCGGGTGTTTTGTTGGCTCTCTTCTCTCCACTAAGGGTCGCCTTGGGTCCAGGCTTAGAGAAACACTCAGCCACTTGGTGCCCCTCCTTTCCACATCTGAAACACACAGTGGACTTCAGCTTGGAGACTGCAGGTCCCATTGCGACCTTTGGAGGCCCCTTATGGGATGAGGAGGGTGGTTGGCTCCAGGTACGCCCACCATGGAAACAATCTCTGGCCAAATCAATCTCCACGACAGCTGCCAGCATGTACCAACTTTGCAGATCCCTAGGGACCCCTCGGGAGCAGCAATCCTTGTAGACATCCTCACTGAGTTCATCCGTATAGCTTTCCAGCAGGGCTACTTCTGACCACCCTCTCATGTAGGGCACCAGCTTGCGGAATTCCTGGGTGTACCTGCCACTGATCTCTGCCCCTGATGTATGGACTTCATTCTGATTCTCACCCTTCGCTCAGCTAACGGGTCCTCAAAGCGCGTTCTGAGGGCTGCCATGAACTGGTTATAATTTCTCATCAAAGGGGAATTATGGAGTCCCACCATCCACTCAGCCACCACCCCCTCTGGGGCCCTGGTAACACAACTCTCGTGTGTGGCATCTGAGGAGAACTCCTCCCCCCAGTCTTGCATGTGGTTCTACACTTGGGTTAAGAAGAATCCCAGTCCTTTTGGATCTCCCCCATATTTTACTGATAGCAAGGGAAATTTGGGCTTTTTTTGCCTCCGTGGCAATGCATGCCCAGCAGGGGGGGCCTGGATTGCAGCAGCCACTTGAGTTCCAGAGACCTGAGCTGTCTCTTCCTGGGCTTGGCATCTCTCTTCCACACAAGCAGCAGCCTCAATTTCACCCCCAGGGCATTCAGCCTTCCCCCTGGCAGGCGACCCATGGGCAGGCAATCCATACCTTTCATGGGCTCTTCAACTCTCTCTCAGTAGTTGCAAAGCCTGGGTCATCCGGAGATTTTCTTTCTGCTCTTCCTGCCAGGAAGCATCTCTGTGCCAGCATCTGGTAATTGTTACTCTTTGGGGGGTCTTCTCCAGGTCCGGCAACCTCCCCACACCCAGCGACCATTTGGCTCTCTCCGCCTTTTCCTCAAGCTGTAAATCAGCCACCCACTCTGAAGCCTCCCAGCTGGGGTGTGATTGAGAGGTAGTGGAACCAGCAGCTCCCATGTCCTCCTGGTCACTGTCTTGGTCAGACATTCTTTGCTCAGCCCCCATGGTAGTTTTCCGGGATGGCTGTTAATTGCAGACCTTGCTTAATGTCAGGTGTGCCTCCTTTCAACACTCAAGAAAGAAAAACCCCGACTCCATTTTCATAGAGAAAGGTACTTTTACTGAGTATGAACTGAATGCAACCAAAGAAAAGCAAGGTCTGAGGCAATAGGCGTGAAAATCACATATAGAAAGCATCCTTAAAACCCTCCCCCCAATTGTCCAGTCAGGATTATCCAATCCACATCCCCCTCAGGAGTCATGTGGGGTGCAGCTTCCGATGGCTCCATCCTCCTGGTATGCCACAACAGTTGACCTTGAGTGGTTATCAGCACTCTTCCCAGCTGCAGAGAAACACTGAGGAAAACTTTCTTCCATTTATTCTACCAGCTCACTTCCCTCCCCCCCAAGACTTCCAGACAGCTCCCCCCTCCCCCCCATTACAATGGCAGCCGAGCAAGCAAGAAATATAAAGGCGGAGGCTGACATTTTCTTTAAAACCTCGAGGGATGGAGCACTCACAATTAACCATATATATAAAAAATAATTTTCTCCTTTAGAGTTCAAATGTTGTCATCAGAAAAGACCTCTTGAAGGAACACACCATAAAGAGGCGTCTTGACAGATTGAAAGAGCTGTTGTTTGCTCTACAAGAAGTAGTGTCCTAAATTGCACTTAAAAAGTATCCCATCCACAACACAGGCTCCAAACACTCAAGCAAATCAATATCATCTTCATCATCATCATCATCATAATCTTCTTCATCATCATCATCTCAAAATGATTTCAACCCCTGGCTGATGTCAAGGTAAAACACAACAAAATCTCTCTGGCTAAAAAGAAAAAGAAAGAAACGAAGTCCACAAAATAGTACCAGAGCCCCCAAATAGCTCATAAAATCCAACCATATGGTAACTTCCAAAAGGCCACTATTAAGCCTTCATGCACCATTAAGCAAAATATGAAAATGGAGCTACATTATTATGAAGCAATTTAAATAGCAAATATTGGAGGGGGGAAAATCCTGCGATTCACCTATATTTTTTCAATTAAACACCCGGAAGAGAGGCTGTTTAAGAAAAGCCGGTTCTTCCTATTTACTCTTGCAGATTGTGAGAAAATACACAACGTATGTTAAAGGTTTGCTTTAACCCCAATTAGTTCTTTTCCTAGCAGATGACCAATGCCTACTGGATACTTAATCCTCATTATTTGCTTTCCTTTGCTGAGATGATTAACTCTATGTACGGAGGAAGAGAAACATGTTTCAAGGCTTATAAAACCTGCTCAATAAAAACAGTCCCTTCATGCGATGAATTCCAAAGACTTTCTCACCATTCAGGCTCACGATAGCAGATGGAGGAAGAGCTCTTGGTCTGTTAGTAGAACATACCGACCATACAGAATAACAGTGTCAGAAAGAATTTCAGAGGTCTTCTAGTCCAAACCCATGCTTAAGCAAGAGACCCTAGACCATTTCAGACAAATGGCTGTCCAGTCTCTTCTGAAAAGCCTCCCGTGATGGGGCACCACACAACTTCTGGAGGCAACTTCTGTTCCACTGTTTGATTGTTCTCACTGTCAGGAAATTTCTCCTTAGTTCTAGTTTCTCCCCTTGATTAGTTTCCACCCATTACTTCCTCTCCATTTTCTTTCAGTCCTCACACCTCTTTTGATGTCCTCCTACTTCGATATCCATCCTGCAAATTCTAAATTAACTGGCAATACAAGAATTTGAGAAAACAATCAGTGCTGTGAGCAGGATGCCGATAAGAAGAGCACCATGAAGGAAAAGGGAGAAAAATATACTCAGAGCCAAAAACTGGGATGGATACCTACAATGTGGCTCATCAACCAGTGAGACCCCCATGGAAATGGTTGGAACTGGAAGCTTTCCTAACTGGTCTGAAGAAGCTCTTGTTCCACCTGAATCTGGATAGCCTTCACATGAGAACAGTAGATTGGCATCTACTTATAGTCATAAGGAAACTGAGTACAGAATTGTCCAAAGGAGCATGGGAAGTGATGATCATATGACAATGGTTTTCATCCAGCATGGACTATGGATTCCTTAGAAGAACAAGATTAAGAAATGGGACGTCAAACATTTTTGGATGGTGTACAAAGTCTAGCTCCCATTTCATTTTTAGTGACTGATCAAAGCTCTTTTATATGTAGGGGTTGACCAGGCTGAGCCCGAGGGAGGGGTCAAACATGTCATCAGTCTCAAGTTCCTTTCTACCCAAAAAAGATCCATCTTGAATTCCATTGACTCTTATCTACTGCCAATTTGGTTTGATGATTAGTTGTTTTGTTTCTTCTAGAGAGCTTGCAATAAACCCAAAATCATTTGAACTGGCTGTATTTTCTGATTTTTCTGATATCAATATTCTTTCTCAACTAGGGTAAAGAAACAGAAAGAGCAGAAAACACAGCACAACAAAATATTAGATAAAACAGTGGCCTTAGTCACATAACCAGTTACACTGTGCTTGGGGGAAGCCCTGGTAGGTTCTTACAATCAGAAACTGGGCTATTTCTTCCTCCTAACTCTGCCCTGCTTGGTGTTCTCCATGTGTAGAAAAATAAACACAAATTAGGTCAAGTTTCAACTGTGGTTTCTTTGGAGGGATTTCTACTTAGAGTCTCCAAGTCTCAACAGCAATCTAAGGTGGCCCACTTCCACACGTTCATGAATAAATCCCTATCTTAAATTTTAAATTAAGTACACATTTGCTAGAACAATTACATCTAAAAGCTTCCACTGCTTTTAAAACAATAGGTTAACTCGGGTGCCATATCTATCTGAGACACTTTTATTCTGGTGGGCAAAGAAGGAGCAAAATATCATCTTTAATATTTTCTAAAATGCAGTACACAATAGCTATTCTTTCCTTCTATATTTAAAGACAAATATGTTAAAATGGCAGTTAACTAACTGTTTGTTTCAGTCGACTTTACTGGAAGAAATCAAAATATTTGGAATAGAGAATGTTGATTTTCAGTGTTCATTAGGATAGAATTCTTTCTTATATACAGTAATTATGGATCAAAATCCTGGAGAATTGGTGGATGCATAGATTTCAATAAAATTGAGATAACAACTTTCTATTATGTCCATCAAACAATTAAGTTTTCTGTGGTTGTTCTCTGATAGTTGTTTTCTCTGTTGTTCTTCTGTACAGTTCTCAAATCAGGGAATTTGATGGAGAAAAATATAATGGTGAAAAAATGTAACTGTTCTTTTCATCTATGGCTATTTCTTACCATTTACTTATGCAGACTTACTTTATTCTTTTTAAGTTTTGATTGTTGAATGGAGATAATTAAATACAAATTCTGATCATTTTTCTGCCAGTTCTATGATATTCATAGCAGCAATCAAAGTAATGTTATAGGTTGCTTCTGTTTAAAAAAATTTTCTGTGTTGACATTATAAAGTTTTAGTTTTTTATTGTGAGATCAAAATGTTGTCTACAATTAGAACATAAAAACAGCTGAATAATTATTGGGTTTTTTTAGGAGAAATGAAATATAAGTTGAAGCTAGTCATGGTTATCATTTATTTTCATGAACTACATGTGAATGAACAAACATATTAAATATGCATATTATACTAAACTATGGTTTAGCAATAGGATGGTTTACAGAAAGTATTATCTTGCTCTCTGTAAACCATCAACCTATCCTGCTTGTCTCAAAAATAAGACACTACAACTTCTGTCAGATTCAATTCACTAAGTCAATGAAGTCGGCATCTTTCAACAAATAGCCTAATTCAATTGGTTCAACAAACCACAGCAAAAATTAAATACTTCATTTAAATGGCATCAATTATTGCTAACCAAATATGGAAGTCAGAGCTTCTGAACTCTTCCTTACAGTTTTTGACATTATTTATCATTGTACTGGGAAGATTAAGCGCATTTTATGTGGTTGTAATAAATGCCGAGCAGAAGCAGCATTAACACATCGGGGTGGGGTGAGCCGAACCAAAAAAGGATGGGCATGTTCTCTTAGGTGTCAAGAATTTAGTAAACTTAAGCAGAGTCAAAAGATTTATGCATCTAGTCAATCTATATTTGCTTTATTCGCTTGGTAAAACATTAACCGTCAAAAGAGTTAATTTTTTACAGTTGCCAGTTACTCTGAATAAAATCACTTTTCATATTAGTGCCACTGAAAGCTCCATCAACAGTGAAGTTTAATACAAACAGGGCTTTCTGTTTTACTACCAGCTCTACCTTCTCAATCATCCTTGCTTCACTTACTACCCTAAAGCTTGAAGATTACATCTAATGCCCGAGATTTAGAATACAGAATGTGGTAAATGTTTCAAAATTAAAGTGAACTCATGAATCATCCCAAGCCAGGGCCAACAGTCTAGGAATAACTATAGTGAGTTTTCCTTGAGTGGAAGTAGGCAGTCCATTATATGAACATCGGGGTCAAGATAACACATAGGGTAGGAGAATGAGTAGAGTAGTGGAAGAATGAATCTGCCTCTTAATTATGCTCATTCCATCCAGTGATGAGGGCACAGTTCTAGCCATAACTAAAAAAATCTACTTGGTGTTGGTTGTGGTTTATTTTATTTATTTATTAAATTTATTGGCTGTCCATCTTATGACAGGATAACTCTGTTGCATTGGTTCAAAGACTCAGCACAATTTATGCAGAAGAGCACAAATGATTTATCTGCAGAGGCCTTTGCTTACTCAGATTTTTAGAAAGAGTAATTCAGAAGTTCTTCTCAGTCTATAAACAGAAAGAGACATGACTTTCAAACGTTAAACTCTAAAATGTTGGACCTGATGCCATAGAAACATCTGTATTTCTTTTAAGGTTATGGATTTATAATATTTGCTTATCTAGATTACCAAGGAGTCTTCTGATTTTTGAGCTGGGTCTCTGTAGAATAGGAAGGCTGATGAATATCGTATACAATCGGGGTTTAAAGATAGGTTTAAAAATTAAGCTTCAATAATTTCCTATATAAGCGCTCGCTCTCTCTCGCTCTCTCTCTCTCTCTCTCTCTCTCTCTCTCTCTCTCTCTCTCTCTCTCTCTCTCTCTCTCCAGGAAACATTTAAATTAATCAAAATACAAAGCATGCATTTGCAGACTTCTCTGACAGTTTCAATAGCCAGAAGAGACTTCAATGCATGGGAAACTGTTTCCAGCTCTTTGATCAAAATTACTTTTAGGAGGCGTCTCCTGGTGTGGGGCTTCAAAGGGGCACTCCCACAGGCCTTTGTCAAAGCAAAGCATCTCTTTTAAACTTTGCACAGTCCTAATCATTTACTTTATTACAGAGACCAGAAACAAGTGAACAGAACAGAAGCAGAACCGACCATCTGAAAGGAGGAAAAGAAATGGTTGTGGAAAAAAAGCAGAGGTCAAAAGAAGGAAATTTAGGCTGAACTAGAGGAACAATGAAATGGGAAGTGGCCATTGACGTCCTACACAAGATCTTTTCATGTACACATTCCAGTTACATTTGCCTGGAAGAGGGCCTCTGCCCCACAATAAAGTCCCAAGTACATCATTCACCCCCAAAACAGAAATAATCCTACAATGGTCAAACCAGTGGTGAGTTTCTACCGGTTTGCCCTAGTATTGGATGAACTGGTAGAGGTGGCAGAGGGAGGCTCTGTCCACCCACCTGGATGTCATCACGGATGCTCTGCGCATGCGTCTGCTCACAGTTCTGAACCGGTAGCGAAGGTAAGTGGAACCCACTACTGGGTCAAACCAAGCTTTCCAACCCACATGTCTGCACAGAAAGAGAACAAAACACATCTGACGCCCATGTCCAAAACATGTCTGAAATGAAACCAAGGACAAAACTTTGACAGATCAATTTAGGCAATGGATTTTAGATTATTTAGTGGATTCAAGTTGCCTTAACACGCAACTCTGTCTCTGCACTTAGGAAGAAAACCTATTAGACTTTCCTCTATGTAAGTAAGCATGAGAGCTGGACTCTGTATTAAAGATAAATTATTTGCTGAATAGCTAGATAATTAATTGATTAGTCTTATGACTATATGATGCTGAGTACGTAAAACTCTACGAATGGTATAATATGCTGAAAATTTGCTTGTAAGAGCTGCTTCCAGATGAATAAAAATCAAGAAACTGTAAAGAATATCCAGCTTCCATTTTCTTTTAGCAGCAAGAGTCTCCATGGGAGAATAGGTGGCAATATAACTTTAATAAATAAAAAAAATAAAAAAATAAGGAGAGCCACATCTTTACTAGTTGATAGGAGCTCTCCGAGAAAGAAAATCAGGGAGACAATATTATATTGGTTCCAAAGTGAAAATTGTTCACATATCCAGATTATTACACTCCTTTCCTTTCAATTCAGTAAGTTTTACTAAAGAGCGTCTAGGCAAATTACCCACCTGGAGAAAAATCTCTTTCAGTTTGGGCTGTTGCCAAGGTCCCTGACAACGTTGATGGAAGAGGTTGTTGTATTTTGTCAGCCTCTGCTCTTTCGTTGCTTGCTTGCTCAGCTGCCATGAAACCGGGGGAGCTATTGGAATTCTTGGGAGGGGGGAAGTGAGCTGGTGGAGAAGAGGAGAGAAACTTTTCTCCAGCATTTTCTTTGAAGCTGATAGCAACTCAAGGTTGACTGTCGTGGCATAGCAGGAGGATGGCACTACCAGACGTTGCACCCCACATGACCCCTGGAGGAATTGCGGATTGGATGATTTATGCTGGACAGTTGGAGGAAGGCTTTTGGGGATGCTTTCTATATGTGATTTTTGCGCCTATTGCCTCAGACCTTGCTTTTCTTTGGTTGCATTCAGTTCATACTCAGTAAAAGTACCTTTCTCTATGAAAATGGAGTCGGGGTTTTTCTTTCTTGAGTACTGAAAGGAGGCACGCCTGACATATTTGCTATATGAAGGTGGCTTTAGGTGTAGGGGCGGGTTTCAAAACCCATTGCTACTGGTTCGTTTGTGGGTGTTTCTGCGCATGCACAGAAGCATCTGGGCAGATGGGTGGAGCCTCCTGCCTCCACCACCTGTTCGCCCGATCCAGGGTGAACCGGTAGCAACCCACCCCTGTTTAGATGGGACCATAAGTAAAAAAGATGGCAATCCAACTTCGTGCCACAGGCGATGTCCCAAACAAGCTTTTTCAAGAGGTGACTGGACTTTGTGTTTTTTCTTTGAAGATGTTTCATTTTTCATCCAAGAAGCTTCTTCAGCTCAGAGCTATAAAGATCTTCTTCAGCTCAGAGCTGAAGAAGTTTCTTGTATGAGAAGCAAAACGTCTTCAAAGAAAAACCAGAAAGTCCAGTTTCCTCTTGAAAAAAAGCACCTATGGGACAATCATGACCTGGATGATGGAGAATCTCCACAGACATAGGTGATGTTCTACATCTGTGAATAACAAAAGTGCAAAGGGGAGGGAATAAGTCATGTTGTCCATGTCCTTCCTTTCTGTGCTCCTTGGGTCATTTATAAAGGCTCCATGCTCCACAACACCTTGTCACTCAGTCACTCTCTTGCCTTTGATATGTGGTCATTGGGACAATATGTAGAAGAGATCAAAACTTCACTCTATTCTTTCTAGACCAGAAACAATCATGAGTCAAGCCAAATGAAGAGGAGACACATAGTTGTCATCTTCCTGGGAGAATATACTTAGATGAACAAAATTGGCAGGTTATATGCCCCTCTGCAGTCCACACGGGCAGAAACCAGTGGTGGATTGCTACCGGTTCACCCCAGATAGGGCGAACCTCTAGTGGCAGCAACGGGAGGCTCTGCTCACCTGCCCAGATGCTTCTGTACATGAACAGAAGCTTCTGCACATGTGCAGAAGTGTCGCACATGCATGCACCCATGAGCAAACTGGTAGTGATGGCAGGGGTGGGTTCTACATTTTTTTACTACTGGTTCTGTGGGTGTGGCTTATTTTGTGGGTGTGGCTTGATGGTCATGTGACAATTCTTTAGGATTTAGCAGAGGTACTGGTCTACCAGGCTTTTAACTGCTTGCAGAGTTGTACCAGTCTACCCATGTATTTTTGCAGGCACTGGTCTACCCATTTATTTTTGCAGGCACCAGTCTACTCATTTGTTTTTGAAGGCACTGGTCTACCACCAAACTGCCTTTTACCACTGATCAGCTGTAGGGCGGTCCTTTGAAGCCCCGTGGCAAGAATTTAAACAGTTTTTCCTTATAGTCCATCAGCTTGGACTCAGGAGGCAGCAATAGATTGGGGGTGGGGCCAAATAAAAGGTAAGAATAACGCGGGGGGCTGGGGGGGGCAAAACCAGTTCAGTGACATCATATCATCACCACTACCAGCTCGGTGGAACTGGGCCGAAATGGGAGGAACCCACCACTGAGTGATGGATTTTGAAACTCACCCCGGGCAGAAACATTTAGAAGTAGAGAAGCTTAATCTTACTTTAAAAGCTAGCTTTTATATCATTTTTAAAACACCCTTAGTGCTGAGAAAGCTATTTCATTGGAATACTGTGGAATACTGTACTTTTTCCTACCACAATTCATCTTCCACAAGAAAGCAATCCAAAAACATTACACAAGAGTCTGGCAAGAGTTCTTGCATGGGTTTAAGGACAACTGGTAATGGGGTTGCTTTGTTGGTTGCCAAGAAGTTCTTTGTTAAGGGCACATTATTTTATCTTTGTTTTATCTTGTGCAAAGCTAAAGCAACTGTTGATGATGTTAGGCATCTACTTTTTAAGGAAACACTTCAGCATCATCAACAGGGATCTTTGGTGCTCTCTGAGTTTGACGGTTTTCTTGCAGACCTTTCATTACGAAACTAGGTAACATCATCAGCACAAGAACACCAACAAGCTTGGAGAGCATTGAGAACAGTTCAACCCTGAACTACAAACATTCTCTTCAATCAGTAACACCAATAGGAGCATACAAAACCCAATTCCTAAGCCAATGCAACTTTGCCATGTTATATTGATGAAGATCAGTGAGGGAAAATGGGTAACATTTCATGTAACATCTTTTTTTTTCTTGGATCACTAATATTGTACATAAAATGTTTTAATCCTAAAGTCCATGAATAATTTATTAAGAAAATAGCTGATGAAATTACTAGCAACAATAAGAAGAAGGTAAAGAATCAGGACTCTAGTTCATAACTTTAAACTAGAAAACAGCAATTTGATTTTTCTAGGATTAAAACTCCTGTGTTGACTCTTTCCATCCATATCCTCAATTCATCCCAAGGATCTTAGGAGAGGCACTTTATCTTTGAATAGGAAACCTTTCTTTTTCCATCATAGTGCTTTTTTAGACACTTTCTCAAAAGAAGAAAATACAGTCTCCACAGGTGAATGCATTATGTTCCCAGTAGATTTTTGGTGACGTTTCTCTAAGAGCATTTCATAAAAAGTACGAAAAGTTATCTTTAATCAGTTTGGTGGCGTACAGAGTGCTTAAAACGTTCAGCTGAGCTAATGACATGTCTAGTGGTTTGTGTATTATAAGCAACAGGGATTATAACAAACTGCATGGAATTTGACAGGTATTTAGTATTTAGTATTTATTAGATTTATATACCGCCCTTCTCCTTACGGACTCAGGGCGGTGCACAGCCAATTTAAAAAACAATACACAAAAGTTAAAAAATTCCATAAAAGAACAAATATAAATAGCCGTAAATTAAAACTAGTTCAATTAAAAATAATAAAACTCTAAAAGTGATAAAATATTTACAGGAATCAGGCTAAGCCGGCAAACTGAAAGAGATGAGTTTTTAAAGCCCGCCGGAAAGTCAGGAGGTCAGAAATTGTTCTTAACTCTGGAGGCAAATCATTCCAGAGGGTAGGTGCTGCCACAGAGAAGGCTCTCCCCCTGGGGGTCGCCAGCTGGCATTGTCTGGCTGACGGCACCCTGAGGAGGCCCTCTCTGTGGGAGCGAACCAGCCGGTGGGAGGCGATTGGTGGCAGAAGGCGGTCCCGTAAATACCCTGGCCCTAAGCCATGGAGCGCTTTAAAGGTGATAACCAATACCTTGAAATGCACCCGGAAGTCCACCGGCAACCAATGCAGCTCGCGCAGGAGAGGTGTCACGTGGGAGCGCCCCGTCGCTCCCATAATCCCCCGTGTGGCCGCATTCTGCACCAGTTGGAGCCTCCGGGTGCACCCCAAGGGGAGCCCCATGTAGAGAGCATTGCAGTAGTCCAGGCGGGAAGTGACGAGAGCCTGAGTGACTGTGCGTAGGGAGTCCCAATCTAGAAAGGGCCGCAGCTGGCGTATCAGGCGAACCTGATAGAAAGCCCCCCTGGCCACGGCTGTCGTGTGATCCTCTAAAGACAGCCGTGAGTCCAGGAGGACAAGCAGTTGCAAACCCTTTCCGTGGGGGCCAATGATTCGCCCCCAATAACCAGCGATGGAGTCAGCTGGCTATATCGGGACGCCGGCAGCCACAGCCACTCGGTCTTGGAGGGGTTGAGTCGAAGCCTGTTTCTCCCCATCCAGACCCGGTCTGGTGGATGGGTCCCCCCCCCATCCACCAGTCTATAGGGGGAAAGTACTATATTCTAAAACATTTGGGAGTAATTTATGGTTGATAAAGACCCTACCCAAACCACCAACTCATGTCTCTAGTTCCTGCAATTATATTTTCAGTAATATTGTATGTTAAATGAGAGCCAGGTTTTTTTTTGTTTGTTTGTTTAGTTGCGAAGTTGTGTCCAACCCATCACAACCCCATGGACAATATTCTTCCAGGCCTTCCTGTCCTCTACCATCCTCTGGAGTTCATTTAAGCTCACACCTACTGCTTCAGTGACCAGTTTTGGTAGTGGTTATGTAAGAAGAAATATCCTTCTGGGTTCAGTTTCAAGTGGGGAAAAAGACACTGGAAACATGGAGACTGCTTGGAAAGATGGTTTAATGGTGGACGGGATCACATGGTTTGAGTTCCTGAACAGAAAAGGGGCCGAGATGCTGTGAGTCCCCGGGTTTTATGCCCTCTCTGGCTTTGGACTTCCTGGGGCCCAGGAAGAATTGGTTGGTTGTCAGCCTTGCTGGTTGATGTAATCTTCTCAGGTGCCATGTGGTGAGTTTCTTTTGCTAGATGGGTCCTATTGTGTTAGTTTCTGTTGTTGTTGTTGCTGCTGTTGCTGCTGCTGCTGCTGCTGCTGCTGTTGTTGTTGTTGTTGTTGTTATTATTATTATTATTATTATTATTATTATTATTATTATTATTCATATTTCTATGCTGCCCATTCTCCGAGGACTCTGGGAGGCTTACAACAATCAACAGTATACTAAAAAGCATATTGCCCCCAACAATCTGGGTCCTCATTTTACCCACCTCAGAAAGATGGAAGGTTGAGTCAACCTTGAGCCGGTGAGATTTGATCCGCTGATCTGCTGAACTAGCAGTCAGCTGAAGTAGCTGCAATACAGCGCTCTAACTACTGTGCCACCTCGGGTCGGCTGTTGTTAGATGGGTGCTATTGTGTTGCAGATGATGGTCCATTGACAAAGATGGGTTTCTGCCTCTGGCCATTGACAAAAGCATGGGGGCGGGAGGGCAAGAAGGTGGGAGCTGCTTCCTCTTTAAAACATGCTTCTCCATTTCTCATCCAGGGAAACATAATATTCTGCCTTTTTAATATTTCCTAAAATATTTCATTCTTCTAGGAAAGGGGTGGGTGCTAACTTCCTACAGTTAAAAGCATTGGATTAGAGATGGCAGATTAAAAATTCCAGTCCATCTTTGTCAAAAAAACTAGTTGGGGGACTTTGAGCTAGTCATTTTCTCCCAGTCTTGAGAAGAAGACAATGGCACTATTTCTAAAATGGTTGCCAAGAAAACGCTAAGGATTTATCCAGGCAGTTGCCAGGAATTAAAATTGACTTGCTAAAAATCCTGACTAAAGTCCCAGTTTAAGATCCTCCAAAATCCCAACAAACACTTTGTACAGTCTTTTGAAACTCTGGCTAAAATCTTAACCAGCACTTTAAAAGTTTTCCTTTTTGGCAACGTTTCGACAAGCTCTCTAACTTGTCAT
This sequence comes from Masticophis lateralis, assembly GCA_030761175.1. Taxonomy (NCBI): domain Eukaryota; kingdom Metazoa; phylum Chordata; class Lepidosauria; order Squamata; family Colubridae; genus Masticophis; species Masticophis lateralis. The sequence goes on from JAUDYJ010000005.1 coordinate 104,527,098, forward strand.
CATCCTACTTTCATATAGCTATTTCTGGCTCATTAGCCATTATCAGTAAGACACACCCACATCTCATGTATCCTCCCTGTAAAGGTACAATATCTATTTTCTTACTTTTCATAAGCCAGAAATAGCTATATTAGTCTCTCACTATGCAGCACAAAATCTGCTGGCTGCCAGAATGAAAAGAAGGGAACCCCCCCCCCCCAGAAAGTAGTGAATGTGATTTCACTCAACTAGGGTTGCAGAAAAATCTTGGTTATGTAGGAAGAACCTGGCTTAAAGGAAAAACACACATAAAACCTACAAAAAGTAAGAATGTGTGTGTGTGTGTGTGTGTGTGTGTGTAGGTCTTTGGTTATTCGGGTCTTCTCCCGCATAAAATTGGAAGTGTCTTGGCGACGTTTCCATGAAGTCTCATTCGTCATCTTCAGGCTGGTGTTCTCGGCTTCGTGCTTCCAGGAGCAATGTGAGATCGCAGCTGCTTCTTCCTTTTAACTGCTAGTGGGGTGTGAGCTGATTGGGTGGGAGCTTGGCTGTGCTCTGATTGGATGTGGGATTGGTTGTGCTCTGATTGGCTGGGGGGGGTGTTCTGTTTGGGTGCGGGCTTGCAACTCAGATTAAGCCGAGCACAACCAAGCCCCCACCCAAACAGAACACACCCCCAGCCAATCAGAGCACAACCAGTTAAAAGGAAGAAACAGTTGTGATCTCACATTGCTCCTGGAAGCACGAAGCCAAGAACACCAGCCTGAAGATGGCGAATGAGACTTCGTCGAAACGTCACCAAGACACTTCCAATTTTACATGGGAGAAGTCCCAAATGAACAAAGACACACACACACACAAAGCTGGCTTAAAGGAAAAACACACATAAAACCTACGAAAAGTAAGAAAATAGATATTGTACCTTTACAGAGAGGAACATGAGATGTGGGTGTGGCTTACTGAGGATGGCTAATGAGCCAGAAATAGCTATTTAATAGCTATTTAAGTCTCTCACAATGCAACACAAAATTTGTTGGCTGCCAGAATGAAAAGAAGGGGGAAAAAACCCAGAAAGTAGTGAATGTGATTTCAGTCAATTGTGGTTCCAGAAACATCTTGGTTACGTAGGAAAAACCTGGCTTAAAGGAAAAACACGCGCGCGCGCACACACACACACACATTATAGGGTATGGCTAGCTGATGAGAGCTAAATAGCTTGAAATAGATCTATAGTAGTCTCCCTTTATTTCTTTATCAGCAAGATATATATATATATATATATATATATATATATATATATATATATATATATATATATATATATATATATATATATATATATGTATGTATATATATATATAAAACGTCAGTTAAGATCACAGTTTGCCCATAAGGACCAAACCAGGCATTGCTTTGAAGGTAGCTGTGATAGCCCTGCGTTACCCCCCAGGGAGAGAAAGAGGCAATACACAATGGGGAGAGATGTAGGAGAAAGCGTATTATCATCTGTCAGCATGACTAAGGCAGAAAAAAAGATAATTACAGGGGGGAAGGAAGGGTATGGGCTGGTTACACGCGCAATGACCAAATTGATCAGCATTACCTAAAAGCAAGCATCCCTTCAATGGGGATTTTATACTCTGACGAAGTCGGTAGGGGCTGACGAAAGCTTAGCATAAGTTTTAAATAAATTTTTAAACTTTTTTAAATGTTCCAGAGATCGTGATGTCTATCGCTTCTTTTATAACTATACCTGGAACTCGCATTTTTAGGATAATTCTTTATATATATATATATATGTATGTATGTATGTATGTATGTATGTATGTATATGTATATGTATATGTATATGTATATGTATATGTATATGTATATGTATATGTATGTATATGTATGTATGTATATATGTATATTTGTATATATATATCTTGCCCTGCAAGATTCCCCCCTCTCGCAGGTTTGGCCCTCTACTTTATCGAGGGCCTATCTCGATGACGGATTTTGGAATCCTGAGAGATGGCATCGCGCAAGGAAGGGGCTATGGGGCTTTTTGGATAAATTTTTAAATAAGGTTTTAAAGGGTTCTGGGAGGGGGGTGGGTTTTATAGGTTTGGGGGAGAACCTATTAGGGAGGAGGCCAATGCCAGCTGAAGAGCGCAGCACTAGAGACATAAGTACTAGGGTCGAGGAGGGGGTTAGAGCTCGTGTGGTTGATGGTTATAATATCGGTACTGTAGGTGGGAGGGGCAGATATGGCGGGAGCAGGGGGCCACATCAGGTTATGGGAGTGCGTCCCCGCTGTTTGCAAGCAGTGGCGCGCTCCAGCCCCCAATGCTCTTCCAGTTGCACAGACTCTCGGGCCCAGGGCCTTCGGCTGATGCTGTGCAATGACAGGTCCGTGGTAAATAAAGCCCCCCTCATTTGTGATCTTATTCAGGAGGGGGCGCAGACCTGGCGGGTATTACGGAGACCTGGTTGGGCCAAGAGGGGGGGGTCCCCCTTGTTGATATGTGCCCACCAGGTTTTCGTGCATTTCATCAGCCAAGGCCACAGGGGAGGGATGGGGGAGTGGCGGTTGTTATAAACGAGGGCCTTGCCCCGAGGGAGACCATTGTTCCTCAGACGGCTGGCTGTGAGTCCCTCCTTGTGAAGTAGGGTCATAAGGTGCAGTTGGGTCTGCTAGTCACGTACCTGGCTCCCTGCCACGTGGCAGCAGCCCTGCCCGAGCTGCTCGACGTTATTGCCGCAGTGGCGGTTGAGACCCCCAGGCTTATGGTCATGGGGGATTTTAACCTGCCATCAGTCGGTGAGACGTCTGAGATGGCTTGGGAGTTCATGGCTTCCATGACGGCTATGGACCTGACCCAGTTAATTCATGGCTCTACTCACGTGGGGGGAAACACGCTGGACCTGCTTTTTGTCTCTGGACAATGGTTGAGTGATCTTGAAATAGGGGATATAGTGATTGAACCCTTGTCATGGTCAGATCACTCTCTCCTTCGGCTAGACCTTCGAACCGCTGCACCTCGCTGCAGGGAGGCGGAACCGGTGAGGTGGTTCCGCCCCAGGCGCCTGATGGATCCTGATAGGTTCCAGACGGAGCTTGGGCCATTTCCCGAGTCTCTGGCACATGGCTCGGCCGAAGACTTGGTGGCCGCCTGGGATGAGGCGGCCGCCGGGGCTTTGAACCGAGTCGTGCCTTTGCGGCCTCTGACCCAGCACTGATCTCACCTGGCTCCTTGGTATACTGAGGAGATGAAGCGCCGGAAAAGACGCCTAGAGAGCAGTTGGAGGGTCAGTCGTTCTGAATCTGACCGGACACTGGTAAGAGCTCATATTAAGACTTACCTAGTGGCGATAAAAGCAGAGAAGAGGAGTTACTTCTCCGCTCTTATTGCATCATCAGATAATTGCCCAGCCACCCTGTTTAGGGTGACCCGCTCCTTGCTACAACAAGGGGCGCGGGAGGACCCCTTGGAGGGTAGAGCTGAGGATTTTGTTCAATATCTGTATGACAAAACCGCCCAGATTCGGGAACAGCTGGACTCTAACCCCGAATGGGTAGATCCAGGGGAGGTGACTGGGACAGGTCTTGAGACTATTATATGGGAAGAGTTTGACTCTGTGACTCCAGAAAACGTGGACAGGATACTGAGCAGTCTGAGCGCAGCCACATGTTTATTGGACCCGTGTCCCTCCTGGTTGGTGCTGGCCTCCCGGGAGTGGCACAAGGCTGGCTCCAGGGGATTATAAATGCTTCTTTGAGTGAGGGTGTCTTCCCCGCCGCTTTGAAGGAAGCGGTGGTGAGACCTCTCCTCAAGAAGCCTTCCCTGGACCCGGCAATGTTGGTAAATTATTGTCCCGTCTCCAACCTTCGCTTTGTTGCGAAGGTTGTTGAGAGTGTGGTGGCGCGACAACTGCCTCAGTACCTGGATGAATCGACCTATCTAGATCCGTTCCAGTCGGGCTTCAGGTCCGGGTACAGTACGGAGACGGCATTGGTTGCGTTGGTAGATGATCTCTGGAGGGCTCGGGACAGGGGTTGCTCCTCTGTCCTGGTCCTATTAGACCTCTCAGCGGCTTTTGATACCATCGACCATGGTATCATGCTTCACCGGTTGGAGGGGCTGGGAGTGGGGGGCACTGTGTTGTGGTGGTTCTCCTCCTTTCTCTCCAACTGGTCGCAGTCTGTGTTATCAGGGGGGCAGAGGGCGACCCCGAGGCCCCTTGTATGTGGGGTGCTGCAAGGATCGGTCCTCTCGCCCCTTCTGTTCAACATTTTTATGAAGCCGCTGGGTGAGATCATCCGTGGTTTTGGGGTGAAGTACCATCAGTACACTGATGATACTCAGCTGTACATCTCCACCCCAGACCACCCCAATGATGCCCTCGAAGTGATGTCCCGGTGCCTGGAGGCCGTACGGATCTGGATGGGGAGGAACAGACTCAGGCTCAACCCTTCCAAGACCGAGTGGCTGTGGTTTCCAATATCCCGATATAGTCAGTTGGTGCCATCTCTGACTATTGGGGGCGAGTCATTAGCCCCCACGGATGGGGTTCGCAACTTGGGCGTCCTCTTGGACTCACGGCTGTCTTTAGAAGGGCATATGGCGGCCGTGGCCGGGAGGAGTTTTTATCAGGTTCGCCTGATTCGCCAGTTGCGTCCCTTTCTAGATCAGGATGAGTTACGTCACCTCCCGCCTGGACTACTGTAATGCTCTCTACATGGGGCTCCCCTTGAGGAGCACCCGGAGGCTCCAACTGGTCCAGAATGCGGCCACGCGGGTGGTGATGGGAGCGACGTGGCACTCCCATGTGACTCCCCTCCTGCGCGAGCTGCACTGGCTTCCAGTGGTCTTCCAGGTGCGGTTCAAGGTTTTGGTTACCATCTTCAAAGCGCTCCATGGCTTAGGACCAGGGTATCTTCGGGACCGCCTTCTGCCACAAACAGCCTCTCACTGACCAGTCCGCTCCCATAGAGAGGGTCTCCTTAGGGTGCCGTCGGTCAAACAGTGTCGACTGGCGGCCCCCAGGGGGAGAGCCTTCTCTGTGGGGGCACCTACCATCTGGAACGAGCTCCCCCCTGAGATAAGGAACTTACATGACCTGGGTGCTTTTCGCCGCGCCTTGAAAACATTTTTATTTGAACAAGCTGGGCTGGCTTAACCTCCTTTATTTTGGGTTTTTAAATTTTATAATTATAATTGGATTTTTAAACTGTTGAGCCAAATTATTTAATTTGTTTTAATGGTTTTTTAACTTTTGTATTTATTGTATCTTATTCTGGCTGTTCACCGCCCTGAGTCCCGTTTTGGGAGTAGGGCGGTATATAAATTTAATAAATAAATAAATAAATAATATATATATATATATATATATATATATATATATATATATATATATATATATATATATATATATATATACATACACATACACATACACATACACATACACATACACATACACATACACATACACATACACATACATATACATATATGCAAGTTTTGGTGTATTCGGGTCTTTTCCCATGTAAGATTGAGAGTATCTTGGCAATGTTTCAACAAGGTCTCACTCGTCATCTTCTGGCTGGTGTCTTCGGCTTCATGTTTGTGCAAGAAAAGCGTGATCGGAACTACCATCTCTCTCTAAATACTGGTGGGGAGGTGTGGGGTGCTGGCTTTGTTGCTGTGAGCAGGTTGGTTGCCTGTGTTGTTACATCTTGATAGATTGATGGAGTTAATGTCTGCAGATTAGTCAGTTGTTTCGTAACATCCTGTGTGGTTGAGGTCCTTGATGTGTGCCCATTAGTCTTTTGTGTTTTAATGACCTGGGTAATGGGCTGTGTGTTAACATCCTGAGTTCTAGTGTAGTGATATCCTGGGTTTTTTGATGTAATGTCCTGAGCAGATGGCTGTGATGCCACATCCCGGGCTTTGGTTTGGCTCTGAGTTTGAGGTCTTGCCCTGTGTTCATGGTGTGTGTCAGTTTGCTTTGTGTGGGGATCGGTGGGGGGTGCAGCAGCTGGTGATGCCGCCGTGGTCTGGCTTCTGGATGGTGGTTGTATTTCTTCTATGGGATGGGTTTGGGTATCTTTGTCTAGTGGTCTGGCCGTTAGTCATCCCTCAAACCACCTGCACTTAACCTGCCTCGCTGTGTCTGGATGAAACTGAACGGAATTAGATGTGGTATTGGAAGAAGTGCTTCTGCCCTGCATAGGTGGAGATGGAAAGATTCCTTTTATTGTGATTGTGCCACTGATATGCAAACTATTAAACATATTGTGCAAGATTGCTTGCCCATGATGTGCTTAAAAAATCTGGTTCCTTAAAAAATCTGCACGAAGCAATGCTTAAAAACCAAGAAAGATATTTTATATTTATTTCTTGGGACAAAAAAGTATACCACAAAGCCTTAATCTTCAGAAGAATGCTTAAAAAGAAAAAGACAAAGAAAAACTCTCTGAAATCTTGGCTACTGTAATCACTCCTAGGCTAGAGGAACTTCAAGACTCAATTCTTCACCCAGGCCCTCAGCTGTGGAGGATGGGTATGACTGCAGATGGTGTGCCAGCTGTATCAGCCATTATTTAAAACTATGTTCTTCACATCCATTGTTCTTATTTATACTGCATTTCTCTTTTACATGTGATATTCTGAATGGCTCAGAGTCCCTCTGGAATCAGGCGGTATCTACATCAAATAAATAAGCTATTCTTTCTTCTAAAAGTTCATTTACACGTTGCTCTACAAAAACATACTTTCCTCTCTGTTCTTTGCCTTCTTGTTCTCTTTCTTGATTTTAATCAGTTATTCAGCACATTTACAGAATCAGCTTCTTACTGTAGGAACAATGACGACATCCAGCAGTCAAAATCCAATTCAAAATAAATTCAAACAACCCTAATTTTTACCATACAACAATTGTTGAGGAACACGAAGCTCAAAGCTGTCTTTCCCTTTTTCAGTACTACTATATTAATTTAGAACTGACCAATGAGGTTCGCCAACGCAACTTTCTGCAATAAGCAAAAATTTAGAGGTCAAGAATAAATCTAGAATTGTAAAAATGTAGCCGGTTTCAGCAAGTTATCACATATAAACCTCAACCTGCCTTTTAAAACTGTACATATTTCAGCAAGTTGGAATACAACAGGAAATGAGATTTAAAGATTTGCTTGAAAAATAATCTCCAGCACAGTAATCCCAATGTAATATAATTTTAATTATCAAGATATAATCTCACTGTATCATTTTATACAACTGTCATTAAGGAGAAAAAAAACACAGATAAAGCTCTGTGATAAATCTGCAGCTGCTTTCGAATTGTGTATGGGACACACCCCATGGAGGCTGGCTATTGCACAGAATTCTTCTTTTTCCTTCAAGATTGTTTTTTTTTTTAAAGAATCCTGTTTTCCAAAGCTTTTGCAGCACTGCTTCCCCCTCTGCTTAAATGCATCAGGAAAACTGACACAGGATGGATTTGTGCAATCGGCTGCCAAAATTATTGCTCACATTAGCCTAAACACATCATGCTGATCAGAATGGGACATCTGTTGTATTTCATCTTTCATGTTCCAATAAGGCCAAAGTTCAGGAACTTTAAGCGAGTCCTCACCAACAAGAGTTAACAGCAATTCAGGTAGGAAGCAGAATAACTTGCTGACAATTTCAAATCAAATCTTTAAAATTTTACTTAAAACATAATGCCTATGAACAGACAGCTTGGTTTTCTCAGGCTGGGATACCTGTGATTGATAAAGCACGAGATATGAAATACTGAGAATGACTAGCTGAAACGGTACAGTTCTGGAAACAGGATTCTTTGTGGGGGGAAAAGGGAAACTAGTACAAAAGATGTGCATTTGTCAACAAGGGGAAGAGTGTAAACCAGGCCTTAAGAAGTTACAGGATTTTGGAAGCCAGATGACAGAGGGAAATTTTGAAGCCCTACAATTCTTGAGAATCCCTATTTGAAGATCTATGTTGAATAACAGAATAACAGAGTTGGAAGGGATCTTGGTCTTCCAGTCCAACCCGCTACTCAAGCAGGAGACCCTATACCATTTCAGACAAAGAGCTGTCCAGTCTCTTCTTGAAAACCTCCAGTGATGGAGCACCTCTGAAGGCAAGCTGGTTCCACTGGTTAATTATCTTCACTGTTAGGAAGTTTCTCCTCAATTCCAGATTGCTTCTTTCCTTGATTAGTTTCCATCCATGCTTTCTTGTCTTGCCTTCTGGTGGTTTGGAGAATAATTTGACCCCCTCTTCTTTGTGGCAGCCCCTCAAATACTGGAAGACTGCTATCCTGCCACCCCTAATTCTTCTTTTCCTTAGACTAGCCAAAGCCAAATCCTGCAACCGTTCTTTGTATGTTTCAGTTTCCAGGCCTTTGATCATCTTAGTTGCTCTTCTTTGAACGTTTTCCAAAGTCCCAACATCTTTTTTGTAGTATGGGGACAAAAATTGGTACAGAGTTGCATTAAGCAAAAGAAACATTCAATATTTTTTTAGGGGGTGGGGGGAATGTTGCAAGGAAAAAATAGCATTGATAGCATGATGCAAATTCACGTTTTCTATTGGAACCAAGACCAACATAAAAACCCAGTAGCATTTCTACTTTTCTCCTCATCTTGCTGGGATTCTCACAACCAAACAGCCTTTCTGTTCTGGAAAAAGTTCAGATTTCTCTCTTTACAGAAACTAAAGATCATTCACCCATCAGGGAAGCCCTCTTGCTATTATGAAAATGATTGGCTCTAATGACAATAATTTCCTCTCTCTTTCTCCCCCTCCCCCCCCCCCCACACACACTGGAGGAAAACTTTAGCTTGGCCATAGAAATGTTGCCTTCCACTGTGGTCATAAGTCAAGGACTGCCTATCCTGTTTGGCTCCCTGTGGTTGTCTTATCACAAAGCAGTAGCAGCTTTGCTCACAGATAATGGGAAGCAGGAAAAAGAAAAGGACCCAAATGTTCCTATTAGACCATCAGGAAAACGCCTTCGAAATGCAGTAATTATCAACCACCTTCGACCTAGCCTTTCTGCATGGAAGTTTTATATGGATAATCCACTTTCTTGCCCCACTGAAGCTAGCACCTTCACTTTCAATATTCTTAAATGAAGGAAAAAATGACCATACCAATTCAGTGCAGTTTTCTCTCAGCAAGATTCAAACAAAAATCTCATTTCTTTCTAACAAAACCACTCACTGATCTGAAAAGGGCATTAATTCTCCCTTCCTACTTTAAAAAAAAAAAATAGGAGAGGGAACATATCAAAGTAAATGACCCTATATACACCCACGCATTATGTTACATTTAGGAAATCCATTAGCTGTTGCTATTACTGGAAGGACTCAATGAGCAACAGTTGGAATAATTTCCTGTTATACAAGTGGCAATTCCCACGCCCATATATACTGTACACCCGTGATGGCGAACCTGTGGTACATGTGGCAAGCAGAGCCCTCTCTGCGGGTACGCCAGCCATCGCCCTAGCCCACTTCCACTAGCCAGCTGGTCTTCGTTTCTCTGCAGCCCATGTGTGGGGGTGGGGCGCATGTGGGGGATGCATGCATGGGGGGGGGGGCAGGGTGCATGCATGGAGTGGTGCAGGAGGCTTTTCAGGTTGAAAATGGGGCATGGGGGGGGCTTCGTGCTGTGCCCATGCGCCCCATTTTGGGCCTGAAAAGCCTTCTGCACCAACATGGAAGCCAAAACGGGCTGCAGTGGGGTACATGTGCAGGGGGGCAGGGTGCATGCATGGGGCATGGCGCATGTGTGAGGGGGCACTGGCATTGCATTTGGGGGGTTCAGGCATGCGCGCATGCATTCATGTGCATGCGCACGTGCTTTGGGCACTTGGCACCAAAAAGATTAACCATCACTGCTGTACACCAACCAATTTGATGAGGAAGGAATTGCTAAAGTAGTTTTCAAGTCTGCTCACCTTCTTACTTTAACTTACATTCAAGTTAGAAGCCAAATATAAATAACTTCTAAGTACAGTGTGCATCGACTTCCAAACACAGTATTTGACTGAAAAACAACAAAAAAAAGATGCTCACATTGTTTTAGTAACCAGAAGTATACCACCCAAGAGCGGGATTGAATAATTTATTCAGACTGAAGGTAGCCAATCTGACGCTGTCCAATTGATGCAGTGCTTTGTTCCAAGCATCCAGTCTGCAGGGATGATTTGGTCCTTAAAGCGCCCTGAAGGAAATCTTGAAACTGAATATTCATACAGTCTTCACATTAACCCAGCTGACACCAAGTCACGTTTTTGTGAAGACGGAACATAATTGCATCCTGTAAATACAATGAAACATGGCAAAGATTTGACCCAACACACACAAGTCTTCTTGTACTTGCCGCGTCTTACACAGCTAAAATGCAAATGGATGGTGCTTGCTGCCACCAAACAGGGGATCCAGAAATAAAATAGGGTTATTTTCTTCAGCTGTTCTTTTTCTGCAAACTGGGCTGGCCCAGTGCAGCAAAGGGATTCTAGATTAAAGGCGGTGGAATAGTGTAGGAAGTACTTGCATTTTAAGGAAAGGAATAATACACTTTGTGTGGTTTGACTGTGCAAAGAGAAAGAAAATACTGAAGCTGCCGAATGCAAGGTCATTCGGAAACGTTACAAGCCAAGCCAAGATAAATCATTCTAAATTGATTTCATTAAGACCCCTGATTGTATCATAGAAAACAGCCACCCTGCATGTGTTTAAATCACCTCCAAATGAAATAATGAGAAATAATCTTTGCTGTGCCCATAAAGAGACCACAGCAGACGGCAAGAAAACTGGTCTGCCTTTGTTCAGGCACTTTCCTTTATGAGTCCTAAGGAGGATCCAATCTAGCTAATTTGATGGTTTGCAATTCTGCAGTGTTACAGCCCCTCTAACTGGTAATAGCCAGCAATCAAATCTCAGCTACTAATGAGCCAGACTTCTGGAGTTGCTAGCAAAGGAAGGGGACTCCCAAACTGTTGTGCATATATAAAAACATACATTCACACTACCGAGATGTCAAAAGGACAAATACGTTATGTTCACTTGTATGTCGTTAGAAATCAAAGAAATGACAATGCTTACAGTGTTTGAAAAGATTTGTGTCCGGCGCTGGAACAGCAAGATGCTTTTAGTAGAAGCCCAAATTTTAATTAAAAATAAAAGGTGGGTTTTGATTTGAAGGCCTTGCAAATTTGTGGTTGCATGTTTGCATATTTATTCATGTATTCAATGTCTATAGCAGATATGTCCAACCTTGGCAACTTTAAGACTTGTGGACTTCAACTCCCAGAATTCTCCAGCCACTTATGTTGGCTGAGGATTTCTGGGAGTTGAAGTCCATAAGTCTTATAGTTGCCAAGGTTGGACATTTGTGTAATCCTTTCAAAAAGACTGGGCCAGGCAGAGATTCCAAATAAGAAACAAACAGAAGGTTGACCAGATTTGCTCAGAGAAACACCTAGGATTTGCATTTCCTCTTTTGCCTATTGAGTTATGACCCCTACATAACCCTTACATGACCTCCATGGGAATCTGACAACAGCCAACAGAATATTAAAGGACATGTTCTTGCACAAGAACAAGGAACTCAAATACAAAGGCCAAAGAAGGTATAAAAACCTGCCCACTCTCAATTCCATTTTATCATCTGCCCAGAATCACATCTGATTCTGCTTCATCTATAAACCTTGCTTTTCAGTCAGCCTCCATGTTGTTTCCAGCATTTTTCTCCCAGACTGGAGCTGAACCAGATAGATATTTCTTCCAACAATATGAGTCAAAAAACATTTTTGATGTAATGTAAAAAATTGTGATGAAGTATCTAACAGACCCAGCTATAATGTAGGAGGAAGTATGATAGTTACAGAAAGACACAGGGCCACTCATTCAGAGAAGTGACTTGGATTCACTTGACCTTAATTATATCAGATATAAGCTTCGCTGGACAACTGTTCTGTGCCCCAAGATTCTGATACAATGTTCTACAAGCAATACATATTTTTTTAAAGTCCAAATTATTTTGTTTCTTAACCATTCCTATTAGAAAGGGCTTAGCAGAAATCTAATAACATCCATCTCTCTGGCTTCCAATTGGTCCAAACTCTCCTCCTGGATCTGATGTATTTTATGTATTGGAGGCCAAAATCGCTTTTGAATTTGCTGTGTGATTTGGATCTGAAAAAACATGGAAGGAACTGTCCATCCAATATTCAAATCAACCCAGAAGTAAATCCAAGCTGCTGAACTGATTTGGTTAGTCACTTCAAAGGGGAGTGGACTGGAAGACCTCCAAGGTCCCATCCAACTCTGTTATTCTGTCATTCTGTAAAGGGTGATTTCCTCTTCAGAAGGAATCATCACCTAGCCCTTAAATGCAATGATGATGGTCAAAGCAGGGAAGTTTAGAGCCTCCCATTGGAAATGATAACACAGAATTGGTAGAGTTTAGGCACCCAGTGTAAGCAACCATCAAATAATTATGATGTGGCACATCTTGTTCAAAGGGTTGACTTTGATAATCAGCCAAACCCCTTTCCAGGATATTCCATTGCTTCCTCTTCTTCTTTCACAATGTCCTGATGATACCCAGTTCTCATTAGTCTCTTTTGAATTATTCATAATTGTGCCTTAAACCACTGATGCATCTTCATATAAAATGATAATGTTTCATTTGAGCTGAACCTCAACTCCTGATGATTTCATGTATACTTCCTTGTAATTTTCATGCCCAACACTACATGTATGGTTTGATGGATTTTGGCTGATCTCAAATGGCCAATCAGGATTAGATCTGAGTTAATGCTTGGATGGAAAATGGCAAGAAATCTCAAAGTGGACTGAGAAATCGAAAAAGGACTTTAAAAGGCTACAGAAACATTCTGTTTATAAAGAAAACTTATATGGACATTTTTGGGAGCCAGTACAGATGTTGTATCACCTCTGCTCTGCAAGCATACTCTGTTTTGCTTTATGACTGAGAGAGACAATGTCTTGGCTACCCAAATAGCAATAATAATAACACCCCATATTTAACACAGGTCAATAAAAAGAACAAAAACATCTGGATAGTGGACATGGTCAGCACCTGGAGAACAGAAGAGAAAGAACTGGAGAAAATCCCAAAATATAAAGAACTGCAGATAAGAGTTGAAAAACTGTAGCAATAGAAAGCAAAGATGGAACAAATAGTAATAGGTGCCTTGGGTACAATCCCAAAACATCTGGAGCTTCACTTGAACACCATTGGCATTGACAAAATCCCCATCGGTCAATTGCAAAAGGTAGTTTTATGTAGGAGAGCTTCCATCACTCAATGATAAAAGCCTCAAGTAACATCTGTCTATCCCAGGTCCTTAGGAAGGACTCGATAGGTGGATAAAAATTTAGATCCATTCTGTACATAAACAAAAATTGAAACATGGATCTCTCTTTTTTTCTCAGTATACAATTTAAAATGTTTAAAGAGAGCTGGGGAAAAAATCAACAAAACACAACTTTAAACATCTGGAACCTTTGCTAACTTGGAAATGAGAGATCTTGCTGGATGCCGAACTTAAGCATATGAAGACTTCAATATTGTCTTTCTTGTTTGGTTGTTTTCCTTCATATCCTTTTGTTGCTGGGCTAGCAAAAGAGGGAAAGAAGCAAGCTCAGAAAATACCAAATACCTGACACCTTTATTGCATCAGAGAATACCCAGAAATTGTATCCAGGTCTCCTGTTCATACCAGCCCAAACTGCTTAATTCTTCAAGGAGGCTACAATATTCTTGGATGAAGGCTTAAAACATACATATGATCCAACACCAGCGAATAATAATACATCTTTAATAGATTAATGTTCCCTCAACCATCTCCAGAGGAAATGAAAATTTTCTGTCATTTTGAAAATCCTGGAAACCATTAAAAGTGGAAAATCTCCAAGCCTTGCTAGAACATCAGGTGAGTTTTGCAAAGAATTTAAAGAAGTCTTAATATTTTTAAAGATTTTTTATTTTTGTTCAAGACACTTCTCTGAGATTTGGAAACTGTCTAAGAAAAAAATCTAAATCTAATCCTTAAACTGGGTAAAAATCTTCAGTAACTGAGCTATTCTAGTCTATCTCACTACTGAATGTGGCCTATCAACTCAATACTAAATTATTAGCCAACATTTGAAGAGATTAAAAATAAAATTATCCATATACAGTAGATCAAATCTGATTTTATTCAAAAATGAAATAGATCCACCGCATTGGGAAACCATTAAATATTACATTATGTTACACAAATTAGCAAATTAATAAGCTTTCACTAGCGATACATTTAAAAATGCTTTTGATTGTCTGACACTAGAATTCTTAAAGCAAATATTAAAAAAATTTAAATAGGCTGCTTTTTCAAGATGACTCAGCATATTTATGAAGCAAGTAGAGCACAGCAAAATCTTAACAGTTATGATTCTATTATGATTTTAAGGCATACTAAGCAGAGCTACTCATTTCTGTTATTCAGCCTAGCTATATAGAAGCATTGGGAATAGTAGAGGGAAAATGTCCTTTTAAGATGTTATAAAATCAATAAATTATTGTCCAAAATAATTTATGTGTAGAATTCTAATATTGATTATAATTATTTGCTTTCCATTGATTTCAATCTCTGTTTGGTCAGGATTGAAGACTTCAGGATATTATTAAAGGAGGGCACCAACAAATTAGTTGGCATTTTTCAGCAACGGTAAAGAGAGTTTGACTAAATCACCAAGAATTTCAGTTTGTTGTTTGTTTCAGGCCAGTGTTACAGAGAGCCAGTTTGGTCTAATGGTTAAGGCATCAGAGAGAGTAAACAGGAGACCCTGAGTTCATCCCATCTTAGCCATGAAAGTCAACTGAGTAACTTTGGGCCAATCACCGGGAGACAATGAGTTCTAGTCCCACCTTAGGCACAAAAGCTGGCTGGATGACTTTGGGCCACTCACTAGGATACAGTGAGTTCTAGTTCCACCTTATTCATGAAAGGTAGCTGAGTGACTGGGTGAATCACCAGGAGATTGTGAGTTCTAATTCCATCTTAACCACAAAACCAGTCACTTGCTCTCTCAGCCCAACCCACCACATAGGGTTGATGTTGTAGGGAAAATAGGAGGAGGAAGGTGTGTTAGATACATTTGCTGCCTTGGGTTATTTATAAAAATAACAAAGGTGGAATACAAATAACTATTTTAAAATACCTCTTGCACTAAAGAAAATGCCTAAAACACAAAATATTTCAAACCAATGCTTTGGACTTGTCATTCCAAGAAAGCAACAACAATGCCATTGAGATATAATATTTGTATTTCGACTATTTGCTTTTCAAAGCTCAGCAATTTCTTTTGAGATTCCTTCATACTTTGGTGCATCACTCTGAGATGCAAGCCATTGTGAAAATTCACACCTAAAGGATGGAGAAACAAAGATGGCCAGGGGTTCAAATCTTAGCGACTCTCAAGTCATTCAGCAGGGAAGCAAATAAACTTGGATAAAAAGCAAGCAGATTTTCATCCCTGGATAGTCCAGGCTGGAGAGCATGCTTAGCTCAGTTACATTTCAATGGTATTCTTAAGTACGCCATCATACTTTATACATCACTAAATCATTTTTATCATTATTTTTATTATTCCTTGAATGAGGATTGAGAAGTAAACTTCCTTTGGACTACCCAACCAGCAATTTCAAAACCCCACTAAAATCCACTTTTGTGTAATATGGGTTCTTATACACATATGCATTATAATGATCATTGTTTGGTGCCATGTCAAAGATCTGGAGAAGTCTCTGGGTGCATTAGGAATGGACAGAAGTTCAGCTCATCAGTTGTAGTTGTATTATTTGGAAAAGCATTGATTTTATGACAGCATCTTTAACATCCTAATCCTTAGGAAAGTTCCAATAATCAGAAGTACCAAATCCATTCAAAACCATCTAATAGACTGTGTGTATATTGTTATCATTTTGTTGTTGGAGTGCACTAGCAAAGGTCAACTTTCTATTTTTGTATAAAATGACAGCAAATGACAGCAAATCTCAAAATGTTCTTTATATTTCCTAAACAAACATTAAATTTAATTTCTCTATTTTGGCCCTTCTGCATTATATGATTCAGCAGGGCTGCTTCTCCTCTAAGCCATAAATTTTGCAAGTGTAACCATTCTCACCCTGTTGATGAATTCTTTCAAGAGAACTAATATAAAGATAATATTTCAGCTTTGTGTACCAACAAAATCAACAGAGCATCAAACATATTGACGGAAAATGTACCTCCAGCAGTTAATTTCCTAAGTAAATAAACTATTTTGTTTGTGCTTGCTTCATAATAATGTAGTAACTTTATATGCCACCCAACTCTGAGGGACTTCCAGAATCGCTATCAGTTTAAGTAATATTTTATACCAATTGTAATAATGTTCAGGGGGAAAGAAGAGCAAATTATAGCTTTTCTCGTCTAAATAATGCAGGAAAATTTTTGGAAAATCAGCAGAGAAGATGCAGAAATATGTATTGCATTCAGTGGCAGCAGCATGGAACACAAGAGATGTTTCTAATTAAAATCCAATGATCAATTCTTAATGAACAATGAAATGACCTGGCAATTAATCTATGGAACTGAATGATGCTTCCTTCAGGACGTAGTTTTTGAACATTGCTGTAGAATCAAGACAAAGGCCTGAATACTCTCTTTTTGCATCCATGTTTCAAATCCCATCATCTGAGTTTCTCTGTTGATACAAAGGTGTGGATTCCTGCTACTGTCCCCTGCAGTGGTAGGTTTCAAAAATTTTTACTACTAGTTCTATGGGTGTGGCTTGGTGGGCATGGCATGGCTTGGTGGGTGTGGCAGGGGAAGGATACTGTAAAATCTCCATTCCCTCCCCAATCCTGGGAAAGGTTACTGCAAAATCCCCATTTCTTCCTGATCAGCTGGGACTCGGGAGGCAGAGAATAGATGGGGGCGGGGCCAGTCAGAATTTTTACTACCGGTTCTCCGAAGTACTCAAAATTTCCGCTACTGGTTCTCCAGAACTGGTCAGAACCTGCTGAAAGCCACCTCTGATCCCCTGCCCTAACCTTAACCCTAACTCTGTTCCATGTCTCCTCCAAGCTGTAAACTGGAGTTAAAACACCAAAATTGTCACTGCTCAAAAGGATGGTTGTGCCCAGAAAGCACTTACAACAAACATCCTGCTTCTCATTTCCATCCAAGGTCAATAGGCCTGCTAAATTTGCACTGCAATGGTAAAAGCTGAATGTGGTTTTCTGTGTGAGGCTGCAAGATTAGGTCCAGTGGGAAGGAGTTGGCTGCCTTTTGCCACACCCATCCATGATGCTGACCTGATGAAGCCCACAGATTTGGCTTTGATGAACAGTTGGCCTTGTATCCCCTTCAGCCTTACTATGCATGCATCTGTTATTTATTTGTTTATTTGTTTATTTATTTATTTGTTTATTTATTATCCAGGCCTATTTGCCATCACACAGAGCAGGCTGCAGAGCTCACACTGAAATAAGATCAAAGCGAGGCACAAAATACTTAAACCAAACTGTCAAAATATATTCCTATTGCAGAAGGAATCAAAATCAAACACATCAAATCCCAAAGACTCACTAAAAAGCCAGCCCTTTCTTGCTTTTTGGAAGCTCAAGACTATTGGGAATAAACAGGAGAGTATTATTCCAGAAAAATGGAGCAGCAAACACCTAATTGATGTTTTATGCAAATAATGTTCCCCAAAGATAAGAATCCATAGGGATCCTTCCCTTCTGGATCTGATATAAACAGGCAGAAACCTGCCTGTTTATAAAGGGAGCTGTTGAACTATTCCATTGATCACTGTCTAGTTCCATGAAACTGTTGTTGCCAAAGTTTTCCATATCATGCAGAGAAACATTAAACCATCACCAGAATTTCTCCAAAGAATGCCAAAAGGCATTGTGAATGGCATTGTTAACACAGTGAGAATAACCACATTCACCATATGGATGGAAAGCAATTTTGACTGCATTTAAATTACAGTAAATCAATGTCAGTGTTTGCCAGTTTAGACCCCCTTACAGATGGGATGTTTCCTTCTCCATTATTTAAAAGGCCAATGATATCCTTCAAAAGTTTCAAATGGATAGTGCATCCTTGCACCATGAAATTATCTGACCTAGACTGAGAGATTCTGCTGTGGAAGAACATAAGAAGATAAGCCTGAACTTTCTGTAAGGACTCTGAGTGGATGGAGTTATTCACTGTCCAAAGTAGTCAGAGAAAAAGCAACAAGGAAACTCAATAAAGGACTATCTTTCTCCTTCAAAACACTTCACAAGGTTACGTGGGATAGAAATGTGGGTTTCTATCCCACGTAAGCCTTTCTCAGTTAAACACCACTTTGAAGGTCCATAACTTGTCTTAGAGACTCTTGAGAAACAAATCCATTAGAGTGTTGATAAGTTAGATATATATCCTGATCGCTACATCACCTGAGTTTTCTACAAATCTGTGGATCAAAGCAGGACAGCACATCTTTCTTTTAATAAGCAACTGAATCTCTCTCAGAAAACACATTTCATTCTCTCCTTCCTTGTGCCTATCCTTGAATACAAAAGTCCTTTAAATGTGCCAAAATATGGAATGAAAGATGCATTCCGTTAAGGCAACTGTCTACAAAGGAATCACTGAACCATTAGTTAGCCTGCTAATCTGAGAAAAACTATTACCTGATAGCACAATTAAAAAATATTATCCTTAATAATATAAGTTGGCTGGTGCCAGAAGACTGCACAGGTTGATTACAAACAATGACATGACAAAGCAGCAACAAGGCTCCATTGGAATCTCTACAAAAAGGGCCATTTGCCTGCAAGCAAGAACTGGTGGGGCCCCCCAAATAGACAAGTAATAGAAAATAAAGAAGAACTTTGGGACCTTGGAATTCAAAGAGACAGGCACCTGTCACATAATCCCCCAAGGCCTAACTATTTTTGATACGAGCAACAGAAAAAGTCTGCATAGTGGACACTGCAGTACCTGGAGACAGCAGAAGAGAAGAAAAAGAACTGGAGAAAATCACAGAATATAAAGACCTGCAACTTGAAACAGAAAGAAGTGGCAAAAGAAAACAAAGAGCGTTCCATTAGTCACAAGAGCCTTGGGTACTGCAACCCCAAGGTTTCTGGAGCATCCCTTGAACACCATTGGCATTTGACAAAATCCCCCACCTGTCCACTGCAAAAGGCAGCTTTACCTGGAACAGCTGACATCCTGCAACAATACCTGTGACAACATCAAATACCCACATCTGCCTATCCCAGGTCCTTGGGAAGGACTTGGGGTGTGGATAAAAATACCAAATCCAATCTAAACATCTGGCTGACTGTTTGACTACTACTACTACTACTACTACTACTACTATTACTACTACTACTACTACTACTACTACTAATAATAATAATAATAATAATAATAATAATAATAATAATAATACCTTTGGAAGAGAAAGGGAAGAAAATCCATGTGCCCTAAATATTTCCTTCCTTCCTTCCTTCCTTCCTTCCTTCCTTCCTTCCTTCCTTCCTTCCTTCCTTCCTTCCTTCCTTCCTTCCTTCCTTCCTTTCTCTCTCTCTCTCTCTCTCTCTCTCTCTCTCTCTCTCTCTCTCTCTCTCTTTCTCCCTTCCTCCCCCTCCCTCCCTCTCCCCTCTCTCATTGAATCTCATATTCTATTTACTCTCCTGTTAATGAAAATGCAGAAACTGCCCTATGTTTAAAGGCCACTTTCTGATGAGTTTGCAGTTCTTTGTATTTCCTTCCTTGCTAAAGCTGTGGTAGGGGTGGGGTAGGGAAGCAGAGAAGGGGAGAAAACCTTGAACTCCAATCTACAATTGAGAGTGGCATTTGCAAAGCCGGAACAAAGACTTACTTGCAGATCACCTAGGTATGATGATGATCTTGGCGTGCATCCTTCTGTGGGGAACAGAAAAGGAGCTGAAGGAGGGGTGCAATGGGTTCCTGGCAGCTGACATTCATATTTCGAGCAGGACTCCCCGGCTGGCCAAGGTTACAAAACCCCCAGGGGTCTGCCAGTCTTAGAGAGGTTATTTGTCTTTAAGGAGAACCTGAATGGGCAGTGATTCACACACCCAGTCTATTCTTTGAACATTGTCCTACCTGCTGTCCTGTGGCTCAAAGCGTCATAAAAATTAGGGCACTGAAGAGGTTTCTCCAGTGAAGGGGCTTTGCACACAGGAAAGGGAGACGGCAAGGTGGGCCAGAGGAAGGAAAGAGTTAGCGAATACTAGCCAGGGTTTCATCCTCTAAAGAAACAGCATCTCCAGCAGCTCCCTCTCTCTCCCTCTCCTTCCTCAGTCAGATAAAAGGAGCCCCTCTCAAAGAGCATGTCCTCTGAAACAGAATATGGATTCATTCTCTGGACACCCACTCAGTGGCCACTAATACACTGCCTGCCCCCTCCTTCTCCGGCTGAATCCTCTGGAGAAAACATATCTCCAACCCAGTTACCTCTTTTCCTCTTTTCTCACACCACACCATCTTACAAGGATGGCTCTCCATCCCAGGTTATGAAGAAGCAGCTTTCTCTCATCCACGAGCTGTGGACAAGAGAAAGAAAAGCCCGTCGGCTGAAATAAACGAACCCAGCAGCTCACCCCACAAAAGGAAAGGGACCATGTGGGAAGGAAATAACCTTGAATGGGAGTGTTCCATTGGATTTACCTTTTGGAAAGTGAGAAGAACCATGGTGGCGATGGAGAAATCCAGCTTCTCACTAACGTATCTCACTAAGGAAAGGACGGTGGGGTGGTGAGAAATATGGGGGATAAATATGAAATTTCACCATCCCTCCCTCCTTTCCCCAATTCTCATTGAAATAGTGGTATCCAGGAGCTGCTTTGTGTCCTGGATAACCTTCACAAGATTTTGAAGCTTCAGTTCCAATTTCTTTTCAAATAAAAGTGGGAGTAAGAATGAATTGTATAATTGGAAATTTGCAGCACTGGTGAGGGATGCAAATATATCAGAGCCTTCATCCTTTAGGGGGTGGGGAAAAAACCCCTCTCATCTATTTACATTCATTCATGTTTAATAAAATTCCATTTACATCCCAGCAAGAAGAGAAAATGGGACCACCCGGAACTGTTCCATATATAGATGGTGTGTATGGCACATGTTTGCATGTGCAAGTGCAGAACTTACATTCATGAATCTAAAACAGTAAAGCTTACAAAGGAGAAGAGGAAAGGCTTTTGGAAGGAAGGGAGGAAGGAAGGAAGGAAGGAAGCCTTTGGGGAAAGCTAAGAAGAACATGCATGTCTTTTGTCCAAGACTGAATCAGCACAACTCTGATTCAAAAGCACTTCTTCACTATTTCTCTTAACTTTTCCCTGTTTTTCTCCAGAGTCACCAAAGCACTAAGGCCAGCCTTCCTTGTCTAAAACCACCACATTCTCCCATCCTAACAAACCAGTCCAAGGCTTAACCCTAAGATCAGAACTGCCCACATCACTGGCAGCTCTTCTCTGGCTTCAATCTTGGGGTTTCACCCCCTTCTACCAACACAGAAAAAAGGACACAGTCCCTTGTCTGGGTCTCGCCCTGTGAAGGAACAGATGATCCCCATGAAGGTTTCCTCTCCATCTCCACCACAGCCACGGAAATGGCCAGCCCCAGAAGAACTTCTAAAGACCCACTTGGCCTCCTTGCTTTGAAATGCAACCCTCCCAACTCCAACCCCCCCTCCCCCACGCAGGGCTGGCAACCAGCTCCACCTGAGAAGGACCCTTCCAGTCCAAGCCAAAGCAACAGAGAAGCCAGCCAAGAAGAAGAACAGGAGAAAGAGGACAGGAAGATTAGGCAAAAGTTCATTTTCACTTACGGTATTTGGGGCTGGAGTTGGTTTCCGGTGTGGTGGTGGTGGTGGTGCTGGCCTCTTGGAAGGGAGATAAGGTCCAGGAGGGAGCCGAGTCCTGAAGATAAGTCTTGTACGACGAGGTAGTGTACGCCGCAGTGGGCCAGAGCGGCACAGGGGGGCTCCGAGGGGCGCCGGGCGCCGGGCGGGCCACGTGGAGCGTGGTGCTGAAAGGGACAGCGACGGCTGCCGTGGTGCTGGCCAGGACGGTGGGGGGCGCCAGCGTGTGGCGCGCCGTGGTGGACCGCGGCGGGACGGCCCGGACGGGGCCCCGGGTGGCCGGGAAGCGGGTGGGCGCCTTGGTCATGGTGGTGAGCCGGGTACTGATCCGGTTGGGCGTCCTAGAAGCGGCAGCGGCGGCGGCGGCGGCGGCGTCCGTGCCGGGCGAGGCGGTGGGCTCCCCGCTTTTGGGCGGGGTGGTGGGCTGCTTGGAGAGGAAGAAGGGGTCCTGCTCGATCCCTTTGGAATCCATCAGCTCGGTGGGCAGGTACTCCTGGACGGATCCCACCACGATCCACTTGAGCAGCATCAGGCTGAGCCCCAGGCCCACGAAGCCGATGAAGAGGGGCACCACGCAGAGCCACGTCTGCTGCCTGTTCCACACCAGGCAATCGCCGCAGCGGACCTCCCGGGCCGCCGCCTCGGGCCCTCCATCGCCCGCCGCAGGGCCCCCGCCCGCCGCCGCCCCCTCCTCGGCAGCGGCTGCGGCACCCGGCGGCGAGGCGACCCCTTCGCTCATCCTCCTCGGCGCCTTTCTAGCCCTCCCCCGGGGGGAAGCAGCGGCATCGAGGGCGGGGAGGGCGCAGCATGCGGAGCGGCGGGGAAGCGAGAAACGGGGCGGGGGGAGGAGAGGAGCGGGAAGATCCGACGGCAGAGGGGTGGGGAAGGCAGCCGCAGCCGGCAGGTACCCGAAAGAGCTCTCCTCCCTTCGATCCGGAGAGCGCGACACCCCTCCCGCCCTGTCAGCTACATCTCCGCGCATTCACAGGACCGCTGCTGAATCAGCTGGAACGCGCAAGCTCTCCCCACCTTCCGCCAACCGCCGCCGAGCTCTCCTCCTTTTCCCTGCGATTTCCCGCCCCCTCCTGGTTCCCTGGATTCCGGACACCCACCCACCCCGCCCGAGAAATAATAATAATAAAAATATGAAAAAGCCCCTAAGATCCTGGGCGGTCTTCGCCAAACGGGTCCCGAGAAGCCGCGGCTTTCAGACGGTAAAGATCCGGGTCGAGGAGGTCTCGGCCAAGCCAGCTTCTCCCCTTTTTTCAAAAGCAAGATCCGTAATCAGCAGCCATCCGGCGCCCCTTTCCCCAAGGAAGAAGACGGGCGCCGGGTAGAAAACGCCTCTCTTGTGGCCGCTCCTGCTTCGGGGCGACGCTTCTCCGGTCCCTGGCGGCGGTTGGCAGCCGCGATAGCCACATTCCCCGGCTGCCGCCGTTCCTGCCTTCCTCGGTTCCCCTTCCCGAAGCGACGGAGTTCTTGTTATTCGGCAGCCAAGCCGCCAGTCCTTGGACAGAGCTTGCAAAAAGGCGAGACCCAGCCGAAGGCGGCAGCCTGCAGGGAAAGCCCGGCCGCCAGCCCCGGGGCTGCTGATGAGCCGGCCGCTCCCGGCATCCTCTCAAAAGCCGAGCCCGAAGCCAAAAGGGACTCGGATTTGGCCTCCTGACAAACCAGGCACAGGCGCCGGCGTGCCAAACCAAGCACAGAGCAGCGGCAGGGTGGAGGGGGGTGGCGGGCAGGTTAAAAAAAAAATCCCAGCCAAAAAGAAATCACACAGGCGCGCTGAAAGGAGAGGGGACGGACACGCGCCCGCGCCTTCCCACGCGCGCGCACACCCCCGGGATTCAAAAGCGTTCCAGGGCCGGGATGTCCAGATTTTCCTCCCCAGCCTCTTTGCCTGTAGTCTTTCTCTTTTGGCGGTTGTGTATTCCTGCCGCGTGAAGGAAGGAGGGGCGGGGGGGAGGGAGGGAGAGGAAGGGGACTTTACTGCTTGGCCAAAGGAAGCCCCCTCACCCTCCCACTTGGCTCCAAGGAGGAGCGTTGAGGGACTGAGCCCCAAGCCAGGAGTCGCTTCCTGGGAGGGGATCCGGAGAGGGGCCGGTGCCGCTTCCCAGCCCCGGAGCCCGGGCGCCAGACACTCCTGCGTCGGCAGGGCAGAAGGAGCGCGCGAGCCCGCCCGCCCGCCCGGGAATGCGCGGCTCTCCGTGCGCGGCACCGCGCTTGGGCAGGCGCGCCCGCGCGCATGGTGAGGAATGCATGGAAAGAGGGGGAGTGGGGAGAGTGGGTGGGCCGGCAGCTGGTGTTTCGGCGTGGAATTCCTTCTGCAGCCTGGAGGCTTCTCCAGAGCCAGCTATTCAATTGTGGCCGGTCGGTGCTGAGGAAGGAGCTTGCCAAAAACCATAAAAGGAGAGAAAGAAGGCTGAGGTTTCTTTTTTCTGGCGCGGGGTCCCGGGGAGGGGGCTCCGGCGAGCTGTTGGGAACCTTTTCTCCGCCGCTCCCGACTTTGGTGCCGTCTTCTGGCAAAGCGCTGCCCGCGGGACTATCCGCCTCTTTTCCTCCTCCTCCTCCTCCTCTCGCTCCTGTTGGCAACCGTGTCTCTGCGGAGTAACTGGGACCAAAGCGCCGTGCGGATTGTGCACCCTGCTCGGGCTGGTGTCAGAAGGAGAAGGCTATTTGAATAGACTTTAGCCCGGCTCGCTCTTGGGCTGGAGACAGGATGAAGACCTACATCGTGGGCTGTGACAGAAAGAAGACATCGCCCTATCTGTCTCTAGTTTGGGGTACAAGCCGAGATATGGTCTATTTTTTCCATTCTCCGTGCCGCAATGGAAATCTAACGGTCCTAAGTATTCGTGATGGGTCCACCGAGGCTAGCTATCCGTTGACCTTTCCTGAAAGTTCTTTCAATGCATAAGGAATTAGATCATCAATTACATAATTAATTCCCTGGATGTTCTGTTTGAACCTCTGGCAAAGCAACGGAAAACACAAAACAAAAAGAGAGACAAAATGATGGATGGATGGATGGATGGATTCACTTTTCTCCTCCTCCATGGGAGCAGGAGGTGAAGTAGCATTCAGTAACAGGCGAGGAAAAAGAAAGGCAGTCTAAACAATGGCCAGTGGAAATGACAGGCAGAGACAGAGGCAATGGGCAATGCACAGTTATTTGGGAGTAATACGATTTCCCATCTAGCCTTGGGAACTCAGCCTGGCTGATGGTTGGAGGGAGAAGGAGCTAAAGCTCAGCTTTTGGGGAAAGGAGACTTCTTGGTTGGCTAAAACTTTGGAGGGACAACAGCAGCGTCTACAACCTTGATGTGGTGGGGAAGCAAAGACTGCGCCAGAAACCCGGTTCACATGGAGACTTTAACAACTGTCTAGCCATCGTTGCCTTCCTGATAGAAGCCCTGCAGGGCAGGTCTCTCCATCCCTAAGTTAGAGCATAGGGAAGGAAGGACAGGGCAGGGGGCGGATAGTGTTTTGAAGGTAAAACAAGGCACAATTCACTTCAGTGCACATTTACACAGAAAAGAGGCTTATTTGCCCCCAAAATGAGGCTTTAAGAAAAAATTAAATGAGATGAGGGATGCTTTTATTAAAAAAAAAAAAAGAACCGAACACAAAGCAGCCTTTGCAAATCCCATCGTAGGCCCATTAATTAATTTATCTACCAACCTCTTAGGTAAATGGTGGATATTACCATGATGAAGGAGCTGGACTTGAACCAAGAGGGGCTTAAAATGTACAGGTACTTCTCAACTTACAACAGCTCATTTAGTGACCATTTGAAGTTACAATGGGACTTACGACCGTTTTCCACACTTATGACCATTGCAGCCTCCCCATGGTCACATGATCAAAAGACGCATGGCAACTGGATCCTATTTATGATGGTTGCAGCATCCCTGGGTCACGTGATCGCCTTTTGCAACTTTCTGATCAGCAAAGTCAGTAGGAAGCCTAATTCACTTTACAACCGTGTTGCTAATTTACCAAATGTAGTGATTCACGTAACAACTGTATCACTTAACAACAGAAACTTGGGCTCAATAATGGTCATAAGTTGAGACTACCTGCATTTATTTATGTACTAAAACAAATGTATACAGCTGCCTGACTCACTCATAGGTGATTCTGGGTGGCTTACAAAATTTAAAAAATCCTCCCTTTCATAAAAACCCTTTAAAAAAGTTCAAATTCCCACTCAGCCATATATCTCAAAGCTGCATATGACTTTGAGCCACATAGAGCTGCTCCTGGAATAAAACAAAGAGGCATCCTCATTTTTGCTCCTTGGAACTCCCAAGCAGGAAAAAAAAATCAATGCAACTCTATGTGAGTCAACAACAGATGGATAGGATTGTCAGAATGATTCAAATATCATTTGGGAAATTATAAATGAATAAAGGCAGTTCTTTTCTGGTTTCAACCCATTGGTGGATGGCTTCAAGTAAACCCTTGGCTACGTGGACTAGAAGACCTCCAAGGTCCCTTCCAAGTCCATTCTTCTGTTGTTCTAGAACTGTTCTGTTGTTCAACAGTTCTGCTCTTAATTTAAATCTTTCCAGGATTCTGCTGATACTTAGTTTTGTTTGTTGAGAAAACTGTCCACTTAATTCCTCCCTTTTGACTTGCTGGGTTTTATGTTTTCAACTTTTGTGTGTGTGTGGCAATGACCTGGGTCAGTACTGTATTTTTCGGACTATCAGACACACGTTTTTTTCTTCCAAAAGGGGGTGAAAATGTCTGTGTATCTTATAGACTGAATATTGCTGAGGACCCGCCCACCCAGCAACCACTTTTTGCCCTCCATACACCCCGTTTTCAGGCCTTTTTTCAGCCTTGTTCAGGCTTTTATTCGGCCTGTTTTTGAGGCTTTTTTCAGCCCATTTGGGGGGCTTTTTTCAGCCTGTTTTTGAGGCTTGTTTTGACCTGTTTTCAAGACTTTTTGGGCCTTTTTTTGGCTTTTTCTGGCCCATTTTTTAGGTTTTTTTCTGGGAAAAAGCCTCAAAAACAGGCCAAAAAGACCTTGAAAATGGCCCAGAAAAAAATCCTAAAAATGGGCTGAAAAAAGTCTCAAAAATGAATTGAAGAAAGCTTCAAAAATGGGCTGAAAAAAGCCTCAAAAATGGGCCAAAAAAGCCTGAAAAAACAGGCCAAAGAGCCTTGAAAACGGGCCAAAAAAGGCTGGAAAAGGCCCCGAAAAAAGGCCCCAAAAGAGGCCTGAATTTTTGGGGCGTGAGGATGCCAAAAACTTTTTGTTGTTGTTTTCCTTCTTCTAAATTTAGGTGCATTTTATAGTCCAAAAAATACAGTACTCTCAATATTTCTGCATGAAACCTCTGATGGATTGAAAGAGAAATATTATGAACCCTTATGAGTCAAAAGACTTCTCCTAAGGACTAATATATCCTCCATTACTATTAATTGCTATCGCTGTGAAAATCTGGTATACAAAGGGATCAAAGGACAATACACCAGAGACAAGTTGATTGAAAAAATGTAAAGTTGATCTACAAAACCATGTTACCCCAGTATAAATATGCACCTTTAAACTATTTCTCAAGGGCAGGATCAAAGCTGACACTGGCCAGATAGACTAATTCAAAGACGTAGTGTGAGATGGGAACACATGAAGAGACCTAGCCCATAGAGTATGACTTGACTGAATCATCATCATCATCATCATCATCTCACAAAGGCGTCCTTTTTTTGCTCCCTGTTTCATTTGCCTTTTCCCACTCTGCTCCAAAAATGGTACTTGTGCTGATTCAAGCAAGGCTGCCCAGTTCATCTGATGCTCTTAATTCCATTGCTGGCATTTGACCCCTCTGCACTGGGGCAGGAACACCTTCATTCCTCCTGGCCACGGTCTTTCCATGGCAATTTTTTTTCCTGGGTTTCAGAACTGTCTGCTCAGGGAGAGACTTGGTTAAATAAAATAACTTTATTTAGTTTTGCTTCATGTCACCAGCAGACCAGCAAA
Source organism: Masticophis lateralis (assembly GCA_030761175.1). NCBI lineage: Eukaryota > Metazoa > Chordata > Lepidosauria > Squamata > Colubridae > Masticophis > Masticophis lateralis. Next base: position 104,555,012 of record JAUDYJ010000005.1, read on the forward strand.
AAGGTGTTCCTTGTTTGAATGTTTTACAAAGCCACCAAAACAAGGATGGACCTTTCTTTCCTTCTTTTGTTTTACACTTATCCAGGTGAAATTGATAAAAGTTCTGTCACTTCCTTATTCCAGACCAAGCAAAGAGAAAGAATCATAAAACTATGGTGTTATCTCATTTAAGTGGCTCACCAGTGGATGCCTGGATGTGTCCAACTGACAGTTGTCAAGGATGAGGGAGGTAGATACCTAAACATCTAACCATAAAACTCCATGTCTCAGAAGAGCCAACCATGAAAAGGAAAGTGATTGGTGTTTTTTCTCCTGATGTGAGGAGAGGAGGAAAAAAAGAATGAGAACCCACCCATCAAGGACTATGTCGAGAGTTTGAACCAGACAAAAATCAGGCTGTCTATATGGCTAAGAAGAGGAATGGCTGAATTTTGAAAAGTGATTAGTAAACTGACTTCATCTCTAACTGGTTTACACATAGAAGTCAAGCAACTTAAATTTGTAATGCTAAGACATCCAAGACCATTACAGCAACATGCATCATATTTTTACAATGAGTTGTGTTGTGAATCAGGAGGAGGAGGCGTGGGAGTCAGGATCAGCATCAGGGCAACCTGAGAGCTCCGAGGGGGAAGAGGGAATGGAGCTGGCAGAGGGAGAGAGAAAGAGAAAGAGGTGGAGCCTCCTTCAGCCCTTAGATGGAGAATCAACAGCTCCCTAGTCTAGAGGTGGATGATGAGGAAGAGGAGGAACAGCTGGTCCCAGTGCGTGATGCGTGGAAGCTCAGAAGGCAGAGGAGAGGAGAACAGTGGAAATCTATGGGCCGATCCTTGGGAAGGAAGAGCCACTGCTACTAGCGAAGCCCCACCCTAGTGCTGGGGATAAAAGGCAGGGGGCGGAGATGAATAGATGTGACCAATAACTATTCATCTTCCAGATGGACTGATTCATTAGCCTGCAGTGAGAGGTAAACTTTTTGGCAGGGCTGCCGATACTCCTAATGAAAGGAATCTTTGAGCTCACTTCAGAGGGTTTGTCATGTTTGGGGACCTGGGTCAGAACAGGTTGGTACAATGAGAAATTAATATATCTTCTGGGCACCAAGACTGGCCCTCCAAATGTAGGCTAGTCTGCTGTATTGTGTTCTCCATGGCTACCTATGGTTGTGAAAGTTGGACCTTAAAAAAGCAAGACCCATCTCCACCGCAGGCCATCCCAACAATGCCCTTGAAGTGATGTCCCAGTGCCTAGAGGCCGTGTGGGTCTGGATGGGGAGAAACAGGCTTCGACTCAACCCTTCTAAGACCAAGTGCTGTGGCTTCCGGGATCCCGATATAGCCAGCTGGTGCCATTGCTGGCCATCGGGAGCAAGTTATTGGCCCCTGCAGAGAGGGCTTGCAACTTGGGTGTCCTCCTGGATGCTCTTTAGAAGAGCATATGACGGCCATGGCCAGGGGGGCTTTTCATTAGGTTCGCCTGATTCACCAGTTGCGTCCCTTTCTGGATCAGGACTCCTTATGCACAGTCATTCAGGCATTCGTCACTTCCTGCCTGGACTACTGCAATGCTCTCTACATGGGGCTCTTCTTGAGGAGCACCCGGAGGCTCCAATTGGTGCAGAATGCGGCCACGTGGGGAATTATGGGAGCAACAGGGCACTCCAATGTGACAGCTTTCTTGAGCAAGCTGCATTGGCTTCCGGTGGTCTTCCGTGTGCGCTTCAAGGTATTGGTTACCACCTTTAAAGTGCTCCATGGCATAGTGCCTGGGTACTTGCGGGACCACCTTCTGCCGCCGATAGCCTCCCACCGGCCAGTAAGCTCCCACAGAGAGGGACTCCTCAGGGTGCCGTCAGCCAGGCAATGTTGGCTGGCGACCCCCAGGGGGAGGGCCTTCTCTGTGGCAGCACCTGCCCTCTGGAACGACCTCCCCCTGGAGATATGGAGAATACCAGATCTCCGGGCTTTTCGCCGTGCCCTAAAAACTTTTCTGTTTCATCATGCTGAGCTAGCGTAACCCCTCCCCCCCGCCCTTAGATATTTTTAATTTTAAATGGATTGTAGTCAGGAGGTTTTAAATTTTGGGCCAAAATTTGTATAATTCTTTTAATAATTTTAAATTTTGTATTGGGATGCTTTTTATTCTTGGCTGTGCACTGTAACCCTGAGTCCAGTAGGAGAAGGGTGGTATACAAATTTAATAAAATAAAATAAATAAATAAAGACAGGGCAAAAATCAATTTGTTTGAACTGTGATGCTGGAGGAGACTCCTGCACATTCCTTGGACAGCAAAGGTAACAAGCAAATACTAGAGTGGATAAGACCAGATATGTCACTGGAAAGCAAAATCACGAAACTGTGTCTCACTTACTTTGGCCATGTTAGGCAGGGAAATTCACTGGAGAAAGCAATTATGTTGGGAAGAGTTAGTGATAAAAGGAAACCAGACAGTCAAAGAATATGGTGCCTGGACACCATCAAAGCTGACACCAGCCACAGCATGGAACAACTCAAAGTCCTGCAAGATTGGAAGATATGGAGAGAACTGGCCCACATAATCAGCAAGAGTCAGACCTGACTGAATGGATATCATCATCATCATCATCATCATCTGGACCAAGAAAAGTAGAGAATGTGTCTATTATAGGTAACATTGATTCTGCCTTGATTCTTTGTTAAGGATATGCAGTTGAATCTACTTTCCCATTTTTTAAAGATTTAGCTCATTCTATTTTTGAGTCTTGTTGGAGGGCTTTAATTCAATAATTTTACTTTTCCATCCTCTGGCAATTCTGATATTATTTTCAGATAACCTCCAAAAAGATTCGGATCTTTTTCATTGTCCATCCTTTTCCACAAGAAGCAACACTGTTGAGTGTTTGACCCTTTCCTTCTCCTTCTTTATTATTATCTAAAAGTCCTTCTATGTCCAAGATATTGTCCTGCTTGTGGTGTTTTTTATTATTATTAGCCTGCAATACTGCATTCTAACCACTGAGCTGTGGTGGCATAGTGGTTAGAATGCAGTATTGCAGGCTAATTCTGCTGCCTGCAGACTGCCTGCAGTTTGGCAGTTTGATCCTCACCGGCTCAAGGTTGATTCAATTTCCCATCCTTCTGAGGGGGGTAAAATGAGAACCCAGATTGTTGGGGGCAAGAGACTGACTTTGTAAACTGCTTAGAGGGGGCTGTAAAAGCACTGTGAAATGGTATATAAGCCTAAGTGCTATTACTATTATTTAATTAATGACGTATTTGTGTTTGAGTTCAGTAACTCAACGATCAGATGGTTTGCCTTGCAATCAATATGTATATATTTGGCATGCTTTGTTTAATTTTGTTTTCTCCCATTTTGAGGGAAAAGTTGACATGTTGAAAGGAAAGAACTTTTCTTGTTTTAGTTGACAGTACAATTTGAAAATACAAGCAAAACCTGAAATTGCTCCTGGTCAAATTTCTAGTCAGCTAGTCATGTTTTTTCTAGGAGCTTTGATTCAATTTCTTTACTCCATTTTCTCATTCCCTTAATATTCTCTAGCTATTGAAAATGTTAGGTCTAAGATTACTGTGTATTATTAATATGATTAATTGCAGCCCAAAATCAAGCTGCTACAAATTGAAAGCTTATTTCCTGAAGATTATGGACTATAATCCACCAGGCTGGGCCAGTGTGGCTTGGTAAATAGATTTTTTAAAAACATTTCACAGTCTAGTTCTAAGAATCATTGGTCAAAAGTTGCTCAACTATCTTCTGTAGGTAAAGGAGGACTAAAACCTGCTATTTCTTCTGCTAATCTTTCTAATCCGAGGTGTTGCCAACTCAATAGAGCCGTGGATGGAGCCTGAGGAACAACTGACTGTCGGGAAGAAAGTTAGAAGACAGTATGGAGAACGCCACAATTGAGGCCCAACTGTCAGGGCCTAGATGGCTGCCAGGGCAACAATGGTGCTGGCAGGAGTGCTGAGACAGCTGGAGGGCGGTGGCAGTACCTGGAGGCCTGGCTGCGAAGACGCCCCGTTATTGATGGAGAAAAGGGCAGCATTACAAATGTTAGGATCCCTCAGTCTTGAGGGATCTGGACACTCCCCTTTTTTTCTGAAGCATGGAAGGGGGCTTAACAACTTAATGGGCTGAATGGCCTGAAGATCAAGGTGATGGGGAAGGGACTGAGGATTGTTAGCTGGGGGATGACAGTTGGTTCCCCCCCCCTTGATTGTTCCTCCCCCCCCCCCCCACTTATTAGACTTAGGCCTAATATGACCACTCAGCATAAATTTACAGCTATTGATTGATCTGCAGCCTTATTTGACCATTGTTTGACCATCTTGTCCTTCCTGGATTACCCGGATTATTCAATCATTTACTCCATCCTATGACTACACCTTGTTTTTTTTTCTGAACTAAGCCTCGGCTATTGCTGGTGTCAGGATGGGAGGAGACACAGACACCGAGAGTCTTGAACTATTGTGGGACGGACCATCTTCTTGTTTGATGTTATGACTCTGGTTTGGTCACCGTGAGAGGACAGCCTTTGAGACTTTTTCCCACCATTGAATAGACTTATTATAATCACAAGACTTCCCATCGTTGTGAGAGGGCAATGATGTTCTGATGTTTTTACCATATTGTCTTCTCTTTAACATCTTTTCCTCCCTTATTTAATCTACCTGTTTTTAACCATCTCTAACACCCTTTAGAAGAAAATGATCCTTCATCACTCTCAGCTCGTTGCTATTCTTCAATGTATTCAACTGCGGAGCTCCTTGCACTGCGAGACTCCCCCCTCTCGCAGGTTTGGCCCTCTCAACTATCGAGGGCTGCCCTTGATGATGGGTTTTGGAACCCTGAGAGGTGGTATGCTAAAAAACGGAAGCTATGGGGTTTTTTAAATAAATTTTTAGATCCAATTTTAAGGGGATCTGGGAGGAGGGTGATTTTTAATAATAAAAATGAGACTGGGGGGTCTCTTAAGGTTCAGCAGCCATGCCATGCTGACAGTCCCGACGGGTTGAGGGGGTTGGGAGTCGTGGGGGATGCTCAGAGGAGGGTGGGACCTGTGATGGTGGGAAGGGGCAGAAGAAATCAAAGTAGGAGGGGGGAGCATCACACCAGAAGCATTCGGATGGTGGCTTGCTCCCATACCTCCTGTTCACCCTGCTTTCCTGGAGATATGAGAGCGAGGGAACCTGGTCTCCGTCTGGTGTATTTGAATGCCAGGTCTGTGATGAATAAGGCCCTCCTCATACGAGACCTTATTGATGAGGAGGGTGCAGACCTGGCCTGTATCACGGAGACCTGGTTGGGGCAAGAGGGGGGAATCCCTCTCTCTGACTTATGCCCCGCAGGCTTTCGTGTTCTGCACCAGCCGCGATGCCAGGGAAGGGGCGGGGGGGTGGCAGTGGTTGTCAGGGAGGGTCTGAGTCCTAAGGAGGTCACTGTCCCTCAGATAGGCGGGTGTGAGTCTCTTCTATTAAAGTGGGACCCTGGAGTTCAGTCGGGCTTGTTGGTCACATACCTATCTCCCAGCTATGTTGCCACAGCCCTGCCTGCACTGCTCGATGTCTTGACTGAAGTGGCACTTGAACTCCCCAGCCTTGTGGTTGTGGGAGATTTTAATCTGCCTTCAATCGGCAAGTCATCTGAGACAGTCCGGGAGTTCATGGCCTCCATGACAGCCATGGACCTGACTCAGGTTATTCAGGGCCCGACTCATAGGGGAGGACACACACTCGACCTGGTTTTCCTCTCTGGGCAGTGGATAAATAATCATGGTAGGGGGGAACTTTCCATCACTCCCCTGTCATGGACTGACCATTCCCTCCTTAGACTGGACTTTCAATCTGCCAGCCCTTGCCGCATGGAGATGGAACCCATAAAATGGTTCCGCCCCAGGCGCCTGATGGACCCAGAAAGGTTCTTAAAGGAGCTTGGGACATTCCCCACCTCTCAATCCTGCAATTCAGCTGAGGCTCTAGTGGCATCCTGGGAACGGTCAGCTACTGACGCCTTAGACAGAATTGCACCTTTGCGGCCTCTAACCCGCCGCAGATCCCGGGTCTCTCCTTGGTTTTCCATGGAGCTCCGGGAAATGAAACGTCGGAAAAGACGTCTAGAGGAACGTTGGAGGTCCTCCCGATCTGAATCTGACCGAACACAGTTAAGAACCCATATTAGGTCTTATCTAGTGGCAATGGAAGTGACGAAACGAGATTACTTCGCCGCCCTCATTGCATCTGCAGAAAACCGCCCAGTGGCCCTGTTTCGTGTGACCCTCCTCAATCAGGGAGTGAGGGAAGACCCTTTACAGGGCAGAGCTGAGGATTTTGTACAGTTTCTGCATGATAAAATCGCTCAGATCCGGATCGGATTGGACTCTGACTGGACAGAATCCAATCGGGAGACTAGGGTGGGTCTTGAGAACAATATCTGGATTGAGTTTGACCCTGTTTCTGTCAAGGAAGTGGACAGGATTATGGGCAAACTTAGTTCCTCTACTTGCTTATTGGACCCTTGTCCCTCCTGGTTGGTTTCGGCTGCCAGGGAGGTGACTAGAGACTGGATCCAGGCAATTGTCAACGCTTCGTTGAGAGAGGGGAACTTCCCCGCCTCTCTTAAGGAGGCGGTGGTTCGACCTCTCCTCAAGAAGCCTTCCCTGGATCCAGATTCACTTAATAACTATCGTCCCGTCTCCAACCTTCGCTTCATCGCAAAAGTTGTTGAGACTGTAGTGGCGCAACAGCTCCCACAGTTCCTGGAGGAAACGGAATACCTTGACCCGTACCAATCGGGCTTCCGACGCGGACACAGCACGGAAACGGCATTGGTCGCTCTGGTGAATGATCTCTGGCGGGCTCGGGATGGTGGTTGTTCCTCCATCCTGGTCCTACTTGACCTCTCAGCGGCTTTTGATACCATCGACCATGGTATCCTACTGCAGCGACTTGAGGGGTTGGGAGTGGGAGGCACTGTCTTACAGTGGTTCTCCTCCTACCTCTCGGGTCGCTTACAGTTTGTATGGACAGGAGGGCAGAGATCCACCCCGAGGCCCCTAAATTGTGGGGTGCCTCAGGGGTCGGTTCTCTCCCCCCTGCTCTTTAATATCTATATGAAGCCACTGGGTGAGATCATTCGTGGCTTTGGGGTGAGATATCATCAATATGCTGATGATACCCAATTATACATCTCCACCCCAGACCACCCCAGAGATGCCCTTTCCATGATGTCCCGTTGCCTGGAGGCGGTACGGGCCTGGATGGGTAGAAACAAACTCAAACTCAATCCCTCCAAGACTGAGTGGCTGTGGATGCCGGCATCTCGGATTTCAGAAACCCCATCACTTTTGATGGATGGAGAAAAACTTGCCCCCATTGATAGGGCTCGCAACTTGGGTGTCCTCCTGGATGCTCGATTGTCCCTAGAAGACCATCTAACAGCTGTGACCAGGGGGGCCTTCTCACAGCTTCGCCTGGTGCGCCAGTTGCGCCCTTTCCTGGACCAAGATGACCTTCGCACAGTCACTCATGCCCTGGTTACTTCCCGCTTGGATTACTGCAATTCCCTCTACATGGGCCTGCCCCTGAGATGCACCCGGAGACTCCAGCTGATCCAAAATGCAGCCGCACGGGTTGTTACAGGAGCCCCTCGTTACTCCCATATAACACCCCTCCTGCGTCAGCTGCACTGGTTACCAGTGGTTCTCCGGGTCCGCTTCAAGGTACTAGTTCTCACCTATAAGGCCCTACATGATTTAGGTCCAGGATATTTACAGGACCTTCTCCTGCCTGCTTCCCACCGTCCTGTTCGCTCACATAGGGCCGCTCTCCTCAGGGTCCCGACGGCAAGCCAATGTCATCTAGCGGTGCCCAGGGGTAGGGCATTCTCTGTGGGTGCTCCCACCCTCTGGAATGAATTACCTACCGAGCTCCGGACGGCTCTTGATCTCCGCTCCTTTCGTCGGGAGCTGAAGACTTGGCTGTTCAAGCAAATAGGCTGACTTTGATTCTGGGTTTATTATTTATCATTAATTAGTTATTTGATTTAAAATACAATTTTATTGTACATGTTTCTTAACTTATGTTCGCCGCCCTGAGTCCTTCGGGAGAAGGGCGGCATATAAATACCTGTAATAAAATAAATAAATAATAAATAATCCTTGATTCATGACTTGTTGCCCAATGACCACTCAAAGTTACAACAGATTTCTCCAGAGCTACTTTATGATCTGTTTTCAGAGTTGCAGTGGCTGCATCCTTCTTGAAGTCACATGATTGCATTTTGGGCAGTTGGCAATTAGTTCAACTTTAGGTTTGCAATGTTCCCATGACTGATCATGACCATGACTGGATGGTTTTTTTGATAGTTTCTAGTCTATACTTCCAGTTTTGACCAAGGACACCCATTGGGGAAAATGGCCTTGCTTAATGATCACCATATTTGCTTAATAGCTGCAGCATTCACTTAATGACTGCTCCATTCATTTACTGACTGCTGCAAAAATTGACCAAAAAAAAAAAATCAGATATGTTCCCATGACGTCTTTAGTTGCAACTGCAATGACTTGTAATTACAGGCTCAATTATGGTTGTAAGTTGAGACCTACCTGTGCTGCTTGCATACTTAAAATGGCATTTTCCTGGAGAGGTTTGTAGGCTTTTAAATCTGTAATATGTACATTTTCGTTTGTGAATCTTTCTTAGGATGCTTTCAAAATAACAGATGCAGCACAAGATTCTGTTTGCTGCCAGAGTAAAAAGATGGAGAAAGAACCCAGAATGTAGGGAATGTGATTTCACTCAATTGTGGTTCCAGAAAAAATCTTGGCTATGTAGGAAAAACCTGGCTTAAAGGAAAAACATAGATAGATAGATGATAGATAGATAGATAGATAGATAGATAGATAGATAGATAGATAGATAGAGAGATAGAGATAGAGATAGAGATAGAGATAGAGATAGAGATAGAGATAGAGATAGAGATAGAGATAGAGATAGAGATATGTAGGTCTTTGGTTATTCGGGTCTTCTCCCGCATAAAATTGGAAGTATCTTGGCGACGTTTCGACGAAGTCTCATTCGTCATCTTCAGGCTGGTGTTTTCGGCTTCGTGCTTCCAGGAGCAATGTGAGATCACAGCTGTTTCTTCCTTTTAACTGTTAGTGGGGGTGTGAACTGATTGGGTGGGAGCTTAGCTGTGTTCTGATTGGGTGGAGGTGTGTACTGATTGGTTGGGAGCTTGGCTGTGCTCTAGTTGGATGGGGGGGTTGGCTGTGCTCTGATTGGATGGGGGTGTGTTCTGTTTGGGTGGGGGCTTGGTTGTGCTCGGGTTAGTCTGAGTTGCAGGGGGATTTGAGCTGGTGAGCTGCTTTGCTGTTTTTGGCTTCATGTTCATGGCCGCGCTACCTCTTCATGATGGGTGTCAGTCTGCTTCATGTATGGATTGGATTGCTGTCTTGATGTTGTGTTTGTGGAGGATTTTGCTGATTCTGTCTGGTTGATCTGGAGATCTCCAGAACAAAATGCTTAACTGATGAACAACACCTAAAAACAGAACTACACACTCTCACTAATGTATTCCAAAAAATGTATTCCAAAGAAATGTATTCCAAAGAAATAAGATTGCCAACCTAATCCAAAAAGAAACCCCCACTAAAATCCAAGACAGAGAACAAGAAAACAGCAAAGCCCTCCTCCCATACATAAAAGGCACCGCAGACAGAATCAGCAAAATCCTCCACAAACACTGTCAAGACAGCATTCTGCACAAACCGAAAAATATCCACCATCCTAAGGAACCCCAAAGACAAAATTGAGTTAGAAAATCAAGGAGTATATGAAATCCCATGCACCGCCTGCCCCACCACATACATCGGACAAATCAACAGAAGAATAAATGCATGCGTTGAAGAACAGAAGAACTCAGTCAGAAAAGAAGAACCAACTTCTTCCCTGGTCCAACACCTTAAAGCCACAGGACATGAAATTGACTTCAAAAAGACCAGAACTATCACCAAAACTGAACACTTCAACAACAGAATAATCAGAGAAGCCATTGAGATAGAAAAAACGCCCACACAGCATGAATAAACAAGATGATACCTCCCGCCTACCAGCCATTTGGAAACCCGCCCTTATTGACAAATGATTTCCTAACATGAGAAATGACACCAGACCCACACTCACAAGAGCCACACAGGATGTCACCACCACACATCCATGCAGAAAGCAGACTCAAACCCACACTGATGTTGAAGCATGACCACGGACCAGAAGCAAGACTGCAGTTGCATCATTAGCCACTTTAAACCCCTCCAATCCATACATGAAGCAGACTGACACCCATCATGAAGAGGTAGCGCGGCCATGAACATGAAGCCAAAAACAGCAAAGCAGCTCACCAGCTCAAATCCCCCTGCAACTCAGACTAACCCGAGCACAACCAAGCCCCCACCCAAACAGAACACACCCCCATCCAATCAGAGCACAGCCAACCCCCCCCATCCAACCAGAGCACAGCCAAGCTCCCAACCAATCAGTACACACCTCCACCCAATCAGAACACAGCCAAGTTCCCACCCAATCAGTTCACACCCCCACTAACAGTTAAAAGGAAGAAACAGCTGTGATCTCACATTGCTCCTGGAAGCACGAAGCCGAAAACACCAGCCTGAAGATGACGAATGAGACTTCGTTGAAACGTCGCCAAGATACTTCCAATTTTACGCGGGAGAAGACCCGAATAACCAAAGATCTACACACACACACACACACACACACACACACACACACACACACACACATATATATGCATGCCGCCCTTCTCTGGAGATTCAGGGCAGCTTACAATGTGCTAAACAATAGCCTTCATACTTTTGTATATTTTATACAAAGTCAGCTTATTGCCCCCACAAACTCGATCCTCAATTTACCTATCTTAGAAAGGATGGAAGTCTGAGTCAACCTTGAGCCTGGTGAGATTCGAACTTGCAATAATTGCAGACAGCTGAATGTTAATAACAGGTTTTTTTTTAGTCTGTTGAGCTATCCAGGCTCATATTAAGAAATGCTCTTTTCTAAAATACCACATTAGATTGTGAAGGCTGTTTCAAGCAGTTATCCAGCCATCTACTGTACATTTCAATTGTCTCCAAATTATTCTGCAACTCTTATTGCTAATTTTTTTATATATAAAAAAAAGACTTCTTCGCTCTTCTCCATGACCAACCTTTCCAAGCCAGAATTATTTTATCTATCTAAAACACTGTTTCCTTCCTTATTCAGACAATATGATGAGAACAAAGGCTGCCCATTATCACATTTTTTTAGTCCCACCCCTTCCTCCTTATTTCTTTCTGTTTCACTAATGGAAAAAAAATACATTTTCCTTCATAGATTTGGCAGAGCAATAGAATGAACTGAATAGAAAACCCTACTGTGTAGAAACCTTTATTCAACCCATGTTATATATTACAGTAGGTTTGATACAGCTAGATGGGGAAGCAAAAGTCCTTTGCTTCATTCCAAATACTGAATTCTTTCTTTTTTTGTCATTCAGATGTGATCCCTCCCCCCCTTTAAACCAGTGTACAGAAAGGAGGGGGGTGCACATTCCTACTGGAGATATCTCATTTATGTTGTAGATTTCCAGACCAAGCAACAATCAGTCCAGAAACACAGAAGGACAATGCCACTTACAAAAGTAAACAAACTTCCCAAAAGTTATTGGATTGTAGTAGTTGGGTAACAATAGACAAGGTGTCAGGTATGCTTCCTTCAGTATCTAGGAAAGGAAGACCCAGAATCCATTATAGGTTAAACTGGTACTTTTACTAGATATGAACTGAACGCAACCGTAGAAAGCAGGATTCTGAAGCAAAACACGCGAAAGTTACAATTAGAAAGCATCCCCTCCCCTGTGCACCATAAATCATCCAATCCACAGGTCTTCCAGAGGTCAGGTGGGAGCAAACGTCTGGTCCTGTCAGCATCCAGGAATGCAGTGTCCGTTGGTCTGATAACAGCTTAAGAAATGGTTTCGATTTCCCCAGATTTAGAAAGCCCGCCTAAACCCCCCTCCCTCCGTTTCTATGACAACCAAAGCAGCAAGGCAAAAACTAGCGAGGTTGACACAAGGTCAGTTCTGCAACCAAGCTTGAAATTATTCCAAAAAGCAAGTTTAGAGCAAGGCTACCAAAAGCATAGCAAGGTTAGTCATTAGTAAGATGTTTCCTGGGTTCTGAAACCAAAATTTAAGCTTTGTTCTAACCATGGCCCACTGAATACATCTGACATAAAACACAGAACATAGAATAATAGATCTGGAAGAGATCTTGGAGGTCTTCTAGTCCAACCCCTGCTCACACAGGCGAGTTTGTACTATTCTGGACAAATGACTGTCCAGTCTTTTCTTGAAAATCTCCAGTGACAGAGGAGCCACAACTTTGGAAGGCCAGCCGTTCCACTGGTTGATTGTTCTCACTGTCAGGAAATACCCAGGGCACACAGGACCCTCCTGCTACAATATATAGTATTGCCAATTTTTGTTCAGCAAAGCTTTAAAGCCATCAGAAGATCTGTGATATAAACTAATCTTAATGAGTATTTAGTGTGCTATTGAAGAATGTTTGGTATTATGAGAAGATTTAGTTTGCTACATATTAACTTTTATCTTCTCTGACATCCATCTAATGTTCTCTCTCTCTCTCTCTCCCCCCCCCCTCTCTTTCTGACAGTTAAATTTAAATTTTAAAAATTGAAAGTGAGCACTCAAATCAAGCCACATCTTTATTATGGTCATAAACCAGCATAAGGAAGGTGGGATTTTAAAAAAGCTAATAGATATACAATTTTTATACATACTTATTATGTATTCCATCTTTTTTAAATTACTAATTCTTTGTATCCTACCTGCCTTATGCTGGTCTGTGACCATAATAGAGGTTTGGTTTGATTTGATATGATATGATATGAGTGCTCGGCGTGAATTAGCCCTCTGTTTCAATACTAATGGCTCAAAATGGGGGCACAACAATCTAGAGCTTTAGAGAGTAAACTCATGAAATCCATGGGCAGCATGGCCTGTCTGATGAATCCTCCAGAGGAGTTAGGAAGTCTTAGGCCACAAGGCATCATCTTAAGCTACAGAAAGCCACAAATGCAAAGCGTGCTTTCAGCCTGAGAAACCGACATTCACAGGAGGAATGTTGATACAGGCTGAGCAGGGAAATCCTTCCATCCTTCCATCAGAGTCCGGCCTAAATCTTTTGTCACTTAAAGGAAAAGAACACAATCCCAGAGCCTGCTTGGTCTAGTGATGAAGGAACCAGGCTAGAACACCAAGACAATGGGAGTTCTAGTCCCACCTTGAGCATGAAGGCCACCGGTGACTTTGGGCCAATCACCAGGTAACTGGGAGTTCTAGTTCTAGTCCCTAACTTTGGCCAGTTACTCCCAGCTCACCTCACAGGATTGTTGCTGTTGGAAAAATAGGAGGAGGAAGGTTTATTAGGAATGTTCACCTCCTCGTTTCATTTATAAAAATAATAAAGATGGGATTTTTTTTTAAAAAAAAACATGCAGTGTATATTCTTTCTCAGCCTTTTCTTCTTTTAAGGGAGCTGAAAATAAGAAATAATAAGAAATAAGGGAGATTCCTTTAACTATGTCCTCTTTTTCTCCTTGCTCAACCCACCCTCGGCTGAAGAGCCGGTGGCCGCCTGGGATAGGGCGGCCGCCGGCGCTCTGGACCGAGTCGTGCCTTTGCGGCCTCTGACCCGGCGTCGAACCCTTGGTTCTCTGAGGAGCTGAGGGAGATGAAACGCCGGAAAAGACGCCTAGAGAGTGGTTGGAGGGTGAGTTGTTCTGAATCCGACCGAACACTAGTTAGGTCCCATTTTAGGACCTATCTAGTGGCGATAAAAGCGGCAAAGCGTAATTACTTTTCCGCTCTTATTGCATTGGCAGATAATCGCCCAGCCGCCTTGTTTAGAGTGACCCGTTCCCTCCTCCATCAGGGAGCGCGGGAGGACCCCTTGCAAGGGCAGGCTGAGGATTTTGCACAGTATCTGCATGATAAAATCGCTCAGATTCAGGAAGGCTTGGATTCTGACTGGGTAGATTCAGATGGGGTGACTGAGGCCGGTCTTGAGACTATTACTTTGGAGGAGTTCGATCCTGTGACTTCTGAGGACGTGGACAGGATTCTGGGGAGGTTAAACGCAACCACATGTTTATTGGACCCGTGTCCTTCCTGGCTGGTACTGGCCACTCGGGAAGTTACACGAGGCTGGCTCCAGAGGATTATAAATGCTTCTTTGAGTGACGGTTTTTTGCCTGCCACCTTGAAGGAGGCGGTGGTGACGCCCCTCCTCAAGAAGCCTCCTCTGGACTTCCGGTGGCGCCTTCCTCGTTGGCGGCGGGCTTTTCCATGCCCGCCGGTCTCCCGGCGCGTTAGAGCCGCCTCACAGCTGGCAGGTGGCTCGAAAAACCTGTTCCTCACCGGGAGGAACAGGCAGAGCTTCTGGGGGTGAGGTAGAACCTCTCTGAGCCCCCCAGGAATTTTCCATGTCCTGGGGAGGGCTCAGAGGGATGGTTCCCTCCATACCCCCAGGGTATGCTCCGCGCCGAGAGGATCCTCCGCTAATTATTTAATTAGCGGAGCCAGACGTGGGAGCAACACCACGATTGAAACTACATTTGGAGCAAGCTGGAGAAGAGAAAAGAAAAATTCAAGCAAGTATGGATTTTTTCCTTAACGGAGTTTTTTTCGGAAGAGGAGGGGGGGGAAGGGGGAAGGAGAGGAAGAAAATTGAAAGTCTTTAAAATGGCGACAGGCTCTGCCTGAAAGGAAAGTGTCAGCGGAAATAGTCATGAAAGGAATATCTTGTTACAGACAAAGAACCCAAAGGAATAGAGGTTGATTTAAACAGATTTTTTCTACCCTTTTTTTTTTCTCTTTTCTCTATTGAAGTAAGGAAGATTCTTTTTCTTGGGTTTTTTTTTTTTTTAAAAAGTAAAGATGCCTAAACCTAAAGGAAGGGGGGGCTCCCCTTTGAACCAGATGAACAAAATTGAAATGTCTCATGTGCAGAGACTTACAGAACAGGAGTTAAAAGAGTTAATTACAAGGTCCTTAGAGAGTGTGGTAGATAAGATAAAAGGTTCACAGAAGGATCTTGAGGAACTGGTTTCTGGGAAATATGACCAATTAAATCAAATCATTGCTCAAGTAGCCTCAGATTTTTCAACAGCGCTGGCTGCAATGGGGAAGAAAATGATTGAGATGAGTAGTAAATTTGAATCTCAAATACAAGAGTTACAAATGAAACTCTTGGAAGCAGAGGCCAATAACCATAATATTCAGAATGATGTTATTATGCTTCAAATTAAGACTATGGAATCTGCAATTAGATTGAGAGGGATAAAAGAAGATAACAGAGAAAACCTAAGGACAACTTGTGCAAAGGCCTTTGCAGAATTATTAAAGTTACAAGATGAATTAATTCTGGGCTCTATAGTGAAAGTTTATAGAGTTAACTCACGTTTGGCTAAACAAAGGAATTTGCCTAGAGATGTCGTTGTCTACTTCACGGATAAAAGACTGAGAGATGATATTCTACAAAAGTCTTATTCCGATAGACTGCAGGTAGCAGGCACACAAATCAGGGTCTTCAAAGAGCTACCTTCGAAGGTTTTAAAAGACAGGAAAGATTTTGATTTTTTGGTCAAGGAATTGAAGAGAAGTAATATTCTATTTAGATGGGACTTTCCAACTGGTATAATTTTTAGATATCAAGGTGTGAGACACTGTTTGAATACTATTGAAAAAGCAGAATATTTTTATCAAAATATTTTTAAGGGAGCACCGAAACATCTCAAGAATAAAAAGTCAAAAATAGAGTTTACAAAATGTGAAAAGAAAGAAGAAAATCAAAGTGTGTTAAAAGTAAAAGGAGATTTTGTTGGTTGTCCAGAGGATTCTATTATGGTTTTTTCGGATGAGAAAACTGAACACCCCAGTGTTTCTGGGGGACTACAAGACCTTGAACTGCTGGAGGAAGATTCAAAAAACAAAGTTTTACATCAAGATGACCAGCAGCAGAGGTCCAATACTCTTCAAGACATGGGGGTTGATGCTAATCGACAGGAATTAGAATTCAATGAAGAAATCCGACTGGAAACCACAGGTGATAAATTTAAAGAGCATCCTGAATTGCTTGATACTGAATCAGAAAGTATTGAAGGATTTGGAAAAAATGGATTAAGCACAATAACTGGTTAAAAGTTCAGTCTAAATTGGACTAATTTTAAACTTACATATTAAAATGGATTATAAAAATTTTTACTATGAAGTTTATCCTGGATTGGACATGATATCCTGAGTTTTGATAGATTGCTGCAAAATTAGCAGCAATCACTGGTTACCCAATTATATATTTTGGTGGAACATATCGTCTAGGAGAAGACTAAGAACTTGAAAACATCTTATAACCCGAAGGA
The DNA here is from genome assembly GCA_030761175.1 of Masticophis lateralis. NCBI lineage: Eukaryota > Metazoa > Chordata > Lepidosauria > Squamata > Colubridae > Masticophis > Masticophis lateralis. Next base: position 104,571,506 of record JAUDYJ010000005.1, read on the forward strand.
TTGAATTGCAAAGGGTGGCAGGATTTGAACTAATTTCAAAGGAACATCTGGGAAGCAGCTTTTGTTTGAAAGGCTGCAAAAGCTTATTTTTAGGTATAGTATAAGCTAGCTGGAATGATTTTTCCTAGAGGAGTGAATATCTTCGTGGTTGGATTTTACTTATATAAAGTCACTCGGTGGGTTGTGTGGAGAAATGTTTTACTTTGCTGATGGGGGCAGCGGCAAGATGAAGATTATTGAAGCGGATTTATGAGAGGAAATATATTTGACATCACTCAAGTTGAAGAGAAGATCGAAATTTGGATTATATAGACTGAGAAATGAATTAAATAAAAGATAATTTTCTTTATGATATAACTGTATGATTATAATTATATATGCATATATATTTTTTGTGTTTTATGTTTTTGGGGGTTTTTTCTCTTTAGTTAAGGGTGTAGTTAGGATAGAATTATAATGGTGTTCTTAACTATAATGGGTTTTTTTTTTATTACAATATTGTTTAAATATATTAATGTTTGTTCCTGTTAGTTTGTTTTTTACTTTTGTGCCCTCTTTCCTTCTTTCTCTTTCTTTTCCTCTTTCGAAATTTGTTTAATTTAGAATTTGAATATTTAATAATCTTTTTCTTTTTCCCTTGTTCTAAATTTTGTTTTTCTTAAACTTGTAGCGGAAGTCAGGGGGGGGATAGGGAGGGAAAGGGTTGGGGAGGGAGGATGGGAGGGGTAGGGGAGGGGGATCGGGGGGGGGAGAAAATGGAAAAATTTTGTATTGTAAAACTTTTTCAATAAAAAAAAAAAAAAAAAAAGAAGCCTCCTCTGGACCCGGCTGTTTTGGCAAATTATCGTCCTGTCTCCAACTTTTGCTTTATTGCGAAGGTTGTTGAGAGTGTGGTTGCGCGACAGCTCCCTCAGTACCTGGATGAAACCATCTATCTAGATCCGTGCCAGTCCAGCTTCAGACCTGGGTACAGCACGGAGACGGCATTGGTCGCGTTGGTGGATGATCTCTGGAGGGCTCGGAATAGGGATTGCTCCTCTGTCCTGGTCCTGTTAGATCTCTCAGCAGCTTTTGATACCATCGACCATGGTATCATGCTGCGTCAGTTGGGGGGGGGGGAGGCACCGTGCTGTGGTGGTTCTCCTCCTATCTCTCCAACCGGTCACAGTCTGTGTTGGCAGGGCGGCAGAGGTCGACCTCGAGGCGCCTCGTTTGCGGGGTGCCACAAGGGTCGGTCCTCTCACCACTCCTGTTCAACATTTATGTCAAGCCGCTGGGTGAGATCATCCGTGGTTTTGGGGTGCGAGGCCAACTGTACGCTGATGACACTCAGCTGTACATCTCCACCCCTGATCACCCCAATGATTCCCTCGAAGTGATGTCCCAGTGTCTTGAGGACGTGCGGGTCTGGATGGGGAGAAACAGGCTTCAACTCAACCCTTCCAAGACCGAGTGGCTGTGTATGCCGGCGTCCCGATATAGCCAGCTGACTCCATCGCTGGCTATTGGGGGTGAGTTTTTGGCCCCCACAGAGGGGGCTCGCAACTTGGGTGACCTCTTGGACACACAGCTGTCCCTGGAGGAACATATGATGGCCGTGGCCAGGGGGGCCTTCTATCAGGTCCGCCTGATATGCCAGTTGCGCCCCTTTCTAGATCAGGACTCCTTATGCACAGTCACTCATGCCCTCGTCACATCCCGCCTGGACTACTGTAATGCTCTCTACATGGGGCTCCCCTTGGGGTGCACTCAGAGACTTCAGCTGGTCCAGAATGTGGCCGTGCAGGTGATTATGGGAGCAAGCTGGCGCTCCCACGTAACACCTCTCCTGCGCGAGCTGTACTGGCTTCCGGTGGTCTTCCGGGTGCGCTTCAAGGTGTTGGTTCTCACCTTTAAAGTGCTCCATGGCTTAGGGCCAGGGTATTTGCGAGACCGCCTGCTGCTACCGATAACCTCCCACCGGCCAATACGCTCACACAGAGAGGGCCTCCTCAGGGTGCGCCTTCGGCCAAACAATGTCGGCTGACAGCCCCCAGAAGGAAAGCCTTCTCTGTGGGGGCACCCACCCTATGGGATGAGCTGCCTCCTAGTATACATTTGATCCCAGACCTTCGCACCTTCCGTAAGGCCCTAAAGACCTACCTATTCCAACAAGCCGGCCTAGCCCAAAGCGTTTTTTAATTGGGTTTTTAAATTGGAATTTTATGGATTTTGGGGGTTCAAAATTTTAAATTTTAAATTTTTTAAATTGAGAAGCCAAGGATTTAATTTATTTATTTTAGTTTCTTATAACTTTTGTATTCTATGTATTTTAATTTTTTGGCTGTTCACCACCCTGAGTCCCTCTTGGGAGATAGGGCGGTATATAAATCTGAAATAAACTAAAACTAAACTAAACCTTCCTTCCTTCCTTCCTGCCCAGAGAATAACCTGATTTTGAAGGAGCAGCCCTTCCAATAAACAGCCAATTGTGATTTTTCGAAAGAAACTCTTGCAAGCTTTTTCTTTTTTGAAACCATTCCCTTCTTCTATCTGATGTTTCCTGAAGTTCCCCACACAATCATAAATCCTAGCTTGTTTTCCAAAGCATCCCTGCCTGGTATTGTCGAGGCTGCCACAAGCAGCAGGTGCGAAACACAAGTTGATTCCAAGCGAGACTTCCGGTGCCATGTTCAGGAGGGGAGGGGGCAATTTGGCCGTTTAGCAAGCTGCCAGTTAACATTATGTCAGGCTGGTACAGGTGGCAAAATGAGTGACAGTTCATTTCAGACCCAGGAGGGATGCCTGCTATCGAAGCCTACCAAATAAAGGCAGAATATCAATTTGGCAGCCATTCAAATGGAGGTTAGAAAAATAGAAGAGGAGAACGAAAGCTCTCTTTCTGGAACCAGCTATGGTTTCAACCCTCACTTCACCCCTCCCTCCCTCTCTTCTTTCCCCCTCCCGGCCTTAGCAAAGCTCTTTCTCGGTCTCTCTCAGAAGGCCTGCAGAATATTTCAGTTTGTTTGCTGAAGCTGTGCCAGGAACACAGAGCATCTGTATGGGTGAGAGGGGAAGCTTTACTTGCCAGAAATAATAACAGCAGCAAGGAAGGGATAATGAAGAAGCAACAATCAAAATTCAGACTTGGATGTGCTGGAATGAAGAGTAAATTACTCTGCTGACAGTGGAACAAAGAAGCAAATCTCCCCATCACAGCTGGGAACTGAGAACTGGATATCTGTCTCTTCTTCTCCCTCTTCTGTTTCTCCTTCCCCACAGAATTCAGAAGTTGGAAAAACACACATAGCCTTTATCTGAGGCAATGATCTCCAGAAAGGAGGACCACGAGAATTATGGTAGAAGAGAAGATGAAGATCAAGACAGAATTAAGAGTTTCTCTTCTTCTCTTTTTTAAAAAGTTTTTTATTTTGAACATAGTTAAAAAGACATACATAGACATACAACATACAACGTATACAAGAATCTTAGTTTCTTTTTCAGCTGCTTAAAGGTGAACCATTTCTTACTATATATTGATATTTACAGATATTATAATGTTAACTTATTCAACCTTTTTCTCCTATTATATTTCAATTCTACTAACATGTTAATTGATCTATCATATTTTCTTCTTTCCCTTCTTCATTCCTTTAATTTATTTCCTTATTTTTCAGACATTCATACCAATTATTCCACACTTTAAAATATTTGGTTTCCTCTTTCCCCTGAATTTCTTTAGTTAGTTTATCCAGTTCCAAAATCTTTTAAATTATATCCTTATCTGGTGGTGATTCTTCTTTCTTCCAGTATTGCGCATATATAATACGTGCTGTAGTCAGTATACGTAGTATGAGATACTGTGTTTCTTTAGAATATTTTTCTATTGACATCCCTAATAGAAACTGTTCAGGTTTTCCCTCTATTGAATTTTGAATTATTTCTCCAATCCAATTTTTAATTTTCTTCCAAAAAATTTTCACCACTGGGCATGTCCACCATTGGTGATAAAAACTTCCATAACTAATCTTACACTTCCAGCATTTCAGAGAGTTGCTGAGGAATATGTTTGCTATTCTTGCTGGTGGAAGGTGCCATCTGTGAAACATTTTCATCTGGTTTTTCTTGTATGCAGTTGAGATTGTTAGTTTCATATTTGTTATCCACATCTTCTCCCACTTCTCCAACTCTGTTGGGTAATTAAAATTTTGGGCCCATTTAATCATCATTTCTTTCACAGTTTCCTCTTCCATTTTATACCGTAATAGAAGTTTGTATTTTACTAATTATTTTTTCTTCATCCTTTAACAGAATTCTATCAAGGTCAGATTGTTCTACTCTAATTTGATCATTTTTCCTCTCCTCAGTATATTTTGATCTTATTTGTAGGTATGACCACCATTGTATTTCCCTACCTAAGTCCTGTTCCAATTCGTGTTTTGTTTTTAGAGTTCCCCCCTCGTTCACAATATCCCTGTATCTAATAATTTTGGACCAGTCTACTAAATTTGGGTGTGTTAATATTTCTTCTGGGGAGATCCAGAGCTCTATATAGGTACTCCTATATAGTGATGTTTCTTAATTTTATTCCATATTGTTAAAAGTGAGTTCCTAATTACATGTCTTTTAAAGTATCCATGAGTGCTCTGTTTCCCCCCTCATAAAACCCTACATGAAGGTCGTGTCCCTCTAATATTAGGAGTCTTTTATTTTCTAATTCTATCCACTCCTTTATCCAGACTAAGCCAGCTGCTTGGTAATAGATCTCCCAGTCCGGGAAAGCTATTCCTCCTCTGCCTCTTATGTCTTGTAATACTTTTAATCTAATTCTGGCTTTCTTCCCTTGCCAAATAAATTTTGTAGTCATTCTATTTAATACGTCAAAAAAAAAAAAATTCCCATTCTAATCGGTATAACTGGAAGAGGAATAAGATTTTGGGCAAGATACTCATTTTTATTGCTGCCACTCTTCCTGTCCATGAAATTTGCAGCTTTCTCCAATTTTCTAAATCTTTTTCAATTTGTCAAACCAGTTTATCATAATTTTCTTTTTTGATTGATGAACTTCTTGCGGTTAGGCAAATTCCCAAATATTTTATTTTTTTGGTGGTTTGTATATCCATAGTCTTTTCTAATTCTATCTCCTGTTCTTTTGTAAAATTTTTAGTTAATAATTTGGATTTATTTTTAGTTATTTTTAAACCCGCCACTGCACAAAGTCTTCTACTTTTATTCATTTATTCCAATATCTATTTTTTCCGTTTCCAATTGCAGTTGTGTTCACATCCAGGCCATGTCAATCCTGGACCAAGACTGGTGTGGACGTGAATAATAAGTATATTGCCTCTCTTCCTTATTAATTCCTCTCCAGCTATCTTTTAAGCCTAATTCTTGTGTCATATTGAAAATCCCTTTTGGTAATATTTCTTTCTTTTTTTTAGTTTTCTTCTCACTTTGATAGTCTTTTTTACTATTCACTACAGCATTATAGTCTCCTATTATGCAAATGTTTTCTATCTCCTGTTGTACAATTTTATTATGTAATTTTTTATAATATTCTTGCTGATTTGAATTTGGAGCATATATCACAACTAATAAAAATGGTTTAAATTCAGTATCTAGTTTAACCAGCAAAATTCTGCCTTCATCATCCATATATCATCATCCATATATCATCCAGCATATTTTAATTCTGATTTTATTCTTTCTTTCACGTATACTGCTATTCCCCCCCTCTTTTTTTTTGTTGGGATAAAGACACATATAGTTTCCCTAATTTTTTGTTTCCCAATAATTTTTGAAAGCCTTTTTTATATGAATTTCCTGTAAGCAAATAATATCTATATCTAACTTCTTTAATTTTGAAATTGTGTTCTTTTCTTCTGTATATTTAAACCATTGATATTTACAGAGAATAGTAATATTGCTTCTTCCATCCCTTACTGTACTTGTTTTTTTGTATTTCTTGTCTCTCTTTTAACTCTTCCTCTTGTTCCTTCTCTCTCTTCTCGCTCTTTTTCTCAGGCTTTCTTTGATTCTTTCTCTCTTTCTATTTCTTCTAATTGTTCCTCTTCTTGGCTTTTACTTTCTAGTTCGTCCTTACTATCTTGTTCATCTTCCAAATAGTTTTTGTAAAACTCCTATGCTTTTTCTACTGAGTCAATTTTGAATTTTTTATCTTGCCACATAATAAGGATTCCTTCTGGCATAATCCATCGGAACATCACTTTATGCTGTATTAATTGGGATGTCAGCTGATGATATTGTTTTCTTTGATCTTGTATTCTCCGTAGGATTTGCTTTAATATAATAATCTCTTTCGCTTTGTAAAATACTGTTTCTTCTTGGGATTTTTTATATACTTCATCTCTCATTGCTTTTTTACTGAACCTAATATGTACTTGTCGTGCCAATCGATGTCTTCTAATATAATTGTTATGTACTCTGAATATTTTGTCGATCAAGTCTATTACCTCCTCTTTGTCTTTTTGTATTAATTCTGATATAATTTCACTCATCTTCCCTTCCAAATCCTCTTCTTTATCTTCCACCACATTTTGAAAACATAAAAAGAAGGAAGCTTTCTCCATTTCTAAAAATGCGATAGTTGGCCAGGTCTTTATTTGCTTGTCGAGCATCCTGCTCTGCCATTTCTAGTTTCAAATCCAATAAGTCTACTTTGGATTCTATTTTTTTGACTTTCTGCTCATTCTCTACTACTGTTTGCTGTATATTCTCCATCTTCTCCTTCATACCCTTTAGATCTTCTTTTAATTCTCCTATTTCATTTTTAATTCCTTTGTGGAACCTTCTAGCTTCCTCTTGATGATCTGCCATCTTTTCTTGAGATTTCATTAAAGTCTCTTGTATCATTTGCAGCATGGCCTGCATAGTGCTCATCATTGGTTCCATCTTATCTTTTTCTTTTCCCAGCATACTTTCAATCGAGTGCTGGGTTGAGGGAGAGGGCATCAAGGTTGGGGTTGATACATTTTTCCCCCAGTCTTTGTTATTATTGTTGTTAACATTTCTAAGTTTCTTGTCAGGTTCCTCCACAATTTCATAAAAGAACAGATTTACAGAACCCTCTAACCTATTACAATTCAATTCAATTTAATTCCAATCTTCTAATGCTATTTTCTATTTAGAGTTTTACTCTATTTTAAATAACCCCTTTTCCCTTCCTATATATATATCTATTCCTTTCAACTCTTAGTCTTCTGTATAACAGTAACAACAAAATCTTTTCAGCAAAACCAAACACCCTCTTCTCCAGATGCAATTTCAGTTTCAAAAATAATCCAGATACAACTTCAAAAATACTACTCAAACCAATATTCAAACAATATTCAGATCTTTACAGGCAGATTTCTCTCTTTAAAGTGTTTTTTGTTTTGTTTTTGAGACTGCCTTCTTCCAGTTCTTCTGCACCTTATTGCATTTTATTATTCTCACCCTTGCCACTCTTCTCTCCATGATCTGGTCCATTCCACTTCTCAAGTTTACACCAATTTACATTCCACTGTCTTTCCTAATATTTATAAATCCACAGAATTTGGTTATCTATTTTTAATTTTCTGTCCCCAGTTTTCTTCCCAATATTCTCTGTCCAGCTACACCAATTTTCCCAATTGAAAAAAGGAAAGTTCTCAGTTCTAATTTTAGTTCTAAAAGAAAAACACCATATTAATTTACTCTTTTGTTGTCTCTGGTCACAGTTCCTCCACTATATTCCTAGTTGTTAGTTTGTATCCTCTCTGTTGTTTCCACTTTCACTGTTTCTGCTGTCTGCTACAGTCTCCATTCGATCCACTCCTTTTAAGTGCACTCCCTCTCAATCATTGCTTCTCTTCTCCCCACGTCTCTTTTCTCATAAAAACTTTCCTTAAGTGTCACTTTTCTTTTTTTCTTTCTCTGCTTTCAAATGATCACTGCCACTGATACCACTTTCTGCTTCCTCACTAAGACTGCCGCCATCGCTCCTGACCTGCCTTAAAGGCAGATTTTTCCCCTGCAGAATTTAAGGGGTCCGGCTTTCCTCACCAGGGCGGTAGCATCTCGCCCAGGAAATGAAGCCTTCCCCTTTAATATCCCAGACCCTCTGAGTCTGCAATCGCCCTAAAAAGGGCTCCAAAACAGGAATAAGCTGGGCTTTCAGGAGTTGTCAAAGGCACCCTCACCCACTCCACGAGACGTCACCGCCGGAAGTCCCGAGTTTCTCTTCTTCTCTATGGCCCAGCCATCATGTCCAACATAATATTATCTACTTTGCGTAATAAAAAGGAAGCTGTGTGGTTTGTGGGCTTTGAAACCCATCACATTTCAATTTTATCCCTTCAAAGTCTACATCTCTGAAACTGAACAAGAGTTCCACCTAGCATCATATATTAATATCAATCAATTTACAAAATAAATGTACAGAGGAAAGTTATAACCTGCTTTAGACAACTAGTCTTAAGATGATGCTAAAAGTAAGCTTGATAAAAACGATTGCTGTCTTGTTCATACAATAGGCTTCCTCTGAGAGTGCAATTTTATTTTTCTTTGGAGAATAGACTGGATCATACAAAATACCTAATCCTGAAGAAAAATGCAAGAGAGGATTCCAATTCCTACAAGGGTACCATAATGGGATGGTGGATTTATTTTTTTAATGTCATTTATTTTAGTGGAATTTTGACTTGGCTTAATATCTCTGCAGCAGGGTGTAACAAAGGAATCACAAGAGTTTCTCTGGAGACATCTACTTTCTGCAAAAGCTTTATGATCAATGACAGCCTTTCTCTTTTGTATAAGCAATACAACACTGTGGCATTTGTGTTTGCTGTTTAATGGCAAAAGCTAAGTTTGTTTGTGGTACTGTACGTTTTTGTATGAGGTAGACTCCAATCTCACCAGTCCAAAATAAATACAGTTTTAACTAGTTTTTGCATCATGTTGAGTATGATTAAAAAACTGATCTATTTGGGGCTTGTAAACTGTGGAAATACTTCATACCTGGTTCCTACATGACACAAGCAAATACTACGCCCCTAAGATTTGGGTCAAATATTGATACTTGAGCTGCTTTTAATGTTCTCTTAAATCTAATAAGGGATAGCATCCTTCTCAAACTTAAGCTGGGGCAGGAGGTATTTTAAATTTCTCTTGGCCAGTCCCTTTTTCCAAGAGGTCTATTGTAAATGATGCTTATTTTAGGGTCCTTGATGTGCTCTGAGCTTGGCTGTTTTCTTGCAGACATTTCATTTGCCAACTAAGTAGTATCATAAGTGCTAGAAAGGAGTGAGGTTTCCTCTCTGTTTACATAGCAGGTGGCTTGAGGGCAGGCATCAGCAGGCACATAGAGGTAAACTACATCTACATACCACTCAAAAGTGACAGTCAAAAAGCTAAAACACAACATCTCCTGACCAGCAATCACCACCCAGATAAAACAGAGTTTAACACCAAGCAGTACACAATACCCCAATCAAGGAACTACCAATTCAATAAACAAACAGCCTAATGAAAAAACTACCACCAACAGTGACAGGACAAGATAAACAGAGAGCAAATCCCACTCTGAGCATTGATGATGTTACCTAGTTGGGTAATGAAACATTTACAGAGAGCACCAAGGAGCCCACAGCTGAACCCTGAGCTACAAATGTTCTTTTATATTGCAACACTTATATTATGATAGTCTATTTGGATTGCAACAATTGGAGTGACTGATAGGGGGCAGCAAAGAAATGCAATGTCATGGTCTTTGCTGCCATCTAGTGACTCTCTTGATCTTTATAGCAGCTCTTTCCTCCCAGAGTTGCATCCTGGTTATCTGTATAATACATAAGTGTTGCTATTGTATACTGTAGTTCTAATGACAACGAATCACTGAAAGTTGCCCAGAGCAAGTTAATAGATAGCAAAACAGTGTGCAGCAGGGGTTCTAAGTTTTTAGTATCTATGAGACTTTTATTTTGACCAATGTGTCAGTAGCAACATTATGGTATGTTATCTTCCCTATGGATCAGAGGAAATGCCACAATGGAAAAAATACATAATTAATATCAACAGAAGTTAATATTAGGTTTATTTCTCTTTGTTACACCAGTCAACCTGTTTTGCCTCTAATTATATGCTATGGCCTGATGAGAGGTAGAGAAAATATAAGAAACAGTTATAACAAAATCAACTACAGTAATAATAATATAATATAATGATGTGATGTGATGTGATGTGATATGATTATGATCTATGATTTATCACTTTATTGAGAGCTTAAGCACCAGAGACAAATTCCTTGTGTGTTCTATCACACTTGGCCAATAAATTCTATTCTAATTCTATTCTATAGTAACAGATACAGATACAGATACATTCCTGAAACTGAGACATGTTTCCACAACACACATGCACATTTTCTTGCACTGAGACAAAGAGGCCCAGCCTCTCCTTTTGAGTTAGAATCAGGTGGGGGGGGGGGAGGAATTAAGCATTTTCAAGATGTGGGCTGCAAATATCTGGAAAATTGCTAGCTGGTAACAAAGATTTAAAACTACCATATTTTTTTTTTTTTTTTTTTTTTTTTTGCAGACAAGTAAAAGCTCTTTAGCAGAGCATGGCTGCTGGTATTGATGACGGAGCTAAAATATCTGCCACCTTTCTTTGAGAATGTAACAGAACTAACAGAAGAGGAAAAGAGGAAGCGGGAAACCAAAGTGAGCTCTGATCACCAGCAGTTCCCTTCTTTATTCCAGAAATGATCAGCTCAACCCTCACAGGATGACTAGTGAGAGAAACAGGAAAGCTCTGCCCAGCAACTCAGAGATAAATTGGGTTCTCTCTCGCTGCAGAGACTTCTGTTACCTAATCTCTTTTCTCTTTCAATAAATCTGATTAGAGAGAGATCTCTGTGAGAAATTTGTTTCCTGCAACGAAAGCTTGACATCTTGTCAGAAGGATCATCAGACAGATCCATGACATGTAGCTTAGTGGGAGAATCTCCATGGAAATAGCACAGCAGCACCCTCATATTGTCCAAATGTAGACTAAGCCACAATGCTCAACAACTTTGCCATCTCAAGTTTCATAATTACACACATCAATGTGTGCATTTCTATTCCTGATAAAACCATTCCCATACTTTAAAAACACTACGGTTAAACTTAGCTTGTCCTTAAAAACCCGGCAGTGATCAAAATTTGAGGGCAAATTGTGAGTCAGAGCATGTGGGCTCCTACATAGCACCTCTCCAAAATGCTACGTACACCTTAAAACCAAATCTTTTTTCTCCAAGTTCACACATCAGCTGTGGAGGTAGGTATGCAAGTCCAGGGAGAAAAATTGCAAAAGCAGGGACAGCCAGAATAAAATGCACATTCCAAAATTATTTATATAGTAAAAAAGCATCACAATTTCTATCAATTTTCAATCATTAGGTAGAAATCAACTTGGTACTAATGCTTGGCAATAACGTAGACAGACCTTGTCCTTCAGGTCTTCCTATGATGTATCCATCACTGCTATAAGCAAGTTCATCCACTGGTCCTTCTCTTCTTTGCTCCCCTTCCAACTTCCCGAACTCAGCTGCTAAAATAGGACTTTGTACCGTGTATCCAAAGTATAACCATGAGCATTTGTGTCTTGAACGAAAACTCTGCATTAATTTGTATCCCTGCAAGCCTCAACATATTTTCTCCTCCTTTTCTTTGTCCTAAGGGTGTGAGGCAACACAGGTAGCTGGCAGTTCAAACCACCCCTTTATTGCTTCAATTTGTCGCAAACTCTCCCATGTTTCTGGCAAGTCCCAGAGCAAAGTGCTGACACCCCCACACACACCCCTCTGTAGTCCAGCCCAATGTTGTGAGCACAGCAGGGCAAGTCAATGAGTCCAGGAAGCAAGGCAATTAATCCAGGAAGCCAGGATAAAAGCAGGAAATCCAGCAAACTTCAAACATCGGCAATGGCACTCAACACTCCAGGAATTCAGCATTTGTTCCCGACAAATGCCCTTCCCCACAGCGTCTTCTTCTTCTTCTTTTCTTTTCTTTTTTTTAAAATTAGATTCATATGCCGCCCTTCTCCGGAGACTCAGGGCGGCTTACAATGCGTTAAGCAATAGCCTTCATACTTTTGTATATTTTTATACAAAGTCAGTTTATTGCCCCCACAAACTGGGTCCTCAATTTACCTACCTTAGAAAGGATGGAAGGCTGAATCAACCTTGAGCCTCGAACTTGCAATAATTGCAGACAGCTGAATATTAATAACAGGCTATTTAGCCTGTTGAGCTATTTGAGGCTTCTTAAGTCTCAGTCCCTGGGTGTGCTTTGTGAAGAGGGGTGGGGCACTCTCCTCCCAAGTAGTTGGGTCAGTCTGCACTGTTCTCACTTTTCTCCACTCTCTGTGCTCGAGAATCAGGAGGGGGCGGTCCTTGCTCATTGCCTGAGCTCTTTCTCTCATGTTCACTGCTTAGCCTCTGTTGGTCATCCTGCCCCTCTTCCTCCCTGCCTACAAGCTGTCCCAATCCTGAAAGCCCTGGCCTGCCTGGCCCTGCTCCTTCCCATATTCCTCTGAAGCCAGCAAAGCCACCCCTTTGATCCAGATTCAGGCTTCAATGGGGGCATGACACATGGGAACTTGGAAAGGCCAGGTCTAAGACAGTACCTCTAACTGACCCAACCCAGATTTCTGTTACCTAACTATTGTTTTTATAATAGCTCTTCCTTCTGTTCCTCAAGAATTTTCCTTCTACCCATTATAATGACTTGGTGGGAGAATAACTTTTCTGGGTCCAGAATGGGTATTAGGATCTAGATGTCACACAAATCAAAGGATCTCAGAGCAAAAAGTATTTGGTGAAGCAGAGAAGCCTGGTCACAGAGTAACACAGCAGAAGTCTGGATGCCATTAGGAACCCATCTACCAAAAAAGGCTGCAATCAAGTAAACTGGGATATAACATGCAATCACTAATGGAAAGCTAAACAACTTTATTACAAGAAATACTGCCTGGAAAAGCCAGGAATTTTGAATTGCATCTAGGTCTTCTTCAGGGCTGCAATGAAATTTAACCTTGGCATAAAGAAACCACCAAAACACACAGAATAGCAACATATTTTCACCAATACACACAGTTCATGATTTAGTTCCCAATGCAAGTGTATGTAGAACCACTATCTGTTATGAAATTGAATAGTATCTTCGATCTTATGTAACACTTGTTCTACATTTGTTGAGTTATATATGTTACCAGGGTAGAGGTGAGACTCAGGTAATACGATATGCATTGTAATATTGCAACACACACTTCTCTTTATGTATCTTAGAGTGATTTCACGATGCAGGTGACGGCAGGATATGCATCATGACCTCACAGTGCACCTTTTTTGTCCTTTTGGTCTTATCATGGCTAGCTGAAAATGTCTACGATAACAATATAATTGCTAATCCAGTTATAAGGACTTCTAGGTCACTTGGAATTTAGTAGGTTTTAATACCATGTTTCCCCCAAAATAAGACCCTGTCTTATATTTTTTTGAACCTGGAGATAAGGGCTTGGCCTTAATTTTGGGGAGATCTTATTATTTTGGGGCGCAAAAATGGCAGGGAAAATGGCAGGGACAAGCTACGCATGCATTTAAATCTGGAAGCTGTGCGGGTCTGGATGGGGAGAAACAGGCTCCGACTAAACCCCTCCAAGACTGAGTGGCTGTGGCTGCCGGCGTCCCGATATAGCCAGCTGACGCCATCGCTGACTATTGGGGGCGAGACATTGGCCCCCACGGAGAGGGCTCGCAACTTGGGCGTCCTCCTAGACACACGGCTGTCTTTAGAAGAACACGATGGCCGTGGCCAGGGGGGCTTTTTATCAGGTTCGCCTGATACGCCAGTTGCGTCCCTTTCTAGATCGGGACTCCCTACGCACAGTCACCCATGCTCTCGTGACTTCCCGCCTGGACTACTGCAACGCTCTCTACATGGGGCTCCCCTTGAGGTGCACCCGGAGGCTCCAACTGGTCCAGAATGCGGCCGCGCGGGGAATTATGGGAGCGATGTGGCGCTCCCACGTGACACCTCTCCTGCGCAAGCTGCACTGGCTCCCGGTGGTCTTCCGGGTGCGTTTCAAGGTGTTGGTGACCACCTTTAAAGCGCTCCATGGCTTAGGACCTGGGTACTTGCAGGACCGCCTTCTGCCGCCAATAGCCTCCCACCGGCCAGTACGCTCGCACAGAGAGGGCCTCCTCCGGGTGCTGTCGGCCAGACAGTGTCGGCTGGCGACCCCCAGGGGGAGAGCCTTCCCTGTGGCGGTGCCCGCCCTCTGGAATGACCTATCCCCAGAGATACGCAGGATTCCAGATCTCCGGACCTTTCATTGAGCCCTTAAAACCCATTTATTCCATCTAGCTGTGCTAGCTTGATCCCATCCTCCGTTTTTAAATTTGAAATTGATTTTAAATTGGGTTGTTTTAATTCTTGGCCGAATAATATTTAATAATTTTTAATTGTTTTTAACTTTTGTATACCATGTTTTATTCTGGCTGTTCACCGCCCTGAGTCCGCAAGGAGAAGGGCGGTTTATAAATTGAAATAATAAATAAATAAATAAATAAATAAATAAATAAATAAATAAATATTTTCAGGGAGGGCTTATTTTCAGGAGGGGCTTATTTTAGTGCATGCGCTCAAAAGCCCAATTGGGTTTATTATCAGGGGATGCCTTATTTTAGGGGAAACAGGTTTAGATATTTGCAATTATGGCTGTAAAAATCTGTACAGGTCTTGTCCTTCAAGACAGCGAAGAGGAACTACAATGAAAGGGATTCATATGGACAAGGAAGCAATTCAAATTAAAATGAAACAAGGAAAAAAATCAGACAATGTTTGAATCCTTGTGTTTTTTACTGAATCTATTATCCATTCATTCATCCATCTGTCTACCTAGGAAACATTTCTGTATTATTATTTTTGAATCATCAGAATTCAAATTATCTTCTAGCCTTTCTCAAATATAAATAGCATCCCTTGAAATTATTATTTTATGTAAGAGTAGGAATGTCTGTGTGTAAATGAATCTTACACTAATGCTTACCTGTCAAATTTTGAAGACGGAGACAGGAATAGTCTTAACGCTAAATTCCCGGTCCTTTCCCAGTAAGGTAAGTTGTGATACTGTATACTCCTTTTGATGTTTTTACTGTATTCATTTCCTCTTCTATCCTGCATGAATAGAAAACAAATGTACAAAGATATAGTTGTCCAATAATGTGTCAGCCATTGTCAGCTGTAGCATTATGAAATGATGTTTTATTATTCACGTGCATGGCCTTATCTGCTGGAATACATCTGTCACTTTGCAAGATGTTCCATAAACTGAATGAGATTCTGCAATTTGGGAAATCTGCAGCTCATCCAAAGGCTTGTGAACAAACTAAGAATCTTACCACAATATTCCTATGATCTCAGATTGAAAAAAAAAGTTGATCTAAATACGTTGGAACAAAATGAATGCAGAAAGACTATTGATAACAGATGTCATCGCAAATCACCCAAATGTTTGATACCAAGAGGAAACAGAGGTCAGCTCTACAACAGAAGAAATTGAACTTATGTCTAGGTTTTTTATCTGAAAATGTAACCAGCGGTACCTGCAAGAAATTGTAATGACATCAAAATAATGACATCCCTAGGGTGATGTTATCACACATGAGACATTTGCATGCCAATAGCCAATGCAAGTACTTAAGTTGTGACACTTGGCTAACAATCTTGTCGTTCATGTCTCATTCTTTGTCTTCCTTCCCTTGGCTCACAGATGTAAGAGATGCTTCATACAGAAATACAACTTACCTTTGGAAATCTGCTTTTAGGATGACTTACAGACTATTTTTAGTACATGGGTTTATAGCATCATAGGGTCAGAAGGGGCTTTGGAAACTTCTTATTCAATCTCCATCTTGAGCAAGAGACCTCTTACCATTCTGGACAAATGGTCGCCAGTATCTTCATGAAAACCTCCAGTGATGGAGCACCAACGATTTCAACCTGTTGCACTGACTAATGGTTCTCGCTGTCAGGAAATTATTTTATTTATTTTATTTTATTTTATTTTATTAGATTTCTATACCACCCTACTCCTGAAGGACTCAGGGCAGTGTACAGCCTCAAGATAAAAAGCATAATACAAAAATTAAGAGAGATTATTAAAACACATTAAATAATTTAGGCTCAAGACAATTAAAAACAGATTTAACATACCCAATTTATACAATTTAAAACCAGATTAAAAGGAAGAGTTAGACCAGACCAGCCTATTGGAATAAAAATGTTTTTAGGCTGCGGCAGAAAGTGCGTAAATCTGAGATCATCCGTATCTCCGGGGGGAACTCATTCCACATGGCAGGTGCCCCCACAGAGAAGGCTCTCCCCCTGGGAGCTGCCAGTCAAAATTTTTTCGCCGACGGCACCCTGAGGAGCCCCTCTCTATGGGAGCGTACTGGTCGGTAAGAGGCTACTGTTGGCAGAAGGCGGTCTCATAAGTACCCTGGTCCTAAGCCATGGAGCGCTCTAAAGGTGGTTAACCAGGACCTTGAAGGGCATCCAGAAGACCACTGGGAGCCAGTGCAGTCCGCGCAGGAGGGGAGTTACATGGGAGCGCCATGCCACTCCCATAACCACCTGTGCGGCCGCATTCTGGATCAGTTGGAGCCTCCGGGTGCTCCTCACGGGGAGCCCCATGTAGAGAGCATTACAGTAGTCCAGGCGTGAGGTGACGAGGGCATGAGTGACCGTGCGTAGCGAATCCCGATCCAGAAAGGGACGCAACTGGTGAATCAGGTTAACCTGATAAAAAGTCCTCCTGGCCACGGCCATCATGTGCTCTTCTAAAAACAGCCATGAGTCCTGGAGGACACCCAAGTTGCAAACCCCATCCGTGGGGGCCAGCGACTCGCCCCCAATAGTCAGTGATGGCGTCAGCTAACTATATCAGGACATCGGAAACCACAGTCACTCGGTCTTGGATGGATTGAGCTTGAGTCTGTTCCTCCCCATCCAGATCTGCACGGCCTCCAGGCACCGGGACATCATTTCGAGGGCATCATTGGGGTGGTCTGGAGTGGAGATGTACAGCTGGGTGTCATCAATGTACTGGTGGTACTTCACCCCGAAACCACGGATGATCTCACCCAGTGACTTCACATAAATATTGAACAGGAGGGGCGAGAGGACCGATCCTTGTGGCACCTTACATACTAGGGGCCTCAGGGTCGACTTCTGCCCCCCTGTCAACACAGAGTGTGACCGGTCAGAGAGAAAGGAGGAGAACCACCATAGAATGGTGCCTCCCACCCCCAACCCTTCCAACTGGTGCAGCATGATACCATGGTCAATGGTATCAAAAGCCGCTGAGAGATCTAACAGGACCAGGACAGAGGAGCAACCTCTCTCCCAAGCCCTCCAGAGATCATCAACCAATGCGACCAATGCTGTCTCCATGCTGTACCCGGGCCTGAAGCCTGACTGGAACAGATCTAGATAGGTCAATTCATCCAGGTACTGGGGCAGCTGTCGCGCAACCACACTCTCAACAACCTTCGTAATAAAGCAAAGGTTGGAGACTGGACGATAATTAGCCAACACTGCCAGGTCCAGGGAAGGCTTCTTGAGGAGAGGCCTCACCACCACTTCTTTCAAAGCAGTGGGGAAGACACCCTCACTCAGAGAAGCATTTATAATACCCTGGAGCCAGCCTCACGTAACCTCCCGGGAGGCCAGCACCAACCAGGAGGGACACAGGTCCAATAAACATGTGGCCGCACTCAGTCTGCCCAGTATCCTGTCCATGCTTTCTGGAGTTACAGAATCAAACTCTTCCCAAGTAAAATTCTCAAGAACTGCCTCTGTCATCTCCCCTGGGTCTACCCTGTCAGAGTCCAGATGTTCCTGAATCTGAGCAATTTTTGTCATACAGATATTGTACAAAGTCCTCAGCCCTACCCTCCAAGGGGTCCTCCCGTGCCCCCTGATGGAGAAGGGAGCAGGTCACCCTAAACAATCTGATGATGCAATAAGAGTGGAAAAGTAGTTACTCTTCTCCGCTTTTATCGCCACTAGGTTAATTCTTAATATGAGATCTTACCAGTGTCCGATCGGATTCACAACGGCTAGTCCTCCAACTGCTCTCTAGGCGTCTTTTCCGTCACTTCATCTCCCTCAGCTCCTTGGTGTACCAAGGAGCCAGGTGAGACTGGCGCCGGGTCAGAGGCCGCAAAGGCACGACTCGATCCAAAGCCCCAGCAGCTGCCTCATCCCAGGCGGCCACTAAATCTTCAGCCTAGCTGTGTGCCAGAGCCTCAGAAAATGGCCCAAGCTCCATCTGGAACCTCTTGCAGTGGGGTGTGGTGGTTTGAAGGTCTAAGCGAAGGAGGGAGTGATCTGACCATGACAAGGGTTCAATCGCTATATCCCCTATCTCAAGATCATTCAACCACTGTCCAGAGACAAAAACCAGGTCCAGCATGTTTCCCCCCATGTGAGCAGGGCCATGAATTAGCTGGGTCAGGTCCATGGCCATCATGGAAGGCATGAACTCCCGAGCTGTCTCAGACGTCTCGCCGACTGATGGCAGGTTAAAATCCCCCATGACCATAAGCCTGGGGGTATCAACCGGCACTGCGACAATAACGTCGAGCAGCTCGGGCAGGGCTGCTGCCACGTGGTAGGGAGCCAGGTATGTGATAAGCAAGCACACCTGCACCCTATGACCCCATTTTACAAGGAGGGACTCACATCCAGCCATCTGAGGAACAGTGGCCTCCCTCGGAGCAAGACCCTTGTTTATAACAACCGCCACCTCCCCTCCCCTCCCCTGCAACCTTGGCTGATGGAATGCATGAAAACTGGGTGGGCACATATCAACAAGCCCCCCCCTCCTGGCCCAACCAGGTCTCCGTAATACCCACCAGGTCCGCGCCCCCCTCCTGAATAAGATCACAAATGAGGGGGCTTTGTTTACCACGGACCTGGTGTTGCACAGCATCAGGCGAAGGCCCAGGGCCCGAGAGCCCATGCAACCTGGGGAACGAGATGAGCATTGGGGGCCAGAGCGTACCACCACTTTCAGACAGCGAAGACACACTCCCACAATGTGATGTGGCCCCCTACTCCCGCCATATCTGCCCCTCCCACCTACAGTACTGATGTCATGGCCATCCATATCACAAGCTCTGACCCCTCCTTGACCCTCACACCCGCACCTCTCATGCTGCACCCCTCAGCTGGCCCAGACGCCCTCCCCTGCGGGTTTTCCCCCAAACCCATGTAACCTGCCCCCCTCCCAGAACCCTTTACAATCTTATTAAAAAATTTTCCTGAAAAACCCCACAACCCTCTTTTTGCTGTATGCCATCTCTCCGGACTCCAAAGTCCGTCATCGAGATAGGCCCTCGATAGAATGGAGGGCCACATCCGCGAGAAGGGAGACTCTCGCAATTTGAGGAGTTCTCCCAATGAATACATTCCGTAGTATATAGTCCAAGGCTGGGGGCATGTCCCAGCTATCCAAGGTCCCATCCCGTGAGGAGAGTGTCAATCAGAGGTACAAATCATGTCTCCTTAGTTCTTTACTTCTCTTTCGATAGGAGTTGCCTCCTGTTGAAATAACCTGACGCAAATCTTTGCCTGTGTATCAACATAGGAACATGGCTTTGAAAGAAAAGGCATCTAACCTGGGCCAGCTATATGTGCCATTTGTATTCTTAAACTGACCCTGTTTTTCCAAAATCAGATAGATAGTTCTCTTGGGTTGAAAGTGAAAAGAAACAGCACTTTGACCATATATCCCAAAGGGATTTGTATTTATTTGTAAGTATGTCCCTGGGGGTCACCATTCTGGAGATGAAAATCTTGGGTTTGGGAGTTATTAAAGGATGGATTTGCTGGTGCACCGATATGGCCTTTCTAGGCTTTCTACTCTTGGGGCTTAATGGAAGCATGATCAGGTCAGAGAAGCATTGAGTGCTACTGTAGGTTCAGAAGATCTCTTTCCTAGGGGGAGAAGAGTCTGCTTGGACTCCTGTATCTCTGGAGGAGTCTGATGAACAGACAGGCCACTCAGGTTAAGCATGATGGAGGTGTGAGAAGCAAGGAGAAATGGTGGTAGTAACAGTAATGTCGCTGCTGGTAATAGTCTATCTCTTTCATTGTAAATAGCAATGTTTGGCAGAAAGTCTAAAGGGAGAGAACAAAGGGAGGAACATGGCACAGGTACAGTTCTTGGATCTGGCAGACCTTTAATCCTTGAGGTCTCACCTTTCCAAACCTTTGTCATGCCTGCCTTTAGGCATTTCCCAATATTTAAAACTGCAATAATTAAGCAAACAAATAGATTAGACTCACAGCAGATTAGACAAAAGATTTAATCTATCGCAAGAACTCGACCCAAGCTTTGTGAATTGAACAGTTAGTAGTGTTGGTTTTTTTTTAATATCCTAGTTTGCCTTTCTGTTAGGACATCATTTATATTTTGTTTCTCACTTTTATTCCCATATCCAGAAGCAATAGGACAGAAAATTAATTTTATGACAAATACACTGCAATTAGGATGCTAATTAGAAGAAAAGGCTTGCTGGGTGAGCATTTTCCTAATTCCATTGTGCAGCAATAGTCTCTGAACAACAAGACAAGACACCCACCTTATTACACCATTTCTCTTCCCAGAAATGCCTAGGAAAGAGCTAATTCACATGTGCCTCATGAGGCTCCTGGAGAAAATTTACCCATCTTCTAACCAGTTGTAACTGGTAGGCCCAACTAGCCCCTCTTTCTCCCTAACCCTGTACTCATCCTTTCAGATGTGCTCAAATAGGACTTTGCATCCTGTGTCCAAAATACCACAACTGAACCATGGGTATTGTGCCTTGCATGACAATTTTGGATTAATTTATACCCCTGAAAGCCTCAATATAGTCTCTCTTCCTTCCCTTCCTCTTCGTGAGGGTCAGGTTTGAGACAGTATCTAAAATTATGGATTTCTTTTACCTAACTATGGGCTTCAATGCAGCTCTTTTTTCTGTTCCACAAAGGTATTCCTTCTGCCCATTATAATAACTTGGTGGGAGAATAAGATTTCTTAGTACAGGATAGGTATCAGGATCTAGACATCAAACAAATCAAACTATCCCAGAAATATTAGAACAAGCAGAGAATCATGATCACAGAGATCTTTCAGATTTGTCATAAGCACAATCCCATCCCCCAGGATTGCAGAATCGCAATGCAGGTGCCACCCTTTCCATATATGTACTTAGCATTTCATTGTGTGTACCAAAGGAGCAGAGCTTTATCCCTGATTCATTCAATTCACCAGAATATTGAAGCTTTTCAGGAAGGGGAGAAAACTCCCTTCCATCAATTAACCACAGGCCCAGTGGTGGGATTCAAGTAATTTAACAACTGGTTCTTTGCCCTAATGATTTCATCCAACAACCAGTTTGCCAAACTGCTCAGAAAGTTAACAACCGGTTCTCCTGAGTGGTGCGAACTGGCTGAATCCCACCACAGCATAGGCCCAAATGAAAGTCTTGATAATGGAGGCCAAGTGGTGCTCCTTGGGATATGTAACTCCCCAACTTTCTTTTTTAGAGTCCTTCATCTTTACAAAATATCTCGGTGCACTGGACAATCATCCTAAATGAAAATCTGTCTGTGAAGGGTGAACAGCTGATGTGAAAAGGGAATATGTTCACAGAGATGCCCATTGTGGTGAGATGGGTGAGATAAACCTGTGAATTAATCTGCTGGTTTTAGTTAGAGACATTTTCAGGCCAGAGACTTCATACCAGCTTCTTGCCTTCCACCAGGGAACAAAACGGTAATTCTCTAGTAGGGCATTTTACGCGGTGAAGCTAACAGCAAACACCACTGTAATCCTTTCAAGTCAAAAAAAGAAGGAAAGAATAGCAATAGCACTTAGATTTATATACCTCTTCATAGAGTTTTTTAGCCCTCTCTAAGCAGTTTACAGAGTCAGCATATTGCCCCCAACAATCTGGGTCCTCATTTTACCCGCCTTAGAAGGATGGAAGGCTGAGTCAACCTTGAGCCATTGAGATTTGAACTGCCGAACTGCAGCTAGTAGTCAGCTGAAGTAACCTGCAGTACTGCACTCTAACCACTGTACCATCTCACCAAAATATAGAATAGAATAGAATAGAATAGAATAGAATAGAATAGAATAGAATAGAATAGAATAGAATAGAATAGAATATTTCCCACAAACTTATGTAGAAACACACTACAATAGTAATGAGGAACTTCAATTACCCTGATATCAATTGGAAAATTAATTCTGCACCAAGTGAAAAACCAAATAGGTTCCTAACCAGCCTAGCTGACAACTTTGTTGTCCCAAAGGTAGAGGAGGGAACTAGAGGGACAGCCATACTGGACTCAATACTTACAAACAGAGAAGAAGTGAAAGAGGGAGTTGAAACTGCAGGAACCTTGGGTGAGCATAACCATGTCATACTAGAATTCAACATAACGCAAACACAAGCAATGGAACATAAAGATACCAAAGCCTTAGATTTTAAAAGAGCTGATTTTAATAAACTCAGAGAGAAAGTGGGAAAGATTCCTTGGATGAAAATCTTAATGGAGAAAACAACTCAAGAATCTTGGGAAACTCTGAAAAATACAATCATAAAAGCCCAGATCAGAGCAATACTGCTGAGAAAGAAAAACAAGAAATCCAAAAAGAAACCAGCATGGCTGCAGAAAGATCTCTCTGACAAATTGAAAGACAAAAAGGACAAGTACAAAAAATGGAAAGAGGGACATATAACTAAGTCAGGATATCAGCAGATAGCCAAATTCTGAAAAGACAAAGTCAGGAAAGCAAAGGCTCAGTATGAACAACGACTTGCAACAAAAATCAAAGATAACAAAAAAAGTTTCTTCCAAAATATAAATAACAAGAAAAAAATCAAGGAAACATTTGGTCCACTAAAGAGAGAAGATGGCAAGGAAGTAACAGGCAACAGAGAGAAAGCAGAGCTACTTAACTCATTCTTTGCATCAGTCTTCACAAAAAAGAAACTATAGCCCAACCTACCAGAAACATTACTGTAAAAAACAGAGTGGAAATAAAAGTTAAAATAAGCAAAAAAAAAAAAAGTAAGAGAACACCTGTCTGATCTTGATGAATACAAATCACCAGGACTTGATGGATTACACCCCAAAGTTCTAAAGGAGCTGGCAGATGTCATCTCAGAACCACTGCACCACATCTTTCAAAAATCCTGGAGTACCGGGGAACTACCAGAAGACTGAAAAAGAACTGATGTGGTTCCCACCTATAAAAAACAAAAACAAAAACAAAAACAAACAAACAAAAAAACCAGAGCCAGAAAACTACAGACCCATCAGCCTAACATCAATACCCAGGAAGATACTGGAAAAGATAATAAAAAACAGATCTGCCAGCACCTAGAAATGAGTAAAGTAAAACTAGCAGCTAGCATGGGTTTGTTAAAAACAGATCATGCCAAACCAATCTGATTTCATTCTTCAACATTGTGACTAAATTAGTAGACCAGCGAAATAATGTAGACATAATATACTTAGACTTCAGCAAGGCATTCGACAAAGTAGACCACAACCTACTTCTTTGTAAGCTAGAAAAAAGTGTGATAGAAAGCATCACAACCAGATGGATGACAAAGAGAACCCAACAGGTAGTCCTTAATGGGTCTCAGTCTACATGGAGAGAAGAGCCACGAGGTTCCATCTTAGGCCCAGTATTCTTCAATAGCTTCATAAACGACTTAGATGAGGGAATAGAAGGAGAACTCACCAAATTTGCAGATGATACTAAGCTGGCAGCAATAGCTAACATCCTAGAAGATAGGCTCAAGATCCAGATGGATCTTGACAGACTTGAACACTGGGCTCTATCTAACAAAATGAAATTCAATATAGAGAAAAGTAAAGTTCTGCACTTAGGTAAGAAAAATCAAAAACACACATATAAACTGGGTGAACCAGACTTAATAGCAGTGACTGTGAGAGGGATCTTAGAGTCTTAGTGGACAATCAGCTAAATATGAGCCAGCAGTGTGCAGTGGCAGCCAAAAAAGCAAATGCAATCCTGAATTGCATTAACAGAGGGATACAATCAAGATCAAGTAAGGTACTCTATAAAGCCCTAGTAAAATCACACCTAGTGTACTGCATCCAGTTTTGGTCACCACACTATAAAAATGGTGTTGAGACTAGAAAAAGTGCAGAGAAGAGCAACCAGTATGATTAGGGGACTGGAGGCTAAAACATATGAAGATCGGTTGCAGGAACTGGGCATGGCTAGTCTAGTGAAGAGAAGGACCAGGGTAGACAAGATAGCATCTTCCAATACTTGAGAGGCTGCCACAGAGAGGAGGGGGTCAAGCTATTTTCCAAAGCATCTGATGGCCGGATAAGGAATAATATAGTATAAGATCGGAAGACTTGTGGAGAGACTTAGAGTTGGACATTGCTGTATGCTCATCACCATCATCATCATCATCAAAGAAAAAATAAAATACTTAGTTTGATTATTATTCCAAGATAACGGAAAAGATGGAAGGTAATACAGTAATAAAACATGTATGTGACAATACAACAAGTCAGCAATCTGATAAGTGAATTTCCCTTCCAGGGTGACCCCCTTTTGTTTAATTGATTGGGTTCTTAGCCTTAATGATAAATTTAGCATTTCTGCTTATAATAGATACATTAGGGGCCAGGAGGCCAACTGTCATTCGGTTTCCATTGAGCTCTTCTTTCCAGTAAGGACAATTACTACCCAAGCCTAAGGGAGGGGGGTGGCGGGTTATAATTGTCAGTCAAACAACACATAAGTGATATGTTCAACATCTGGGGTAAAGCCTGTGCAAATCCTCTTACGAATCAGTGAGGGGTGGAAGTGCCCCTATTTGACCATGGAACCCAACAACTCAGACCTTGCTCTAGAGCAGGCCCGCCTTAACAATTGCGAGAAATTCATTGATGGGTATTTTTGGGTTTGGAAAACTTTGGTTTAGCTCCTAGACAAACCAATTTAAAGATTTATTTTTAGTCCCTGACCCGTCTCACTTTGAGCACTGAAAGGGATCCCCAATCATTCTGGCTTTGGCAGCGGTGGCAGGGAGGGAGAGGGGACAATTTCACGAGTGCGCTGATTGCAGAAATAGCTTTGTCTGCTCGTGCACTCCCCTGCTGCTTGCACAGACTGGTTCCCAATGGGCCCTGGCCACAGACTGGGGGTTCTGGACTCCTGATCTAGGACTCTCTGTTTATATACAGAGAGTCTGTATATATAGGATGCTTTTTTAAAAAGGAACTTTATCTTTAAAAATCACACATAACATGTGATATGAATTGGAGTATTCGGGGAGAAGGGAGGGCAAATAAGTGAAAACTCCCCTCCCTCTTTTCTGCATTGCAAAATAAAATGTTGGCATTTGGTTGTGTGTTAGGAGGTATCATCTTGATTTTTTTTGAGACCCTCCCCTGCAGGGACGCCTGCCCAGAAGTACTAGAAAACTCTTAATAAAATACTTGGGGGTTTTTTGGGTTGGTTTCCCCCCCCCCCCCCCCCCCGGAAAAGAAGAAAGATTTTATATTTATCATCCCAGTACTATTTTAAGGGTTTATCTCCATACTGACATTCAGCCTGGCCACTTTGAGGTGGTGGCATCAGCCACCTTAATGTGAACACTTTCTGTATCTGTGAAATTCACCACTAAGTCATGAACTATTATCTATTTATAATGTTTAAAATAAAACACGATGTCTGTTCTACATGAGCTTATGCTTCCAGTAAATGACAAGCATTTGCCAAATGTTTCTCTTTTTCTCTCTTTCTTTCTTATTTGCTTGCTTGCTTGTTTGCTTGCTTTCTTATTTTTCCTTCCTTCCTTCCTTCCTTCCTTTTTTCTTTTTTCTTTTTCCTTTCTTCTTTTTTTCTACCTACCTACCTTCCTACAGCTTCTATCTCTCTGCCATTTCTCTTGGTGTATCTCTCTCTCTCTCTCTTGTGTGTATGAATACTGAAGTTGGAATTGATTATGGTCAGCTGCAAATTCAACAATCAATGTGTGAAATGTAGAGTTTTGTCAAAGCTGGAGGCAAGTAATTGGTCAGGATTTGTTTTACGCTGAGTCAACAGAGTCAAGTACTTGGTGACACAAGATTGCCAAGGTGAAAACACATGCAGGTCAATTTCAACAGATTTGTTCAGAGGTGTGGAAAAAATGGTGATTTTGTGTAAATATCCACACAAATGAACATACCTATATGTTTATCTTTACATTAGCACATCTTCTCCTTCTCCTTCTTCTCCCTCTCTCTCCATCTACCTATTTACCTACCAACCTACCTACTTATATTTTAGCTGAGCCGAAGTCCAAGTTCTCAGTCTCACGTTCATAGCAAACATTCCTGTTTCAACAGTAGCCAGGCAAAAAATGTTTCCACGCATGGCTACAGCAAGAACCCAAAGTGCGAACGCAAGATAGAGTGACATTTCAATCAGACAGGCCTCTTCAGAGTCCTTGCAGCTGTCACAGGCACAAATGTGCACTCACACACATACCCAAATGCAAGAGGAATACGAAATGTTTACAGTGAAGTGCATCTCTTCGTGTAGGAGTGTCATTATGCTTGGCTGCTATATGGCGTGATTTGACAGCAATCAAAAAGATTCTCCTACCGATTTTACAGCAAGACAGACCCATTTTCAGCAGAGGGATGTCAAAGACTAGTCTTTGTAAAAGCCAAGGCAGTTTTCTTTTTATTTAATGCTACAAAGGGAAAGTTAAAACAATCCCTCTGACTAGGAACAATATCCATTTTGTGCATGAGGGTTTTTTGTTTTACTCCTTGCTTACAGGACTTGCCTGCAAGAAGAATTTCTGAGCTCTGTTTCTTTTTGAGAAAAGTGCTAAGCCTACTTCTTATGCAACCTGGGACGTTTCGAGGTCCTTCCCTGTAGCCTGCATTCATCCATGGTTACAGCTTTGCATTGTTTCTCTTAAGCAGCAATCACTTTCATGATTGCCATCTTTTTCTCTCCATTCAAATTTCTTAGGCCTTCTAGTCATCCCAAGGCACTTTCACTGCTTCACTCTCCCCTTTACAAAGATTCCCATTTGTGTCACATGCGCACCTGTCTGTTCATTGACTGAAGGACATTTGGTCTGGCTTAGCTATTTGAGCTAAGATTTCTTAAAATGGGCTGGGCTGAAGGAGCTCCCAGAACACTTAACACCTTTGAATTTACTGATAAAGGAGAATATTTGAAGCTCAGAGTTGAAATGAGGGGTCCCTGATGCTCTCTGACCTTGGTGGTTTTCTTGCAGACATCTCATTACCCAAATAGGTAACATCATCAGTGCTAGTCCTGAGATGATGACTAGCCCTGATAATGTTATCTGGTTTGGGTAATGAAATATCTGCAAGGAAATAGCCAAGCTCAGAGAGCATCAAGGAACTTCCCTTGCCCTTGTATTTATCCATGGCATTAAACACATACAAACCTCATAAAACCATTCTTTCTCCCCCCCCACCCCCACTAATAGCGTGTTTCCAAACTTTTCTCATTGGCAAAGTGTTCAACATCCTGTTGCACTGTTAAATCACAGTCTCCTACAGATAAGCGACAATTTTGACTGCACCATTCAAACTTGATCAATGTTAAATCAATTACTGTTGAAAAATCCTCAAGGGTTTATTAGTGTTCCCCCAGAATGGAAGAAGGAGATAGTAAGAATGCTTGTGGCGTAAAATGCACATTATTTCTGTTCTCCTGTGTGAGAGTGTGAGACATAAATTCTTTTGGAAAAGCTATTATTATTTAGTCTGTCATCTGCACCTCTATAACTGTCCGGTTTGGTTCTGCAACCCAACAAGACAGACACAGACTTCAGAGGATAATTAGAACTGCAGAAAAAACAATTACGACCAACCTGCCTTCCATTGAGGACCTGTATATTGCATGAGTCAAAAAGAGGGCTGTGAAAATATTTACAGACCCCTCGCCTTCTGGACATAAACTGTTTCAACTCCTACCTTCAAAATGAAGCTATAGAGGACTGCACACCAGAACAACTAGACACAAGAACAGTTTTTTCCTGAACACCATCACTCTGCTAAACAAATAATTCTCTCAACACTGTCAAACTATTTACTAAGCCTGCAGTACTGTTAATCTTCTCATCTTCTCATCATTCCCATCACCCAAGGTTACTGTAACCTTGTTGCTAGTATCCTTATGATTTATATTGACTGTTTTCTAATATGATTTGATTGCTTATTTTTTCCCTATGACTATCATTAACTGTTGTATCTTATGATTCTTGATGAATATATCTTTTCTTTTATGTACACTGAGAGCATATGCATCAAGACAAATTCCTTGTGTGTCCAATCACACTGGGCCAATAGAATTCTATTCTATTCTATTCTATTCTATTCTATTCTATTCTATTCTATTCTATTCTATTCTATTCTATTCTATTCTATTCTATTCTAAATCTTCACGTTCTTCTGCTAATCATGAAAAACTATGGGATGGCAGCTATTTGCTTTCCCAGTTTGGGGAAGAATGAGTATAATTTAATCTTTTCTACTTGTATTGTAGCACAAAATACCCTTAAGACCAATATGGTGGAAATAAACTACTGCAGTGTCAAAGATTAGCTAAGAATGAGTAATATATACTTCAACATTATTTAAGATATATTTAATATATTCAACATACATTTGCTACCTTGAGTTATTTATAAAAATGATAATGGCGGGATAAAATATAATCTAAATAAAAAGCCAGCTCTGAAGAGGGATATTTAGATATAATAAATTTAATGGATCAAAATGAATTGTCTCTAATCTTGGTTCAGAAGGGGAAACCTAGATATACTGGATAATATCATGATGATTGGAAAAAGATGGGATAAACTATTTCAACTGTGTTTAATCCTATTTTAGTCACTCCCAGGTCAGTGAAATATTTTTCTTAACTCTTACATCTTTCATTATTGTTACTGATTAGCCCATAGGCCATATCAAAATACAAGATAAAACATTCCGAATAAAATATGACAGAATAGAACCATGCATAAAAGCGAAGCACAAGAAACAAATAAAAGGGATAAATAAGGAATGCAATATCATATTTCTGCGTCATCCCTTCAATTTACCCCCATTAGGCCCACATATGTAAATCTCAGCTGAACTGTTTTATTCAAACAAAAGGTCTGTGCTTTATATGATTTTGGGGTTCTCTAAGGGATTTACAGAGTCAGCCTCTTGCCCCCAACAATCTGGGTCCTCATTTTACCCACCTCAGAAGGTTGGAAGGCTGAGTCAACCTTGAGCCTGGTGAGATTCGAACTGCCAAATTGCAGGCAGTTTATTGGTCATAAAGTTTCCAACTGAATGTTAGGGAAAAAATGCTAATGATAGGAGAGATTCAAAGGAGACTGTGCTTTCTTTGGGATGTAGGCTCCTATTTGGGCAAGGGTGTTGTGCTGATACGGACCGCCCCTAGGGTCTTATTTTTATATCAGTTCATAAGCAGATTAACCTCTATTTGTTTCTATCTCTGTTGCAAGATTGGGAAAGTATGTAAGATATGCTAGCCCTAACCTTTTATGGAATATATCATAAGATAACTTGTTCTTTCTGTATCTTGTTTTGATGTCCTGTATCTTGATACGTGTAAAGGAACTGTATGCATCAGTGAAGCTGAAATTGCAAAAGCTATAAAAGAGAGACTCTGTGCGTGGCCCGGGGCTCAGACTTTGCCAAGTTATTCCTCTGAGCCATTGCTAGCAATAAACCCGTATTCTCCAACTCTCGTGGTCCTGTCTCCTGACTTTGGAAAAGTGGGTTTTCCCACCTCAGTGTGAATGGACCTGAGAACAGAGCTTTCTTTTCCAATGATCTGTTTGGTACAGATGAAGATGTATCAATAAAGGAGAATAACACAGGGTTGAAATGAGAGATCCTCTCTGAGCTTAATTGTTTTCTTGCAGGCATTTCATTACCCAAACTAGTAATGTCATCAGTGGAGCACTGATGGTGTTACCTAGTTTGAGTAATGAAATGCCTGCAAGAAAAGAATTAAGCTCAGAGAGTACCAAAGACCCCTCTGAGGAAGATGCCTCTTCCATCACTTTTTCCATCTCACCAATTATCTGAACTTGATGTGAGCAGTTTGACGTCCAGAACAGTTCCAATAAACCTCCCCTGGCATAATCTTGGAGAGGTTTCCTCCAGAAAAGATTTTAAGGCCAGTAATTTGCAAGCAACAATAGCATCAAATAAAATGCAAGGCAACTGTGAATGCAAGACAATGACTCAGCTCTTAAGAGGAAGACCGGAAGAAAAGAGAGGAATAGAGAACAGAAATGTGCCAAGTTCCCAAAACTGCTATCACACTTCCTGGAACATTATTCCCATGAATGGGCAAATCATTAAGATGAAAATACAGCCTTTGATAAAAGGAACACTTTGTATCAGCCCAGAAACTGAATTATCACTTGTGACAAAAATGTGAAAGAGGGATGGGATGTAGCGTAACTGCTCAGCCACAGCTTTTGCAGGCTGAAAAGTCAGCAGCAGCCCAGGACTGGCAGGGGAGCATGGAAAGGAAGAGTTAAAAAGGGGAAATTTACTCAAGTGTGCACGAATAATGGCAAGTTAACTCACATTTATAGAGTGGTGGGTCTTTTATTAGGGACCAAGACAAACATCAATGATGATTAGCAATTATAATACAATAATAATAACCCAGCACTAAAAGAGTCTGGAATGGATTCTCACAAGAACTTGTACTGCAATGTGATGGTCGCTGGAAAGGACTTCTTTTAAGAAAGGAGGAAGGCAGATTAATTGGCGATCAGCCTATTAATGGTTGTGACTTTGCAGGAAGAGCCGAAAGAGAGTCGAGTCTCCTAGGCAACCAGCTTCTCAAAACAAGGTCACACAAGATGAAATACACATTCAAATGCATTTAAAAGGATGTTCTTTCCCCAAGAAAGTTAGCAAGGTCAGCAGGAGGAGGATATTGAAGAACTTGTTCACCTACAATTCTACAAGATCATGTCAGGACAGAACGTATAGCAAAATTGGCTCTATTTAGGCAGGCAAGGGTTAATTTCTCCCAAGTTTATTTTGAGGGATGCATGAATAAGCTTTGAATTGTACTGCTGTGACCCTCTTTACAGTTGTAAAGGTAGAAATCACACAGTGACCTGCCTTCTTTAGGCGGCTTCTTCTTCTTCTTCTTCTTCTTCTTCTTCTTCTTCTTCTTCTTCTTCTTCTTCTTCTTCTTCTTCTTCTTCTTCTTCTTCTTCTTCTTCTTCTTCTTCTTCTTCTTCTTCTTCTTCTTCTTCTATTTAATTTATATGCTGCCCTTCTCCAGAGACTCAAGGCGGCTTACAATGCATTAAGCAATTCTTCTTTTAGGTGTGGGACAGGGGATTATCCATAGGCCTGTGCAGAAGATTTGAAAGTCAGAAAATCATGTTTTGTCATCTGGCTCAAGGATATGTTGGTTAAGGAAGCCCAATATTTTTCTGATATTATGCTAGTTTGGAGAAGGAAGGAAGCAAGCAAGGAAGGAAGCAAGGAAGTAAGGAAGCAAGGAAGGAAGCTGGGTCTTTGTCTTATAGTTGCATTAAGGAGCAGATAACTCAAAGCTTTTGCAATTTTCAGTTATTATGAATTATCCAACATGTGAAGATATTGAAGCTTTATAATGAAGTGAGCAGATCAAAGTTATTCATAAGGTATAATTATAACAAGCTCCATAAGGTCTGCCTAGAAATGTCCATATAATTTGTTAAACTAAGACCATTGTATAACTTACAATGTAATTTATATGGGTCTTTCTTGAATTTAGGGGCCTGCCAGTGTCATACCAGTGTCTTAATTGTTTGAAGGATCAAATTAGATACTTGAAAAATTATCCAAAATGTTTCAAAGTGTTGGATGTTTGCATGTACAAAACAAATTTTCTAAAATGAATTGACTCTTCAGATTGATTCAGGATGATCATTTGATTTTAATGACTCAAATATTAGATGTGAGTCAACCATTCAAAGCACAAATGTGCTTTCTTCCACAAAGCCCCCTGCTCTGTAGTTGATTGAACCTATTTCTCAAAATATTTAAACCAGCAAACGTTTCACAGAAATATATTCATTCTAATTAATAACACAACTATCGATACATATTTTAATGGTATGACTTGCTGGCATTATTTAAGTATTAGAAATTATTAATTTATTATCCTTCTTCCTTCCCTCCCCTTTCCACAATATTTATAAACTGACTACTGTCCAATCTAGGCAACTTTCCGATATTATAAACAAAAAACAAAACAAAAACAAAACAAAAAACCACAAATAAAACTATGATGAACTATAACTAAATCCATAACTGCCAAACTATTCCAAAGGTGATTTAATCAGGACTGTTTCTTTGTCCCAAACATCACCAGTTGAGTGGTCCAGATAACCATGGAGAAACTGTTGTTCTAGAGAGAAAGGACAATCACCTCCAAGAACTAAATAAGCTTCTTGGATGAGAAGTGAAATGTTTTCAAAGAAAAAGACCAAGAAAGTCCAGTTGCCTTTTGGAAAAAGCATCTCTGGGACTTACAGTCTTACTTTCAGCCATGCCATCTCCTGGTGGTCTCCCCTCCAATTCTCAGCTAGTTTTGATTGTGCTTAGCTTTCTCAAAGACCTGCCATAATCAACCAAGTGAGGCTGTCTGCTATGGGTTCTGGAATACCCTCTTCCAGGCTCCGAAGAATGGTTAAACATTTGGGACCCTGTCATTGTGCATTGCAGATAATTGGTAAATAGTGTATGTGAGCTAGATTGGGATGATATAAATTAATCTCTGGGTGTCCGATTTCTTTTTGATTGGTATACATCTAATCTATCTGGTTTTGCATTTTGCAATTTACAAATAAATAGCAATGCTATTTTCTTACCTTCCTCTTGAATTACTAAAACTTCTGCTTCCAGTTTAGATAATCATCGAATTTTAACTCAGATTTTAATTCACTACCAATTACATCCATAGCCTTGTCTTTTCACAAACTTTTTCAACTCTGTTTCCATTCAAATTCAGGAAGCATCCTTCTCCATACATTCTGTCACACTCTCTGTTGATATCCTGTCAAACCTCCGAGCTAGAGAGATACCCTTCAAACTCCAAATTAGATTAACCCCCTGTCAGTTTCTCTTCACTTTACTTGGTTTTTTCTTCCTGGTTACATTTTACTCTTATTCTTCTCCAATCTGCCATTTACCAAGGTGTAATGTCATCCCAATCTAGCTCACATACACTATTTACCAATTATCTGCAATGCACAATGACAGGGTCCCAAATGTTTAACCATTTTTCGGAGCCTGGAAGAGGGCATTCCAGAACCCATAGCAGACAGCCTCACTTGGTTGATTATGGCAGGTCTTTGAGAAAGCTAAGCACAATCAAATCTAGCTGAGAATTGGAGGGGAGACCACCAGGAGATGGCATGGTTGAAAGTAAGACTGTAAATCCCAGAGATGCTTTTTCCAAAAGACAACTGGACTTTCTTGGTCTTTTTCTTTGAAAACATTTCACTTCTCATCCAATAAGCTTATTTAGTTCTTGGAGGTGATGGTTCTTGGAGAATTGAATAAGCTGCTTGGATAAGAAATGAAATGTTTTCAAAGGAAAAAAAACAAGAAAGTTCAGTTAACTTTTGGAAAAAGCACCTTTGGGACAACCATGACCTGGATGATGGAGAACCTCCATTGACATTGAATAATGGAGCAACTGAAACACACACACACAAACATAATTACATAAATCCCAGAAGAGTGCACTTCCATAATGCTGCAAACAGGACTACATGGACATGTTCACATGAGCCACGTGAGTTGTTACTTGATGGACCTCTAATCCCTCCTAACATCCACATGGTTTATCTATCCTCTTCTATGAATAATCAGAATCTGGTTCTCCCTTCTTTCATAATAAAAAAGCAAGACTGAAAACTGAGTCTGTGAAAAATTTAGAGTGGTCATGAGGCTGATGTTTGAGATGGCTATTTTATGTCACTATGGCTCATAGAACTCCAGAAAAAAAGTAGCTTGGACTTTATGCTTTTTAAGAATAAAAGTGTTTGGGGGGAAGGGGGGCAATTCCTCCTCAGTACTCATCTAAACCATCAACATTCTTCACAAGGTCCATATTGGGGGGGGGGGAATAATTGAGCTGCCTCAGTTGCAGAATAACAGATTTGGAAGGGACCTTAGAGGTCTTTTAGCCCAACCCTCTGCTCAAGCAGGAGATCCTATACCATTCCAGACAAGTGGCTGTCCAATTTCTTCTTCAAAACTTCCAGTGATGGAGCAC
This sequence comes from Masticophis lateralis, assembly GCA_030761175.1. Taxonomy (NCBI): domain Eukaryota; kingdom Metazoa; phylum Chordata; class Lepidosauria; order Squamata; family Colubridae; genus Masticophis; species Masticophis lateralis. The sequence continues at coordinate 104,605,922 of JAUDYJ010000005.1, forward strand.
TCACAATTTTTGAAGGCAAGCCATTACACTAGTTATGGTAATTGTCCTGACTGTCAGAAAAAGTCTTCTTAGTTCTCCTTGATGGATTTCCATCCATTGCTTCTTGTCCTGCCCTCAGGAGCTTTGGGGAATAGTTTGGCTCTTTCTTCTTTGTGGCAGTCCCTGAGATATCAGAACACTGCTATTGTGTCACCCGAAGTCCTTCTTTTCATTAAACTAGACATATTCAATTCCTGCAATTAATATGTTCATGTAGTTCTCTTGGAAGAGTATGTATGTGCTCTATGTTGCCCTTCTTTGAGGAAGATTTCACAGTTTTCCTTCCAGCCTTCAGATCCAAGTACAGAACTCAACCAAGGTCAGCTATGTGTTATCACTTATTGCAACATACTTAGAAATAACTCTCCCCAAACAGTCAACTACATATGGAGCTCACCTAGAATATAGAATGGTGAGAAAGAAAATCTAGCTTTAATTACTTGGATTTTCCTTAGCCTATGCAAACATGCAGAAATGTGAAAACTGGGCTTTGGATAGGTGTGGGGACTTTCAGGAAGGGACCTTGGAGGTCTTCTAGTCCATCTGGTCAATTGCCCTTACTGTTAGTTAATTCCTCCTTAATTCCAGGTTGCCTCTCTCCTTGATTAGTTTCCATCCATTGTTTCTTGTCCTGCCCTCAGGTGCTTTGGAGAATAAGTTGACCCCCCCCCCCACTCTTCTTTGTGGCAGCCCCTCAAATACTAGAACTCTGCTGGGCTAACTGTGGGTGGATCTTGCAATCTTTCACATGGGTCAATAGATCCGAGGACCTGAGGAAGGACTAAACTGCCAAGAGTTCTGGCTCTTTCTCTGTTCTCTTTGGCAGAAGATTCAAATGGGCTGATCTAAACTCAGAAGGTAGGAAGAGACAAAAGTTCTCACCAAATGGTACAGGATTTCCTGCTTAAGCAGGGGGTTGGACTAGAAGACCTCCAAGGTCCCTTCCAATTCTGTTATTCCATTAGGAAACAGATTAGTCATTAGCCCCAGAATGACAAAAAAAGCCCAAATTTACTCCAGTTTCAAACAATCCAGCGATAGAAACTCAGGGAAGAAAAGCTGATTCCCTCTTGAAATGGATCCACATAATCAGATCAGGCTTATCCAGAGCTAATTTTGAATTGATGCAAACTCCTCGTCTGAATGTGGCCACAAACATTGATTACATTTACATGAAGATCAAACCTCAGACTGGACTTAGCTCTAAGGTATATTAACTTTGGCAAAAATGAACATGGCCTTTAGTCTCTGAAATGGGCTTCGCATAGAGAATTGGGGAAAGCAATATTTGGACTGGAGTCCAAAGTCATAATGTTCTATGTGATCTTTAATGTCGGTTGAAGGTTGGGCGATTCTGCTCAAGAGCAGCGAAGTTTCTCAATGAAACTCTGATGATTTCATGGTCACGTGATCATATAAATTTCTGTACAACAGTGGAAGTTGGTTTCCTGTTGTCTTTTCAAAGGCAGCTTTGATAGCTTCCCAAGGCTTTCCTGATCTTTTTCCATACAAATGCAAATTAGTTTGACCTGACTTCATTTTTGGAGAGCAGCCAAAGTTGGCTCAGTCCTGCCACCTTATGGAGTATTTGTACGTAATAGAAAAAATCTTAATGGCTGAAGATTTTCTCTTTGGGGAATGCTATTCTGTGCTACCTTCTTAAAACTCCTCTTGACTCATAAAAAGCATTATTTATGGATGTGAATACTCTGTTGCTCCCTGGGAGAATGATTATAGGTGTTGCATGTCTTTTTCTGCTTTGCCTGTTCAGTATAGGGAAGAATGAATTGGCATTGTATAATTAACAGATGTTGGTTTCCTCTGAATACTTGCACCTCAAAAAAGACTTTCACAAAAATATACCTGTACAAATATTTCTGATTTAGAGAGATAGTATTTATAGCCAAATGTATATTTGGCTTCAAAAATAGGCCTTCTGCAGGATAGTGTAGAATGTTTGTGTTCATGATGTAGAGCAGGGGTGAACAAACCTGGTAACTTTTAAAATTTGTGGAGTTCAATCCCCAGAATCCCCCAATTCCATAAATCTTAAAGTTGCCAAGGTTGGACTCCCCTGATTTAGGGCAAGACATGTATTTCAGGTCATTGTACTCCAAATTTCTCTAATCTGGTTCATCCCTCATGTGATGGACCTTAACACAGGCATCCAGAACTAATCAAATGACATCACAAACGTCAGGGCATCATTACATCAAATTGCACAAGATAAATGTGATGTCACTTGCCAACTCTCCTTCCAAAAACCTTTGTTAAAAAACTATGATTCTGAAGTATCATAAATCTTTCTCTCCCTCCCTCTCTCTCTCTCACACACACAAACAAACACATACACTTTGCACACACACTTTTCCATTCTATGCAATATATATGCATCAATGCAATATATACTATGCAACAACCAAAAAGCTGAGGAGGGGGGAGGAGGAGGAGGAGGAGGAGAAGGAGGAGGAGGAGGAGGAGGAGGAGGAGGAGGAGGAGGAGGAGGAGGAGGAGGAGGAGGAGGAGGAAGAGGAGGAGAAGGAAGAGGAGGAGGAGGAGGAGGAGGAGGAAGAAGAAGAAGAAGAAGAAGAAGAAGAAGAAGAAGAAGAAGAAGAAGAAGAAGAAGAAGAAGAAGAAGAAGAAGAAGAGAAGCTATTTTAGTGAATAATAGACAAAGTAGTTATTAGAAATACGTTTTGTGCATCTTTATATTGGTGTCAGGAAAGCCTCCTTTCAACACTCAAGAAAGAAAAACCCCAACTCCATTTTCATAGAAAAGGTACTTTTACTGAGTATGAACTGAATGCAACCAACGAAAAGCAAGGTCTGAGGCAATAGGCGCAAAAATCATATATAGAAAGCATCCTTAAATACCCCCACCCTGCAATCATCCAGTCAGGATTATCCAATCCACATTCCCCCAAAGGGTCATGTGGGATGCAGCTTCCGATGGCTCCATCCTCCGGGTATGCCACGATGGTTGACCTTGAGTGGTTATCAGCGTGCCTCCCAGCTGCAGAGAAACGGTGAAGAAAACTTTCTCCCATTTACTCCACCAGCTCACTTCCCCCTCCAAGACATCCAGACAGCTCCCCCCTCCCCCCATTACAATGGCAGCTGAGCAAGCAAGCAATATAAAAGTGGAGGCTGATATTCGGCCCTCCTGCAAAAGAGACATTATTTCTAGAAGAAAAACAGAATAAGGGAAAATAGAAAATTACATAAACAGGAACATAAGTACAGCTCCAGGATTAAGGTTTATCAGGATATTTGGAATAAAACAATTGCAGCTGCCTCAGAGCCCTAACATCTCACTCATTTACCCATTCAGATTGAGCTAACGGGAAATGTTTCCAGGCCACCAAGTACTACACCTTACTGTGATGTTTCCTCAAATCCAATATTTCTTTGACTTCAAAATGCTGTTCCCCTTCAATGAGTATGGGGACAGGAGGAGGTTCTTGGTCCAGACACAAGTGGGACATACGCTCAGGTTTCAGCAAACTAACATGAAATACCAGATGAATCCTCTGCAAGGTTTTAGGCAGTCTAATTGCACCATAACTGGGTTAACTATATGTACGATAAGGAAAGGACCCACATATTTGGGCCCAAGTTTTTTCGACTGTTGGGTAGTTTGGAAGTACTTGGTGGAAAGGAAAACCCTATCTCCTACCTTATAATCCCTACCCTGAATTCTTTTCTTATCAGCTTGGTTTTTATGAGCTTGGTGAGCCTCGTCCAGGGCCTTACGTGTTACAGACCAGGTACCACATAACTGCTCAATCCATTCAGCCAAAGAAGGTATCTGTGGGTTTTCCTGAGGCAACTCTGGGATGGGCACAAAGTCTTGGCCAGAGGCTACCTTAAATGGGGTACTGCTGTGTATAGAGTTATTATAGGCGACCTCTGCAAATGACAACAGGTCCACCCAGTTATCTTGCTGATAATTTATTGTTCCAACACCATGTTAGTTCTTTCACAAGCCCCATTGGTCTGAGAGTGATGGGCACAGCTTAACCCCTGGGCAGAGCCTAGCAATCCCAGGAACTCCTTCCAAAAGCAGGAGGTGAACTGGACCCCTCTGTCCGAGATTATTCGCTCTGGAGCCCCGTGTAATCTATACACATGTTAGACAAACAATTTAGCCAGAGTTTTAGCCAAAGGGATCTTGGGACAAGGGACAAAATCCACTTGTTTAGAAAACAAATCAGTAACCACTCAAATGACTGTATTTCCTCCACTTTCAGGCAACTGAACAATAAAATCCATGGAGATCTCCTTCCATGGCCTGGCTACACCTTGAAGTAACCCAGAGGTTTTCCCAGGAGGCTTCTTTGCTGAAGCACATATGGGACAGCTCACCAAATAGGCTTCTATGTCTTTCTTCAGCGCCAGCCACCAGAATTGTCATTTAACTAAATGTAATGTCTTCACGAAACCAAAATGCCTAGCGATTTTAGCATCATGGGCGTATTGTAATACTGTCCCCCTCAGGCTGGCAGGGACATACAGTTTTACTCAAACCCAGGCGAGACCCTCCCAAAGCAAACATTCATTGGAGTGGGCTAAAAACCACTCATCAATTTTTAGTGCTTCTTTTAACTGCTTGCTCAAGTCGCCGGACAAGGTTAGGTCCCCTTTCGCCTGGGCTCTGGTAACCACTGGAGCCGCCAGCTGTTTCGAGTGGATAACCAGACAAATCACTTCTGCTTGAACACTATTGTATTGAGGCAGTCTTGAGAGGGCATCTGCCATAAAGTTCTTCCCTCCAGGAAGCTAGCGCAGGAAGAAATTAAATCAATTAAAGTGTTGGGCCATCGGATTTGCTTAGACAACAGTTCATGGCGTTTTTAAGGCCTCTAAGTTTTTGTGATCAGTCCACACTTCAAAGAGGTGTTTCGCCCCTTCCAGGAAATGCTTCCAGGTTAACAGCGCCCAACGAACAGCAAAAGCCTCCTTCTCCCAGATTACCCATCTCCTCTTGGTCTCAGATAATTTCCAAGAGGTATAGGCACAGGATTGCAAATTCCCCTCAGCATTGGCTTGGATTAACACCACCTCAACAGCCACATTGCTTGCATTGACCTGAACAACAAATGGGGTCTCCATGTCAGGATGTTTAAGAACTAGTTTGGCAGCAAATAGTTGTTTCAGTTTTTCAAAAGCTGCCTGACATTCCATAGTCCACTCGAGAAGCTGGGAGGGTTGTGGCCTCTCCTCTCCTTTTTTTTTTTTCAGAAGGTTAGTAATCGGTAAAGCAATTTTTGCAAATGAGGGGATGAACTGTCGATAGAAGTTAGCAAAACCCAGGAAGCTTTGTAGTTGTTTGCGGGTACGTGGGGGCATTTTGTTACAATGACTTTCCTTTCAGACAGTGTAGTTTTCAGGACAGCTAATCATCCATCCGTTCAATTTCTATGAACCCCCATCTTAACCAAGTGGCTCTGGGCGGCTTATGAGTCTAAGATCCTAAAACAATTTAAACAATTTAAAGGACTTAAATTAAAGCAATAAAAGCATCCACAAAATGAAAGAAAAAGACAAAAATGAAAGCAGGGCTAGGTTACACCTGCTTTGTTCTTCAAAGAAATGAAGGGAAGCACGGAGACAATTACAGAAAAGAAACGTGAACTGAAACTTGTAATAAAAGCAGACAGGTAAAGAAAATGATGAGAATCATGTTGAGTGCTGGAAATAGCAACAAACTCCCCTAAACCTAGTGTTAGTCGGCAAAAAATGTTCCCTTCTGTCAGAGTTTCAGATGATATAATGACAGGAAGAAAGCCTCAAAAGAAATGTATTCTCCCCAAAGTGCAACTTTCACTTTGGAAACTGGAATTGCTCAGATCCCAGAGAATTCAAACTGAGCAAATTAACCACCATTCAGAAAATATCCACTACGATGTCAGGTTTGAGAGTCTGTGGGCCTGTGTGTCTGTGTGTCTTTGTGTGTCTGTGTGATAGACATTACCATCGGCAGACATTGTGCCTGAGCAGAAGGAACTGAAGTAGAAATCCTTTTCATCTGATTTTATTCATTTCTTTGTTTGTATCCCTCCTGTATTATTTTCACAAATACCTCAGTATGTACCTGCATATGTCTTGCCTATTATTTTTTATAAATAATTCAGGGTGGTGAACCTCAATCAGAGAGCGAGGGAAGACCCTTTACAGGGCAGAGCTGAGGATTTTGTACAGTTTCTGCATGATAAAATTGCTCAGATCCGGATCAGATTGGACTCTGACTGGACAGAATCCAATCGGGAGACTAGGGTGGGTCTTGAGAATAATATCTGGTTTGAGTTTGACCCTGTTTCTGTCAAGGAAGTGGACAGGATTATGGGCAAACTTAGTTCCTCCACTTGCTTATTGGACTCTTATCCCTCCTGGTTGGTTTCGGCTGCCAGGGAGGTGACTAGAGACTAGATCCAGGCAATTGTCAATGCTTTGTTGAGAGAGGGGAACTTCCCCTCCTCTCTTAAGGAGGCGGTGGTTCGACTTCTTCTCAAGAAGCCTTCCCTGGATCCAGACTCACTTAATAATTATCATCCTGTCTTCAACCTTCGTTTCATCGTGAAGGTTGTTGAGACTGTAGTGGCGCAACAGCTCCCACAGTTCCTGGAGCAAACAGAATACCTTGACCCGTACCAATTGGGCTTCCGATGCGGACACAGCACGGAAACAGCATTGGTCGCTCTGGTGAATGATCTCTGTTGGGCTCAGGATGGTGGTTGTTCCTCCATCCTGGTCCTACTTGACCTCTCAGCAGCTTTTGATACCATCGACGAAGGTATCCTACTGCAGCGACTTGAGGGGTTGGGGGTGGGAGGCACTGTCTTACAATGGTTCTCCTCCTACCTCTCAGGTCACTAAATTGTGGGGTGCCTCAAGGGTTGGTTCTCTCCCCCCTACTCTTTAACATTTATATGAAGCCACTCGGTGAGATCATTCGTAGCTTTGGGGTGAGATATCATCAATATGCTGATGATACCCAATTATACATCTCCACCCCAGACCACCCCAGAGATGCCCTTTCTGTAATGCCCTGTTGCCTGGAGGTGGTACGGGCCTGGATGGGTAGAAATAGACTCAAACTCAATACCTCCAAGACTGAGTGGCTGTGGATGCCAGCATCTCGAATTTCAGAAGCCCCATCACTTTTGATGGATGGAGAAAAACTTGCCCCTGTTGATAGGGCTCGCAACTTGGGTGTCTTCCTGGATGCTCAGCTGTCCCTAGAAGACCATCTAACGGCTGTGACCAGGTTCGCCTGGTGCACCAGTTGCGCCCTTTCCTGGACCGAGATGACCTTTGCACAGTCACTCATGCCCTGGTTACTTCCTGCTTGGATTACTGTAATTCCCTCTACATTGGCCTGCCCCTGAGATGCACCCAGAGACTCCAGCTGATCCAGAATGCAGCTGCATGGGTTGTTATGGGAGCCCCTCGTTACTCCCATATAACAACCCTCCTGCGTCAGCTGCACTGGTTACCAGTGGTTCTCCTGGTCCGCTTAAAGGTGCTGGTTCTCACCTATAAGGGCCTACATGATTTAGGTCCAGGATATTTACAGGATCTTCTCCTGCCTGCTTCCCACCGTCCTGTTCGCTCACACAGGGCCGCTCTCCTCAGGGTTCCGACAGCAAGCCAATGTCATCTAGCGGTGCCCAGGGGTAGGGCGTTCTCTGTGGGTGCTCCCACCCTCTGGAATGAATTACCTACCGAGCTCTGGGACAGCTCCTGATCTCTGCTCCTTCCATCGGGAGCTGAAGACTTGGCTGTTCAAGCAAATAGGCTGACTCTGATTCTGGGTTTATTATTTATCATTAATTAGTTATTTGATTTAAAGTGCGATTTTATTGTACATGTTTCTTAACTTGTGTTCAGCGCTCTGAGTCCTTCGGGAGAAGGGCAGCATATAAATACATGTTGTAGTAATAATAATAATAATAATAATAATAATAATAATAACAACAACAACAACAACAACAACAATAATAATAATAATAATAAATGGACCACCTGATCAGTGGATGCAGCAAAATTTCACAAACCAACTACCTACAACGCCATGACCGTGTTGCTAAGATCATTCACTGGAAATTGTGCCAGAAGTTTGGATTTGAGTACAGCAAAAACCACTGGGAACATCAGGTTGAGAAAGTTTTAGAGAATGAGAAACTCAAGATCTTGTGGGACTTTAGGATTCAGACTGACAGGCACTTGGTCCACAACACACCTGACATAATGGTAGTTGAAGAGAAAAAAGTATGGTTCATTGACATTGCAATATCTGGTGATGCACGGATTGAAGATAAGCAGCAAGAAAAAAATCACAAAGTACCGGGACTTGCAAATCGAAGTTGAGCGACTATGGAAAAAGAAATCATGTGTTGTTCCGATTGTAATTGGAGCCCTTGGAGCAATACCCAAAGGGCTATCCTGCTATTTAGAAATTCTAAATTTACCGGACTTGAACATTTTTACTCTACAAAAAACCACCTTACTCAGAACAGCTTACATCCTCCGACGATACCTTAACAGTTCCTAGGTCCTTCATTAGGACTCGAGCTGCTGAGCTATTAACCAGCCTCAAAGGCTGTGAATCTCACTACAGATTAATTAATTAATAATAATAATAATAATAATAATAATAATAATAGTAGTAGTAGTAGTAGTAGTAGTAGTAGTAGTAGTAGTCGTCGTCGTCTTTCCTCCTCCTATTTTCCTCACACAACAACAACCATGTGAGGTGAGTTGGGCTGAGAGAGAAGGACTGGCCCAAAGTCACCCACCCGGCTTTCATGCCTGAGGTTTCTCCCACTTTCCAGAGTGGGGCCTTCACCACTAGGCCAAATTGGCCCATGATAAATTCCGGATTTACACTGGTTTCAATTTTGAGGGATCCCAAACCAGAACGCAGGGTTCCTAGAGAAAAATCAAGCCACCAATTCTTTCCATTGGGCTCCAGGCAAAGAAGGTATGCCCTTAGTATAGAAGACTATTCATATTTTAATTTCATTAGGAATTACACTAAGAAAGCATTACATTTCAGTGGAAATTCTATAACAGCTTTGTTCCATCTGGTAAACTCACAAGATTTGTTTTTCTTGCGATGTACATGTATACATCCGAACTAGACTGTGTTGTTTCTCTGTGTCCTATAATATATGTGGGTTTATCTATTTAATATTTGTATTTATTTATTTATCTGTTTATGTAGTGTATATTGGAGATGGTGACCCTTTGACAATTGTATGCAACAACATTACATTTTAATGTATGCCAATTAGTGTACATTCAAAGTGACAATAAAGTTATTCAAAGTGACAAAAAAGTTATTCTAAGTCTTAAATTATGCTAAGTCTAAATTGTGTTACATTTTCATTAGGCTTTTTTTTTAGTCTATTCAGAATATTTGATTGATCATTATATCTGATAAACACCTAACTCTGTCGTGTTATTCCTGAGCCTTGCATGCAATGGGCTTCATTCTTGAAGGGACCCATGTCTGATTTGTTTTTAAATTTCCTCCTTTCTGTATTTAAAACAAGGCAATAAAGGTTTGATCCCAAAACAGTCTTTAAAAAATTGATTAAGAGATCTCTAGCACCTTTGATACTATATTCTGAAATAGGGTTTGGGTTAGGGTTAACTCTGAAATACTTTAGAAACACTTGCCGCCTATAAATCACCAATGTCTGATATTTGGGTTGGGAAAAACAAAACTAAATATAAAAGAAAAAAGTGCTCCATTAAATAGAAAAACCACTTCTCACATTTGGAAAGTCCGCACAGAAAATCCTGTTCTTCTTTCCTTCTTACATGGAGGGAAATCTGTTACTCTTTAAGACACTTCACTCTGTCTCCTTTCAGAGAAAGAGATTCTGCAAACTTGTAGGTTTTAGTATTATTAACTTTGGGCAAAAGAGGTATTTAGAGTACATTTTGGTCGGTCATGAATAAGGTATGAACTTAGATGGTTTATAAAGAGGATTTGACAAAGTCTTGGGGATAAGGAGACCTATCAACTCTGTTGACGGTGGGATTTTTCCTTGTGCCAAGTTGAAATACTCTCCACTCTTCTTTGATTCAGCAAAATATTGTACTGTAGAGGTGGCTAAATTAACTTCCTTGATTAAAAAAGAAAAAAAAACATCTGCATTTATGGCTGACTGGAAACACCTTTTGAGTGAAGAAGAAAAATGCTATTATGACTGGTGGTTATGATGATTAGGAAAGAAAATGGATCATAGAAATAAGGTAAGTTTTCTATTGTAATCATAGAATAAGAGATGACTTCGAAATCGTATTTATATTTGCTACAAAGGGAAGTGGAATCTTCTTCCTTCTGTTTCTTTTTCTTTCTTCTCCCTCTTTTATCTCTTGCTGCCTGTTTTATCTTTCACTAGTTTCGGTTAGGTTTATGTTCTTTTTAAAACTGTTAATAAAAATTCATGAGAAAAATGTATTGCCCTTGTCCAACTGACATATGACAAAGATGTTAAGTTCCAGATTTGGGTCTGAGCACTTCAGAGTAGGACACTATTAATTTTCAACTAGCTTTGAGCATGGGAATGTTTACAGGATGCCCAGAAGTATCAAACTTTCATTCGTACTCTTCATTTTGCAAGCTTAAACAAATTAAATCTTTCCAAAATTGGCCATTTTGATTCTGAATTTCAGTTGCGATCAATCTTTGATCAACGACCAGTCAGCTGTTGCCTCATGCAACCACACAACCCTTAGGTTCTATTTGGTAATTTATTTATTTATTTATTTATTGAATTTCTATACCGCCCTTCTCCCAAAGGACTCAGGGCGGTGAACAGATTAAGATTTCATATACATATAAATATATTTTATAAACATTTATAAAATATTTATAAAATATATTATTATTTATAAATAATAAATTGAGTCAACTTGGTGTATCTACTAAGACCTTGGCATAGAATTTTGATGTTTATGCTAGCCCTGCTTGTTGAAATAGAAAGGTCTTCAGGGCACATCGGAAAGTGCGAAGATCTGGGATTATTCGTATTCCAGGTGGTATTTTGTTCCAAAGCGTAGGTGCCCCCACAGAGAAGGCTCTCTCCCTTGGAACTACTAGATGACATTGTTTTAATGATGGAACTATGAGTAGACCTACTCTGTGAGAGCGTATTGGTTGGTGGGAGGTTGTTGGTTGCAGCAGGTGGTCTCGTAAGTACTCAGGTCCTAAGCCATGGAGCACTTTAAAGGTAAGAACCAACACCTTGAAGCGCACTTGGAAGGCCACCGGAAGCCAGTGCAGCTCACGTAGAAGAGGTGTTACATGCGAGCATCATGTTGCTCCCATAATTACTCGCGCAGCCGCATTCTGGACCAGTTGGAGCTTCCGGGTGCACTTCAAGGGGAGCCCCATGTAGAGAGCATTGCAGTAGTCAAATCGGGAAATGACGAGGGCTTGAGTGACTGTGCGTAATGAGTCCAGGTCTAGAAAGGGACGCAATTGGCAAATCAGGTGAACCTGATAGAAAGCTCCTCTGGCCACGGCTGTTATATGATCTTCTAAAGACAGTCGTGCATCCAGGAGGATGCCTAAATTGCAAGCTTTCTCTGTGGGGGTCAATGACTCATCCCCAATAGTTAGTGATGGGACTAACTGGCTGTACCGGGACGCCGGTAGCCACAGCCACTCAGTCTTGGAAGGGTTGAGTCGAAGCCTGTTTCTCCCCATCCAGACCCGTACGGCCTCAAGGCACTGGGACATCACTTCAAGGGCATCATTGGGGTGGTTTGTGGTGGAGATGTACAGCTGAGTGTCATCAGCATACAGATGACATCGCACCCCAAAACCACGGATGATCTCCCCCAATGGCTTCACATATATGTTGAACAGGAGAGGCGAGAGGACCGACCCCTGTGGCACCCCGCAAATAAGGGGCCTCGAGGTCGATCTCTGTCCACCTGTCAACACTGACTGCGACCTGTCAGAGAGGTAGGATGAGAACCACTGTAATACGGTGCCTCCCACTCCCAGCCCCTCCAACCGGTGCAGCATGATACCATGATCAATGGTATCAAAAGCCACTGAGAGATCTAATAGGACCAGGATAGAGGAACATCCCTTATCCCGAGCCCTCCAGAGATCATCAACCAATGCGACCAATGCTGTTTCTGTGTTGTATCCAGGCCTGAAGCCAGACTGGAACGAGTCTAGATAGACAGCTTCATCCAGGTACTGTGGGAGCTGTCGTGCTACCACACTTTCGACAACCTCTGCTAAAAAGCGAAGGTTGGAGACTGGACGGTAGTTTGCTAAAACAGCCGGATCCAGAGAGGGCTTCTTAAGGAGAGGTCTCACCACCGCCTCTTTCAAGGCGGGAGGTAAGAATCCCTCGCTCAGAGAAGCGTTAATAATTTGATTTGATTTATTCGATTTATAATTGATGGTTTTATCTCCTAAAGTTTATGCTAGCTCATGTTGCCTTCATTTGAAACCAAGATACAAGAATATTTGTAGCACAGAGTTGAAATGAGGGGTCCCCAAGAAGTGGCTCATATAATGCTTTTAAACTGCATCCAGTTTTAGTCACCATGATATAAAAAAGACGTAGAGACTCTGGAAAAGTGCAGAGAAAGATGATTAGGGGGCTGGAGACTAAAGCATATGGAGAATAGTTGCAGGACTTGAGTATGCATAAACCAGTGAAAAGAAGAATTAGGGGGATATGAATGTTTCAATATCTGAGGGGCTGCCATAAAGAAGAGGGGGGTCAACCTATTCTCCAATGCACCAGAAGGAAGGATAAGAAACAATGGATGGAAACTAATCAAGGAGAGAAGCAACCTGGAATTAAAAGTGAGGACAATCAACCTGTGGAAAGCTTGCCTCCAGAAGTTGTGGGTGCTCCATCACTGGAGGTTTTAAGAAGAAATTGGACAGCCATTTGTCTCAAATGGTACAGGGTCTCCTGCTTGAGCAGACAGTTGGACTACGAGACCTCCAAGGTTCCTTCCAACTCTGTTATTCTATGTCTGTATCTAAACTGAATCCAGGGCTCTGCTATTGACAGATACTTTGTTATGCATGCATATTGAAGGCAAGTGACAAATGGGCAGAGAGTGTGAGACTGTGCAAAACAGTTTTGGAAAATTAGGATCAATGCCTTTTATTGCAATCCATAACCTAATCAGGATAGATTGCATAGTTTGGGGCAGATTGGCCATCAAAGTTGAGCAACTTTATAATATGTAGCTGTCAGATTGAAAACTGTTTTCTCCAGAAAAAAAGAAAAGAGACAGGTACAACTCACCAGAAACACAAGAGGATATGTTAATCCAGTCATCTGGAAAATAAAAGAGAAAGATTCTTCATTTTGCTAAAAAAAACCTCAGAGAGTTAAAGCATAACTCAGACAAATAGTAACAGAAAAATACATGTCTACTCAGAATTAAGCCTTAGTATGTTCACTGGTCTATGCCTTAGCAAACCTTATAAGACTAAAATATATATTACTGGATTGTATCAATACATTGTGTATGTATGGAAATAAATACAGGAATAAAATACAATCTCAATCCATAGAAAATGAAATACAAGTATTCCTTGTTGAACCGTCTCTTGTTCAGAGACTGCTCAAAGTTACAAAGGCACTGAACAAGGGTCACTTACAGCTGGGTCTTGAAGTTGTGGCTGTCGCAGTGTCCTCAGAGTCACATGACTGCAAACTCTTGGCAATCAGCTCACAATTATAAAGTTATAGGAACCTATGGTCACATGAACACCATTTGCGATAATCACTGCCATCTTCCCATAGACTAAGTCATTAGGGAAGCTGGCCTGGAACTGGTTTATCTTTCTCTTAGCTCTGGAGAGATAACTGGGGAAATATCCAGGGGAGTCATCACACATGGTGCTTTACAACTACAGCATTTAGCTATTGTGTTGCCAATCCCAATTACCATTGTTAAACAAGGATTACATCTACTGGAGTGGAGAGTTTCACTTTGGCCTTCCTCCTTGTGTTCTAGGCTTCTGTGTCTTCAGGAAAGCCCGATTCCTCTCCAAACCTATAAATATTTGACCCTGAGAGTTTGAAATGGAATTATACAGATGAAGGGCTTCCTATTTAAAAGTTGTGAGTGGTGAACACTACAGGGAAGGAAGAAATCCATGCCATATTTGTTGGTTCAATGGTTGCAGTGCATGTTGATGGACATGTTCCAAAATGGACGGGGCCTGTAGCAGAAAGCAATTTATGTTTGAAGGAATGCCTTTATCCCAGGGGTGAAATGCTATCGGTTCAGGCTGGTTCACATGAGCTGGTAGTAAAAAATGCTACTGGTTCGCCGGACCAGTAGTAATTAAAAAAAAAAAAAGTTGTGATGATCAGCTGAGTGACACACAATGGTTGGAACTTTTTTCTTTTTTTTTACTTTTTAAGCATTTTTTACTACTGGTTCCGGAGAAATAAAGCACTGTTTTGTGAAAAGGGGGAGCAGCCAAGCACTTTGTTTTTCTCCCGGACTGGGTGGCCAAGGTAGAAAGGGGGGCAATCTTCAGGGCTAGGAGGCATTGGGTCTGGCTTGGCAAGGGGAGTCAGGCTGGTCAGGTGCTGATAATCAAAACCTTTTTTTAAAAACTTTTTAAAGCATTTTTACTAGTTAAAAATGCTTTAATAAGTAAAAAAAAGAGTTGGCCCAGTCACATGACCACCACCAAGCCATGCCCACCAAGCCACGCCCACAGAACCAGTGTCAAAAAAAGGTTAGATTTCACCACTGCTTTATCCTTTTAAGATGATACAGGTGTTGCAGTTGTTTTTTTAAAGAGATTTCAAAGTGGGTCAAAACTTTTGAATGTAGTCTTTGGAGGCCACAAACTGACTCCTTCTGAGTCATATGTGTCACCCTTTTTACAGAAAAAAGATTGAGTAATATAATGCCTGAGGATGTAGTGTGGCATTTTCCTTCTGCTCCCTATTTTAGGATTCTTTGCATATGCATATTCCATGGTTGATGGCTCTGTTATGTAGTGATTGAAATAATTGAGCGATTCAACCATCACAAATCAAATTTCATAGAAATGTTTTCCAACAGAATGCAAGATCAAAGAATTCTTTGAATGTCTAGGGCAGTGTTTCTCAACTTCGGCAACTGTGTGGACTTCAGGCCCCAGAATTTCCCAGCAGGCACTGGGAAATTACAGAATTACAGAATAATTTGCAATGGTGAAAGAAGCCACCAAACACCTGTCTGTGGGCAGATTTAATGCATGCAAAAAGCCAGGATTCTTTTAGGAAGAGTCAACACATTTAAAATCTGCAATGCCCTCAGTTTGGCATACTCAGAACTGATTCATAGATGAAAGCTGAAAATAGAAAGAAGTAGAGACTGGTGTAAGGTATCAGAGATTCAATTTTCATGCCCTGAATGTTCATATTGTATCAGATATCATTGCTTTCAATAGCATGGCCAACACTCAAATACCATCCTTCAAATAGCTGAGAGTAGAGTCTTTCAGCATCCTTACCATGGAATTATAGAATCCCAGGATTAGAAGGGACCTCAGAGGACCATTAAGTCCTTATACCATCCTGGAGAAATTATTGACCAATCTTTTCTTCTTTTCCACCAGAAACTCTCTGAAAACACTCAGAGGCAAATCTGAGCAACAACAAAACTAGTGGAGGTGACAGTATTTCAACTGAGCTATTCAAAATCTTAAAAGATGATGCAGTAAAAGTGCTATGCTCAATTTGCCAGCAAATTTGGAAAACTCAACAGTGGCTACAGGATTGGAAAAAGTCAGTTTACATTCCAATTCCAAAGAAAGGCAATGCCAAAGAATGTTCAAACTATCACACCATTGCACTCATTTCACATGCTAGTAAGGTCATGCTTAAAATCCTACAAGCTAGGCTCCAGGAATATGTGGATCGAGAACTACCAGAAGTATAGGCAGGATTTTGAAGAGGCAGAGGAACTAGAGATCAAATTGCCAATATATGCTGGATCATGGAGAAAGCTAGGGAGTTCCAGAAAAACATCTATTTCTGCTTCATTGACTATGCTAAAGCCTTTGATTGTGTGGGTCACAATGAATTGTGGCAAGTTCTTTAAATGATGGGGGTACAAGACCATCTTATCTGTCTCTTGAGAAACCTATATGAGGGTCAAGAAGTAACAGTGAGAACTGGACACGGAACCACTGATTGGTTCAAAATTGGGAAAGGAATCAGGCAAGGCTGTATACTGTCGCCCTGCCTATTTAACTTATATGCAGAGCACATTATGAGAAAGGTGGGGTTAGATGAATCACAAGGAATTATGAGTCCCGGGATAAAGATTCTCACATAATGAGAAAGGTGGGGCTAGATGAATCCCAAGGAATTAAGATTGCTGGGATAAATATCAACATCCTCAGATATATAGTGTCACGCTAGAGTTGTCTGACGAAATAAGATGCCTCTCACATTTTGATAATAAAGGAAAAAAAACTTTTATTTGTTAGAACAACGTCTTCACGGACTCATATGCAGTCAGGAAATGACCTCTGCTCCATAATCCCTCCCTTTCCTGGCTTGCTTCCTTATCCTATTGGTCATTATCTAAATCATTCTACAGCCGTCTCTTTTACTAATCCCACAGGAATTTAACCCCCTCTTTACTATGTCAGCACTGGAGGCTGACATCCGGCCCCTCTCCCTTCATTCTTCAGCAAAACTTGCACAAGATAAAACAACAGGTCTAATACCATTACCCCGTCTGGGACTGTGTCCCACCCCCTCCCGGCCTGTCCGGGTGATCTGCATGGAATTTAGCTATAAGGCGTTCAGCTTGAATGTTTGTGCTCTTCACCCATGATGCTTCTGACGATGGGTAACCCTTCCACTTAATTAAGTATTGGAGGCGGCCTCTGTGCCACCTCGAATCGAGAATTTGCTGTACTTCATAATGAGTTTGGCCCCCAATGATCAAGGGCCCTGGGGGATCACGTGGCACCGGCCTTAAAGTTGACCCCACCACAGGCTTCAGAAGACTACTGTGAAAAACGGGGCGTATCTTTCCTAGTAACCGGGGCAACTGCAATTGTACCGTGACCGGGTTGATTATTTTTACTATAGGAAATGGTCCTATAAATTTTGGGCCCAATTTCCTAGTTGGGAGTTTGAGTCTCAAGTACTTGGTGGAGAGGTAGACCTTCTCTCCTACTCGGAACGGTCTTTGAGGGGCTCGGTGCTTATCTGCTTGCTTCTTATAAGCCTGTGCTGCCTTGTCTAATGCCTTTTTGACGTTCTCCCAGGATTCTCTTAGCATCGCCATCCAATTGTTCAAACTGACTGAAGAAGGGGGTTCCCTGGGATATTCTGGCATGGGGACAAAATCCATACCGCTCACTACCTTGAATGGGGTTAGTCCTGTACTACTGTGGACAGCATTGTTGTACGCGACCTCCGCAAAAGATAGGAGGTCCGCCCAGTTCGACTGTTGGTAGTCTACATAGCACCTCAAGTACTGCTCTATCATGGCATATAGATGATACCACTTTAATGGCAGAAAGTAAAGAGGAGCTAAAGAGCCTCTTGATGTAGGTGAAGAAGGAGAGTGCAAAAGTTGGCTTGAAACTCAACATTAAGAAAACTAAGATCATGGCATCCAGCCCTCTTAATTCCTGGCAAATAGATGGAGAAGAAATGGAGATAGTGACAGATTTGTTTTCCTGGGCTCCAAGATCACCGCAGATGGGGACTGCAGCCAAGAAATTAAAAGATGCTTGTTCCTGGGGAGAAAAGCTATGGCAAATCTAGACAGCATTCTAAAAAGCAGAGACATCACCCTACCAACAAAAGTGTGTATACTCAAGGCTATGGTTTTTCCAGTTGCAATGGATGGCTGTGAAACTTTGACCATAAGAAAGGCTGAGCGCAAAAGAATTGAGGCCTTTGAACTATTGGGCTGGAGAAGACTCCTGCGAGTCCCTTGGACTGCAAGGCAATCAAACTGTTCAGTCCTAGAGGAGATCAACCCTGACTGCTCTTTAGAAGGCCAAATCCTGAAGATGAGACTCAAATACTTTGGCCACCTAATGAGAAGGAAGGACTCACTGGAGAAGAGCCTAATGTGGGGAAAGATTGAGGGCAAAAGAAGAAGGGGTGACAGAGAATGAGGTGGCTGGATGGAGTCACTGAAGTAATTGGCGTGAGCTTCAATGGAGTCACTGAAGTAATTGGCGTGAGCTTCAATGGACTCCAGAGGATGGTAGAGGACAGAAAGGCCTGGAGGAATGTTGTCCATGGGGTCATGATGGATCGGACACAACTCGCAACTAACAACAACAACAATCAAGATCAAGTGAGGTACTAATACTATTCTATAAAGCCTTAGTAAGACCACACCTAGAGTACTGCATCCAGTTTTGGTCACCACACTACAAAAAAGATGTTGAAACTCTAGAAAAAGTGCAGTGGAGAGCAAGCAGGATGATTAGGGGACTGGAGACTAAAACATACAAATAACAATTACATGAACTGGGCCTGGCTAGTCTAGTGAAGAGAAGGACCAGGGGAGACATGATAGCCATCTTCCAATATTTGAGGGACTGCCACAGAGAGGAAGAGGGGGTCAGGCTATTTTCCAAAGCCCCAGAAGGCCAGACAAGGAACAATGGATGGAAACTGACCAAGGAGAGATTCAACCTAGAAATGAGGAGGAACTTTCTGATAGTGAGAAGAATCAACCCATGGAACAGAAGTTGCCTTCGGAAGTTGTGGGAGCTTCATCACTGGAGGCTTTCAAGAAAAGATTGGACTGCCATTTCTGTAGGATCTCTTGCTTGAGCGGGAGGTTGAACTAGAACACTTATAGGGTCCCTTCCAACTCTGTTAATCTGAGAATCACTGCAGTTCTTAAATTAGTAAAACGGTTGTTAAATGAATCTGGCTTTCCCACGGACGTTGCCTGTCAGAAAGTTGCTAAAGAGGATCATATGACCCCATCATAAATATGAGTCGGTTGCCAAGTCTGAATTTTGATCACATGACTATGGGGATGCTGCAACAGTCATAAGTGTGAAATATGGTCAAAAATCACTTTTTTCAGGGACGTTGTAACTTTGAATGGCCACTAAATGAACTGTTGTAATTCAAGGAGTACCTGTATGTATGCATGTATATATTTATTATGTATTATATATTTATTTTATTTATTTATTATGTATATACATTATGTATGCATGTGTTCTGTCTCCGCCCCCAGGAATAAACCCAATTCAGACAGTCAGAGTCTAATGAACTGGCAGGCAACCAAGTAAGCTGATAAAAAGCTTGGCCGCAATCCCCGCAACTGCTTGCCAAAGCCTTTATTAATAGTTCAGTCAAATACACACCACCAAAATGTCCAGAGCTGAGACGCAGGACAGATTCGAAACCGGGATCCATGAATCTTTGTTTTGTCCATCACAAAGATACAGGCTGCAATCCCTCTCTTTTATAGCCTGTGAGGTGTGGTCCACCAGCTAATCACGACCACGCCTTTTCCTTTGCTGGGCTCTCCTGTCTCTCCGACGCTGGTGAGGATCCAGCCAAAACTCACTCCCCTCATCAATGTCCTCCTGTGGCTGCGGGGACGAGCTTGGCTCTGGGCCTATCTCCTGCTCTTCGGTGTCCTCCGGAGGCATTGCCAGAGAGGAGAGTCCTGGAGAAGGAGGCCTTGCCAACTCCTCTCCCTCACTCTCAGAGTCCTCCCCTGCTGATGACGCAGGCTCAGGCAACGGAGCCACAACAGCATGTATGTATTTTTCATATTTTTAAAACTCCCTCAAAGAGGGGCTGTAGGCAGGGATTGTCTTTTTTTTGACAAGATTTTGGAAGTGTTTTGTTCTTGTCTATTTCTTCTTAAATTTGAGAGGGAGGGACTAGTCCGAGGTCACCTAGCTGGCCTCCAGACTAGAATTCACAGCCTCCTAGTTTCTAGCCTGATGCCTTTAACCACTAGACATTGCAGGGAAGGGAAAGTAAATATTTCCGTGTGACAGGGCTATAAATAAAATATTGGGTCCTGGATTCATTAATTCTCAGTATTTTTGTACTTCAACTCTTCTTGGGGAAATAGAGGAATTCTAAAACAGAAGTAAATAAAATTTTGCAGGGCTGAAATGTGCTCTCCAGGTGTCTTACTTCTTGTTGCAACTATTGCTTTTTTGATTCCAAGGGTGTTAACACCTTCAGATGTTTCTTACTCTGAAAGCTGGGGAGGTGATAGGCCCTTGTAAATTTAATTTATTGGAGATGCAGTATGCTACTTCAGGCTTGTCATAATTCCAGATGGGCTGTCTGTCTGTCAATAGATATTAGCCTCCGATACACTTACATTTCTGCTGCTGTGCTTGGTTTCTTGGTCTTCTGGTCCCTGCCCCAAATCCACCTAATTCTCCTCAAGCCTGTGGAGTTTAAGTTCTCTCATGCCTCTGATCTCTTTCCATCATCATCATCTCGACTTCAGCATTTCCTGACTAGCCCAAGACGGATGTGTAATGGCCCCCGAGAGACATGTACATTCTTGAACTTCAGCTGCATTTTGTCTGCTCTGGAAGCAGCCTGGTTCACCCAAGCACAGAGGAACCATCTGCAATGGATGCATTCCCCAGGCAATAAGGAGACAGAAATTCTTTAGTCTTTGGACCACTGATTCATACTTCTTTAAAGATAACACTTCTGCAGATGTGCACCTAATATTTTGCAACTGAAAAAACAACAATGCAGTGGTTTGACAACACAGGCTTTCTGCAGGCATGCTTGGTAGAAAAATATGATTCTTGTAGCTCCAAACTCATATTTTGTTATCTGTATCACTGCTTCTCAAACCCTTGTGAGATCTTTGTGTAGATGCATGCTATCAAGAAGCTACACATTTCTCAGCTGCATGGAAACATTTTAAGAACTTGTTTTTGGGGATACAGAGATGGTTTCATTGGGAAGCCTCTGTGCCCCTTTTCTC
The DNA here is from genome assembly GCA_030761175.1 of Masticophis lateralis. NCBI lineage: Eukaryota > Metazoa > Chordata > Lepidosauria > Squamata > Colubridae > Masticophis > Masticophis lateralis. The sequence goes on from JAUDYJ010000005.1 coordinate 104,626,949, forward strand.
CAGCTTATCAGCATTCCTACCTCTTCTAAATGTTCTACAGTTGACAATATAATTTTCCTGGGAGAAATATATATGTCAATGTATACTGAACTTGTGTGTGTGATATAAGTTTATTAGATATGGGTATAGTTGTTTAGGAGGAATTATGTAGTATGCTTGATATATAATGAAGTAAGATATATGTAAATTTGTGTATAGATTAAGGAATATATTACTTATTAACTTGAATTAGACGGAAATGTTAGAAACACAAGTAGTTGAATCAGAATTTTAGTTTTCTCTGGGAAGTTCTATTTGAATCAGGGGCTATTAACATGGCTTCCCAAATTCTCCTTCATCTCCAGTTGTAAAGGAATTATAATTATTGCATTTGATATTTTTCTTATTTCCAATCAATGTGCAGTATATTCCAACTCTGCTAATGAGAAGGAGCATTTGTTTGCAATGTTTGTAGAAAAATGCCTATTTTTCTCAGACTGGATGGTCACATGATAACATCCTCAGATGAGATGTTACAACTTTCTACATTTCTGGTTTGAAAGTGACTGACAGCACAGAAGTGAACCTCATGGAGGCCATCTTTGAGGCTTCAGGGTTACCAGTGACATCAGGAGGAACTCATGGATTTATTCCAGTATGACTACGCTTGGATTCAATCTTTGAGTCAATGGAAATTTCCTTGGGGCTGTATCCTGAATATCAAGTTGTAGTCAGCATGAAGCCATCATTTCCAGTTGCAAACTTCATTATAGTGTGAGTGATATATAGTGAGTGATATATAGTAAGGATACAATAGGAAGAAATGGAGGAAAAAATGAAAATGGACTTGAGAAGTTATCTATCACAAAGAATCAACTCCAACCTCAAGGATAAAAGTTGGGGAAAATAGGGAGATTCTCTTATATCTTGTATCTTATATAGAACCAAGTCTGAATTTAGCAGCTGCATGATAGAGCCAAGGTGTGATATTCGGTTCCTTCAGCCAATCTATAGTATTACATGACTCCGGGTGAGTGTTGCAGAGATGAATATGTCCCTTTTCCTGAATATGTATGTATGTATGTATGTATGTATGTATGTATGCATGCATGCATGCATGCATGTATGTATTTTTCTTTAGCCAGAGAAAAATACACATAAATCCTACAAAAAAGTAAGAAAATAAATACTGTACCTTTACAGGGAGGATACATGAGATGTGGGTGTGGCTTACTGATGAAGGCTAACGAGCCAGAAGTAGATCTATATAAGTCTCCCAATGGGCAGCATAAGGTCTGTTGGCTGCCAGAAGAAAAAAAGCCCAGAAACTAGTGGATGTGACTTCACTCAACTAGGGCTGAAGAAAAATCTTGGTTTATGTACAAAAAATCTGGCTAAAGAAAAATACACATAAATCCTACGAAAAAGTAAGAATATACTAATCCTTATCTTCGTAGTTATGAAGAAATTAGCCCACTTGGAACAGTTAAAAGACTTCTAGAATCCTGTCTCACATCTCTCCAAGGAGATCTTATCTGAAACCAGTTGGTGGCCAATTTATGTTGTGTTGATGTAGTAACAGTTGTTGAATGTCATCTTAGGGTTAGATCCTCCTCCTCTCCTCCTCCTTTTACAAAAAAGTCATAACAGAATGATTGGCATTTCATTACGAAATAATAATATCATTGTTGTGGGATTGGGATGTCGTTAGAGAACCTTTAAACAGGTATTCTGAGTCTCTCTTCTAGCTATAGAAATAAAATAAATGCAAGATTTGAACGCTAAGTAAAATAGTGGTGACTTTGACTAAAGCACTTCTCTCTTTTTAAAAATGTATTAAAAACCTTAAGTAAAAAGCCAGTGAATTCGACTAAAGCACTTCTCAATTACTTTTTAAAAATCTATTAACATTTGATTGTATTTTATTCTAAATGTTTAATAAACCCAGGATTAGATCAGCAGTTCCCAGTCTTTTTAATGCAAACCACCACCTCATTATGGAAAGACTTTTTTAATCAACTTTTATGCATGCAAATTTTTGAACAAATGCCAAATAAAAGCATCCATCCATTTTTTTAAATTTTCTATACATCCTACGTGTCAAATGTTCAAAGAGAATCAGTTCACACTGACATCTTGTAAAAGTGCCATTATTTAAATTCAGAGAATGTTACACTGTACAAGGAAACTTGTGAAGAAATTAAAAGCAAAATCAGCTGAATTCAAGTGTTTCTGTCTAAAGGAGACTTCAGTGTTCTCTCTCTCTCTCTCTCTCTCTCCCTCCCTCCCTCCCTCTTTTTCTCTTCTTTTTCTCTCATATAGAATTAATTCGTAATGCCTTCTTCTGGGTTCTTTTTTTTTTCATTTTAGGGGTTCCCTTCAGATTTCCAACTTCTAACAAGGTTGAATCCTACAGCACCTTTTTTGAAAAAAAGGTATTAAATGTAAAAAAAAAAAAAAGTAAGGCTTGAACATTATAAGTAAAAAAAATGCAGAGCATTCTTCGATGTATCATTTTCCAATACTCGGTGGAGCATGGTCCACCATCAGTGACCTGTGGACCATACATGAACCAATGAAGGAAAGTTTTGCACTCTTTTGCAGTGACTGCCTGACTGGTTCTTGCTTGGGGAAGAGAATTTCACTCCCCCCTCCCCCCACAAGAGATTCAGCATCCCTTTCTGGGTGTTGGTGAAGAGAACTTTCCATCCCTTTATATAATCTAACCAGGGACTCTTTGAGTCCTTAGGCATGACCTTCAGTGTTTAGTTATGTAAGAGAAATTCAAGTCTGACTGGTCATGCATTCAGAAGAGCTAAATTAATCTATCAAGCTTCAAGGTGAAAACTGAAGTAGCAAATATGAATGAAATGACTTTTCCAATAACATGATCCTGAATTCTCTGGCCATTTGCTCAAATGAAATTAGAAATGTCTCCCAATGTGCAATGATCTCTCCCCCCACCCTCTTGCTACCTTCCCTGCACTGATGTCAATGGGAGTTTCAGTGCTGACTTTCATAACACAAGGAATCCTATGCAGGACACACATTTAAGGGCATTTGAACGGCCTTTGCAAATGATTCATAGATTGATACACCTGAGACCAACGGGGACCTCACAAACAGAAGCCATGGGTTGCTAAGGTGCAACTTCCATTCTGTATTCAAAGAACCCATTTTTCACTAGTGACAGCCAAAGCTCAGAAGAGCAAGCAAGATAACATTGACTTTCTTCCGTTCGTCTAAAGTATGAATGGAACAGGAAGGAAATAGGTAGCTAACAGCCACTCAGTCAACATTAAACACTTTTCAGAGAAGTGATCAGGCAGGATTTCGGTCCTTCTTTTCTAAATTAATGGATGGCTTGAAACTTAAGAGTGCTTGTTTCAAATCGCCCTGCCTTAATGTAAATCAATCTCAGAAGAAAATGGGTTTATAGCACTTCAGGCAATTTCTGTAGGGGCAGAATTTTGTATTCTAAAAGACCTCTTAACATCTTCGCTATCTGTGGAGGTCACCCATTTACCACTGAACTTTACAGAACCAGGATAATCAGGAAGCCATTATGTTGTAGGGAAATAACTGATTCAGTCTACTGAATGGTTTATTTTATTAAGATGATGATGGTGAAGATGATGATGATGATGATCTCTTTTATTCATTAGACATGAAACTCAGTCAACTGATCATTCAAAAATGCATCACAAATACCATTGACTGGTGCCAATGGTTGATAGGGGTTGCTGCCAATGCCCTAGGTATCAACCAAGTACCTTCTTAAAATGTACGATGTTCCAAGTAACACATTTTTTTTGCAGTTCTGCTGAAGTTATTGCAGGAGGCTGCAATTTCTTGATGTACTTTGTAAAATTCTTGGACATCGTACCAAGTGCCCCGATGACAATGGGTATCACTGTCACATGTTTCATCTATAATCATGTAGTTTTGATGGCTAGGTCGCAATATTTCGTGATTTTTTTTCAGTTCTTTTTCTTCGACTCTGGCATCTCCTGGTATAGTGATATCAATAAATTGTATGCTTTGGTGGTGGTGGTGGTGGTGGTGGTGGTTATCATTATCATTATCATTATCATTATCATTATCATTATCATTATCATTATCATTATCATTATCATTATCATTGGCCTTTGCTCCCAATAGGTCAAAGTCAGCTTTATAGCATAGTTTCTTTGCATTTTCCTCTACAAATTTCTTCTTGTTGTTTACTTCCTTTTTCACTACTTCAGGTATCCAGGGAGATATAAAGTTCCTGTTCTTGCTCTCCTCATTAACAGCAACAACCATGGTTGTTTGATGTTGTTGTAGTCTTTCTTTTAAGCTGTCTCCCCATTTTCTTCTGGGTCTGCCTCGTGTTCTTTCACCTTCTCCTCTTTTTGTACATGCCTTGTATTGGTATGGAATTCCAAGACATCCCCTCCAGGGGGGCAAACCACTTTATTTGCTGTTTTTGTATACAGTTTAAGATTGGCTCTGTGCCAGTTCTTTCTTTTATAATCTCATCCCTAGAACAACTATTCTGTTCTCAGGACAACATGGGCACAAAGGGAGGCGAGACAGGAAATGGTTAACAATCTTTATTAACTAACAAGGAACAATCAACAACTGTCTCACTCAGTGCTATCTATTGTGAGCAAGCGTGCCTGCGCTGACAGCTCTTTTATATGGGAGCTGTCAGTGGCTCAACCAATCCGTGAACTCTGTTCTCCCGCCAGTCACTTGCTGGCTGGCAGACCAATCAGCTGTGCCTCTTTATCGTGCGCCTGACGACAGGACATAACACTCCTTCCTTCTTGGATCGTGCATGCGTAATTGGCCAAGTACGCCGGGCATCTCCAGGTTCTTTCTGACCTGCGCAATACAATGCCTCCCATCGAAGGAGGTGGATCCTATGTAGGCACTTTGGAAGTTCCTGAAGGCTGCTCGGACTGCTCAGACCTTGCAATTGGTGGTTGCTGGGGTGAGGCCATCGCAACACAGGAGGTAAGTCCATGGTCAGCTTGTTGTTGGGTCGGTTGCTCTCTGCTCCCTCCCTTTTGCTAGGTAAGGTAGGCATTAGGAGAAAAGTGGACTCTTGTGACATCAAGTGGCGGCGTCTCAATTGATTCACATGTCGCTTCCATATTTGCCCATCGTCCAGTTGTACTCGATACAAACGGGCCCTGTCACCTCGACTATGTGATCAGCCATCCACCTTGGGTCTCCCCCGTAATTGTGAGCGTACACCTGTTCCCCTTCCTGAAAGGTACAGGCCCTGCCTGAGGAGTCAGGGGGCTTTTCTGGTGAGTATTCTGGATTTAAGCAAGCTAGATCTGTTCACAATTGATGGCCCATTAAGAGCTCTGCTGGACTACGGTTGGTTGTTGGGCAGGGCGTAGAGTGCTGTGCCAAGAGGTAGGTGGCCAGTTTGGAATGTCAACCCCCTGGGCCTAATGTAGTGAGTGCTTCTTTGACCAAACAGACTGTCCATTCTGCAAGGCCATTTCCCGCCGGCTGATACAAGACCACAAATGCATGGCAAATGCCATGGCGTGCCAGATAGGTTTGGAACAGTGCTGATGTTAGTTGCGGACCATTGTCAGAAACTATAATGTCTGGCAATCCATGAGTCACAAAAATCCTATGCAAGCTTTTTACAACAGTTTCTGCCATAGTTGACATCATGGATACGACTTCAACCCACTTGGAAAATGCATCGACAAGGACCATAAAAGTGTGTCCTTGGAAGGGGCCGGCAAAATCTACGTGGATATGGGACCAGGGGGCTTTAGGGGTCTCCCATTCCCTAACTGGTGGTGCTGGCGGGGTTAGCATGTTGTCTTGGCGTCGATGACATCCTGATACCCAGTCAACAATGGCGGCATCAAGTCTGGGCCAACATAAATAACTGCGGCCCAGGGCTTTCATTCTTGCTATGCTTGGATGTCCCTCATGCAAGGATTGGAGGACCTTACTTTGCAGTTTGGGCAGTATGATGACCCGGGAGACCCATAGTAAACAGCCCCTTAAGCTAGATATCTCATGTTGTCTTAGCTTATACGGTTGGAATTCTTTAGCCCTTGGGGCCACCCCCTTCTAACCCAGTCTAACACTTGGTGCAGAACCCTGTCAGTTGCCGAGTACCTGGCGATGTCTGATGCGGACACAGGGGATAGCTGGTCATCAATTAGGAGAACTGCCGATGCTGAAGCAGGGTCTTCCACTGGTGCCAGAAGGGGGCAATTGCTGAGCATATCGGCATGCCCCATGGCTTTGCCAGGGTGATATAATAGCTTGTACATATAAGCGGCCCCCAAAATTGCCCATCTCGTCATTCTCGGGGACATTATGAGAGGAGTCTGTTGGTCCCCTGCTAGTATGCCCAATAGCGGCTTGTGATCCGTGATTAGTTCAAATGGGCGTCCGTGTAAATAATTGTGACATTTCTTCATGCCGGCTACAACTGCTAGAGCCTCTTTGTCTATTTGCCCATAATTTCACTCAGCTGTGGATAGCGTTCTGGAGAAATAAGCGATGGGTGCTTCATTTCCATTAGATAGGCGATGGCTGAGGACAGCCCCGACTCCATACGGTGACGCATCACAAGCCAGTGTCAGTGGAAGATAGCTGTTGTACTGCATTAAGATGCTGGATGATATAAGCAGATCTTTGACAGCATGGAACGCGGCAGGCTCTTTATGTCTCCATTTCCACGGTGTCCAATTGTCCAAAAGGCAGTGGAGAGGTTCTGCGATGGTAGCTTTGTGGGGTAAAAACATGTTGTAGAAGTTCAGATTACCCAGAAAGGCTTGTAGCTCAGTCTTATTAGCCAGCACAGGGGCCTTTTGGATGGCCAGAACTTTTAAAGGTGTTGGGTGTATGCCTGCGGCGTCGATATGGTACCCTAGAAATTCAACTTGGTCCATTCCCAGTTTGCATTTTTCCAGCTTAAGCTTAAAACCATTTTGTCAGAAACGAGTAAAAACGATGCGAAGGCGGCGAGCTAGTTCAGCTTCGGAGTTGGCTGACACAAATATGTCATCAAAATAGGGGATCACCCTTGGCACGCGGTGCAAAAGTCTTTCCATGAGGCTCTGGAAAATGCCCGGAGCGATGCAAACCCCGAATTGAAGGCGGTGAAATTTGAAAGTGCCCCTATGAGTAACAATTGTCTGTGGCTCTGCAGTTAAGTCATCCACTTCCAGCTGTTGGTAAGCCTGCGCCATGTCAAGTTTAGTAAAAATAGTGCCTCTGCCCAAGGAGTGTAGGAGGTGTTGGACTACTGGAACAGGATAGGGGTGTGCCTGTAATGCTCTGTTCAGCGTTGCCTTATAGTCAGCACATATTCAAATGGTGCCATCAGATTTGATAGGGATGACGATGGGAGTCTCCCATTTAGCATGATCTACAGGTTCTAATATTTTTTGAGCCAGAAGCCTATCAATCTCCTTGTCCACTTTGGGGCAAAGGGCAAGAGGGACCCTTCGCAGCTTAAGCCTTATAGGAGCAACATAGGGATCCAAATTGAAGGAGATTGGTGTTCCCTTATATCTGTCAAGATCACTATTGAACACCTCAGAGAACTCCTTAAGGAGGTCTGAGAATCTGTCTGATGCAATGCATGGATGCTGGTTATAGCCAACCCCAGGGTGTCAAACCATTCTAGTCCCAGTAGGCTGGGAAGGGACCCATTGACCACAATAATTTGTAGACGGCCACAGAAGTTCTTGTAGCTTACCCTAAACCATCCACAGCCCACTAAGGGAATAGAATTTCCCTGGTAATCTCTTACTCTGAGCCTACAGGGAACCAATCTATTTCTCACCAGTGAGGGCACTAACCCTTTAACTGTTTTCCAAGAGATAATTGGCACAGATGATCCTGTGTCAATTTCCATCTTGCAAGGTTTGCCCTCTATTAATACAGAGATGAACAATTTCCTCCTTAAACTATCACTGGCCTGATCTATGACCACCTCAGGCTGGCCCCGCCCAATAGCAAAACAGTCCTCTTCTTCTATTCTCTCAGTCCTAATTCTTGGTTTATAATCATGTGTAGGCTTCATAAGGTTGTTGTTTGCTGTTTGAGCAGCTCGACAAACCCTTGCTAAATGCCCTTTTTTCCCGCAGCGTCTGCACTCAACGTTCTTAAATCTGCATGCAGATCAGTGGTGATTTCCACCGCAACTCACATATGGAGTCAGTATTTTTCCCTCATTATCCCCATGTTTCTTGAAGGATGTTTTAAGGCGACTTATGTCATCCTCTTCTTCCGATAACTGGTCAGCCTCTGCCTCCTCTTGATTAACTACAGAGGTTTTCGCTGCTGCCCCTGGGCTAAAAGGTTTCCTAATCTCAGGCACTGACTGAGTCGACAATTCTGAGGTGCGAGCCTCTTCAGTCGCAGTTTGCAGGGTGATATCAGTTTTAGCAAGCAAACTGCACTGTAACCTTATATCCTGGATTCCACAAATCAGCTGATCTAAGAGAAGCTCCTCAAGCTCCTTAAATTCACAGTACAAAGCGGCGGCTCTTAATGCAGCCACATACTGGCTAATGGATTCCCCCTCTAACTGGTATCTATGCCTGAATGTGTAACGCCTAGAACCTCGAGAAGGTAGAGGGGCATAATGGCCCTTTAAAATACCTAAGAGAGTATCCCATGGCACATCCTGTACCTTCTGAGGTGCCAACAGAGCTCAGGCTGTCTCAAACAATTTGCGGCTACAAACACTAAGGAACACAGCCAGCTTCCTATCTCCTGGAATCTCCTTGTAATCGTTGGTGAATAGGAAACAAGCAAAACGGTCCATGAATGAATCCCATGTTTCTTTGGCTTGATTAAAGGATGCGAATGTCGATAATGTAGCTGCGGCTGCTGACATGTTCTGAGGTGAATTCAATTACGCGATGTCTCATCTCCTTGGCTCAGCACTTTGAGGAGACTTCACTCTTCCTGCCACCTCAACATCCCATCCTTCGTCACCAGTGTTCTGTTCTCAAAACAACGTGGGCACAAAGGGAGGTGAGACAGGAAATGGTTAACAATCTTTATTAACTAACAAGGAACAATCAACAACTGTCTCACTCAGTGCTAACTATTGTGAACAAGTGTGCCAGCACTGACAGCTCTTTTATATGGGAGCTGTCAGCGGCTCAACCAATCTGTGAACTCTGTTCTCCTACCAGTCGCTTGCCGGCTGGTGGACCAATCAGCTGTGCCTCTTTATCATGTGCCTGATGACAGGACATAACAACAACCACCACCACCTTGTTAAAGAATGATTGGCCCAAAGTCATCGAGTGAGTATCTAGTGACCAGTGCAGTATACTAGCTCTGATTTCCCTTTGTTTTTCCCCCCAATATTTCTTTATCCTCTATCTCCTTCTGTGCCTGCAGATTACAATCCATATTAATAAGCATGGCGGAACCCACCAGTTAGCCAGCACTGATATTTGAACTGCCAGTGGGACCAGATGCTTATAAGCTCAGTTTGTCTCCTACTGTTTTTGGGTAAACCCTCTGAAAAGAAGATGAGTGCTGGATTCCCATGATTCCTCCTACCTTGCCCTCCTTCTGAGATGCACTCATAGCAGAGGACAGTCAGCCTTGGTTGACTTGGTAAAAAAAGATGAACAGCTGTTTCATTTGATCTCCAGGAGTCGAGAGACTTGTTATCTCCAGTTGGAATCTCTCACGACCAAATTACATCTAGGATGCTCCACCTCAATCTCCACCATCAATTCAAAAGGTCCCTGTTCCTCCCTCACTAACCACATCATTTCCTCTTGGCAGGGGTCCATGGATAAGCCTAAGGGAGCCAACAGTAGAAGGCACGAGAAAGGATAGCGTAATGTAATTTGGTGTAATTTGGCTACAACTATTCTCTTCAAACATTTGTCTGAACCAGCCCAAAAACACTCAGTGTAAAGAAAACTCTTCATTGAAAATCAAGTGGCCTTCAGCTTGACAAACACTTTGCATTACAGGGGAAAAAATGCTTGGTCTTTTCAAAGCATATAGCAGTGTGCTACACAAGATTGCTCTGAGGGCCACCTCTGGTGCTTCAGCATCGCCAAAGAAGCTCTGGTGTCTCATTGCTGGCAGTACCAGAGGATGTTGTCAGGATTAAGCAATGGAAAGAAATGAAATGGTCCTAGAAGCAGGGTCCTGTCTGCTCTATCAGGCCGATTTGAAGACGTTGCACAATGCCACACTCTGGCAAATGAGTCTGGGCTTGAAAGCTAAGCAGAATTAGACCTAGTTAGTCTTTGGCTAAGAAACCAATAAAGTCCTCCAGAAATATGATGGAACATAACAACAAAACCGAGGACAAAGCAGCGACAAATCAATTTTCTATTGCGACCAAGAAAATAATTTGTATTTCTTATTTCTACTCTAATTGGGTTCACAACAAAAATAATTGGAACATCTTACATCAAACTTTCCAGAATAGAGGTTTTCAATGGAGATTTTTCAAAAGTAGACTGGACAACCATTTGTCTGGGATGGTATAAAGTCTCCTGTCTTGAGCAGGGGGTTGGACTAGAAGATCTCTGAGGTCCCTTTCAGCCCTATTATTTTAATATTTCTAAACTTTTAATGACAGTGATTTAAACAGTGACTCCTCCCAGCCATTATATTACTTTTTGCAACCACAATAACAATAACAGCAACGTCACTAATATAAACTTCTCTGTTTTTTCCTCTTTAAAACCACATTTTCAGAAGAAAGAATTGTTTGTAATTCTTTCCATTATCCCATAAAAGACATTTTGTTCTGCTTTCTCTGTGTGGCAGCCACACCATCAGCACAACCAGATCAAGGCTAAAAACACTCATCAAGCTATCCTAGCAATCCAAAAGATCTAATAAAAAAATGAGAGGGCTGGTAAATGTGAGATATTAATTATCGGAACATCCATAGATGCACAAAAGTTGAGTATCACCACTAATAGGCTTCCGCTTTAAGAGGAAGGCTAATAGGATTCAAGGGCAGCCATTCATGCAAAGGAAAGGAAAGTTAATAGCAAAATGCAGGAGAAGATGTAAATAATAATGAGGTTGGCATATAACTGTCATGACTTCAAAACACAGGGAGTCGTGGTGCTTTCAGCTGTTCTCTGCTCTCCCCTTCAAGTTAGCTGGATTTTCCATATCAGGGAAATACTAGAGGAGTCTCAAAAGTGGTTTTTTCAAGAGGCAACTGGACTTTCTGGTTTTTCTTTGAAGATATTTTGCTTCTCATCCAAGAAGCTTCTTCAGCTCTGATGGGATGGTAGGGAATGGAAGGATTTATACTCCTTGCAGACAGCTGGTCATTTGCATCATTTCAGAGAGTCACTGAGGCCACTGGGGGTTTATCTGTGTCCTCAGGGTCCACACACATTTGCACTACACAGGGTACCCTGAGGACACAGACAAACGTCCCAGTGGCTTCAACCACTCTCCCCTCTGTCCAGGCAGAGCTGAAGAAGCTTCTTGGATGAGAAGTGACATGTCTTCAAAGAAAAACCAGAAAGTCCAGTTGCTTCTTGAGAAAGCACCTTTGGGACAACCATGAGAATCTCCATAAACACTAGAGCAGTAAAAAAAGAATAAAAAAAGATAAAAGTGAAATGGATGGTAGGAGAATAGTCCTCAAACTTCTGTTGGACAGGGCAGATTAGTGTTTCTAGGTAAAAAATAATATTTCAGAATTCAGATCAGAGCTAAGATCTTTCTTTTGCATCATCCAACTACAGGTAATCCTCGACATATAACAGTTCATTTAGTGACCGTTCGAAGTTACAGTGTCACTAAAAGTGACTTATGACCATTTTGTGCACTTGTGACTGTTGCAGCCTCCCAATGGCCACGTGATCAAAGTTCAGATGCTTGGCAACTGGCATGTATTGGTGATGGTTGTCCCAGGGTCACCAGATCCCTTTTGGCATCCTTCTGACAAGCAAAATCAACCAGGAAGCCAGATTCGCTTAACAACCGTGTGACCAACTTAAAGAATTGCAGTGATTCATTTAACAACTCTGGCAAGAAAGGTCATAAAATGTGGCAAAATTCACTTCACAACTGTCTCACTCAGCAACAAAAACGTTGGGCTCAATTGCAAATCAAGGACTACCTGTATGTATTTTGAGAGCCTGTTGTCAGCTGAGTTTCCTTTCTCTAGTTCAGAGAGAGAGAGACCAGAAGCACGGATGGAGGACTCCAGTTTGCAGGAGCAAAGCACCCCTGGATTTGCCTTTGGGTGGCAACAGGATTCCACCTTCATCGTGGTACATTTGCTTTTTTTTTTTTTTAAGTTTTATTGGTTTTTTTTCTTTTCTCCTCTCCCACCTTCACCCATATCTTTCTTTCTTTTTTTTTAAGCAGAGTGCTGGTCGTTTCTTATCTTATACAATTAGTCAAATTCAAATACATTTTACTCAATTACAATTTTTGTCAATATCGTCTTCCCCTCCTTTCCCTTTTTTAAAAATATACCTCAGTATTTTTATACTTTCATATATAAACACTTTCTTCATTTATCCCTAAATTCTAACTTTGCTAGTTGTACATATTTGTCCTCTTTTATTCTTTAACAATTCATTCTTTTTCCTAATATATTTATATTTGTTTGTTTAGAGCTGCCTTTCTTCCACTTCATCTTCTTTTTTTTATTGTACAGCAATCTTTCTCCTCAAACCTAGCCTCTCCCTCTTCCCTCTTCCCTCTTCCCTCTTCTCCTTCCAACTTTCTTTCCCCACCTTCTTCTTCTCTTTTCTACTTTCCCTTCCCTTCTCCTTCTCCTCCTCTCTTCCCCCGTCTTACCTTCTCTCCTACTCTGCTTTCCCTTCCCTTCCTTCCTCCTTACTCTTCCATCCCTCTCTCTCCTTCCTGCTCCCCTCCAATTCCTTCATCTCTCTCTATTGCTGTATTCATTTTCAATTTAATGTTTCCATTGTGGAGTTCAGGCAGCCCCGATCCCTTATCTTTTTAATTATTAGCAATATATTTCATTTTATTCTCTTTTTTCCTTCCAATCTTTACTCAAACACTTTTTGAATCTCTTATCTTTTTTTACTTTTACCAATACGTTTTTTCTGCTTTGCTTCTTGCAAGTATAACATTTAAGTCATTTTTATCATTTTAATTTCATTCAGTTTTACATTCAATTTCAATCATTAAATATATTTCTCAAAACATTTTAACAATATATTTCCACTTACTCAAATATATATTTATAAAGCACATCTTAACCCTTTCTTATTTTACCCAATCCAATTAATTCTTAAAATATTCTTAATTAGTCTTCTTTTCTCTTTTTAATTATGTTTCAAATGTATAGTTTGGAATATTCCAACTATTACATTTCCCTCAACTGATTTATTCATCTTGTTAAAACTTATCCTTCTGTAAACCTCCAATATTATTGTGCGTGTAACATTTATTACAATTTTCCCTTTGTTTCTATTTTTCTTTTTCTTTTCCTTTTTCATATCTTTTCATTATTAATATTTTGTATCTTAAAATTGTGAAATCTTTGCCCTTTATTTCTCATTATTTTCCATCTCTTTTCCCTCTTTCTTATATTTTCACTGTAAATCCCAGTGTAATCATTTATATTTTTAATATTTTTTCTTCTCCTCCACCCTCTTTTCCTTCTTTGCCTTTTGTTTTCCCCCTTTTTTCCTTTCTTTTGTATTTTAAAGATCTGCACTCTCCTATTCTGCCCTATATTTCCCATTGTTTCTCCTTTCTCTTTCCTTTTTTGTGTCTTTTCATTGTTAATCCTAGTATGCTTATTTTATATTTTAAAATCATAAAATCTTTTATTTTGTCCTTTATTTCTTATTATTTTCCATCTCTTTTCCCTCTTTCTTATCTTTCCACTGTTAATCTCAGTGTAATCATTTAAGTTTTTAGTATTTTCCCTGTTCCACCTTCTTTTCCTTCTTTGTTTCTTTTCTTTTTGTCCATATTTAATATTACAATTGTTTAATTTTCCATAGTCAGTCTCTTTGTCTTTTCTTCTTCATTATCCACCACTCTTTCTTGTTTCTCTTTAGTCATTAAATTTTCATCTTCAGTGCATTCTAGATCTGTCTTTGCCTCCTCAGATTTCGATTTTCCATGCAAATTTATAATCTTTTCTTTTATTTCCAAACTCATCATCTTTATCAGTTCATTAAGTTCCTGTTCCATTTTATTCTTTCCGGGTTGAATTATTCCAGTTTTTAAATCACATTAAGGTCCTTTTATAATCATCAAAGTCTATCCTCTTGTAGGCAAAACGTCCTTAGTTCTCGCCAGTTATCTTTTTTTAAAAGTTTAAGGTTTTAAAAGTAAAGCAATTCCATGTCATGCTCTTCCTTCTCCTGCAGATGTCTCTCTATAATCCACAGTTTCACTCATCTAATTAACAAATCACCATTTTATTTGTAATCCACATCCGTGTTTGCTGAGTCATAAAAGAGAAAAAATCCAGTTTTCACATCTTCTTTCACCTTTATATATCATCAATCAGTTTATAATCCAATCCAAATTGAATCCAACTTCCAGATTTACATTTACATTTGTCAATCACTTTTAATTCTTTATTCAGGTTCTTCTATGGCACACTTGTCATTCTCACTTTCTCTTACCATCCGCCATCTCCCCCCCCCCCACCCCTGCCACTATTTAGCCACAATTTCCATGCCGGGGTAATTTTAGTAATAGTTTAGTAGTTAAAAAATATTTAGAATTTTCTTTTTATTGTCTCTGGGTTAGCTATCACTCACCCAACATCAGCACTCTGTCCAAATCTTCCCACTTGCACATCGCTTGCTCCAGAGGCTCCAGCTTCATGGCGATTCACTCTGATCGCTGCCCCACATCTGCCCCGGCTCAGAGAGAGTTTCTCAGGCTATCCAAGGGACTTGCCTGCCCCTCTTTAGACCCTGAGCTGCCCCTCTTTCTTACTGTCCCTATAGGACACCTTCGGTCCGAAACCCCTCCCCCCCCCCCAGTGATGGTTCGCCTGGCTGGATTTTGCCGAGCTCGTCAGAGACTGATATTTTCCCAGCCAGTAACATCGCGTTGCTTCCGGATTCCCCCGTTGTGGTACATTTGCTGTTGCCACCAGCAAAGAGGGCTGGTGTCAGCCTCTCAAGTTGCATTTCATTCAGGGCTGACATAGTAAAGGGGGAGGTAAATTCCTGTGGGATTAGTAAGAGAAACTGCAGTAGAATGATTAGAGAATGACCAATAGAATAAGGGAGCAAGCCAGGAAAGGGAGGGAATTTGGAGCAGAGGTCATTTCCTGGCTACATATGAGTTTGTGAGGACGTTGTTCTAATAAATAAAAGTTTTTTTTCTTTATTATCAAAATGTGAGAGGCACTTTATTTCTTTTTAGACAACTCCACTCGGACAGATAGCCAGGAAAATCTCCGTCTCTTCAAAAACGTTTCTTCTAAAAATATTTATGCATTCCTAAGCTACTCCATGCTGACGTTGGCAGACCTCCAGATGTCTCTGAAGGTAAACGGCATTTTCAAAGGCCATGGAAGAAAGCCAGCTCTCCACCGGAGGTTTGCCTCAGAAAAGGAAAAAAAATTATGATGCCTTTCGCTGGACTCTCACCAAGTGCCAGGTAACAGGGGAAGGTTCAATGGCTCTCCAAATGGCAGCATAGCCCCCCCCCCACACACACACAAGGGGAAAAAAAGGATGAGAGAAGAAAGCTCCAAAATGCACCCAGGGCTTCCCTCCCTGCTTAGCAAGCAACCCAGCCCAGCCATGGCATGACCCCCTGTACCCAAATGGGAGATGATGAAGAAGCCCAAGGGCACTGTGGGCAGGCTCACAGACCCCCACAATGGGAGGAGTGGCCACCGAGGGTGGAACCACCCCGATTCAGAGGGAAATTCGATGGGGATCCAGACCTGCTAGCTCAATTTCTCGATGCAGCTGAGATTTACATCGAGCGCTATGCACACCTTTCCCCTTTCCCCAGGGCCCTGGTCAGTGCCATCGCAGAAGGTCTGGAGGGAGAAGCAAGGAGCTGGTCAGTGGCCCAGTACAAATACAGGGCTCCCCAACTGCAAGATGCAGATGTTTCTTACAACTGCTACGAGCCCGCTTCGAAGAAACAGGGGACAATCCCTATGTAGAAGATGAGCTCAGGCACCTAATGCAGAGGGGGAAGCCTATCCAAGAACATATCCGTGAGTTCAGGAAAGTTGTTGGGACTTTACCTCCTTTGCCTGAACGACTGCTAGTATACTTCTTTAGAACAAGCTTAGATTAGCAAATCGCCCAAGTGACCGCTTATCGAGATATTATCGAACCGACTGTCTGACTGGTTCCGGATAGTGACGCAAGTCGAGAGAGGGCTATGTGCCAACAACATGCTAAAACAACCACAAGCAAAGGAGAAAACCCAGCTGGACCAGGAACCGTCTACCAGACCAAAAACTACAGCATCACGGGCCACCCAGAGGCCATCCACCCCACGGAGTCCACTGAGATGCTACAGATGTGGGGGAGTTGGGCATTTGACAGCAGCCTGTGGAATCCCGGGGCCAAAAAAAGAGCCCCCGGCCAAGGCACAACCGGAACGAGGGCCCAGGCACTCCACCAAGGCACCATTAACACTTTCCCCAACTGCAGAAGTTTTTGCCCATCTGACTGAAAATAGGGGGAGCTCAGATGATGCGAATCGACCCCCCAAACTGTATGATGGTGATGACGATGGTGAAAATGACCCAATGGTGAGCGCACCCATCCACCCTTTTCTTTTCCCCATACGCCTAACAGCCCCAAAAACAGGTACCCAAGGGACTTTCCAAGTCCTAGTAGGTTCGGGTTGCACAAGGTGCCTGATTAACCTACCCACAGTCCTAAAACTGGGGATCCGGGCAAAAAGGCTCAGCCACCCAATCTGTTTTCAGCAAGTTGATGGATCCCTACTGGGGGGGCGGATGCCACACACTTGACCAAGCCAGTGAAGCTGGAGCTAGCAGATCACTGGGAAATGATTCGGTTCATAATAGCCCCCAAGATGACCAACCCAGTCATACTGGCACTCTCCTGGCTGGACAAGTGGGGCCCCACCATCTGATGGCAAGAAGGGACCCGCAGACTGAGGATAGCAAGGGGACCCCACCCCCTGCTGCAACAACCAGAGAAAACAGCCCCTCCACCCACCCAGGGGGTCCAACCCCTCCCTCTAGAGAGACAAAAGATGCCTCCAACACAGGTGCTCAACCCGCCCTGTAAAGGGACAACAGAGCAACTCGTGGCCACCTCCAGCACCTCCCATGGCCTGGACCAGATCCCAAAAGAGTACCAAGACTTGGCAGAAGTATTTAGCGAGACCGAGTGTGATGTACTACCACCCCACCGCAATGCCAATTGCGCTATCGAAATCATCCCTGGTTCGAAACTACCAAAACCTAAATTGTACGCCATGACACCCTGTGAAATGCAAGAACTGCGAAAGTACATAGACAAGAACCTACAAAGGGGTTTTATCGAACCAGCCAAACCATGGGTAGCGGCACCAGTTTTCTTCAGGGAGAAGAAAGACGGCTCCATGCATCTGGTGGTTGATTTTCATGGGATAAACTGTGTCTCCGTGCACAACTTATACCCCCTCCCCCTCATGAAAGACATGCTAGCTCACTTGGCCAAAGGGAAGGTTTTTACCAAACTAGACCTTCATGAAGCCTACTACCGCATACGCATCAAGGAAGGAGACGAGTGGAAGACAGCATTCAACTGCCCCCTAGGAAGTTTTCAATTTAAAGTGATGCCTTTCGGACTACAGGGAGCACCGGCGATGTTCATGCAACTGATAAATGAAGTTCTACATGATCACCTTTATAAGGGGGTCCTCGTCTACCTGGACGACATTCTCATTTACACAGAAACCATAGACGAACACATACCCCTCGTCCAGGTGCTCGAAAAACTGCTGAAAGTGAACCTCTATGTCAAACTGTCAAAATGTGAGTTCCACCAGTCACGGCTAGACTACTTAGGCTACCGAGTGTCCAATGAGGGGATAGAAATGGACCCAGCCAAAGTACAATCAGTCCTCGACTGGCGACCCCCATGCACCCGCAGACAACTGTAAAGCTTCTTGGGGTTCGCGAACTTCTACAGACAATTTATCCCCTCTTTTGCAAAAATTGCCAAACCTCTAACTGACCTCCTAAAAACAGGGAGTCCAGCAACAAAACCTCGCCCAGGACAGCCTCTACAGTGGAGCCCGGCCTGCCTACAAACCTTCGAAACACTAAAAGAAATGTTTGCAAAAGAACCAGTCTTGAAACATCCTGACCCCAACCAGTCTTTCGTCATCCAAACAGATGCCAGCGACGTGGCAGTGGGAGTGGTTCTACTCCAAAAGAACAGCCAAGGGAACCTTGAGCCCTGTGCTTACACTTCCCGCAAATTCACCGACACAGAGAGATGCTGGGCAGCATGGGAAAAGGAAGCGTTTGCAGTGAGGTGGGTGCTGTTGACCTGGCGACATCTACTAGAAGGAAACCAGACACCGTTCGAGGTTTGGACTGACCATAAAAACCTGAAGGCCCTTAGGACCCCACGGAAATTATCACCCAGACAAGTCCGATGGGCCCAATACTTCAATCGGTTCAACTTCAAGCTGAAACACATCCCAGGGAGGAAGAATTTTCTGGCCGATGCCCTCTCCCGAATGCCCCAGTACAACAGTGAATGGGAGCAGGTGGTGAATGCCATCATCCCCTCGCCTCAAGGAGTGGGTCAAGTAACCACCAGATGGCAGCATTGCGACCAGCAGGGCCAATCAGCAGGTGACCTGACGACACAGCTCAAAACAGAGACATTGGTGGACCCTTGGTTCCGAGACAATCAGCATCTTTTGACAAGGAGGGATGATGTAGCATGGAAAGGGATGAAACTTTACATCCCAGAGACTCTACGCACCCTAGTCCTCAAAAGGAGCCATGACGTTAGACCAGCAGGCCATTTCGGCTTTCTAAAGACTCTGCACTTAGTACAAAGACAATTTTGGTGGCCTCACATGAGGAAAGACCTGGACAGCTATGTGAAGAGCTGCACCATCTGTGCCACGATGAAAAACCGACCAGGAAAACCTCCTGGGTTACTGCAGCCAGTAGCTGAACCGACAAGACCATGGGAGGAGATTGCAATGGACTTTATAGTAGAGCTGCCGAGGAGTGGCGGAAACACAGTGATCTGGATTGTAATAGACTTATTCTCCAAACAGGCACATTTCATACCCTGTAGTGGGCTACCCTCAGCCCGCCAATTGGCCAAGCTGTTTGTGAAACACATCTACCACTTGCATGGAGTACCCAGAAGAATCATCTCCGACCGAGGTGTCCAGTTCACAGTGAAATTTTGGAGGGAATTCCTACGATCCATAGGATCATCCCAAGGTCTCAGCTCAGCATTTCACCCGAGCACCAATGGCGGGGCGGAGAGACTGAATGCCATGACAGAGCAGTACTTGAGGTGCTACGTAGACTACCAACAGTTGAACTGGGCGGACCTCTTATCTTTTGCGGAGGTCGCGTACAACAATGCTGTCCACAGTAGTACAGGACTAACCCCATTCAAGATAGTGAGCGGTATGGATTTTGTCCCCATGCCAGAGTATCCCAGGGAACCCCCTTCTTCAGTCAGCTTGAATGATTGGATGGCGATGCTAAGAGAATCCTGGGAGAACGTCAAGAAGGCATTAGACAAGGTGGCACAGGCTTATAAGAAGCAAGCAGATAAGCACCGAGCCCCTCAAAGACCATTCCGAGTAGGAGAGAAGGTCTACCTCTCCACCAAGTACTTGAGACTCAAACTCCCGACTAGGAAATTGGGCCCGAAATTTATAGGACCATTTCCTATAGTAAAAATAATCAACCTGGTCACGGTACAATTGCAGTTACCCCAGTTACTAGGAAAGATACACCCCGTTTTTCACAGTAGTCTTCTAAAGCCTGTGGTGGGGTCAACTTTAAGGCCGGTGCCACGTGATTTCCCAGGGCCCTTGATCATTGGGGGCCAAACTCACTATGAAGTACAGCGAATTCTCGATTCGAGGTGGCACAGAGGCCGCCTCCAATACTTAATTAAATGGAAGGGTTACCCCTTGTCAGAAGCTTCATGGGTGAAGAGCACAAACATTCAAGCTGAACGCCTTGTAGCTAAATTCCATGCAGATCACCCAGACAGGCCGGGAGGGGGTGGGACACAGTCCCAGACGGGGTAATGGTATTAGACCTGTTGTTTTATCTTGTGCAAGTTTTGCTGAGAGAATGAAGGGAGAAGGGCCGGATGTCAGCCTCTCAAGTTGCATTTCATTCAGGGCTGACATAGTAAAGGGGGAGGTAAATTCCTGTGGGATTAGTAAGAGAAACTGCAGTAGAATGATTAGAGAATGACCAATAGAATAAGGGAGCAAGCCAGGAAAGGGAGGGAATTTGGAGCAGAGGTCATTTCCTGGCTACATATGAGTTTGTGAGGACGTTGTTCTAATAAATAAAAGTTTTTTTTCTTTATTATCAAAATGTGAGAGGCACTTTATTTATTTTTAGACAACTCCGCTCGGACAGCTGGCAGAGAATGGTGGGGGTGGTTCTTGCAGGGTGGGGGCCATCCCACAAGCCTGGCTTTCCTCCTCCCTCATCGGTGGGGCCAAGAGAAAGAAGGGTGCAGTGTGGGGAAGTGCTTCCCTCCCCCAGCCGAGCACCAAGCACAAAACCCAGGGGGGGTCAGCTGATCTGGCAGAAGCATCTCCATTGGTGAGTCAGACAGTGGAGAAGTCTGGTCAGGGTCTCTCAGCGGGACACTTTTCGGCACTTCCAGATGCAAGCTGCTGCCTTTAAAATGCACCGCGCCTTTGAGGAAGCCTGACAGCAATGGCTGGGGCCATGGGGTGGGGGAGCAGAGGCATCAGGGCTGCTCCCCCCTTCTCAGCAAGCTGGGCTTGGAGGAGTGCAGAGAGTTGCAGGCTGAGCACCAGAGGGTCAAAAGGTGTGCTGCCACATTGCCCCAACATGTATTTCCAGCCCACACTCCTCTGTCCTGAAATTGAATTGAGTGGGTGGGGGGTAGGAAGAAGGGAGAAGGGAGAAGGGGGAAGGGTAAGGGGCTTCTAGTAGGAGAAGCTCAGCTGGCTTTCCTTTTGGCCTGGGGTGGGGGGAAGATTCAATAAAAATCCAATTTCCTCCCAGTAAATGGGGAAAATAAAGGCCCGGTGGTCCGGAATCCAAAAAGAAGGGTGGGTTTGAAATCTGGGTGGGAGGCTATTCAGAGAGGGATCTGCCTGGGTCTCTTCTTCCTTTCCTCTTAGATTCATCCCTCCCAGCTTTCTTCCCTAGCCTCGTTTTAAGGGGAGGGAGAACCAAGGTGGGACAATAGTAGCTAAAAAGTTGCGAGAGGGATTAGGGTTTATTAAAGACAGGGATGGTGAAAAGATGGCATTCCTTTCCCAAGGACTCAGGGAAAGTGGAATAAAAATGTGTGTTTGTGTTTGTTTGTGTGTGTGTGTGTGTGTGTGTGTGTGTGTGTGTGTGTGTGTGTAAATAACAACCCAGGATAGCTTTAGTCACAAACAACAGCTCTTTATTTTTGCTGAGAGCTTCTAAGCTACACAGCATTCTTTAATAAATACTAACAATAATGAACCATAATATACAGGAAGGCAGGAAGGCAGGAAGGCAGGAAGGCAGGAAGGCAGGAAGGCAGGAAGGCAGGAAGGAAGGAAGGAAGGAAGGAAGGAAGGAAGGAAGGAAGGAAGGAAGCAAGGAAGGAAGGAAGGAAGGAAGCAAGGAGGATGTGATGGCCCTCCAGAGTCTACTGCACTAGAGTCCCATCATTCCTGAGTTGTGCTGTTAAAGAAATCCAGTGCCACCAGCGAGAAGTCAAGTTGTGAGTGATTGAAATTCCTCACGAAACCTCATTGTTCAGGTTAAATTGCAATGTTGTCACTTTGTGATAAATAAGTGTGTTTTGGGTTGCAGTTTGGGCACTTGGTCCCTAAAAGGTTCGCCATCATTGCACTAAAACATCTCTGATATCTTATTATCCAGGCTTCATTGGTGGACCTAGGGTGAAGGAGAATCTGTTAGATTGTGTAGACAGGAAGTTCCTCCTTATGTCCAACTTTAACTTTTTTTCTTGAAGGATTCTGTTGGATAGTGGGTGCAGATAGAGGATTCAGGACACATCCGGCAGTGCAACAGCTTTATTCGGCTCCAGTAACAGCAATGGCAATGCGAGCCGCGGCAGCCCTTTTTAAACTGGAGCTTCATCTTCATCTCTGTCCTTGGATTCAGTCTCCACATCTTCATAGTGGACTGAGAACTTTTCCTTTGCTTGCGGCCCCTTATTCATCTTTTCATCGCAGCTGCGGACTTTTGTGACACTTCAGTCGCAGTCGCTTCCTCCATGGCTTTTTGGAAGGTTATTCTTGGTTTTGCAAGCAATCAGCTTTGTAGGGTGAGGTCTCTCAATCGCAATACCAACTGGTCTCATTGCTTCATCCAGGTTGGAAATTCACAGCTGGTGGCTATCTCACACAGAGTCATTACAAACTCACTAATGGACTCTCCCTCCTTTTGGTCTCTCCTGTAGAATTTGTGTCGTTTCACGAGGGATGAGGCTTGGGGAGTGTAGTGTGCCTTCAGGATTCCTTGTAGCACCTGCCAGGTCATGGTTCTTAATTCTGCTGGAGATGCTAAGGCTTTCACCATTTTAAAAATGGCGGTTCCGCAGTGTGTGAGGAACAGCACTCTTTTCCTTTGTTCATAAAGGCTTAAAAGATCCTTAGATTCCAGGAACATATGGAAACATTCCATATAGGAATCTCACCTGTGTCATCAGTGGTAGATAGTGGGTGCGGACAGAGGACAGAGGACACGTCCAACAGTGCAACAGCTTTATTTGGCTCCAGTAACAGCACTGGCAATGTGAGCTATGGCAGCCCTTTTTAAACTGGAGCTGTCCGTGGCTTCAGCCACTGACATGCACTTGATTTTCCTGCTCTAGATACTGGCTCCTGATTGGTCCCTGTGCCCGTCTATTCAATACTTAACAGATTCATCGACTGTTCTGGTCTTCCTTTCTGGGATAGGTCCATCCCCTCTTTGGTGAGACAATCTTTCTGGCACTTCTGGAAAAAAAGAGGGAAGAATGGAGACCATACAGTGAAGAAGAAACTCAGAGGAGAGAAAAGGCAGTGAAAAGATCACAAAACTTCATTGGACCACACATTGGTTGAAGATTAGCTGTGCAGTGCACTCCAGCTTATGATGCCTAGAAAGTCTACTTTCAGGGATAAGGAAGGTAAGGAAAGGACAGAGGGGACATAATAGAGCATTTGTTATTGGGGGAAAAAATCTTGTCCAGTTCAAGTATGGTTGAAGAAATCATTCTCTTGTTCAGTGAGGCATCATCTGTGCTATTTTAGTTCTTTCTCCTAAATCTCTTTGAGTAACTTTATCTTGCAAAAGGAACAGAGTCTTTTATGCTTTTTTCTTAATAGTGAAGATTTAACATGCCCCATGGAAAGGGGGTGGGGTCCTCAAGTAAATTCCCACCCAGCAGGCCAAACAACCTCTTCCTCCTCTTCCTCGCTTACCTTCTGAAGAGCCCCAAGGCCTTCCATTGACCATTCAGCCACTATTTTGTCAACAGCCACACACACAAACACAGCCTGGGAATGAAAATGCTCCATTTTGCAGCCTGGACAAGCTCTGCCCAGTGCTGGGGAGGCTTTCAAGCAGGGTTGGGAAGCTTCTGAAGCAAAAGGAAGACTTTTTTTTTTGTGGCTCCAGTGATCTCCATTTGCACATCTGCATGGCATGATTCCAAAAGCAGGTCCTATCTACAAAATGTTGTCCCTATTTGCGCCAACCACCATTTAAATCACTTCTTTTTGCTGCCTTAAAAAACGCCACAGAGGCTTTTGACAGTGTTCAGAAACCTCATCAGCAGTATGTAGACTTCTTTATAAAGGCAGCAAAAGGAAGGAGCTTTTTTTGTGTGTGTGGGGGGGTGTCTGTTGGCACCCCCCCACACACACAATTTTGGCACACCCCCCCCCCCATTTTGTCCCACCCATGTCCCACATGATGATGGCCATGTTTGGATGGGGACAATTGGCCTGCCCTCCCTCCACAACCTGAAGCCCAAAGAGCTTCAAAAGATCAATGTGGGGCATGATGGACTTATGGGGAGGAGGCCCAAGCCCTGCAGGACTTTTGGGGGGGGAGGAGATGGTGGGGAGAGAGAACAGAGGGGCTCTGCAGCTACCCTTGTCGTAAGGTTAGGGTTAGGGTCTGTAACTTTGAAACAGGGTCATAAGTAGCTTTTTTGAGGGTCGGTCATAATTCCAAATATTCACTAAATGGTCTGTCATCCCTTGAGGATTACCTCTATCCTGATTGAAGGAAATGTCTTTGAGTAACATTGTTACAGTTGCAATATCTGTTTTTTTAGAAAATGAATTAGGGTTAGCGGTAGGGTTAGGGTTAGAGGCAAGGGTGATAGTAATCATCATTTTTCCAAAGCAAGATATTTGTCTTGAACCATAAAACGTACCCATTCAGAGGAGGGAGGCCAGCAGGGAAGGAATGGAATGGGTGAGTAAAGGAAGGAATTCAATTCAAGGATAAAATTCAGAATGAGGATTAAATAAACTGATAGGAGGAGCAGGGAGACATAAAAGCAGGGAACATTTCTGACTGACTGGCCCAAATTTTTTGGCAATGCTCCTGCTTAAGATTGCATGCAACGTTTAACTAAACAACTCTGGCCCGATTGCATGTTTAAGTGAAGAGAAGCTGTCAGAATTTCTGCACAATGCAAATCAAAAATGCACATTTGCATTTAATTTGCATCACGTAGCCCTTGCATTGCAATGAATTAGCAAAGTCCATTAAGGAGAGACTTGTGCACCATCTCAAACAAGAACAGCCCCTGAACAACCCTTCATCCATCCATCACTGTCTCCTACCTTTTATTTTATATTCTATTTATTCCTATGAAAAATAAGGGGGAAGGGAAATGAAAGAAAGGCAACCTGCCTTTATTTCATTGTGTGCTTATTGCTTTTTTCCCCCAGCCCCCTGTGAATTATTCACAGTCCTGTGTGAAGACCCAGTTTCTGACTATAACCTCTTTGAAGATGCTGCTTCTTCTTCTGCGAGAGAGCGAGGGAAACGCTTCCCATCAATCAGCACATTGCTTATGGTAATTGACCGGGGGGGGGGGGGGGAATAAAGATGTTGACACACCTCAGGTGCAGGCCATCCTTTCAGACATTGGCTATGCTTTCATGCAAAAGCTCATGACTTTCTCCACAGCCCAAGGGCATTCATTCCTTAATAGGAATGATATAATAATATTCAGCAATTCTTATAGTCATAATTACGTAAAGTGTGATCCTTTTAAACCCTAGATAGCGCAAACATAGATTCCAAGAGTTAAAATCATATCTCAGGCATGGTCTCAGCCCAATGGGACTAGCCCACCCCACTTGCTCCAACAGAAGGGGCTTGCTGCAGACCCCATCTATTAAGGAATTTTAGCTGGTGGAATCAAGAAAAAGAGAATAACAGAGCTGGAAGGGATCCTGGGGGTCTTCTAGTCCAACCCCTGCTCAAGCAGAAGAGTCTATACCATTTCAGACAAATAACTGTTCAATCTCTTTTTTAAAACCTCCAGTGATGGGTCACCCACAACTTCTGGAGGCAAGCCGTTCCACTGGCTGATTGTTCTCACTGTTAGGATTGATAGGTTAATTGTTCTCACCATGGAAAAGAGAAGTTGGGATTCTACCCTTGGAGTGATCCCAACTTCTGACCTCCTAGAAGGGCCCCAAAACTAGTTTGTCAGTTTTTCTTGGGGCTCTGAAGGGGGGGGGCTCCTTGCTGGAGATGGTTGATCGGATGAAGAAAATCCCACTTTTATGCCGTCCAACTCTTGGTCTTACTTCTTATGTAACTCTTTTTTAAATTGTTTATATATATATTAGGATTAGGTTGGTAATCATATTTCTTTGGAATCCATTGGATGTTAGTACGTTACCAACAGAAGAATAAGTGCACGCATTGAAGAACACAGGAACTCAGTCAGAAAAGAGGAACCAACTTCTTCCCTGGTCCAACACCTTAAAGCCACAGGACATGAAATTGACTTTAAAAAGACCAGAACTATCGTCAAAACTTAACACTTTAACAACAGAATAATCAGAGAAGCCATTGAGATAGAAAAACACCCACACAGCATGAACAAACGAGATGGTACCTCCCACCTACGAGCCATTTGGAAACCCACCCTTATTGACAAACAAGTCCCTAACACGAGGAATGACACCAGACCCACACTCACAAGGGCAACCCAGGATGTCACCACCACACATCCATGTGGAAAGCAGACACAAACCCACACCAATGATGAGGCACGACCACGGACCAGAAGCCAGACTGCAGCTGCATCACTTTAAACCCCTCCAATCCATACATGAAGCAGACTGACACCCACCATGAAGTTGTGGCACAACCACGAATGCAAAGCCAAACAACAGCAACACAGCTCACCAGCTCAAATCCCCCTGCAATTCCGACTAACCTGAGCACAATCAAGCCCCCACCCAAACAGACCACACCCCCATCCAATCAGAGCACAGCCAAGCCCCCAACCAATCAGAACACACCTCCACCCAATCAGAACACAGTCAAGCTCCCATCCAATCAGTTCACACCCCCACTAGCAGTTAAAAGGAAGAAACAGCTATGATCATACATTGCTCCTAGAAGCATGAAGCCGAAAACACCAGCCTGAAGATGATGAATGAGACTTCGTTGAAACGTTGCCAAGACAAAATCTCTGTAAATTGTCCGGAGGGAGCCTTATACATTTAATAAATAAATAATTTAGAGTTGGTGGCATTTAGATCTGATTTCAACCTTCTGCTGAGTGCAGGAACTAAGCATCTCAACAGATGGTTGTCCGAACCTATGCCTAAGCAGAAGTACACCATCTCTTTGGGTCTTGGACCCACTCTTAAGCTGCTTGAAACTTTAGAAAGTCGTCCTCTCCACTCCCAACTTTTAGGCATTTAATTTACTATAATTTATAAGGTACTATTCCATGTCCTTTCCTCTGGAATGATAGAGAGCACATTTTCAAATACTTCCCTCAAATTTCAGCAGTATTCATGAGCCCAATTTTTAAAGCTGCCATGCAATTAGTAAATTCCTTGGTAAAATCATAATTGTTAATATCTTTCTTCATAGGGTTATTACTAAACACTGAAATCGGAGACCTATAGTGTCCAGATAGCCTGCATAAATAACTCTACTAAATAACATGGTATGTTATGGTGGTACAACCTCTTCTTAAGAAGCCTAACCTGGATCTGAACTCACTTAACAACTATCATCCTGTCTCCAACCTTCGCTTCTTAGCGAAGTGTCACGCTAGAGTTGTCTGACGAAATAAGATGCCTCTCACATTTTGATAATAAAGAAAAAAATACTTTTATTTGTTAGAACAACGTCTTCACGGACTCATGTGCAGTCAGGAAATGACCTCTGCTCCATCATCCCTCCCTTTCCTGGCTTGCTTCCTTATCCTATTGGTCATTATCTAAATCAATCTACGGCACTCTCTCTTACTAATCTCACAGGAATTTAACCCCCTCTTTACTATGTCAGCACTGGAGGCTGACACGAAGGTTGTCGAGACCGTGGTGGCACAGCAATTCCCTCACTTCCTGAAAGAAACGGACTACCTGGATCCTTACCAATCTGGCTTCAGGCGCGACCACAGCACAGAAAGGGCATTGGTCGCCCTAGTGAATGATCTCTGGCGGGCCCATGATGGGGGGTGCTTCTCCATCCTGGTCCTTCTTGACCTCTCAGTGGCTTTCGATACCATCGACCATGGTATCCTACTGCGGTGACTCAGGGGGTTGGGGATAGGAGGCACTGTGTTGCAGTGGTTCTCCTCCTACCTCTCGGGCCGCTCGCAGTATGTATTGGCGGGGGGTCAGAGATCCTCCCAGAGGCCTCTCACTTGTGGGGTGCCTCAGGGATCGGTTCTATCCCCCCTGCTCTTTAACATCTATATGAAGCCGCTGGGTGAGATCATTTGTGGCTTCGGGGTGAGGTATCACCAATATGCGGATGATACCCAGATTTACATCTCCACCCCGGGCCACCCTGGGGATGCCCTTTCTGTGATGTCCCGCTGCCTTGAGGCGGGTGCGGGTTTGGATGGGTAAGAACAGCTCAGACTGAACCCCTCCAAGATTGAGTGGCTGTGGGTGCCGGCATCTCAGGATCCTGAGATACCATCTCTAGTGATCGGTGGGGAGATTCTTACCCCATCTGATAGGGTTCGTAATCTGGGTGTCTCGGCTATCTTTGAATGACCATCTGACGGCTGTAACCAGGGGGGCCTTCGCGCAAGTACATCTTGTATGCCAGTTGCACCCTTTTTTGGACTGAGATGCCCTCATCACAGTCACTCATGCCCTTGTTACTTCTCGGTTGGATTACTGTAACACCCTCTACATGGGGCTGCCCTTGGGACATGTCCGGAGACTCCAGTTAGTCCAGAACGCGGCTGCACGGGTAGTTATGGGGGCCCCTCGTTTCTCCCATGTTACACCTCTCCTGCGCGGGCTGCACTGGCTACCAGTTGCTCTCCGGATCTGTTTCAAGGTGCTGGTTCTTACCTATAAAGCCTGGGGTACTTACAGGATCACCTCTTGCCTTCCTCCCATCACTCGGTGCGCTCCCACAGAGTTGGCCTCCTCCGGGTGCTGTCAGCCAAACAATGTCGGCTGGCGGGCCCCAGGGGGAGGGCTTTCTCTGTCAGAGTTCCGACCCTCTGGAATAGTCTGCCCACCGAGCTCAGGACGGCCCCCGACCTCCTCTCCTTTCGCTGGAGATTAAAGACGTGGCTGTTCCAACAATACTTTGATCGTGGGGTTATATAGTGTCTTTTTAGCATGATTTTAATGGGGATTTTAATTCATTTTAATTTGTTTGTTGTGATTTGTATTTATGATAGTTTATGTAAGCCGCCATGAGTCCTCAGGGAGAATGGCGGCATATAAATCACATAAATAAATAAATAAATAAATAAATAAATAAATAAATAAACAAACAAACAAACAAATAAACAAACAAACAAACAAACAAACAAACAAACAAACAAACAAACAAACATGTCAGTGACCGTTCACCCAAAGTGCTTGCTGTGTGTTGCCATGGTCCATGTAATAGGGGAATAACCCAGGCACAGAACATATTGAGGGGTCCTTAGTGCTCTCTGAGCTAGGTGGCTTTCTTGAACATGTTTCATTACCCAAAGCAGGTAACATCATTGGTACTGGGGGAAGCATTGATGATGTTACTTAGCGTGGGAAATGAAATACCTGCAAGAAAACAACCAAGCTCAGAGAGCACCAAGGACCCCTCATGTCAACCCTCAGCTACAAATATTCTCCTCTATTGGTACACAATACAGTATGTTGCAATTAGGTTTATGTGTCAGCCCTGGATTGCCTTGAAATTATGGCACCATGCAGAACACTTGGTTACTTAAGCAAACACCGAGCAACATATAAAGGTAGAAAGATGGCGAAATTAAATGCATAAATAAATAATACATAAATAAATAAATAAGTCAATAAACAAGTAAATAATAGATTAAACAGATTAACAGAGTTGGAAGGGACCTTATAGGTCATCTAGTCCAACCCCCCGCTCAAGCAGCAGACCCTGCACCATTTCTGACAAATGGCAGTCCAATCTCTTCTTGCAAGCCTCCAATGATGAAACTCCCACAACTTCCATTGGTTGATTGTTCTCACTGTCAGAAAGTTCCTCCTCATTTCTAGGGTGAATCTCTCCTTGGTCAGTCTCCATCCATTATTCCTTATCTGGCCTGCTGCCAGATTTACTGCTGCTGCCATTGGACAGGACTCCATCTATTAATGCCAGTTGCCGTGAGAGGGCAACTAGGTATTATTTCCCTGCAGGCAGCGGCCTGAGACTCCTCTTCACTGCCGTGAGAGGACAGTGAAGCCCGATGGACTCACTCACACTGGAAATGGGCGGACTCTTTCTCTCGGACCTCTGTTTTTAAGATGCTTTGTGAATCCTTGGCCTTATTTATTCTCTCAGATGAATTGTGATCGTGATGTATCTATCAGCCGATCTCTTGGCACTGCGAGACTCCCCCCTCTCGCTGGCCTGGCCCTCTACGTTATCGAGGGCCTACCTTAATGACGGGCTTTGGGACCCCGAGAGGTGGCATGTGGCAAAGAGGAGGGTGAGGGTTTTTTTAAAAAGGGCTTTTAATGATTTTTTAGAGGGTTCCGGGGAGGGAGAGGGTGGGGGTAGAAATGGACCTGGGGGGGGGGTCCCTGGAATGTCAGAGTGGCAGAGTAGGTTTGAGGGGCATAACAGAGGGAGTTGGGGGGAGGGTTTAGGAAAGGTGCCGGGGGAGGAGAAGAAGGGCCATTCCATCTGTACAGTGGGTGGGAGAGGCAGATATGACGGGCGCAGGGGGCCATATCAGGTTCGGGGAGTACGCACCCGCTATTTGCAAGTGGTGGCATGCTCTGGCCCCCAGAGCACTTCCTGTAACCCTGGCTGTCCAGAGCCTCAGGGCCCAAACCTTCGGCTAATGCTATGCAATGTCAGGTCTGCGGTAACTAAAGCCCCCCTCATTAACGATCTAATCCAGGAGGGAGGTGCGGACCTGGCAGGAATTACGGAAACTTGGTTGGGCCAGGAGGAGGGGGTCCCTCTCGTCGAGATGTGCCCACCAGGTTTCCGCACATTTCATCAGCCGCAGGCTCAGGGGACGGGCGGAGGGGTAGCAGTGATTATTAAGGAAGATCTAGATCTGAGGGAGGCCACTGTTCCTCAGGTTGCTGGCTGTGAGTCCCTCCTTGTGAAGTGGGGTTGTGGGGTGCAGATGGGTTTGCTGATCATGTACCTGGCTCCCTGCCATGTGGCAGCAGCCCTGCCTGAGTTGCTTGATGTAATAGCTGGGGTGGCGGTTGGTACCCCCAGACTAATGGTTATGGGGGATTTCAACCTGCCATCTATCAGCGAAACGTTGGAGGTGGCTCAGGAGTTCATGGCTTCCATGACAGCCATGGACCTGACCCAGTTAGTTCATGGCCCCACCCACATCGGGGGACACACGCTAGACTTGGTTTTTACCTCTGGTCAGTGGCTGAATGATCTTGACTTAGGGGAATTAGTCATCAATCCCTTGTCATGGACAGATCATTCGCTCCTTTGGCTGGACTTCCGTACCGCTTCCCTTCATCGCAGGGAGACAGAACAGACCAGGTGGTTCCGTCCCAGGTGCCTGATGGACCCAGATAGGTTCCTGATGGAGCTTGGGCCTTTCCCAGAGGCTCTGGCTCACGATTCAACTGAAGAATTGGTAGCCGCCTGGGATAGGGTGGCTGCCAGGGCTTTGGACCGTGTTGTGCCTTTGCGGCCTCTGACCCGGTGTCAACCTTGATTAGCTCCTTGGTTTTCTGAGGAGCTGAGAGAGATGAAGCACCAGAAAAGATGCCTAGAGAGCGATTGGAGGGCCAGTCACACTGAATCTGACCGGACACTGGTAAGAGCTCATATTAAGACTTACCTAGTGGCAATAAAAGTGGAGAAACGTAATTATTTCTCCGCTCTTATTGCATCAGCAGATAACTGCCCAGCCGCCCTGTTTAGGGTGACCCGCTCCCTCCTACAGATGGGAGCACAGGAGGACCTCTTGCAGGGGGGAGCTGAGGAATTTGTGCAATATCTGCATGATAAAGTTGCTCAGATTCAGGACGGCTTGGACTCCAATTGGGTAGTCTCGGATGGGATGACAGGAGTGGATCTTGAGAATGTTATCTGGGATGAGTTTGATACTGTGACTCCCGAGGACGTGGACAGGACTCTGGGGAGGCTAAACGCTACCACATGTTTATTGGACCCGTGTCCCTCTTGGCTGGTACTGGCCTCCCGGGAGATTACACGAGGCTAGCTCCAGGATATTATAAATGCTTCTCTGAGTGAGGGCATCTTCCCGGCTGCCTTGAAAGAGGGGGTGGTGAGGCCCCTACTCAAGAAGCCTTCCCTGGACCCGGCAATATTAGGTAATTATCGTCCAGTCTCCCACCTTCGCCTCATGACAAAGGTTGTTGAGCGTGTGGTGGTGCGACAGCTCCCCTGTTACCTGGATGAAGCTGTCTATCTGGATCTGTGCCAGTCGGGTTTCAGGGTGAGTTACAGCACGGAAACGGCATTGATCGCATTGGTTGATGATCTCTGGAGGGCTCGGGATAAAGGATATTCCTCGATCCTGGTCCTCCTTGATCTCTCAGCGGCTTTTGATACCATCGATCATGGTATCATGCTGCATCGGTTGGGGGGTTTGGGAGTGGGAGGCACTGTTATGCGATGGTTCTCCTTTCTCACTGACTGTACGCAGTCTGTGTTGGCAGGGGGGCAGAGGTCAACCTCGAGACACCTCACTTGTGGGGTGCCACAGGAGTCTGTCCTCTCACCCCTCTTGTTCAACATTTATGTGAAGCTGCTGGGTGAGATCATCCATGGTTTCGGGGTGAAATGTCAACTGTATGCCGATGACATGCAGTTGTACATTTCTACCCCGGATCACCCCAACAATGCCCTTGCCGTGATGTCCCGCTGCCTGGAAGCCATATGGATCTGGATGGGGAGGAACAGGTTCAGACTCAACCCCCCCCCCCAAGACAGAATGGCTGTGGCTTCCGGCGCCCCGATATAGCCAGGTGGTGCCATCACTGGCTATTGGGGAAGAGATCTTGCCCCCCTCAGAGAGGGCTCGCAACTTGGGCATCCTCCTGGACACACGGCTGTCTTTAGATGATCATATGATGGCCGTGGCCAGGGGGGCTTTTTATCAGGTTGGCCTGATCGCTCAGTTGCATCCCTTTCTGGATCAGGACACCCTACGCACAGTCACTCATGCTCTCATCACTTCCCGTTTGGACTACTGTAATGCTCTCTACATGGGGCTCTCCTTGAGGAGCACCCGGAGGCTCCAGCTGGTCCAGAACGCGGCCGTGCGAGTGGTTAACTCCCCTCTTGTGTGAGCTGCACTGGCTCCCGGTGGTCTTCCAGGTGCATTTCAAGGTGTTAGTCACCATCTTCAAAGCGCTCCATGGCTTAGGACCGGGATATTTACAAGACCGTCTTCTGCCAATGAATATCTCCCACCGCCCGATACGCTCTCACAGAGAGGGCCTCCTCAGGGTGCCGTTGGCCAGACAATGCCGGCGGGCGACCCCCAAGGGGAGAGCATTCTCTGTGGGAGCTCCAGCCCTATGGAATGAACTACCCCCAGATATAAGAAAGATTCCTGACCTCCGTGCCTTCCGATGAGTCCTGAAGACTCTGTTGTTTCATCAAGCCGGTCTGACTTAAATCTGTGTTAAATTTTTAAAAGGGTTTTTAGCAGGGGTTTTAAATTTTATGGCCAAATAGTTTAATTATTTTATTAGTTTTAATTTTTATATGTGATATGTGATTGTTTTAATATGGCTGTAAACCTCCCTGAATCCCATTTGGGAGAAGGGCGGTATATAAATGCAATAAAACCTTAAACCTTAAACCTTAAACCTTCAGGTGCTTTGGAAAATAGCTTGACCCCTTCCTCTCTGTGGCAGCCCCTCAAATATTGGAAGACTGCTATCATGTCTCCCCTGGTCCTTCGCTTCCCTAGAATAGCCATGCCCAGTTCCTGTAACTGTTCTTCTCCAGTCCCCTAATTACCCTGGTTGCTTTTTTCTGCACTTATTCTAGAGTCTCAACATCCTTTTTTATAGTGCAGTGACCAAAACTGGATGCAGTACTCTAGGTGTGGTCTTACAAGGGCTTTATAAAGTGCTATTAGTACCTCAGTTGATCTTGATTGAATCCCTCTGTTAATGCAATTTAGGATTGAATTGGCTTTTTCGGCAGCCGCTGCACACTGCTGGCTCATATTTAGCTGATTATCCACTAAAACTCCAAGATCCCTCTCACAGTCACTGCTATTAAGCCTGGTTTCACCCAGTTTATATGTGTACTTTTGGCTTTTCTTACCTAAGTGTAGGACTACTTTTCTCTACATTGAAATTCATTTTGTTAGATAGGGCTCAGTGTTCAAGTCTGTCAAGATCCATTTAGAACTTGAGCCTATCTTCTAGGTGTTAACTATTCCTGCCAGCTTAGTATCATCTGCAAATTTGGCAAATTCCCCTTCTATTCCTTCATCTAAGTCATTTATGAAGATATTGAAGAGTACTGTGCCTAAGATGGTACCTTGTGGTACCCCACTGCTTACTTCTCTCCATGTAGATTTAGACCCATTAAGGACTACTCATTGAGTACGGTTTTTCAGCCAGTTGCAAATCCATCTGGTGGTTAAGCTATCTATCACACTTTTTTCTAGCTTACAAAGAAGTAGGTTGTGGTCTACTTGGTCGAATGCCTTGCTGAAGTCTAAGTATATTATGTCCACAGTATTTCACTGGTCTACTAATTTAGGCACAATGTTGAAGAATGAAATAAAATTGGTTTGGCATGATCTGTTTTTAACAAACCCATGCTGGCTGCTAGTTATTACTTTACTCGTTTCTAGGTGTTCTAGATCTGTTTTTTTATTCCCTTTTCCAGTATCTTCCCAGATATTGATATTAGGCTAATTGGTCTGTAGTTTCCTGAGTCTGTTTATTTTCCCTTTTTTGAAGATGGGAACCACATCAGTTCTTTTTCAGTCTTCTGGTAGTTCCCCGGTACTCCAGGATTTTTGAAAGATGTAGTGCAGTGATTCTGAGATGACATATGCCAGCTCCTTTAGAATTTTGGGATGTAATCCATCAGGTCCTGGTGATTTGTATTCATCAAGTTCAAGCAGGTGTTCTCTTACTACTACTACTACTACTACTATGCTTATTTTAACTTTTATTTCCAGTCTGTTTTTTTACAGTTATGTTTTTGGTAGGTTGGGCTATAGTTTCTTTTTGCATGAAGACCGATGCAAAGAATGAGTTAAGTAGCTCTGCTTTCTCTCTGTTTTCAATTACTTCCTTGCCGTCTTCTCTCTTAAGTGGACCAAATGTTTCTTTGATTTTTTCTTGTTATTTATGTGTTGGAAGAAACTTTTTTTTGTTATCTTTGACTTTTGTTCATTCTGCGCCTTGGCTTTCCTGACTTTGTCTTTGCAGATTCTGGCTATCTGTTGATATTCTGCCTTAGTTATGTGTCCCTCTTTCCATTTTTTGTACTTGTCCTTTTTGTCTTTCAATTTGTCAGAGAGATCTTTGTGCAGCCATGCTGGTTTCTTCTTGGATAAGTAAGTAAGTAAGTCTTTGATTGATTGATATCAGAAGATCAGAGGTCCACACGAATTCACTCCAATGAACAAGACAGCGGACAATCCCTTGCCTTTTAGCTACAATCCAAGTTTCCTTCCTATGAAAATCCCAAATTTTTTTTTTTAAAAAAACTGATTCACTTTTGTCTAAATTTGGCAACTCTCTCTTCCCATGGATAGTTGTTTGGTGATTTTATGAGAACTCCCTGTTTCCCATACACACTTTCTCCCTTCCAAAATGTGTTAATGACATCGGGTGGATTTATTGCACTGGTTTGCCATGGGAGATTTAGTCCAGGGAAGAGCAAATGGGCAATCCAGGACAATGACCTTTAAATATCATCTGGAGCACAGTTCATTCCAGCAATCTAATGAGTGAGCCAAGAATGTTTGCCGTGACATTAAGAGCAGGTTGCCAGATGTCTTGGACTGACCCAGAGAGAGAAGTATGGATAGGTTTGCCCTGATGTCCAGAGCAGCCATCCTCCTTAGACATATCATTCCAAAAGAGGAAAGAAATTAAAATTAAACAGCGGTCTAAAATGGTGATTTGCTAATGTTTCCTTTTAAGTGCTGTCATCCAATCTTTTCTTCCTGTCAAGGCTCACAATGCATCATTCTTCTCTAAAGGAAAAAAATTGCAGATTTTTCTGTTCTTTCCCCTCTTCACTGAATTCACTCTCCATATAACTTGAAAAGACACAGGGGGACTTTTGTCCAAGGGCTGCTTTGGCCATGGTATACATGTGGGAAGTGGAATATTGTTCTTCTAAGTGTACTTCGTGTTACCAGATACTGGACATAAAATGAAATAAAAGTGGAGACTTTCCTAAGAATCCCAGAGAGGTACAATGGAGAAAAGACAGATGAGGTTCATTTTGAGAACAGCTTCTTCCATTAAGAATGGACACATCTCTTTGGGTTTTTTCCCTCTTTTTGCTTTGTAGAGTCTCATTGCTGCATCCATCTAAATGTAAGAATCCTAAATGAATGGCATCCAACGTTTCCACATTTAATGATACTTTCACACATACACACACAAAGACATTCCATTTGAATGTTTAGGAAGGTCTGGGAGATAGAGGTTGAACAGTTCATATTGCATTTGCAAGATGACATTGATTTCCTTATTTTTGAAAGATAATCCATCTGTATGTTTAGAGATACCTTTTATTAAAAGGAAGGGTCTGTTTTGTTACCTTTCTTTGAATGCTCTAGAACATGGGTGTCAAACTTGCTGCATCACATTGCTGTCATGTGACATACTGTGATGTTTTTTCCCTTCACGGAGCTGGGATGGGCATGGCCTGTGCATGACGCATGAGACCCATGGGCTGCCAGTTTGACACCTCTGCTTTACATTGACCATTTGTGCTCTCATTATCAATGATACTGAATACATGGTTGTGGTAAAATCACATATTTTCTCCAAAAAGACTTGTATAACAAGTAAAATTGCTGAGTACACACTGTACAGAGCTTCATGTAGAAGGTTGAGGGGATTTTTGGAAGACAAATCTTATGAGATGTCCCTGGTTGTGGTTCTGTTTCAGCAGTTCAAAACTTCAAAATCAGTACAGAATTCCTTTATGCCTGACACTCAGACAAATCAGCCATCAATAAGCACATAAAGATAAATAACATTTACATATCATTCAAAAAACTACCAAAAGCATTCCAAACAATACTGACAAGGCAAGCCACTAGTATATAAATAGAGAGCAAACCACGTTCTTTTCTAGCACTGATGATCAGGGGTGGGTTCTAAAATTTTTTACTACTGGTTCTGTGGGCGTGGCTTATTTTGTGGGCGTGGCTTGGGGGTTAATGTGACTGGGTGGGCATGGCCAACTTTTTTTTTTACTTTTACTTTCAAAAACATTTTTTCTACACCCTTGAGAGGTTGCAGAAAACAATGCTTTTAGAAGCTTCTGCTGATCAGGCAAATCGCCAGAAGCTTTTAAAGGGTTTTTTTTTTTCCTACAACCTCCTTGGCTGAGGAGGTTGCAGGAAAACATACTTTTAGAAGCTTCTGACAATCAGGCAAATCTGCTGGGATCGCCCAGCCAGGAAATAGACTGGATTTCGGAGGAAACGCAGCTCAGTTTAAGGTTAAGGCAGGGCAGAGGGGCTGAGTTGGCGATGGGATGGGGGGCAACCTTTCCAACAAGCAAAGTCAATGGGGGGGGGGGGAGGAAAGCTGGATTCACTTAAGTTAACAACCATGTGAATCACACCTCCCTGCCTAGCCTAACACAACACACACATACATATCCAAGACACCCTCTCCCCAGGCGAGAGAAACCCAACCCTGACAGAGCCAAGACAGGCAGGGAAGCTAGCAGCACAAATGTTTGGGCGATCCGTCCTATTTGGGGGGGGGGCGGGGATCTTTGCAAAGAAAAGGAACACAGATAAGGTAGGTTTAAAGACCCCTCCGTTGCAAAGCCTCGGGAAGTCCCAATCATTGGAGATCCTGCCCCCACACCTCAAACAAGCCAATCCACAGGCTCGGATTCCTGCCCACCCCCTCTCCCTGTGAGCCACACAAAACGCGTGTGGAGTGTTGGAATCCCCAACTCGCGCCTGGTTTTGCAAAAGCCCAGTTGGATAGGACCCCCCCCCCATGTGCGCCCACCTTCCCCACTCCCTCTGCTGGTTCCCTGGTGGTGTAGGTGCAGCAGCCCTGGCTGGGGAAAGGAGGCACCAGCCATGAGGCCATTTTGCAAAGGAGCACCTGTGCTACACGGTGCCTCCTGTGCTCTCACCTGTTGGATCTGCCTGGACACCATCGCCGCTGTCACTGATGCAGCCACCGGAGCCCGTCCAGTGCCAGCGGGGAACTTTTTCAAACTTGGTCCAGCCCCACGGAGGAAATGTGGTGCACATCTCATGCCCTTTGCTGGCTCTCCGATCTGGCCTGAGCCCGGGAAGCCCCTGTGGAAAACACGCTTTCTTTGCCCCGCGGATTCCACACAATGGCCCTCACAGGTAGACCCATGGCCGTAGGAAGGTCGTGGGGATGCTGGGCCCCATGCGCCCAGGCGAGTCGTGTTTGGCACCGTGGGCACTTCGTGGGGATGGTGGCTTCGGGCAAGTTTCGCCTTCTGTTCTGCTCCCATGTGTCTGGGGCGGATGGCTTATCCCTCGGTCGAGCCTGCTAAGAGGCAACATTCCTCCTCCTGCATCTTCGAGCTCAGCTCCAGGCAGCATCCAGCCAGACATACCTGGCTTCTCCCTGAGGCAGCCCACATCGATCCCAGGCAATGGAACTTTAGGGCCTTTCCTCATGGTGGTGGTAATGAGGCAGGCAGGCAGCCGGGTGCACGGGAGCGACTGGTGGCAGCGCTCCTGGCTGACAAAGGGTGGAGTGAGTCCTGGGGCTGCATGCGGGCAATGAAGGTAGGCAGGGTAAGCAACCAGCAACCGGACCAGGAACTGATTTGGGGGCATGGCCAACCAATCTTATTACCGGTTCTCTGAACGATTAAAATTTTTTACTACCGGTTCTTGCAAACTGGTGCAAACCCGGAGCAACCCACTACTGCTGATGATATTACATAGTTGGATAATGAAATGTCTGCAAAAAGATAAATTCAGAGAGCACCAAGGAACCAACAGTTGCCCTCCTCCTCCTCCTCCTCCTCCTCTCCATAAACTCTACTCTCTTCTAGCATTGATAATGTTACCAGTTTGATAATGAAACATCTACAAGAAAACAGCTAAGCTCAGGGAGCACCAAGTTCCCCACGGACTTGTATAAGAAGTCTCACCACTAAGAACATACAATGCTATGAGGAGAAGGTTGAGAGGATCCTTGGGAGATGCAGCTTATAAAATACAGGCCAGGATAAGTATAATTTGTTTTTATCTGGGTATTTTTGGGATATATTTATAATCTAGCAAATGTTTGCACCATGTTTTATTAGAGATCCATTTTAAAAGGGGGCAGAGAAATACAGAAACTCAGAAAATAGAATGGAACACTATCAGATTGATCAATACAAGTAACTATATGACTTTAAAGTGAGTTGAAACACCACAAGGCCAGGCAATCTACCATATAATTTCCACATTGCTTAAACCACTCTCCATTAAGTTTATAACAATAGTTTTATTGTATATCCCAACCATGTTGTCAGCAACTGCAAACTAAAACATCTGATGGATAATATCAATATTATTATCCGATAGCAAGCCACAGATTATCTCAGTGGGTGTTTTAGCAGCCATTTTCCTAATCAATGGAGGGAGAAATCTCTCTCTAGGAGTAGATTTATAAAATCAAACATAATGAGCAATATTCTCCATGTATGTAGTATCAGAAATGCAATCTCTTTTGTCAGACTGGAACCACTGCATATGTGCTGTCAGACAAGCTGAAAATATAACTTGGTAAAAATTTGTCTCGAAGCTGGGTTATAATGAAAAGCTTTCTAAAGAAAAGCTACAACCACATTTCAATGATCAATATCTCCTAGAAAATTTACTCAGCTGTATAATTCTCTTACCACCTCCATTTTTGAGCAGGTATACCCGGTCTTCAATATTAAATTCATTGTTGTTATTTCTATTCAGGATGGGA
Source organism: Masticophis lateralis (assembly GCA_030761175.1). NCBI lineage: Eukaryota > Metazoa > Chordata > Lepidosauria > Squamata > Colubridae > Masticophis > Masticophis lateralis. Next base: position 104,666,912 of record JAUDYJ010000005.1, read on the forward strand.
GGGAATGTAATAAGGAGGTGGATCCCCAGTAGGGTCATGTCTAGAACAACTTGTCATGGCCAACTTCCCATGGCCAACTCACCACTGGACAACACATCAGAGCCAACTCACGATGGGGCAAATTGCCACGTAACAAGAGTTACACTAATACTGAAGTGATGGTGGAATAGAATTATTAAAGAAAGGATGCAAAAGAAGGGACAAAATGAAATGTGAATGACAAAAAATCAAACAATCTTTTAATTATTTTAAATAATTACATTGAATTGTTGAATTATCCCTCAGTGAGTTGTCCCAGGGAGAGTTGGCTGTGGGGAGTGGGCTGTGACGAGTTGGCCATGGGGAGTTGTACCATTCTGAGGAGGAATGGAGTTCATTCTAGAGGAATAAGAGGCAACTCAACTCAGATATCATGTGTGAGAAAAAGAGGGTGAAGACAATCTCTCCCAATAGAGTATATTGTAGATGCAGATAATAGAATGTTCTGTCTTGCAAGATTTTGTTTATAAGTATGAAACAATAATGAACTCGGCTTGGAAGAATCACCACATGTTATTCTTGCATTTGGGCATGACGTATAGTGACAGTACATAGTAAACATGATTTTCTAAATACAGGAAGACCAAAGATCTCAAAGGAAGACAATTCTCTGCATTAATCATACCATTAATGGTTAATTAAGAAGCAGGAGCTACCAGGAAACAGAATGGAAGCGTTATGCTAACCGCCCAATCCAAATTAGCTAGATAAAGACATAATGGATGGAAATGAAATAGAGAGTGCCATGTTTAAAAGAGAAGATGAGATTGCTAAATACATCTCAACTCCTCTTAACTGGCAATAAATCTCAGTTTTCTTACATTCCTTCACATGGATATGATCCTTCCCTGGCAGCCTTGCTTCCTTTGTCCTTTTGGTGGCATTAACCGTGATGTCCAGCATCTGTATTTTCCATTGCCACCTCTCTATGAGGAAACCGTTGAAACCTCTAAGGTTTCATTTGGTCAATAATCCATTTAAAAAATCAAACTACCTTCATTGCTTCTTATACACATTCTTTGAGAACTATCCAAGCTATCATACAAATAAAATCCACACACCTAAACATGTGCTTAATTGAGTATGCTTTAAAACCCCTAACTAGCCTTTTCATTTGACTGGACTGGACTCTGGGTTTATAGAAGATTTAAATACAGTACATTTACTTCAGTGACAAGCAGGCTCTTTTTCAATAGCAGCATAAAGAGACCTCATAGTAAAATAAAGGAATGTGGTAATCTAAAACAAAAGGTAATGGGGCCTTTGAGTTGCTTCCATTCTGCAAATCTCATGGTCTGCAGAGGAAGAGAAATGTAAAATGCTGCCTTGGCATTTTTGGAAGAAACCTCAGTATGAGCAGCATTTAATTTGTGATTGCATGTTGCTATTATACAGGAGAAAGCTCTTTATTAGAAAATTTCCTCTAGTTCACAGGTCACTTTGCAAAGCAATAAATGTTTAATTATATTGACCAATTTGGTTTTTTAACAGCTCTTTGCACAGCAAAATGAGGGTAGGGGGAAGAGGAAGAAGAGAAAATTCTGAATATATGGTGCAGAATAATGCTGATATAATAGTATTCAGCCAAGGTATCTAATCAGCAGAATTGTCTGAGTATATATACATGCTGTTGGCTGTATGCAACTGTTGAACTGTTGGAGTCACAGCTTTCTAGCAATTTATGGGAGATAAAAAATTGAATGAACAAATTAGGAAATCTTATGCAGGATGGATTGTCCCACCATATAAAAATAAGTATTTCAATACAAAGGCAAAGTACCTTCCAAATGAAAAAGATGCTTTTTCAAAAGACAACTGCACTTTGTTTTTTTTCCTTGAAGATGTTTCGCTTCTTATCCAGAACTGAAGAAGTTTCTCGGATGAGAAGTGAAACGTCTTCAAGGGGGAAAAAAACAAACAAAGTAAGTCCAGTTGTCTTTTGAAAAAGCACCTTTGGGACAACCGTGACCTGGATGGCTGAGAATCTCCATAGACATCTACCATTTGCTTCCAGTTTCTATGGAAAGGATGGTGGATCATGGCCAGTTTGGTCCATGACATCATTTTGATTCCATTGAAGTCTGATTTCTTTGACTGTTCTGTGCTGTGTTACGATTTTAGGGATCTGGACTTGGCGCAGTTAGCATGGTTATTCCCAATCTGTGAGAGTGGAGCCAACATGCAGCAGCTGAAGCAATATCTAAGAAATCTTTAGACAAGCTTGGTATGTGAAGAATTCAGGAAACCAAGAACCGATGAATTGATTCCATTTTCTGAAGGTAAGCATCATGGAATCAATGACTCCACAGATCTAATTTTGAAAGTAAGAAACCCATTTCCAAGAAGCTAAACCTGGCATTTCATCTCTCCAGATGGAAATTCTCCAGCAGCCTATATTCATTTTCATTCCTACAATTTAGATGAGTCCTCAAAATATTTTCTCTTGTTTGTGCTTAAATTATGGTCCAGTTGTGAACTAATTGCATTTAAATGACTTATAAATATTGCTCAGCTACTCAACTCATTTTCTTTTTTATTTTTCAAATAAACTTTATTGAATTTATACAAAGTATATAAAATATCATTACTATTTACATCGAAGGTGCAGTGTTTTTATCTATATACAATTATCAAGTTGGTGTCTCTTTGGTTACTAAGTTCTTATAGTACAACCACCTTTAAACTCCTTTTTTCATTTTTCATTCATCCATTTATACCATCTTTCCCAGATAGAATAATAAGCTGAGTTTTCATCCTCATTAATTTCGTGTGTTAGTTTGCTCATTTCTGCGCAATCCAATATTCTCGTAATTATATGTTCTTCTGGAGGCAGGGCTTTCTCTTTCCAATATTGTGCAAATGCCAACCTAGCAGCTGTTGTAATGTGTGTTAGTAAATAGCTCTTTTTCTTTCCAAGCGCCCTCTTTCCCATTCCCAGGAGAAATATTTCTGCTATCAATTCTATGTCTTCTATTATTTCCTGTAGCCAATTCCGAATTTTGTTCCAGTATTTTTTCGCTTCGGGGCATGTCCACCACATATGAAAGAAGGTGCCTTGGCAGTGACCACATTTCCAACAATTAGGGTATATATTGGGGTATATCTTCGCTAATCTAGCAGGGGCTAAATGCCACCTGTGTAACATTTTATACTGGTTTTCTTTATAGGTCACTGCTCTTGTCAATTTGTAATTCTTATTCTATGCCTTTTCCCATTCATTTAAATTTATATTGTGTTCAAAGTTCTTTTCCCAAGCACTCATTTGTTTTTTAATTGTCCTTTCTGCTCTATCCTCCTCCAATAAGTAATTATATAGTTTGGCCAGAGTCTTCTTTCCCATTCCCATCAAAACCTTATCAAAACCATTTAATCCTAAATCTATGCCATGTTTTTCCTTGTCTTTCTGATATCTAGATTTTATTTGTACATAGGTCCACCAATCTATATTTATTCCTACGTCTTTCAGAGCATCATTTGATTTAAGTTTTCCTTCTCCATCTAGAACAACTTTGTATCTACATATCTTCTCCAATCCCCGCCTGTTGGGGTGGATCAGGGCCTCCATCGTTGACAGCCAATTTGGGACTTTGGAATAGTACTTCTGTCTAATTCGACACCATGTTTGTATCAGGGAGTCTCTAATTTTAGGTCTGTGAAAATATGTCCTTTTATTCTTCTCTATATCCCATAGGTATGAGTGCCACCCTCTCTGCAGATCATGTCCCTCCAAAGTTAAGATCCTTTTATTTTCAAGAGTGGCCCACTCCCTTATCCATACCAGCTTTGCTGCCCTATAATATATTTCCCAATCTGGGAAGCCGAATCCTCCTACATTCCTTTTCCCCTGTAAGATTTTTAGGGAGATCCTTGGCTTTTTTCCCCCTCCACACATACTTCCTGATACTTTTGTTTAATTCTAAGAAAAAATTTTATCCAAATTTATAGGTATGGTCTGAAACAGGTATAATAATTTAGGAAGAATACTCATCTTAATTGAGGCAATCTTACCTAGCAGGGATAGTTGTATTTTCTCCCATCTGTCTAAGTCTTGTTTTATTTTATTAAGTAAGGGTATATAGTTGTCTTCCTTTAAAGATGGGCATCTTGAAGTTATCCAAATTCCAAGGTATTTTACTTTTTTGACAACCTGTAGGCCCAATGTTTCCTCTATCTCTCTCTTCTGTGCTTCAGTTATATTTTTAGTTAATATTTTGGTTTTTGTCTTGTTCAGTTTAAAGCCTGCTACCTCTCCATACTTGCCCAATTCCTCTAACATTTTTGGTCCAGATTCCAGTGGGTCCTCTAAGATCAAGGCCACATCATCCGCAAAAGCTTGTGTTTTATATATTTCTTTCCTGATCTTTAACCCTTTAATTTCTTCATTGTTTCTAATTTTCCGTAGCAGGACTTCTAAAGCCAAAATTAATAATAATGGTGATATGAGGTATCCTTGGTGCACCCCCTTCCTAATCTGAAATGTTTTAGTCCTATCTCCATTTAACAGAATGCTTGCTCTTTGGTTGTCATAAATAGTTTCAATCATTTTTTCAAAATTTAATCCGAATCCCATTGTCTTAATTTGTATAAACATAAACTTCCAATTTAAATTATCGAATGCCTTTTGGGCATCCAAAAATACTAAGGCCATCTGCTTGCAGGGGTGCTCTTCATAATATTCTAAGGTATCTAGCACAATTCTCAAGTTATCCCTAATTTGTCTCCCCGGGAGAAATCCATTCTGATCCTTATGTATCCAAGAATTTAATATTTTTTTAGTTCTTTCCGCTATTACACTCATAAACAGTTTATAATCAGTATTTATTTATTTACTTATTTATTTATTTATTTAGATTTATATACCGCCCTTCTCCTTGCGGACTTAGGGCGGTGAACAGCCAGAAATAAAAAACAAATTTTACAAAATTTAAAAGAATTTTAAAAACAACTAATATAAATTTGGCCCATAATTTAAAACAATTCAATTAATAATTAATATCAAACTCTAAAAATTTACCATGGGATCAGGCCAGTCCGGCTAACTGGAAAAAGTACGTTTTTAAGGCCCAATGAAAAGTCTGGAGGTCGGAGATCATTCGCAACTCTGGAGGAAGGTCATTCCAGGGGGTAGGAGCTACCACAGAGAAGGCTCTCTCCCTGGGGGTCGCCAGCCAGCATTGTCTGGCTGACAGCACCCTAAGGAGGCCCTCTCTGTGGGAGCGAACCGGCCCCGTGGGAGGCAATTGGTGGCAGAAGGCGGTCCTGTAAGTACCCTGGTCCTAAGCCATGGAGTGCTTTAAAGGTGATCACCAACACCTTCAAGCGCACCTGGAAGTCCACCGGCAACCAATGCAGCTCACACAGGAGAGGTGTCACATGGGAGCACCCTGTCGCTCCCATAATCCCTCACGTGGCCTCATTCTGCACCAGTTGGAGCCTCTGGGTGCACCCCAAGGGGAGCCCCATGTAGAGAACATTACAATAGTCCAGGCGAGAAGTGGCAAATGCTTGAGTGACTGTGCGTAAGGAGTCCCGATCTAGAAAGGGTCGCAACTGGTGTATCAGGTGAACCTGATAAAAAGCCCCCCTGGCCACGGCCGTTGTATGCTCCTCTAAAAACAGCTGTGGGTCCAGGAGGACGCCCAAGTTGCGTATCCTTTCCATGGGGGCTAATGATTCGCCCTCAATAACCAGCGATGGTGTCAGCTGGCTATATCGGGACGCCGGCAGCCACAGCCACAGCCACTAGAAGGGAAATTGGTTTATAATTTTGAATTTGTTTTCAATCGGCACCTTCTTTCAGAAGTAGTGTGACATAAGCCTCCCTCCACGAATCTGGAATTTTAGACCCCCCCCCAGTGCCTCATTATAAATTTCCACCAACTTTGGTAATAACATTTCTTCTAGGTTTTGTATATTTCCCCTGGGAATCCATCTGGGCCTGGCGATTCGTTATTTTTAAGCTTAGAGAGAGCCGCTTTTAATTCTTCCATCGTTATCTTTCTATTGAGCATCTCCCTTTCTTCTTCTGTTATCTACGGAAGGCCTTCGCTTACTAAATACTGCTCTATTTTATCTTCTGGGATAATCTCATATATATATATATATATATATATATATATATATATATATATATATATATATATATATATATATATATATATATGGCTTAAGACCTGAATACTTACGAGACCACCTGCTGCAACCGATAACCTCCCACCAACCAATACGCTCTCACAGAGTAGGCCTACTCATGGTACCATCATTAAAACAATGTCGTCTGGTGGTTCCAAGGGAGAGGGCCTTCTCTGTGGGGGTACCTACGCTTTGGAACAAAATACCACCTGGAATACGAATAATCCCAGATCTTTGCACTTTCCGACGTGCCCTGAAGACCTTTCTATTTCAACAAGCAGGGCTAGCATAAACATCAAAATTCTATGCCAAGGTCTTAGTAGATATACCAAGTTGACTCAATTTATTATTTACTGTTTATAAAATATATTTATATGTATATGAAATCTTAATCTGTTCACCGCCCTGAGTCCTTTGGGAGAAGGGCGGTATAGAAATTCAATAAATAAATAAAAAAATAAAAAAATAATAAAATAAATAAATAAATAAATAAATAAATAAATAAATAAATAAATAAATAAATAAATATAGTGTTTCATAGTATTTTCTAGCTATTTCTAATTTATCTTCTTCTTTATTTACCAGATTCCCATTGGAATCTTCTAATAATTGGATTGTCCCTTTTTCATTTTCCTTTTTTAATTTATAAGATAGCCATCTACCTGGCTTATTGGCATTCTCAAAATAGTATTGTTTTGTTCTTTTTACTTTATATGCCAAATTTTCTTGATCAATAATATTCAATTTATGCCTCCACATTTGCCAATTTTCTTTTGCTACTTTATTCCCTGGATTTTCTTGGAGTTTCCTTTCAGCTTCTCCTAACTGTTTTCGGTGCTCTTCCAAAGTCTTTTTTCTTTCTTTATTTTTATGAGCGCTGTATGGTATCACTACCCCTCTTAGGTAGGCCTTCATTGCATCTCAGATTACTACTCGAAGGGTTTCTTGATTTTCATTTTCTCTGAATAAGAACTTTAGTTCTTTTTTAAGTTTTTCCACACATTTTGTATCCCTCAGTAATTTCGTATTAAGCCTCCATCTTTGATGTTTCTTTCTCTGTACACCCTTCCACTTCACTTCTAGAGGGTTATGGTCTGCCCAGATATTCGGGCTAATGTCTACTGTTTCAATTTCTAGCCCAAGATTTCTACAAGCCCATGCCATGTCAATTCTTGACCATGACATCTGCGAAATGTATACTGTATACATTTACAGTATACAGTAAAATGTATACTGTCTGTCATTTGGGTGTAAAGCCTGCCATACATCAATTAAATTTAATTCCTCACTAAATCAAAAAACGTTCTCGGTAATTTTGCCCCCCCCCTTTTTTTAACATTGTTACTTTTGTAATCTTTGTCTGCATCTATTATTCCATTGAAATCCCCTATTATGCAAATTTCATCATACTCCATTTTTCCTAATTGCTCCTGGAGTTTTTTAAAGAATTCCCCTTGTTTTTTATTTGGAGCATATAAACTTACCAATAGAACATTTGAATTCCCTCTCTTAATCTCAATCATTAAGATTCTGCCCTTTGTATCATTATATTTTAACTCAGCTTTGATTCCTTTTTTCACATACATTACCACCCCCCTCTTTTTCTTTTCTGCTAAGGCGCTAAAGGTTTTTCCAAACTTTTTGTATTCTAATCATTGGGCCTCTTCCTTTTTTATGTGCACCTCTTGGAGACAAATTATGTCTACATTTTGTTTTGCCAGTTTCGTAAGTGTTAATTTCCTCTTTTTATTATCATTTAATCTGTTAACGTTTAAAGATATTAACTTCCAATCATACATTTCTAAATCCCTTATTGGGTTTTAGTTTCTGTTTGTTCAGACGGCTCTTTGTGGTCTTGTTTTCTTCCCTTTGGTTTCTTTGTCTTCCCTTTCTTCTGTCTTCATCTTCTCCGAGGTTCCTTCCTTGATATCCTGTTGGAGTGGGGTTTTCTCTTCCAGCACTGTAGCTTCTATTTCTTCTTTGCTACTTTGTTCTTCCTCTGTCCCTCTTAGCTGGTCGAGGATGTTTTGTGCCATACTCAAACTGTCAATTTTTATTTTCCTCCCCTGCCAGGTGATGAGCATACCTTCTGGCAGAAGCCATCTGAATAATATGTTCCTTTTATTTAGCTGTACAGCTAAAAATCTATAATCCTTCCTCATCTCCTTCACTCTTCTTGGAACTTGTTTTAAGATTATTACTTCTCTTCCTCTATGTATTATCGGTTCATCTCTTGCTAAATTGTACAGAATATTTTTAACTTTCTTTCTCGCAAATCTTACAAGCCCTGGGAAGCTTGTTCCTCCTTGCATAATTTTTCTGTACTCTGTAGACGTTATCCAGTTCCTTAATTATTTCTTGCTTATCTTGTTGTAATGCATCTGCAATTAGCTCAGCCATTGTCTGTCCTAGATCCTCCTCGTTGTCTTCTACAACATTATGAAAGCACAAAAAGAAGGACACTGTATCCATCTCCATTTGAACTATTGAGTCCTCTAGTTCCTTTGTTTGCATCATCAATTTCTTGTCTACCGCTTCTAGTTTTTTCTCATTATGGTCTATTCTAGTTTCTGCCTGCTGTATTCTTTGCTCATTGTTATATATTGAGACTTGGATCTCATTCATCTTCTGGTCGAGCACTTGAATATCTGTTTTCAATTCAGTATGGTTATTAGACATTTTTTCTTGCATGAACATCATAGTCTCCTGAATCAGGGTCAAGGTTGATTGCATAGATTGCCTGAATGGTGGTGTTGCGGATTTTTCCATTTTGGCCAACTCTTCGGTAGATTTCTGGATTGTTGGAGAGGCCATAGTTATTGTAGGGTTGGAGGGGGTCTTTTTTCCAGTTTTCAGAATCGTTGATGACAAGCTTGTCATTTCTTTCAAGACTAGTTTTTGTTCGTTGATTATTTTTTCAATATTCCTCCAAATTATCTTTCACTATTAGTCACCTCTTCTTATTTCCACTATCCAAATTTTGGTGAGCTCTATTTCCAAATCGTTATCAACCTGATGTTCTATATCCCTTGCGCTCAATAATTAAAATCGATGGTGCTTATTTTTCTTTTAGTTTATACTAGTGAAGATCAAAATAGATTTATGTTTGGATTTAATTTATAATTAATTAGGAATTAATTGATTTAATAAAGCCTAATTAATTGTTAGTTAAAATTTAATTTATAATTAATTTGTAATTAATTGATTTGATAAATCCTAGTTAATTAATAATTAAAAAGTTTGGTTGATAGTGTTCACCAATATTTGCTATACAGTCTCCTCAATCACCTAAAAGTAGTAATTTATCAGAGTTCTCTTTCTGACTTAATGTACTATAATAAACCTGAAGTATATCTCAATTATTATCTATGACTTATTTCTATATCCAAGTTATTTCTTAAAACTAATTTCAAACTATAGCATTATACAAATAGATATATACAAATAGATAGATATGAATAAGTACTATGCTATCTGATAAACACTATAAACATGGATAAATGTACAATTAAATTATAGGTACAGTAAAAGAGTAAATTCTATATATACCAATTTATAAATAAAGCGATCTTAAGAATTAATTTGTTGATTTACCAATTAATAGAATGTATCTAAATATTATTCAAGAAGGTTTTCAACAAGAATCAATAGAATCAATATATATATATTATATATATATATATATATATATATATATATGTGTGTGTGTGTGTATGTGTATGTGTATGTGTATGTGTATGTGTATGTGTATGTGTATGTGTATGTGTATGTGTATGTGTATGTGTATGTATGTATGTATGTATGGTTTTTTTTTTTTTGTATTAAGTCATCCTGGATTACCATGAATGGAGGAGATATCACAAATCTCCAATTTTTGCCTTTCAGCCCAATCTCATGGGCCATCCAGACAGTATCATATAGCCGACAAGCTATTTTTCTATGTTTTTAATATTTTTGCTGATAATACTATAAATAAAGGGAGGCTGTTATAGATCTATTTCGAGCTTATTTGCTCTCATCAGACAGTCATACCCTTGCTGGGATTTGAACCTGGGCCGTCTGCCTACAAGGCAGTTGATTTAACCCCCAAGCCACAGGTTCTTACCCGATTACCAGCTCATTTCCAGGTAGGTTATTTGTATGTTTTTTTTTTTTTTTTTTTTTGTATTAAGTCATCCTGGATTACCACAAATGGAGGAGATATCACAAATCTCCAATTTTTGCCTTTCAGCCCAATCTCATGGGCCATCCAGACAGTATCATATAGCCGATAAGCTATTTTTCTATGTTTTTAATATTTTTGCTGATAATACTATAAATAAAGGGAGGCTGTTATAGATCTATTTCGAGCTTATTTGCTCTCATCAGACAGTCATACCCTTACTGGGATTTGAACCTGGGCCGTCTGCCTACAAGGCAGTTGATTTAACCTCCAAGCCAAATTTGACATGGGTTATGAATATATATATTCATAACCCATGTCAAATTTATTGTATAAGATGGGGCTCTTCTCCTCCCCCCCCCTTTTTCAGATATTAAATATATTAAGTTCTTTCAAGTTCTTTAATACTCAGCCTCCAAAATCTTCCAGATCTTCCAAATCGGTTATTCTGACACTGTTCTCTATGATTTTCTACTGCTAGATTGTCCAAAATCAGCCTCTCCCATTTTCTCCTGTCCAATCCTTATAATGGCTGCACTTCCTGTTCTTCTAGGATGCTCAGATTTCTCTCCAACTTACACACTCTCCAATCAGTCTGTGGCAAAAGGCAGCAAAATAAAAGTTCTTCTAAACTCTATTCTCTTACTCTGCTCTGTCCACCAAACCTCTTCTTATGCCAATTATCCCAGTGATCACTTTCTCCACTCTGCTGGCTTGTCGGGCTCTCTTGTTTTCAATCTGCTCTTTTAGATCCAGTCGCTGCTCGCTCCCTTCTGAGTCCTTCATACCCGACTCCACCAGCTCCTTCCTCTGATGTCTCTCTCACCAACTGGGAAAGATGTAATAGTCCAAATTCAACACTGCAACCTCTGATTGCCTATCTCCAATCTCCCATCTTGTTGCTGGTTATCGCCACTTCAGGTCCGCCATTAAACGGCAGACTCATGCGTGCTAGGTTGACAGAACCACCTGGTCTTGCGAAAAGTGATTGCGATTCACTTTTTTGCTCCCCTGGCTCTCTCTATCATCCGTGAAGCTCTCTGGGCTTCCCGCCCCCGAAGGGATCCCCAAAACACGGTGACTGGCAGTGATGAGGAGCATTGATCACTCACTCAGTACCATGTCGCTGCGGATCACCAACCAGAAGTCTACTCAACTCAACTCATTTTCATCTCAGTGTTAATACTAACCTTTTCAGACATCTCAAAAAAAAAAAAAAAAAGAGTGAAAGGAAAATAATAAAGAAATTCCAACTTGCTATTACTCCTTGCATAAAAGTTGCCATCTGAGAATTCATCAAATTAATTTTCTTTTATATTGGTGGTATTATTATTATTATTATTATTATTATTATTATTATTATTTAATCTGTAGTGAGATTCACAGCCTTTAAGGCTGGTTAATAGTTCATCAGCTCGAGTCCTAACCAAGGACCTAGGAACTGTTAAGGTATTGTCGGAGGATGTAAGCTGTTCGATGGTTTTTTGTAGAGTCAAAATGTTCAAGTCCAGTAAATTTAGAATTTCTAAATAGCGGGGCAGCCCTTTGGGTATTGCTCCAAGAGCTCCAATTACAATTGGGACAACACATGATTTCTTTTTCCACAGTTGCTCAACTTCAATTTGCAAGTCCCGGTACTTTGTGATTTTTTCTTGCTGCTTATCTTCAATACATGCATCACCAGGTATTGCAATGTCAATGAACCATACTTTTTTCTTTTCAACTACTGTTATGTCAGGTGTGTTGTGGACCAAGTGCCTGTCAGTCTGAATCCTAAAGTCACACAAGATCTTGAGTTTCTCATTCTCTAAAACTTTCTCAACCTGATATTCCCAGTGGTTTTTGCTGTACTCAAATCCAAACTTCTGGCACAATTTCCAGTGAATGATCTTAGCAACATGGTCATGGCGTTGTAGGTAGTCGGTTTGTGAAATTTTGCTGCACCCACTGATCAGGTGGTCGACTCTCTCATCTTTCTCATTACAGAGGCGGCATTTGCTGTTGGTGGTAACATGTTGAATTTTTGCCTTTATGCAGTTTGTGGCTAGGGCTTGTTCTTGAGCTGCCAAAATAAAGCTTTCTGTTTCTTTTTTCAGTACTCCTGATCTTAACCAGTTCCAAGTTAGTTTCTGGTCACCTTTGCCTTCAGTACTTTTCAAGTGTTGGCCATGCAGAGCTTTGCTTTTCCAATTTTCAGCTTGCTGCTTAATTACTTCTTTCTTATATTCTGCTTTTGTTTTAGTTGTCTTTAAAAGGCCTCCTTTATTTACTTCCTTAATCATTGGTTCCTCACTTTTCTGGATGTAATCATTCAAGCTTCATTTTTCTTCTTCCACAGTCTGCTTTACTTGTAGGAGTCCTCGACCACCCTCTGCTCTTGGTAAATATAATCGGTCAACATCACTTTTAGGGTGCAAGGCATGATTCATTGTCATAAGCTTCTTTGTTTTTCTGTCCAAATTGTCTAACTCCATCTGGGTCCAGTCAATTATGCCTGCAGAGTATCAAATCAGAGGCATAGCCCAGGTATTTATGGCTTTTATGATGTTTCCTCCATTCAATTTGGACATTAATATCTTATGAATTTGCTGAATGTACTGGCTGAAGTTATTTCCTTGACTGTATTATGCATTAAATCAGAGGCCTCTAAAATCCCCAAGTACTTGTAGCCTTCTTCTGATTTTACTGCCTTTATCGTTTCTTGATTGTCTAGTTCTATTCCATCCTCTTCTATGATCTTACCTACTTTAGTTGCTATTGTTGCACATTTGTCAATTCCAAACTGCATACCAATGTCTTGGCTGAATTCTTTTGTGTGTTCAATTAATAAATTCAGTTCAGCTTTTGTTTTACCAAACAGCTTCAAATCATCCATGTACATCAAGCGCAAGATTTTCAGTCCTTTCTTTGCAAGTTCGTATCCACAGTTCAGCTTTTTCAAAATGATTGTCAGTGGTAGCATTGAGAGTATAAAAAGTAGGGGTGAAAGGGAATCGCCCTGGAAAATGCCTTGTTTAATTTCAACTTCACCTAGTTCTTCTTCATTAGCCATAAGTTTTGTTTTCCAGAGGTTCATTGAAGATTCCATGAATTTTTGAATGTTTCTGCTGATGCCAAAGATTTCCAGGCATTTCTTGATCCAGCTATGGGGAACTGAATCAAACGCTTTCTTATAGTCTATCCAAGCCATGAACAGGTTGATTCGTCTTTTCTTTGAGTTCTTTAGGATTAGCTTGTCAATCAGCAATTGATCCTTTGTTCCTCTTGAGTTTTTGCAGCATCCTTTCTGTTCTACAGGAAGCAAGTTATTTCTTTCCAGGTATCCATAGATTTGGTTTGCAATGATACCAGTAAGAAGCTTGTATGTTGTTGGCAAACAGGTGATTGGCCTATAGTTTCCAGGGTCCTTTCCTTTTCCTTTATCTTTTTGGATCAAAAATGTCCTTCCAGTTGTCATCCATTCGTCATTTTCAGGTGTTTTTAGGACCTGGTTCATCTGGGTTGCCAATCTTTTGTGCACACTTGTAAGTGCCTTTAACCAGAAGCCATGCAGCTCATCTGGTCCAGATGCACTCCAGTTCTTCACTTTTCTTAACTGTCTTTGCACCATTGCTTTTGTTATTTTCATGTCTTCCATTTTATGCACTTTAATAGAGTCCTCAACCTGTTTGATCCATTTTGCATTTCTCTTATGCTTCTTGTTGTTTTCCCACAAATTCTTCCAGAATTTCAGAGCTTTCTCTTTATCAGGCTTTTCATTTGTTGTTACTCCTTCTCCATTTTCTAAGCTCTTATAAAACTGGTGCTGATTTGTTCTGAACTGTGAGTTTTCCTTGAACTGAATTATTCAGTTTTCATACCTTTTAATCTTTTCAGCGATGGCAACAACCCTCTGCTTCAGCTCTTCAATTACTACCACAATCTCCTTATTCCTCAGATCGTATCTTGCTTCCAGGTTGCTTTTGACTTGCTTGTTCTTTAACTGACCTTGCCTTAGGTTCTTCAAGTTGCTCAAATCTCCACATAATTTTTTGATCTTCAAATAATAATAATTATTATTATTATTTACCATGACAGTATACACAGCAAACTAGATGACCATGCTGGATTTTGTATCCCAAATCACTAGTCGAACATTTCCCAAGCATTTAGGACTGTGTGATGTATTGGCGAACTATGTGAGCAGATCCCAGTAAGGTGGCCTTCTGCAGCTTATCAATGGTGATCTTGTCAGTGCCTATTATTATTATTATTATTATTATTATTATTATTATTATTATTATTATTATTATTATTTAAACTGTAATGAGATTCACAGTCTTTGAGGCTGGTTAATAGCTCAGCAGCTCGAGTCCTAACCAAGCACCTAGGAACTGTTAAGGTATCGTCGGAGGATGTAAGCTGTTCCAAGTAAGGTGGTTTTTTGTAGTTGTTGTTATTATTGTTGTTGTTGTTGTTGTTGTTGTTGTTGCAATTACCAAGTGGACACACACTAAAGGTTAAATAGAGTTTGCTTGTGGCTGAGTTTGATCCAGAATGGACTAGGATACTTTGGGGAATAAATAAGATCCATTTTTTTTCAGGATATCAACAAATGTATTTCTGAAGATTGAGAGTAAAGATTTGTAGGAAGTTTATTAAAGCAATTTTTTAAAAATTAGAATACTGGTTTTCTAACTCCTGAACTGATATTTGGCAGGGTTGAATTTTCAGTCTTTCAGACAATATAGAATTTTTCATTTTCAATAAAACAGTAAATGAAATAAAATGGGAGTGCCTACTTTCCATGACAACAGATTTCTGAGCCTCAGAAGACAAGGGGAAAAAATCTCACTGAAAGTTCATGGTCCTGAAATGTTATTGCCACATTAATGCTATTAAATATTATATGTACATCTCAAGTCATTTATAAACTATGAGATATAAATTCAAATGGGTGACTAATATGCCGCTCTTAGGTTTCCTTAAAATTGGTTCAATAACAAGCTTAATCTCTTTGCCTGTGAAGCTGGAAAATTCAAGAATGATACAATTTATATTTAGCAATCTGCTTTAAGGATTTTCTGAATTATGAAGATTGATTCCGGCGCTTTTAGTCTTTGATCCTCCCTATCAAAAACCATCACCTTATTATGTAGCAGAAACAGTCAAATTCTATTTTACTTAGTTCGATTTGAGTTAAAGTTCTACCACCTACCATCCGTTCCTACTGCTGTTTTTTTATTCTTTAATTGTATTTTGGTCACATTTCACATCAATGTGCAAAATCAACAATGGTCCATTTCAAAGTGAAAATAGAAGGCTGGGAATATTTGATTGGAATTGGAATGTTGAGATTTTAAGGAAAAAGATGTATTTGCATTTATCTGAAAGTCTAGTTGGCAGGAAACTATACCAGCAAAAAATGTCCTGTTCTTCCCTATCTTATGAACTCAATCAGAATCAGAATAGAGCTGGAAGGGACCTTGGAGGTCTTCTAGCCCACCCCCTTGCTCAAGCAGGAGACTCTATACCATTTCAGACAAGTCCAGTCTCTTCTTAAGAGCCTCCAGTAAAGGAGGACCTACAACTTCTCGAGACAAGCTGTTCCACTGGTTGATCGTCCTCAGTTAAGTCCAGGTTGCTTCTCTCCTTGATTAGTTTCCATACATTGTTTCTTCTCTTGCCTTCTGGTGCTTTGGAAAATAAATTGATCCCCTCTTCTTTGTGGCAGTCCCTCAAATACTAGAATGCTGCTATCATAGCCCCCCTAGTTCTTCTTTTGTCTAGACTGGCCAGACCCAAAACCTGCAATTGGTCTTCATATGTTTTAGCCTCCAGGTCTCTAATCGACTTAGTTGCTCTTCTCTGTTCTTCTTTTTCCAAAGTCTCAACATATTTTTTGTAATGCGATGACCAAAACTGGATGCAGTATTGCAGGTGCAGTTTTTCTAAGGCAGGGCTGTCAAACTCAAGACCTGTGGGCCAGGTGTGTCACACACTGGCCATGCCCACACCTAGTTTAGCAAAGGGGGAAAAAGTCCCAATACATCACATGATGATACCATGATGCCATGAGTTTGACACCCTTGTACTAGGGCTTTATAAAGCAGTACTAATACTTCATGTGATTTTGATTCTATGCCTCTGTTTATATAATCCAGGATTGTATTAGCTTTTTTTGGCTGCTGCCCCACAGTGCTGGCTCATGTTTAAGTGATCAATTTCCAGTTACTGTTAGTCATCTGACTTCCCTCCAAATTAATGAGGTACAGTGCCTACATTTTATATTTGACACTTTTGTTTAACTCAAGAAAACCATTGTCTGCCTCGTTACCTCACCATCTTCACCCCCCTTTTTTTTAATATAGTTCTGCTGAATCAGGAAAGTGGGGCTTGCTCTTGTTTCATACCCTTTTGATGCGCCATGTAAGTGGGAAATGGGAAGGATCTTGGTGGTTCCTTGATTGGACTGTTGTTTATTGTCAGCCTGCTTGTCTGAAACTCACAACAGTCGCATCGCTCTTGATGTCAGAGATTCAGGAATCCATTCTGAACAACACACCCATACAGAAGTGAAACTGACAATCCAAGAAAGGCATGGTTTGGGAATGTAAGACTGACAGATTTGAATCTTCTATATCAATAATTCTCTTTGAGTTCTTGGTAACCAAAAGTTAAGGAAAAAAATTGTCCTGGTTGTTTTACCCAAAGAACTGAAGGCATAAGGAGAAATAGCTTGATCTCTCCTTTGAACTAGGATAGTTGAAGCAGAAGTGCTTAGAGATACTTACTTAACTCCCCCCCCTTTTTTTTTAATTTTGCTGAACTGGCAGATAGATAATTAAGAGGGTTTTAAAGGCTTTACTAGTTAAGAGGCATTATTTGCAATCTCAAAGTCATTGGCCCATTTCTGGCAAGAACAGAGTGATGAAACCATGTCGTACCCAGAATCCTGCTCAACTAAACAGATGGAACACACATGGAAATGAAGGATACTGTCTTCCCCACACACCACATTTATGTGTACCGTCTTTTACTAAGAAGCAATTAAGAGAAGCAAAATTCCTTATCAGCTACCTAAAATCTTATTTCTATTTCAAACAGTACCAATAAAGCTTGGGAAAAAATATTTTGTAGAACTAAATAAAACAATCTTAAAATTCATTTGGTTAGGGAAGAAAACCCTAACAATACTAATACTAATACTAACAATAGAAGGCCATGACCTACAGCTTGGCAGGCACGCATTCATCTGGGAAATAAAAAATAAATTTCATATGTATTTTTTGAGACATCAGATAAGAGATGCCTTGTTAGACGTGCAGGGAAAATTAAGAGAAATTATTACACAAAAATCCCAAAGTGGCTATCAACCATGAAAGTAATAATTTACTAATAATTTATTAGATTGCAATAAGATAGTGACATACAAAGAGTTATTGGATGGGCAAGGAAAACTTAAATCTAATCAAGACTTAAAATCTCAAGGAATAGAAATAGATTGGTGGTCATATTTACAAATTCAGACATGGTATAAAAAAGATTTAGAAAATCATGGTTTCCAAAGATAACAACAAAAAATGGATAAAATACTGGGGAAGTCAGCTGAAGCTGCGGTGACATGGATGGGGATTTCTGAGCTCCAGAAACCCCTGCCAATAGCCCCATTTCCAGACAGTCCTTCTGGGACCCCACAGTCTAGATTTGACTGTGGTAGTGGAGAGCATGCCCTGGCAAACTCAGGGGTACTGCAAACTCCCTGATTGATTGAGGGAAAGCTCTTTTTCCAGAGCTGGGGTAGCAGCCATTAAGGCTGCCAAGGCTGGGGCAGCTTGAAGAGTGAGAGAAAGTGACAGCGTATTGGATCGGTGAGAGCTTTCAATTTCTAATTAATACAGAGAACACCCTGAGGGCAAATGGTTTTGAGGATTGTATCTGAGATGAGATAAGCGTCAAATTCAAAGAAGGAAAAAAAAAACTTTCTTTTTACCCTATTTGGCTATTTAGTTAAAGGACTTAATTGCTTCACTTTCACTATTGACTGAGACTGGGACTGATTTGAAAGAGAGAAGTTTAGTAGGATTTGAAATTTTTGTCTGTTTTTTTTTAAAGACGAATTGGTGGACATTGGCTGGAATATTCGATTTGAATTAAAGTTTTTCTTTCTTTTATTGCTTTTAAAGTCCCCCCCCCCCCCTTTGGTAATCTTTTAGTAGAAAGACAGGAGAGTGTACTGCCATCTGCTGGAGAAACTCTGTTTTGATGTTTATTCAGGTTGACAGCTGAAAGCTACAGTGTAGCCAAAACAAAGAGGCTGTAAAGTGAAGTTGATAAGAACTGTGAATAGCTGGAGAAGCAGATTATCTGCATTGTTTAAACAGGTGTGTTGGCTGGTTTTTATTGAAGCAGAAGTCTCAAAATAATATACAAGGCCACTGTGCTTTTTAGAGCTGTTACTCACTATTTTTCTGAACTATTGCTTTTAATATTGTGGTTAGATTAAAGTATCACTCTCTGAATGCTTTCTCCTTTTTCTTTTTGGCTCTCATACTTTTGAGTTTTTTCTTTTCTCTTTTCTCTCCCCCCCCCCACCTTTTTTAATGCTTTTAAAATTTGGATATAATTGCATTGGATTAAGGTAATCAAGTGCCTGAAGACATTTTGGTTTTTGTATGTTGGTACTCTTACTTTTATCTTTATTTTTTATCTTTTTGGCTTTTCATTTTTCTTTTTTACTTCTTTTTGCCTTTGGGGTTTTTTTTCTTTCTTTGATTTTTCTTTTTTATTTCTTAACATCTAAAGGGTTACAGTTTGGAAGAACCAGAAGAGCTTGATTTGACTAATTTTTCCTTTTTGCTTTGTATTTTTTTCCCTTTTCCCTTTTCCCTTTCTTCCTCCCTCTTTTTTGGATTTTTCTTTCTCTTTGGTTCCTTCACTTGATTGAATTACAAAATGAGTAGTAAAGTAGCAACAGTGGATTCTGCTGCAACTACGCCTGCATCATCACCATCTGGTGGGCAAAGATCTATCCAGACTATGTTGCAACAAGAAAAAGACAAAGATAAAGAACTGTCAATACAAACAATTCTACTAATGATATTAAGAATGAAACAACAATTACTCAAGATGGAACAACAACTATCCAAGACAGATGAAAAAGTGGGCAATATTCAGCAAACAATGGTGAAATATGAAGAGAAATTGTTAAGATTGTTTGTGGGGGCAATAAGCTGACCGTATAAAATAGAACACCACTCCGGGGGGGGGGGGCAAAAGCCCTACTAAGCAGGTATATACAAAAGTATGAAGGCTATTGCTTAGTGCATTGTAAGCCGCCTTGAGTCTCTGGAGAAGTGTGGCATAGAAATGGAACAAACAAACAAACAAACAAACAAATAAACAAATAAATAAATAAATCTTGAGAAGAAGGAAGATCAAAAAGAAGAGTAAATGAAAGAAATTGAGAATAGATTGGGAGGTGTTGAATTAGAAACAAGCGGGATAATTGGATGGGAAATAGACAAAGCAGAATTTTACTTAAGATTTCAAAATGTGGAAGAAGAAAAAGGAGAAAATTTGGCAGATGTGATGATTGGGTTGCTGGCCGAGGCCCTAGAAGTTACTAAAGAGAAGATGATGGAAGGAGTTGATGAGATTTATCGAGTCTATACTAGCTATGCAATATGTCATAAATTGCCATATTTAGAATATAAGATTCACCAAGAAATCGATTAAAGCACTAATTCTTCAGGCAGTGAGAGAAAAAACTTTGAAATACAAAGAAAAAGAAGTGGTGGTTTTGAGACAAATTCCAAGGAAAGTTAGAGAGCTGAGAAGAGAATACAAGTTCTTGACAAAAATCTTAATCCAAAAAGGAATTAACTATAGATGACTGACCCCAGAAGGATTAACTTTGACATGGCAGCTTCAAAGATACAGATTGAATATGATTGATAAAGCAAGAGCTTTCTATGATCAATTTCTTAAAGAAAAAGAAATGGAAATGCAATTTAAAACCCAAACTGTAGTCCCAATAAAATTTACAGAGGAAGAATTGGCAATGCTTGAGTCGACTGAGGGAGCAGTAGGGGGAGTTACCCAACAAAAGAAAAAACATGAAGTAAGATCAACTAGAGCAATAAAACCTACATATAAAGTATGAATATGGAAGAAAGGAAACTAATTTCAGTAAATATAAATGGACTTAATTCGACTATTAAAAGAAAGAATTTCACAAATTAGAGAAATTAAAAGCTGACATAATTTGTTTACAAGAAGGCGAAAGATTTATATGATCTGAAGAGAAACCAGAGTAAAAATGTGAAAAATATAAGAACTCTGCATGCAGCTCTCTTCCTACTCACATTTTTAAAAACACATTTTTTAAAATGATGTACAATAGTAGCTAAAGATTCAAATACAAAAGGACTATTTGTAACAGTTATAATGAAAGTAATATTTCTTAGGACTCCAGGAAGCTGACTTACATTGAGTCAGATTGTTAGGAATATCCAACTATGTATTGGGTACACAATCAAACTATGTATTGGATCTACAATTAACTGACACCAACTCTTCCAAGAATTTTCCTAGCACTGTTTGTAAATGCAAGGATAAAATGTATTGCTACTATTTTTTTTATTTTTCTTAATCATATTTCTATGCCACTCTCTGAGGACTCTGGGTGGCTTACAACAATCAACAGTATACTAAATAGCATATTGCCTCCAACAGTCTGGGTCCTTTTACCCACCTCGAAAGGATGGAAGGCTGAGTCAACCTTGAGCCAGTGATATTTGATCTGCTGAACTAGCAGTCAGCTGAAGTAGCTAGGGAAGCACTTTTGTGATAGGAAATTTAACTGATTATTCAGAGAAGGAGTATGTTATCCTATCTAAAGTCCATCAAACCAAAATATGTTACACATAGCTTTCTTGTATTTGATATTTAGAGTGACACTAGAGCTATTCTTTTCCTTTGAAGTACAATTCTGAGAAGCTTTTCCATCTAATCTTGGCTTTCCCATGCTGGTGCTAACCAAATATACTGAAGCTTCATCTCTCAAAGTTCTCAGTTAGCATGGCCAAAGAAAAGTTTCTCAGTTGTGTGCTCAACATGTCTAGAAGGCAGTAGCTGCAAAGCTGACCAAAAGTCCATACTGAATACATCAAAGAATACACCACCCTACCTGCACTTTTCACATCTGGATGTGGTAAATGGTAAATTTACTTTCCTCCTGACCTTTAAGTATTTCATGTTAATCTAGCAGCTTGTAGTATTTAAAACCCAGGAGGAACCTAACTACTATCAAACTATTTTTATAGGTTTAAGTTTGAGAAATTCTCAAAACATATGCAGGAAGAATTATGGTCAGCGCATTAAAAAACAGAACCATTTTCAAACCAGTTTTGAAAATGATCGGATAAAATATATTGTATTGAGACTTCCGGTTGGCGAGCTGCAGCGATACGGTGCTGAGTGAGTGATCGCTACTCTTCAGCACTGTCTGTCACTGCGTTTTGGGGATCCCTTTGGGGACGCAGGACCTGGAGAGCCCTGCGGACAATAGAGAGAGTCGGGTGAGCGAGAAAGCGAAGCCAAATGCTTCTCGCAAGACCAGGCAGTTCTGTCAAGCCAACGCTTGTGAGTCAGCCATTCAATGGCTGATTTGAAGCTGTAGCAGCCAACAGCTATTCGGGAGCAAGGAGAATCGGATGTTGCAGTGCCGAAATCGAAGCATACCTTTTCCTCGTAAATAAAATTGGGCATCTGAAGAAGGGGTTGGTGGAGTTGGGCGAGAAGGGCTCAAAGAGGAGAAGAGCGGCAATTGCTAACAAAGGAGCAGTGTGAAAGACCATGGAGCCTGATGGCCGGTGTGGAGAGGAAAAGTCGGAGGTTGCTAGATCAACTGTGCAAAAAGAGGCTTGGAGGATACAGCGAGCAAGAAAATTAAAGAATCTGGAAAAAAATCCTTTTTTTTTTTCCTTGTTGCCGTCTGCTGTGAACAAGCAGAGGGTGAGTCAAGGAAGAGATCTGACTTTACTCGGTGGCAGTGAAGAACAGGAAGTTCAGACATTATAGAGTGCTGACAGTGAATATTGGACTAGACTGACACAGAGATGAATTAGCTGGGAGAATTAATACTGAACATCGACTTTAGAGAAATTTGGAGGCTGAGGCTTAAAGAACATTTTATTTCCCAAGAAGATCAGAAGAAAAGAAGAGAAGAAGAAAACTTAAGGGTTCAATGTTGACTTTCTCCCTGTCATTCCTTTCTTCAGTGGACTGACACCCTACATAGTAATATTAATTTTTGACAATCACTTTAACCTCTTGAAAATATAAATCTCTTCATATATAACATCTATTTTTGTATATTCTACTAGATATTTATCCAACTATATTTAACTATATTTAATTATTTAGCCATCTTTGATTAATAATCTAATTGATTAACTATTTACTTAATTAATTAATTACATACCTACTCACTTAATATATTTATAAGTATCTATTTATATTAATTTAATTTATCTATGGTCATATAAGCATATATAATTTAACATTTGTATTTTTTTACCTTCCAAATGAATTAATTTTAGGAATTAAGTAAGATAATAAGTTATAGAAATTTAAGGAATAGATTACAATTGTATTTTTTCCTTCTTTTTGGGGGGAGCATTTAAGATCACTAATTCAACTGTCTACCCCAAATAATTATTAACTATTGCTTTATTTAATCAATTAATTAATCGACTAAGGATAGGGTTAAGTAATTTTTTTGACAAAATTTAAATTTACGTGTGGATTTAAAAGTATATAAACAGTTATTTACAATGTTACTTATTAAGTGAACTAATTATATTTATAAGTCATTGGAATTAATTAAAGAAGGTTAAGGATAGGAATTTAAGGAATAGTTTATAAACATAGTTCTAGATAATAATCGTAAGGCCAGAGCAATATAAGATATTAGAGGGCAGGAGACAGAGGTTTTGATTTAATTTCTAATATTTATTGTATGCCAGTGGCTGGTTAAGTGTCTGTACTTCCCTAATTTTCATCATAGAGATACGAACTTAAAGTTAATTGATTCAAGGTGCCTCTGAAGAACATAAGAAGCACTAGATTGACAGCCTGAGAGTGAAGGGCTAATAGATCTCTCACATTCAATAAAGCAAGCAATTTAATTAGCACTCCAAGAAGTAGCAAATAACAGACAACAGTGGCAAGAGCCACTGAATGATTATTTGGAGAAATATTGAGAAAATAATAAGAGAACAAAACTTAATCTTGAAAAAAATGGCAAGTATGACATCAACAATCCTGAAAACTGGGAAAAAAGTACCCTCCAATCCCACTATAACGATGTCATCCCCAGCTATTCAGAAGTCAATAGAAGGCTTGCAGAAAATAGATAAACCTCCAACAGCTCCAACCTTGCAAACTATACAGTTATCACTGACATTAATTCAAGAAACTATGTTAGCGATGCAGGAGAAACTGTTGAATAACCACTCTGAACTAAAGATGGACATTCATGTGCTAGAATCAAAGATGAATGAGATCCAAGCTTCAATTGCCAACAATGAAAGAAGAATTCAAAAAGCAGAACAAAGAATCGAACAAAATGAAAAGAAATTGGATATGGTAGATCAAACTCTTACAATGCAGAACAAGGAAATTGAGGACTCATTAATACAATTAGAAATGGACAAGGCCTCATTCTATCTCTGCTTGCAAAACATCACTGAAGACAAAGAAGAAGACCTGGGGGATAAGATGGCTGAGTTGATTGCGGAAGCTCTCCAGCAGGACAAGCAGGAAATTATTAGAGAGCTTGACGATGTCTACAGAGTGCAAACAAATTATGCGAGGAGAAACAGGCTCCCTAGGGAGGTTCATGTAAGGTTCGCAAGAAAAAAAGTGAGGGACATTTTATATAACATAGCGAGAGAGGAACAAATTACATACAGAGGGAAAGAGGTGATAATCTTAAAACAAGTACCAAGAAGAATGAGGGAAGTGAGGAAGAACTATAGATTTCTGACGGTCCAACTGAATAGAAGAAGTATATTATTTAGATGGCTCCTGCCAGAGGGGATGCTAATCTCATGGCAGGGAAGGAAAATTAAAATCGACAGTTTAAGTGCAGCACAAGATTTCCTAGATCAGCTAAGAGGAGGGGAAGAGGAGCAGAGTAGTAAAGAGGAAATCGAAACGGCAAATACAGAAGAAGAAACTTTGCAAGAACAAATCACAAAGGAAGACATAGAAGAGGACAAGAAGAGAGAGGAAGAAGAACACAGGGGAAAAAAGCCAGACCAGTAAGAGCAGTAACTTGAAAAGCAAATAAGAACTAGGAGCTAGACACAAGTACTAGGAATGAATGGTATAAAACTTCTATCTCTAAATGTCAATGGCTTAAATGATCATAAAAAGAGGAAGTTAATACTTTCAAGATTAGTAAAACAAAATCCTGATATAATATGCTTACAAGAGGTCCACATAAAAAAAGAAGAGGCCAATTATCTAGAATATACTAAATTCGGCAAAGTATTTATATCCCTAGCAGAGAGAAAAAAGGGGGGGGGGGTTGTAATGTATGTTAGAAGAGGAATTGAGGCAGAATTAAAATATAAGGATGCTAAAGGTAGAACCCTAATGAACGAGGTTAGGAGCGGTAATTCTAAAATGACATTGGTGGATATTTATGCCCCAAATAAAAAACAGGGACAATTTTACCGAAAATTACATGAACAGTTAGGAAAATGGGCACATAAGGAAATATGTATGTTAGGTGATTTTAATGGTGTTGTAGATCCAGATAGAGACTATAAAAGTGGAAAAATAAAAAAATAAAAAATAAAAGGACACCCTTGCCAAAAAGTTTCTTTGATTTGGTGGATGAACTAAATTTAATTGATATGTGGCGAACTTTGCACCCATCTGATAGACAATATATCTTTTACTGAAACCCACAGAATCCCTGGTCTAGAATAGATATGGTATGGGCCGCCAGGAAAATAGGATTAGAAATTAAGAAGGTTGACATGAGCACAAACGCCTGGGCACATCATAAGCTCCTCAAAATAAATTGGAATTGCATGAACAAGAGAAAACAACAGAGATGGAGACTTAAGACGAGTCTATTGAATGAAAAAGAGTTGACAGATAAACTGAATGAAGAAGTAAAGCACTTCTTCAAAGAAAATGGAAATCAAGGCACGGCTAGAGAAATTGTTTGGGATACAATGAAGGCATACATGAGAGGGGTGGCCATATCATATACGGCGTTTAAAAATAAAGAAAAGAGGAAAGCCCGGGAGGCCCACACCAAAAGGTTAGATGAAGCGGAAAATAAACTACAGCAAAACCCTGGAGACGAAGCAGCAAAACAAAATTGGACAATGGCGAGACATATGTTGAACATCTTAGACCAGGAGGAGATAGCGCAAAAAATAAAAAGAACAAAGCATTACTATTTCGAGAACGCTAATAAGTCTGGACGGTGGCTCGTGTACAAACTAAAAAAAGAAAATGAAAAAAGCCAGATCCTTGCGCTAGAAGATTCTAAGGGTAACCTCCTGATGAAGGAAGAAGATAAATTAGAAAGAGCAAGAGAATTCTACGAAGCTTTATACAATGATGAAGAGATTGAGGTAGATAAGGTGGAACAATACTTGATGGAAGCTAGTCTCCCCCAAATAACAGAAGAAGAGAGGAAATGTTAAATAAGAAAATTACAATAGATGAACTCAAAACATCCCTTACCAAAATTAAAAAGAATAAAACCCCAGGCCCAGATGGATTCCCAGGGGAAATTTATAAAAGATTAGATGAAATATTGCAATTAAAATTACTAGAAATCTTTAATAGGTCCTGGTGAGCACGAGAATCCCGGAGACATGGAGAGAAGCATACCTTACACTCATATTGAAAGAAGGTGCCGACCCGAAACAAATTGCAAATTACAGACCCATTTCCTTACTAAATTCAGATTATAAATTGTTTATGAGCATAATAGCGGAAAGAGTAAAAAAGATTTTAAACTCCTGGATCCACAAAAACCAGAATGGATTTCTCCCGGGGAGGCAAATTAGGGACAATTTGAGAACCGTATTAAACGTTTTAGAATATTATGAGCAACATCCAGAAAAGCAGTTGGCGCTAGTGTTTGTGGATGCCCAAAAGGCGTTCGATAACCTGAATTGGAGCTTCATGGTCAATCAAATTAATATAATGGGATTTGGGGCAAACTTTAGAAAAATAATCGAAAATATTTATCACAAACAGAGGGCAAGTATTCTAATAAACGGGGATAAGACTCGAACATTCCATATCCGAAAGGGAGTAAGGCAAGGATGCCCCCTATCCCCTTTACTTTTAATTTTGACATTAGAAATGTTACTTAGGAAGATTAGATCTAATAAAGAAATTAAAGGCCTAAATATTAGGAAAGAAACTTTCAAAACGCAAGCTTTTGCAGATGAAGTGGCTCTAATAGTAGAAGACCCTTAGAAACTGGCCCAAAACTACTACAGGAAATAGGGAGTTATGGAGAAGTAGCCAGCTTTAAATTGAATAAAACAAAAACCAAAATACTAATGAAAAATGTAACAGAAGCACACAAGAAAGAGTTGGAAGAATCTTTAGGTCTCCAGGTAGTGAAGAAAATAAAGTACTTAGGAATATGAATAACCTCGAGGCATTCATCACTAAAAGAAGATAATTATACTCCATTACTACCAAAAATACATCAGGATTTAGATAGATGGAAGAAACTAAAATGGTCTTTTACGGGCAAAATAGCAGCAATTAAGATGAATATTCTCCCTAAAATTATATTTTTATACCAAAGTATACCAGTGAGTTTAGATAAAAAAATTTTTTTAGATTTGAATAAAAGTGTTAGGAAATTTCAGACTTCCGGGTGGCGTCCTCGTCGTCGCTGGGTGGCTTTTCTTATGGCCGCCGGCTTCGCCGAGTGTTAGAGCCGCTTTGCAATCCACAGGTGGCTTGAAAATCCTCCCTTCGGGTCGGAAGGGAGGACAGAGCTGGTGGGGTCAGGTAGAGCCCCCAGAATTGCCACCAAGGTCCTTTCCTTGCCCTGGAAGGCGTTCTGTGTGAGGGCTCCCTTTCCAATCCACCGAAGCTCCGCACAGCGAGGGACCTCTGTCTTCAGATGGAGCAAGACGATGAGAGCAACTCCACCTTCTACATTGGGATTTTATTGCAATTAAAGAACTTGGTGAGATCTGGACTTTCTTCTAAGAAGCTAAGTATTTTTAAAGATTTTTTAAAGAATCCTTAGTTTAAGTCTCTGAGTGAAAGTGCGTGGAAAAATGGCATCTGGCTAAAATGGAGGAAGTGAAAGTGAAAAGAGAAAGTGTTAATTAACAGCCTGCCTGCCAGTAACTGAAGGAAATATACTTGCAAGAATTCAAATTAGAAATATAAGTGATCTGATTCCTTTTCTGCAAAACTGGGGAGGACAGGAAAAGGAGGAAGATTTTCTTTTTTCCAGAGATTAAGATTCTGTTCTGGCATGGCTTCAAAAAAAAAAACAGGGGGAGATTCCCCCACACACCAGACAAAGGAAAAGTCAGCTAAGCCACAAGCACAGGCTCAGAGTCAAATTCAAGAAAGTGGGAATGAGGATTTGAAAGCCTTTATAGCTAACTTTATAACTAATTCATTAGGAGAGCTTACTGGAAAAATAAATAAACTGGATGAAAAGATGGAAAAAAACCAAATGGAAATGAAGGAAAAAAGTGACAAGTTAAATCAGAATGTAACTAAAGTAGTAGCTGCTTTTACAGATGCCTTGTTGGTGGTGGAGAAAAAAGTGGATGATTTAAATTTTGAAGTGGAATCTAACAAGAAGGATGAAGAAGAGAATTTTTTTAAAGTTGAGGTGAAAAATCAGAGAATAGAAGATGAAATCAAGATGATGCAGTTTCGGTCTATGGAGTTCGCTTTAAGACTGAGAGGACTAAGAGAAAATAACAGAGAGGATTTGAGGGCAGCTTGTGTGGATGTACTGGCCAAGATTTTAAAAACTGAACCTGAGTTAATTGGCAACAGAGTTGACAAGATTTACAGGGTTAATTCTCGTGTGGCAAGACAAAGGAATTTGCCTAGAGATGTTGTGATTTATTTTACTGATAGAAGGCTAAGAAATGAAATTTTGCAAAATTCTTTCCACACTACTGTTCAACATGAGGGTAGCCAAATTGGTGTTTTTAAAGAGTTACCACCCAAGATGTTAAGAGATCGGAAAGATTATGGTTTTTTGGTAAATGAATTGAAAAAGCGCCAGATTCCATTTAGATGGGATGCTCCTATTGGCATCATTTTGAGATATGAGGATGTAAGATATCACATTAATTCGGTGGAAAAAGCAGAACATTTCTATCATAATGTTCTCAAAAAAAATTCAACACCCCCATGCTCATCCACACTCTTATCTGCAGAAGGAATTTCTAAAGACAAGGATTTTGAAGAAGGGATTCAAGAATTGATTAGGCAAAAAGACTGACAGGCAATTCGAGAAATAGCAAGAGAAGAACTTTTAGGAGCAGTAGGTGGTTTCTCAGAGGATTTTTTTGCAGATCTCCCAGAGCCTAGAACAAAGCACCCCAGAGCTACAAGAGAGGTGGATCTGGACCTTGAACTGTTGTCGCAAGAACCAAAAGATCAACGTATAACTCGTGCAGCAGAGAAGCAAAGACTAGAGAAACAAAAGCAGCAGAGGTCACAAGATGCCACAAGATGAGAAGGGAGCAAATGGGAAAATACAGAAATCTGAAGCAGTGGGAGGAGCGAGACCAAAGACTTCTGCTGTTGAACAGGGTCTTAGGCAATTGCTCAATACACTTCAAGAATCCTCAAATGACAGTTAGATTTTTATCATGGAATGTGAATGGTTTGAATTCTCCACAGAAAAGAAGGAAAATATTTCATTATTTGAAGCAGCATAAAAATGATGTTGTTTGTTTGCAAGAAACTCACATTAGAACCCAGGACCAAAAATATTTGACAAATCAAAAACTTGGACTACATTTTATGTCTTCTAGTTCCGTGAAAAGGAATGGAATAGTTTTGTATATTTCTAAAAGAATATCAGCTAAACTGGTAGAATCGGATGATGAAGGAAGATATATTGCAGTTGAAATAAATATACAGAATGCCTCGAAGTTTCTGATTGGAATTTATGCCCCAAACCAACAGCAGGAAATTTTTTATAAATTATTGAATGCTAAAATATTGCAGTGGAATTATAAGTCTTTCTTGATTATGGGAGATTGGAATGGTGTGATTGATACAACTCTTGACAAGAAGACTTTGGCTAAGAGGGGGAATAAATTACCACAGACGTTCTTTGCATTGAAAGAAGAATTAGAATTGAAGGACGCATGGAGAATTCACCATCCGAAGGAATTGGATTTTACATTTTTTTCTGATAGACATAAATCTTTTTCTAGGATTGACTTTATGCTGGTTACTTCTGATTTACTTACTAAAGTGGTTAAGACCAAGATTTTTCCTAGAACTTTAATGGATCATAGTCCAGTATGGACGGAGATGGACTTTGGTAAGAGGGAGAGAAGATCTTGGAGAATGAATGAGAATTTATTTAGATATGAGAAGAATATAGTGGACCTTAAAAAACATGTTAAGGAATTTTTTCAAATGAACTTGAATAAGGGTACACCTATTGAAGTCATCTGGGATGCAAGTAAGGCCTATATGAGAGGTGTACTGATTTATATGAATTCTAAGTATAGGTCAACACGACAAAAGATAAGAATAGAATTGGAGTCAGAAATAAAGGAAAAAGAACAATTGCATATAAAAAATCCGACTGATGAGAAATTACAGCAAACTATAAAACTTCTGAAAGATCAATTTCAAATCCTGATGGCTGATCAGACGGCAACTAATTTGCAATTTGCCAAACACAATACTTTTTGTAATGCTAATAAACCTGGTAGATGGTTGGCCTACACGTTGAGAAAGCAACAAAGTTCTCATATAATTGATACTATTGAGTATAAAGGTAAACAAGTTTTTCAACAGAGTTTAAAACATCAAGCTTTTTTAGATTATTATTCTAAATTATATCATGCAGATAATATTAAAAAGGACTTTATTGATGAATATCTTGATAAGAAGAGAGTTACAAAAATTTCAAGTGAACAAAAGGATAGAATGAATTAAGTTATAACGCATGAAGAGATTATATTCGCAATAAAACAACTGAAACTAGCTAAAGCTCCTGGGACGGATGGTTTGACAGCAGTATATTATAAAACTTTACAATCAGAATTGGTTGAGCATCTTAAGGACTTATTCTGTAGTATACAGCAGGGGGGCAAAATACCCCCCTCATGGAAGACGGCCTTTATCTCACTGATACCAAAGGAAGAGGGTTCTACAAAACCAGAAAATTTTAGACCAATATCTCTCCTGAATACGGATTACAAAATTTTTGCAAAAGTATTAGCCAACAGATTGATGCCAGTTATCCAAGAGGTGATCCACGATGATCAAGCAGGTTTTATAGAGGGCAGATATATGAAGGACAATGTGAGGCAACTTATAGATTTATTGGAATATCTTGAAAAAAATAAACAGATCTCTGCGGTGCTGGTGTTTTTGGATGCGGAAAAAGCCTTTGATCGAGTCAACTGGGATTTTCTAAAAAAGACTTTGCTTAAAATGGATTTTGGGGACCAGTTTATACAAGCGATTTCAGCAATCTACCAAGAACAGACTGCACAAATTGTTATTAACGGGGAGTTTAACCACCAATTTTTATATACAGAAAGGAACTAGACAAGGTTGTCCGCTATCCCCATTGTTGTTCATCTTAACTTTAGAAGTGTTGTTGAATTCTCTACGGGACTCGAACAATTTGAATGGAATAGTTGTAAGGCAAAAAGATTACAGAACAAAAGCATTCGCAGATGATCTGGTTGTTACCCTAACACGACCTTTGGAATCAATCATCCAGATGAAAAACATCATAGAGGAATATGGCTTGGTCTCAGGTTTTAGACTAAACCAGAAAAAGACTAAGATGATAGTTAAAAATATGTTGGAACCACAAAGGAGTGAATTGGAAAGGTTGGCAGGCTTTGAAATAGCTACAAAGGTGAAATATCTAGGAGTTCAGGTTGCAGCTTCTAATATAAAACTTTTTCAAAATAATTATGAGGAATTGTGGCACAAGATTCAAAAAGACCTTGAAATTTGGAAGAAACTGCAACTATCTTTACTTGGCAGAATAGCAGCTATTAAGATGAACATTCTACCTAGATTTTTGTTTTTGTTTCAAATGATTCCGGTGCTCAAAAGTGACAAGATATTGGCTGAATGGCAAGCAGGTTTAAACAAATTTATTTGGAATGGAAAAAAACCAAGAGTTAAACTTAAAATAATGCAAGATGTTCGTGAAAGAGGCGGCCTCAAAGTTCCAAACTTACATTTATACTATGAAGCTGCTGTGCTGACACAAGCGAGTGATTGGTTTGGAACAACGAAAACAGAAATTCTGAATATAGAAGGCCACGATCTGGACTTTGGTTGGCATGCATACTTATTTTATGAAGACAAGCTGGATAAGGTATTTAAAAGTCATATATTGAGACATGCCTTGATAAGAGTTTGGAAGAAGCACCAGCTTAAATTGGATTACAAAATACCTTTGTGGTTGGATCTTGGGCAGATTATGCGGAATATAAAGTCACTCGGGGGATTTTATACAAAGAGATGCTTTTTAATGATGGGGGCAGATGGAGTTTGAAACCTTTGAAAATTCTGTTGGAAGAAGGGAGGAACTTAACTTGGTTGCAATATCTTCAACTTCAATCGAGATGGAGAGAAGACCAGAAAATTGGTTTAATGCTACATGAAGAAGATTTGGTGACTCAGATGAAATGGAAAGGGCCGATGCATATCAAGAGGGTGTATAATTTACTGTTAGAAAGAGATTCAGAGAGCGAATTAGTTAAAGATTGTATGATAAAGTGGGCACAAAATTTTGCAGAACCAGTTATGTTGGAAACATGGGAAAAGATCTGGGTCCAGAATGTTAAATTTACACAAGCACAGAACCTGAGGAAAAATTTTTATAAGATGTTTTATAGATGGCATTTAGATCCCCAAAAATTATCATGTATGTATCCAAATGTTCAACCTAAATGTTGGAGGTGTGATTGTTTGGATGCTACATATTTTCATATTTGGTGGACGTGTAGAAAACTGAAAGCATTTTGGATTAAACTTTGGTGGGTTATGCAGAATGTTTTGAAAAAGAAGCTTCAATTTTCTCCGCAGCTTTTTTTGTTGGGGATAGTTAAGGATTGCTCACCGAGTGAAACGAGATTGATTTTATATATGACTACTGCAGCTAGACTATTGATTGGTCAATATTGGAAAAAGGATAGTGTACCTACTATAGAGGAATGGATATTGAAGATGGCTAATTTTGCGGAAATGGCTAAGATTTCTGCATACCTAAAAGATAGGACCCATGAAGCCTTTGTTAGAGAGTGGAAGAAATGGGTAGAGTATGTGCGGAACAAATATCAAATTAAGAAGTTTCAACTAGTATTCGATTCATAATTATTTTTATTATAACTATTTTATTAAATATTTGAAATCATATTATTATGTAATATATTTATATTTACTATATTAATATTTAGAAAAATTATAATGTTAAAAATAAGTTTATATATTTGATAGACTAGCTTTATCTTACTTAATGTTAAAATTCATGATGTATTATCTGGATTTCATATTTTCTTATATAACACTATTTAGATTGAATATTTGGAATTATATTGTTATCTAGAAAACTTTTAATGTTATATATATTTACTATATTATTATCTAGGAAAATTATGATGTTCAAAATTAGTTTTCATATATTTGTTATACTGCTGTCTAGAAAATTTTTAAGAGAATTGGTTAAGTTTTTACAAATGATTTATGGTTAGTATATATTTGAATTAAGTAGAAGCTTAGATTAATTTTATATTACTTAATGTTAAATTTATAATATCTTATCTGGATCTCACCTATATTTTTCTGTTTGATATTGATTGATATACATGATTGATGTTTGCTTAGTAAAGGAAGTCTGTGGGGGAGGGGGGAGGGAAAGGGAGGGAAAGGGAGGGATGGTAGATGGGTGGGGGGATTGGTGGGGGGAAAGGGGGATAAAAATTGTATTGTAAAACTTTTTCAATAAAAAAAAAGTGTTAGGAAATTTCTATGGGAGGGAAAAAAGGTGAGGATTTCGTACAAGATACTGCAGGGGAAAAGAAATATGGGTGGCTTTGGACTCCCAGATTGGGAAGCATATTATAAGGCAGCTAAATTAGTCTGGATTAAGGAGTGGGTCACACTGCAAAATATGAGAATCCTGACCTTAGAAGGTCACAATCTACAAAAAGGGTGGCACGCCTATTTGTGGGACCCAAGAAACAAGAAGAAATCCTGCTTTCACAAAGACAAAGTAAGGGAGTCTCTGTTACAAACATGGGAGGAAATTAGGCAGCGGTTCTATGTTAAAATACCTAAATGGCTTTCTATTATGGAGGCCCTGACCTTCCCAAACAGATGAGATATGCAAAAATTTGGTACATACAAGGATATATTAGACGAAAATGGGAATCTCAAATCTCTGGACACACTGAGAGACCAAAGCTTTAACCTAGATTAGTGGAACTATTTACAGGTAAACTCAAGGTATCAGAAGGACAAGGACCAATATGGCATAGAAGCAAGGTACAGAAACCTAGACAAAATTATGATGGGGGCAGAAAAGAAAATGTTAGCAAAAATATATAATCGTTTATTAGATGAGGATAGGGCAGAGGAGATAGCCAAAAACCAATTAAATATTTGGGAAAAAAAATATTGGATATAGATTAAATTTTAACAACTGGGAAGAGGCTTGGAACAGAAAGTATAAAATGATCAAAGCGGCAACATACAGGGAAAACCATTACAAGATGCTCCACAGGTGGCACCTAGCGCCTGCCAGATTAGCTAAAATGTTCCCTAATGTATCAGCAATTTGATGGAAGTGTGGTAAGGAAGTCGGCACCTTCTATCATATGTGGTGGACCTGCCCAAAGATAAAAAGGTTTTGGTCAAGAATTCGAAATTAGTTGCGGGAAATATTGGAAGAAGAACTAGATTTATCCCCTGAAATATTTCTTTTGGGAATAATCAGGGATGGGTTTACTAAAGAAAAAATCCAACTCATAATCCACATAACAACAACGGCCAGATTAGTTTATGCGAAATTTTGGAAAGATAAAACCTTACCACCAGAGGAAATATTAATAAACAAAATCTTAGAGTGCGCAGAAATGTCAAAATTAACGTACGAGCTAAATAACGATGAGAAGGCAAAACACCATGTAGTATGGGAAAAGTGGTACAAATGGTTAAATAACAGGACAAAATCATGATTTCAGGGTGTGTTTATTTCTTGCAATTAAGAGTCTGAAGTATACCTGATTTATTCTCTGTAAATATGTATAAATACTGCACATCTGATTTTAGTAGAGACTTGATGTTTTGTAACAATAAAAACAAATAAAGTATTTGAAAAAAAATTGTTTACAAGAAGTACATATTAAAAAACAACATACTTATTGACACAACAAAACTTGGAAAAACCTTTTCATCCCTATCGCAAAGTTAAAAAAGAGGAGTTGTATTATATATTAAAAATGCAATATTGGCAGAACAAAAAGATTCAGATTTAGAAGGTAGAATTTTGATGGTGGAAATAATTGAAAATAATATGAAAACCCTTCTAATAGCAATATATGCTCCAAATGAAAACCAAAGTGACTTCTACAGAAGACTACATAATAAAATAATTGAAATGGAATATGATAATATATGTATGATGGGGGACTTTAATGGAATTGAGAACAAAAATTTGAACTATAAAACAAATAAAGCAATAAAACATGCTAAAAAGATATTGCCAAGATCTTTCTTCAAGATGATGGAGGAAATAAATATGAAAAATATATGGAGAGAAAGAAATAGAGAAAATAAATGATATACTTTTTATTCTGACAGACATTCATCTTGGTCCAGATTAGATATGATATGGACAACTTGCTGCAGAATATAGAATATGTGGAGATAGAAACTAGTTTATGGGCGGACCATAACCCTGTGATAACAACTTGGAAAGGACGAATAAGAAGATCAAGATGGACTTTAAATAATACAATATTAAAAGAGAAAGACTTTGTGCAGAAAATGGAAAGAGATTTGGCTTTTTTCTTCAAAGAAAATAAGAAAGAAGAGACATCGATACAAAATCAATGGGATACAATGAAGGCATATGGTAGAGGACTAATTATAGATTATACAAGGAAAAGGACAAACCTCAAAAATATTGATTGATGATTATAGAAAGGTTGAAAGGTTGAAAAGGAACTCCAGAAAGACCCATACAAGAAAGGTGTCAAAATTAAAATAGATATAATAAAGCATAAAATGGACTTACTGGAGAAAGAAGAACTAGCCCAAAAAATAAGAAGTGCTATACAAAACTACTTTGAAAATGAGAATAAAGCAGGCAGACGGTTAGCATATAAATTGAAAAAGGAAAGAGAATCAAGTAAAATAACATATTTAGTTGATGAACAAAGTAACTTTGGAAATAAAGAGATGGGGAAGATAATACAAAATTATTATAGACAACTTTACAAAAAAGAGATAATTGAGGAAGAGAAAGTGTTGAAGTATTTACAAGAGGCAAAACTTCCTCAGATTTCTAAAGATATGGAGGAGATGCTGGACAGAAATATAACAATGATAGAATTAACAGAAGCAATCAGGAAGCAAAAGAATGGGAAGGCGCCAGGGCCAGATGGTTTACCAGTTGAATACTATAGGACATTACAAGAGTCTCTGACCCTTTCATTATTGGAGGTGATGAATGAAGCAATGACAAAGAAGGAAATATCTACATCATGGACTGAGGCTTATATCACTTTGATTCATAAAGAAGATACAGATCCACAACAAATCAAAAACTATAGGCCTATATCCTTGCTAAATTCAGATTATAAAATTTTTGCTTCAGTATTGGCAGAAAGACTTAAGAGATATTTGAATAATTTTATACATTCAGATCAAAATAGATTCCTTCCAAAAAGACAAATTAGAGATAATATAAAAATATTTTTGGATACTTTAGAACAATGGTTCTCAACCTTCCTAATGCCATGACCCTTTAATACAGTTTCTCACATTGTGGTGACCCCCAACCATAAAATTATTCCTAAAACCATCGAAAATATGTGTTTTCCAATGGTCTTAGGCCAGGGGTCCCCAATCTTTTGGACCTCAGGGACCACCAAGTTCATAATTTTAAATTTCGTGGACCATTAATATGAATCCAGCGCGCCACCTGTTGAAGCACCTGGACTCCCAATGATGGGATGGGGTTCTTCAGGCACTCTCCTTCCCCCCTCTCTCTGTCCCCCCCCCTCTCTCTCATTCTCTCTTTCTCTCTCCATCTCTCTCTCTCTCTCCCCCACTCTCTCTCATTCTTTCTCTCTTCCCCCTTCTCTCTTTCTCTCTCTCCCACTCTTTCTCTCTCATTCTCTCTTTCTCTCTTTTTTCTCTCATTCTCTCTCTCCCTCCTCTCTCTCTCCCACTCTTTCTCTCTCATTCTCTCTTTCTCCCCCCCACTCTTTTTCTCTCATTCTGATTCTCTCATTCCGATTCTCTCTCTCTCTCTTTCTGATTCTCTTTCATTTTCTCTCTCTCTCATTCTCTCTCTCATTCTCTGATTCTCCCTCTTTCATTCTGTCTTTCTCTTTCATTTTTTATCTCTTTCTCTTTCTGTCTCATTGATTCTTTCTCTTTCTCTCCCTCTCTCATTCTTTCTCTCTCTCATCTCATGGGTCAGCCAGTGTCTTAGGGCTGAGAGGAAGTCAAGCATCTCCCTGAGAGACTGAGGTGAGCGGAGCACCAAGGGCCGGAAGAAGTGTGGGAGTGAAGCACTACTTGAACTACTTGTGCAGCATGAGCATTCGCCTTGGTATATTTGTGCCAGCTGGTGGCCAAGGCAGCCCTCATCTCCTGCCACTTGGGATTCGGAGTAGTAAATGGTGATTGGTCTGGGGAGCAGCCGGATTTTGCTCTCCATTGCAGATGCCAGATCATCCCCCTGCAAGCTCGTCTCTTGAGGAGTGCTCCCTGAGGTGGTGCTGGAAACTTTGGTCAGGCTCCTCAAGAGATGAGAGCTTGCAGGGGGCGGATCTGGTGTCTGCAATGGAGAGCAAAATCCAGCTTCTTCTCTCTGCTGTAAGTGAGGCATCAGGATTCTGCCTTGGTATATTTGCGTCGCAAGGAGCCCTCGTTTCTTGCTGCTTGGGACTTAGAGCAGTAAACAACATCTGGTTCGGGAAGCAGCTGGATTTTGCTCTTCATTGTGGATGCCAGAACAGCCTCTGCAAGATCTTGTCTCTCAAGGAGCCCGACCAAAGTTTCCTGCACCACTTCAGGGAGTGCTCCTCGAGAGACAAAAGCTTGCAGGGGGCCGATCTGGCGTCCGCAATGGAGAGCAAAATCCGGCTGCTCCCCAGGCCAGAAGCCATTTATTGCTCCGAATCCCAAGCAGCAGGAGAGGAGGACAGTCTTGCGCCACTGGCTGTCTTAGGCGATCCCTGTGAAAGGGTCGTTCGACTCCCAAAGGGGTCGTGACCCACAGGTTGAGAACCACTGCTTTAGAATATTATGATGCACATCCTGAAAAGCAGATGGCTTTGATATTTTTAGATGCATAAAAAGCATTTGACAATGTGAATTGCCGATTTATGATGCTACAAATGGAAGAGATGGGCTTCGGTAGGAAATTTATTCAGGCTATTGAAGCCATATATTCTAAACAGACAGTGAAGGTAATGATCAATGGAGAATTGACTGATTTTATTGAGATAGAAAAAGGTACTTGACAAGGATGCCCATTGTCCCCATTGTTGTTTATATTGACACTGGAAGTTTTAAATAGAAATATTAGAGAAGAAAAAGAGATAAAAGGTATGAAAATTCAAAAAGAAGAATACAAATTACAAGCTTTTGCAGATGACCTGGTCTTTATTATTGAAGAACCACTAGCATCCATAAATAAACTGATAGAAAATATTGAAGAGTTTGGGGAAGTTGCTGGTTTGAAAATTAATAAAGAAAAGACAAAGATAATGACTAAAAATATGTTAAAAAAACAAAATGAAGAATTGATGGAGATTTCCAAGATGCAGGTCACAAACAAGGTAAAATATTTGGGGATACAATTGACAATGAGGTGTAGTTCACTTAAAGAAAATAATTATAATAAGCTTAAGCAGCAGAGGACAATATTTGGTGAAATGGGCAAATTTGCAGCTATCTTGGATTGGTAGGATTGCAACTGTTAAGATGAATATTTTACCTAGAATTTTGTATCTCTTTCAGACAATTCCAATAAAGTTGGGTAAGGAATTTTTAGTAGATTTGAATAAAATTGTGTTAAAATACATTTGGCAGGGAAAGAAGGCAAGAATAAAACTTAAGCTGTTACAAGATGCTAAAATGTGGGATGGTTTTGGATTACCTAATTTTGAATTATATTATCAAGGAGCTAGTTTAATGTGGATTAAAGAATGGATAACATTGAAAAACACTAGATTATTGAATTTGGAGGGACATGATTTGTTGATGGGGTGGCATGCCTTTTTATGGTATAAAGGAACTAAAATACAGGGGTATTTTAGAAGACATCAGATACACGAAGCTTTAGTTTTGAATCGGGAGGTTCAAAATATGCTCAATTGGTTTTTGTAAAAGTGGAAATGTGATTTCAAAACTAAAAAAGATTGAATAAAGATTTTTTTAAAAGAGAGAGAGAGAGAGAGAAACAAAATTCCTTATCAGCTACTTAAGTCCGAGCTAAGTGGAAACCCCCCCCCCCCACACACACAAAATCTCACATTTCCCTTGCTTTGACTGGACAAGCTGTCTGTCTGCACACCCCAGAAAGCAATCAATTTAGGGGAATGGCTATGCTTGTTTTCCTTCCCACTCTGCCTAGGAAAGGGAACAGAAGGGAAGGGAAGGGAAGGGAAGGGAAGGGAAGGGAAGGGAAGGGAAGGGAAGGGAAGGGAAGGAAGGAAGGAAGGAAGGAAGGAAGGAAGGAAGGAAGGAAGGAAGGAAGGAAGGAAGGAAATTTGAGTGTTTGCTGGAATCCGATGCATGCAAAAATTTAACAACCTATCCTTTGCAAAACTAGCTGCATAATGGCCCTGGATAATTGAGAGATTTCAAACTTCCACAGAGGCATGCATCTAGTAAATCTCCTGCACTGATTTATGTAAAATTGGGGGTGTTTCAGGTTATTGCTTCCTTGCTGCTGTCATGCAGTTCTAAAGGAGGGGAAAAAAGCATCAGCTACGGAGATAATTAGATGTTTTATGCTTTTTCCATGTGGTAAACATGGGAAAGAGTTGCATTTGTTTTGACCCATACTAGAGAACTGGACAGAAATGGGATCTGGGCTAGGCAGCCTTCTCAACCAATCCAAGAAGATCTGGACTGCCTATGAAACCAGCATCCAGCTGGAAAGTGGGTCAGCCAGTCCTCAAGGCAATCATATTTCCAGTTCAATGGAAAATCTACATCAGGGGAAAGCCAGGTACATATCCCCAGATGAATGCTTTAAGAGAGAAAAGCTGTAAATCCCTATTAAGATAATGCATCTCAACCCAAATCCAAGACATCTTAAATTATAACCCCCAATGTATCACGAGATGAGATTCTAGGATCTCTTAAGTATTCCTAGTCATGGTTACATTTATTCTTATGTCAGCAGGAGCATTCTTGATGAGGCAAAAACAGGTTTCAAGAGAGGTGAACATGTCTTCGA
The DNA here is from genome assembly GCA_030761175.1 of Masticophis lateralis. Classification (NCBI taxonomy): domain Eukaryota; kingdom Metazoa; phylum Chordata; class Lepidosauria; order Squamata; family Colubridae; genus Masticophis; species Masticophis lateralis. The sequence goes on from JAUDYJ010000005.1 coordinate 104,707,189, forward strand.
TAGCCTGTTTTATCCCAAGACCTCTGCATGGTCCTACCCAAATATTTTCTCTGGTCCATGTGTTTTACAATTGTTGTGCTGTGAATTGATTTTGTGCTTGAACACCACTGTAGATATATGGACTGTGCCATGAAAGCCACTCATTGTCTAGCCTTAGATATCTGAGGCTAACGAAGGGTGGGAACTCACCAAAGAGTCACACAGTACATGACGGAAGATTTAATTATCTGACACAGCTATTGGTGGTCTATTTGCTCTCTCCCCCTATGTTGTAGGGCTAGAACCTTTTGCTCACGGGGTCTCTCGTTGACCTTCTTTAGTTCTTGCCCCAGTGGATCAAGGAGGCAGAACAATATTTTTATGAAATTTAGATCCTTGAGACTTTTATCCCACACCTCCTTTGTGGACTGACTTATTACAACTATAAGACTTCCCGTCACCCTGACAGGGCGATGGTGTTCTGATGTTTGGATGTTTTTAACGTATTAGCTTCCTTTTAACATCTATTCCTTCCTTTATTTTAATCCATCTGTTTTTATTCATCTTTAGCACCCTCTAGAAGAAAATGGTCCTTCCATCACTTTCTGCTCATTCCTATTTCCGATGTACTCAATTGCGGAGCTCCTTGCATTGCGAGACTCTCCTCTCTTGCAGGTTTGGCCCTCCACTCTATCGAGGGCCTATCTTGATGCTGGATTTTGGAATCCTGAGAGATGGCATGTCGCAAGGAGGAGACTGTGGGGTTTTGGGGGGAAGTTTTTAAATAAGATTTTAAAGCGCCCTGGGAGGGGGGTGGGTTATGTGGGTTTGGGGAAAACCTGTGGGGGAGGAGGCCCAGCCTGGCTGAAGAGCGCGGCATGGGAGGTGTGGGACTCGGGGTCAAGGAGGGGGTTGGAGCTTGTGTGGTTGATGGACATTATATCAGTACTGTGGGTGGGAGGGGCAGATATGGCAGGAGCAGGGGGCCACATCAGGTTGTGGGAGTCCGTGCCCACTGTCTTCAAGCAGTGGTACACTCCAGCCTCCAATGCTCCCCTCATTCCCCAGGTTGCACAGACCCTCAGGCCCTGGGTCTTCAGCTGATGCAATGCCAGGTCCGTGGTAAATAAAGCCCCCCTCATTTGTGATCTTGTTCAGGAGGGGGGAGTGGACCTGGTGGGTATTATGGAGACCTGGCTGGGCCAGGAGGGGGGGGTCCTCGTTGAGATGTGCCCACCTGGCTTTCATGCATTTCATCAACCAAGGTCACAGGGGAGGGGCGGGGTGGTGGTGGTTATTATTAAAGAAGGTCTTGGTCCGAGGGAGACCACTGTTCCTCAGATGGCTGGATGTGAGTGCCTCCTTGTGAAGTGGGGTCATGGGGTGCAGATGGGCTTGCTGGTTACATACCTGGCTCCCTGCCATGTGGCGGTGGCCCTGCCTGAGCTGCTCAATGTTATAGCTGTGGTGGCAGTTGATACCCCAGGTTTATGGTCATGGCTCCTTAATTCATGGTTGCTTCTCTCCTTGATTATTATTTTTTTATTTATTAATCATATTTCTATGCTGCCCACTTTCCAAGGACTCTGGGTAGCTTACAACAATCAACAGTATACTAAATAGCATATTGCCCCCAACAATCTGGATCCTTATTTTACCCACCTTGGAAGGATGGAAGGCTGACTCAACCATGAGCTGGTGAGATTTGATCTGCTGAACTAGCAATCAGCTGAAGTAGCTGTGGTACAGCACTCTAACCATTGCGCCACCTTGGCTCATGCAATGGGTGGATTAGTTTCCACCCATTGCTTCTTGTCCTGCCCTCAGGTGCTTTGGAGAATAGCTTGATCCCCTCTTCTTTGTGGCAGCCTCTCAGATACTGTAAGACTGCTGTCATGTTTCCCCTAGTCCTTCTTTTCATTTTTATAAATAGTCCAACAATTAGCAATGCAACAGTTTGGGGCACTCGTTGCATTCTTCCTCTGAAGCATGATGATCTCCCTGTTTCAGAGAGATTTGGTAGTGTCCTAAATTTTCTCATTTAGGAGTTTGTTTATAGTCTTCTGACTATGGTCTAAAAGAGGAAATATTTTATATGTGTAACATCTTGGGCTGTGCAAAAGCTTTGATTCAAAGGTTTGTTTTAAAAGAAATCCAGCTGAATACCTGTTCAAGCGTATCTTCAAGATAATTCAATGGCTCTGATCAAATCAGATACATTTGAACCAGTATGATAATTAGATGGTTTATCTAATTCACTTTTGATTTCACTGAATCATCTGTCTGAATTGAACTCATCCTAAAGTTCAAACTGACGATTCAATTTAAATTAAATTGACTTTTCCATTTGAATCAATGATTCAAAGAAAGATAATCCACTCATCAATTAGATGACTTGAATAGGCTCTTGAATAATTAGTGCACTCAAAAAGGTTTGAATACAAAAGGAATAAGCGTTCTGAGACACTCTTCATATCAAATGACATTTTCTAATTACTATGTTTTCTTCATAAGAAAAGCAGCATATTTTTCTTTTCTTCATAAGAACAAAATAGATATAGGGAAGAGTAGTTCCATTGATTCATATCCTGTTTTGTTGAAAATCTATTATAAACAAATTAGAAGAAATATTAAAATGCCATTTTAGAAAATATGGTTTTAAAGCCCTAAATGTTATTACAATTATCTATTCCGATGAAAAGATGATGTACTTCAATTTAATATTGGACTCCCTGAGAACAATGAAAAAAAGAAGGAAAAAGACAAAAATGTGGTGCAAAATTCAGCTTTCACAGTCTAAGCCTAGTATTTCAAGAAGCAATGGCATTAAAAAAATATTTAAAAAGGGAGGGAGGAAAGGGACTGGGCAAGTCAAAACTATAATTGGAATTAATTGCTTGCAATTTCCAAAATCAATTGAGCAGTATTTGCAAATGTATATTTCCATCAACACAAACACACACTTCCTCTGTCGACTTAACAGTGAAAATAACCAAAACCATGGGTGCAATGAGATGGGTGGGAACTGCCTAAAAAAAGGATAAATGTGAAAGTTGCTGTAATAGGAAGTGAAGAAAAAGAAAAAGAAGACTTTGTTTCAGATAACTGTAGATAGAAACTAATCCAGGTGAGAAGCAACCTAGAACATAGAAATTTAATGCAAAATAGCAGAATAATAGAATAACAGAGTTGGAAGAGATCTTGGAGGGCTTCTAGTTCCTTCTCAGGCAGGAAGCCCTATATCAATTCAGACAAATGGCTCTCCAGTCTCTTCTTAAAAAACTCCAGTGATGGAGCACCTACAACTTCTGGAGGCAAGCTGTTTTATTGGTTCATTGTTCTCCCTGTCTGGAAATTCCTCCTTAATTCCAGGATGCTCCCCTCCTTGATTGGTTTCCATCCATGGCTTCTTGTCCTGCCCTCTGGTGCTTTGGAAAATAGGTTGACTCCAGCCACCCCACTTCCTTGTGTCAGCACATAAATGTATTACAGGAAATACAACAACCCCATATACTGATTTTATTATTGGCTACTATTGTTTTATAAGTGGTATGAATTGTTCTAGAATTGCTCATCAGCGAGGGAGAAAGGGAGCGATGGAAAGAGAGATGAGCTAGAGCATGAAATGAGATTGGATAGAAAGGATGAATATTTATTTGACTCAGAAGAATCCAATGGTAGCCTTCTGCTGTGTTTTATACCTTCGATACAGCTGTGGTGTAACAGCTGCTCCCAAAAAGTAAGACCCAGAAGTCATGCAGTCACCTGAAGCTAAGTCAAACAAGACATAAAAATGCATGCACGAGATCAAAGTTGTATAAATAATGAATAAATCAATTGGTGAAGGTTAAGGCACCCTTCCAGTAAGCCAAGAGAGTTTGGGTGATCTTTTCTCTTTAGGTTTGCTGGGATGGTGACACCTGGCCATTATGATGATGGATAAGCCTAGTCAGGGAGTAATCACCCATGTAAATTCCTCTGACATCACTTGAAGTGGAAATGCATAGCAAGTGCCTGCATCCAATGAAACACAAATCAGGTGCCAGCAGAGTGTATTTGTCAATCCTGGAGCATTAAGAAGATAAGCTGTAAGAATCCCACATGTGGCTCTTTTCCTCTGGCAAGCTACACAGAAAGAGAGGTTGGGACTGTTGCATTTTCAAGAGGATACTTAGAACAGCCTAGAAAAAAAATATTTTGTTTAATGCTGTAGTTAATATTGCTTCTGGATTTCTGACTAAAATAAATTGCTTTCCAAGGATTGAGGAAAAATAAAATTTGGTGAAATCTTTGGTGGGTGTGGGTTGTTCTAATCTGTATGTAGTTACAAATGCTGGTTGCACATTGTAGCCCAGTTCACATAGTATGCTTAACTAGGTTAAGGTGGGCATAATGTGTTGCAAAATCACCAAGAAGAGGTAATTATCCCAGTCAACAACTTTCAGCTTTCATGTTATATTTAACATGAAAGAAATCAGGTCATGCATGAAAAATCCTGCCACCCACTCTGTCACCTTACAGGAATGCCTAGCATCTGTCAGTTAGCTTGTTTTGTATATTTTCTTGGAAAAACAACTGGCAACAAAGAGCAGTTGAAACCATAATCCTCCACAATATAGAACTTACTATGAAGATCTAACAGGCCAGAGCACACCTCTAAAACTTCAATTGTTTGATTTCATCACCAAGGAAATCCAAAATCCTGGCTAACGGAGAAGGATCTAGGAACTAGTGATAGAAACACATCAACGTTCTCCTGCAAGAATTTATGGGATAATCATATTGGGAGAAGAAGTTGTGTGGATGCTTGGCACTTTGTGGACTGCTTCAGGCCTCAGTTCTCTCTCCTCTTCTATGTGACGCACCAGAGTGAGGTGACCTGATGATTCTGGGTGAGGCATCATCAACATGTTGATGATATCCAGATTTATCCACTCCAGACTGCCTTGGCATGTTGCTTCAAATAAAGATTTAAAAGGTGGTTAAACTTGGTTAAAAAGGAAAAAGAGGCAAATGGGATGCAAATGTGGTAGAAATTCAACAGTCAATAATATGACAAAGTGATAGACTGAGACAGTATTGATAGTGCTCTTACATGAGCTCTGGCAGGAGTAGGATGGGGCAGTGCTCTTCTTGACATCTCAGACATCCTTGCTCTTCTTGACATCTCAGTGGCCTTTGATACTATTGATCATGGTAGCCTTCTGGACTGGCTTTGAGTGTTGGAGGTGGGATGCATTGTGCTGCAGGGTTGCTCCACTTGATATTGATAGAGGGGAGAGATCCAGCCTGCACCCCAAGGGTTTTGTGAAGTTTCCTAGTGCTCAGCTGTCATGTATAACTCCTTTCAATACTCAAGAAAGAAAAACCCCGACTCCATTTTCATAGAGAAAGGTATTTTTATTGAGTATGAACTGAATGCAACCAAAGAAAAGCAAGGTCTGAGGCAATAGGCGCAAAAATCACATATAGAAAGCATCCCCAAAAGCCTTCCCCCAAGGGTCCAGTCAGGATTATCCAATCCACATCCCCCCCCGGGGGGGTTATGTGGGGTGCAGCTTCCGATGGTTCCATCCTCCTAGTATGCCAGGATGGTTGACCTTGAGTGGTTATCAGCGCGCCTCCCAGCTGCAGATAGATGCTGAGGAAAAACTTTTTTCATTTACTCCACCAGCTCACTTCCCCCCCCCCACCAGACATCCAGACAGTTCCCCCCTCCCCCTGTTACAATGGCAGCCGAGCAAGCAAGAAATAAAAAGGCGGAGTCTGAATAGCTCCTATTCTCCTATTTAACATCTACATGAGGCTGCTATGGGAAGTGATTCAATGGGCTGAAGTATCATCAGTAATTATGCTTATGATACCCAGCTGTCTATCTCCATCTCAGGGTTGCCTGAGAATGCTACAGAGGTCCCGCCTCAGTGCCCGTGGTGTACCTGTGGTGTACCTGTGGTGGGGTGCAATTGGCTTCAACTCAACCCAAGTAAGGCAGAGTGGCTTTGGATATTTGTACCTTCCACTAACAAGGTTTTTCCAACACTTGTCCTGGATCAGGTGGCACTGCCCCAGACAGACCTGAGATGGTCTTGGTGGTTCCTTGACTGAGCTGTTGCGAGTCTCAGACAAATAATCTAACAGTAAATAACACTGTGATGTTGTTTACTATGGCAATGTGCCCTATTTAAAGCTATTCTAGAAGATATCCAGAAGCTTCAATGGCTGAAAATGTGGACAGGCTGCTAATCATTGTAGAATCTTGGGGGCGCAGAACACCTGTGTTGAGAGATTTGATCTGTAAGAAGCTGCTGGTTCTGAAGTCCTAAACAGATTAGAAGATGGGAAAGTAAAGGATTACCGACTTTGGTACCAATGTATCCATGTCTTAGATCAGCAAGAAATGGACTCATGAAGATGGTTTCATTTTCCAACATTTGTTATCAGACACATGAGGACTTTTGTGTTTTTCCCAAAGTGTGAGATATGGTTCTGGTTTTAGGCAGAGCATCAGTGGCTTCTTCTTCAGCTACTTCTTTTCAGTTTGAATTAATAGTGATCCAAGCTATTTTTTTATCAGAGTTTAGTTTTATTTTCTTCTTCTGGTAAGCCTCTTTCATGCCCTCTGGGAAGAAAGGTGAATGGAAATCATACATATGTATGAATAAATAATGCAAACTATCTTTGCAGCAATAACAGCAGTGTTTCTCTTCCACCCGATGTGACATAAAGTAGAAATTTGCAAATAGCTTTCAAAAGAATTGTGAGAGAAAAATCTGAGCACTTGGAAGATATTCATGCTTCTTGCCACAAGAAAAATATTATTGGTGTCAGGGTGCTTTGGAGATGCAGAAATACCATTTCCATCACATTGGTATCAAGTGTTCAGATGGAGGCTGGACTTTCACACAGAAACTGGGTATTGCATCTACTACTGAAATGTACTGAAGATAAAAAAAATAACATGAAGCTGAGTTGTTTTTCATACAGCAAGTGTTTCCCAACCTTGGCAACTTTAAGCTGTTTGGACTTCCACACCAAATCCTTGCTGGCTGGGGTATTCTGAAGCTTGAAGTTCATATAGCTTTGAAGTTGCCAGTGTTGAAAAATGCTGTTCTATTAATGACAAATGCCAGAGAACTGGTAAGAATTACAATAATTACACTATCCCTTACAACCTCTTATGTTTAATATTCCTTTCAGCTTCCCCGCTTCTCTTATAAATTATTTCATGAGAATAGAATTTTGTTTAGTTGCCAAACACAAATACACAAGCCACTCCCACCTCTAGTTTGAGGGGTGTAATCTACCAATAAATTGTTTTGCTTTGCAATCTAAAATCTCTTTAGATGATAGACAGACAGACAGACAGCCAGCAAGACAGCCAGATAGTGCTTTCATGTCTAACCATTTTCCATCAGAGATGGCAACAGATTTCAACACCCCATGAATGCATGCATGCATGCATACGCACCCACCCACCACCACAAACACGCAATCATATATACATCTCTCTCAACAGCTAGCTGATACTGATTCATGCCAATAAAATATAAGTAGAAAAGCTTTATCCTAGTGGATGGCAATGAGGAATTATACCTGCACCTGGCTGAATTATATTTCCTCAACCACCTTTGTCAGCCAGGCAAAACTCATGAGCAAATCCATGTGGGGTGATTTTCAGGTTCCAGAGCAGAGGAGGAAGGGCTGAGTCACTGAATCCCTATAGGTTGACTCACAAGGCAACCACAGCATCACAACTGGTGGGCTGTGGCTAAACCGGCTTCTTCTGCAGATAAATTCTGTAAAATGTTTTTCTAATTTAGTTTCTGTGCTAAGCCAGTTTTGGTAGATTTTTGTCTCCCTTTTATTGCCATGCTTAACATTAATTGGGTTGTTTGGGAGGGACATTCCTAACAGAACCATGCTGAGAGTTATGCATAGAATGTTAATTGAATTACGAGACATTTTGCAAGCAAAAAAAAACATACATGAAACCCATTGTAACGCTTATTTATACAGGAATATTTTTCTTATCAGTACTACCATTCTGTGTACTGGAAATATAGTTCTCCATTGTGAGGTGGAGACAGCAGCCAGGAGTGGGTTCAGCTCGTGCCAATCAGATAAGGACTGAGCCTGTCAAAGCTAAATCCCGCCCCTTAGCACGGGGCTTCCCAGCTTTGCTCAGTCCTTCAGACTGGACTGTTGTGTGGAAAATTTCTCCTTCACCCTTTTTTCCTATGATCTTCAAAATTTTTGGATTTTTCGGCTTTTGACCTTTGGACCGTTCTCTTTGACCATTCTGTGGCTCTCTGGACATCTGATTGATTTCTGAGTGAGGAGGTTTGCCCCTTACAGGATTCTCCCCCTTTAAGTTTTAAAAATTTTATCCCTCCACTGGCCATTTAGTGGGGGTGGTGGAGCGTAGCGCTCCCGTGGGGAGCTAGAGCCGCTTAAATTAGCCTAATTAAGGCTCCTGGCATTTAAAGCGAACTTGTTTAATTCAGCGGAGCTGTTGCGCTCCCGTTTCACTCACAGACGCCTCCATTTCAAAGTTCGTTTATTCTGAGGGAGAAATACCGTTCTTCCCCTTTAAATTACTATTTGAGGCCGTTAACTGCCTCAGCTGTTTGTCGGACCTCGCTTAAATAGCAGGTCCTTTACTGCCTTCCTTTCTAATTTCGGCAGAAAGCCTCTTGTAGCTAAGGCTTGCTGTTTTATTTAATTGAGGCGAGTCCTATTGGCACTGTGGAGATAATTACACTCTCTCCGGCTATAATCTCCATTAAATTGTGAGCTTAAGTTGGGGGGGGGGGAATAATTCCTATCCCCCTCAGTTTAAAAAAAAAAAAAAAAATCGCTGCTGCCTTTGCCTGCCTCAGCGACTCCTTGGACCTAGCATAATTGGCAGGTCCTTTGCTGGGCTCTTACTACATTTCAAGGTTTGCCCCTTTGAACTGAAATTAACTGTGGAGCTCTTGCGCTTCCCTTGATTGTGGGCGTGGCCGCCATTTTGTGGCGAATTTTTCACATAACGACCTTGATTTTTTTCTGTGTCCCTTTGTAATTAGGACATAACGCCTCAACTTCCTTATTGAAATCTTACAAATTTCCTAGAGAAATTAATACCTTGCTGGACTGTTGCCATAATCGGAATTTCAAGGGCAACAAATTTATTACAATTATCAGAAGCAATTTAGGCGGCCATTTTGGTACTTCAAGTGAGAGTGATTTATACTCATTGTCCTACTTTAGCCATGCCTAAAGCAACAGGCAAGAGCAAACATGGCCGCAAGGCCTCTGTACAGCAGCAGTCCTTGTCTGCTCAAATAGAGTCGGGGGTCTCCTCTATAGCTGAACTTTCAGGTCCAGAAGTCTCTGAGCCCAATAATGCCATGACTCTTCACAAAGGTGCTCATCTGTCTTCCTCCCGTGCTAACCTGCGCAGGGATAATTTTTTAAAGAAGCGGGGATCTAAAACTAATGTCCTCCAGATTCCATCGTCTAGGCCTGACCCTATGGTCTTGGAAGTGGATCCTCTGCAATCACCACTTACCCCTGACCAAATTTCCCTTCAAGATTGTCCCTTGGACATTCATACTGATGATCTCTGGGGTCCAGGCATTAGAGTGGATTCACTTACTTCAGATCCTAATCCACAAACTACAACTAATCAACCTCCTCCACTTGCAGATTCTGCTCCAGTTAACTCTCTTCCGAGGGTCGAGCCAATGTCTGATCAATTTCACACTGTCCTTCGACCAGAGGACATTCAAAAGATGATCACAGCAGCTGTGCAACAGTCCTTAGCTGCCCATAAATTGTCTCATTCTGACCAAGCATCTGCTATATCGGTTGTATCCCACTCATCGCCCTCTTCAGAAGGCGAAGGTGAAGACTACTTGTTATCTATAGCTGCTTCTCATTCTCCAACTCCTTCTGGCGTGAGTCGTCCTTCTCTCTATGCTGATCCTGATTCTCAGGAACCACAACTATCGGAAGACGAGGATCTGCCTCCGGAACAGCCTCCTTTTACTGGTCTGTTTCCTCAAAACCTGTTTAAATCCCTTTTATTTAAGGCTATTAATGCAGCTCAGTTGAGTAATTCTTCCCATCCTAAACCTACTCCACCTGAGGGTACGCTAAATCCCTTATTTGCAGAGCCTCCTAAATCAGTAACGTCAATACCTACACCACCTCTCTTTCTAGACGTTATCAGGAAACAATGGGTTTCTCCAACTTCGGCACCTGTACCATCTACCACAGATCGGAAGAATGTCTCCGTTTCATCTGATTTATCCACCTTACTTCAGATTCCCACAGTGGACGCTCCGGTTGCTGCATTACTTTCTCATTCTACAGCTCCAGGTGATCCTGAGGAGAATCTTCGTCCTGAGGAACGACGATCAGAGCAAGTCCTCCAGCGAGCTCATTTGGCGGCTTCATGGGCCATTCGTTCTGCTTCCACCGCATCGTTCTTTAATCGTTCTACACTTCTTTGGTTACGTCAACTTCAGGACAAGCTTTCTACGTCTGATCCTAAACTTCGTCAAGACATCAACAAGATAGTTGCAGCAGTTCAATTCTCTGCGGATGCAACGTTGAATTCTGTTCGCTTCGCTTCCAAATCCTTAGCCTCAACTGTAGCTGCACGTCGACTGATTTGGCTGCGTCATTGGCCTTCTGACACCCGGCATAAATGGCGTTTGGCATCTGTTCCCTTTTTGGGGGAAAAGTTGTTTGGGGAACCTCTAGAAGCTTTCCTAATAGAGACCAAGGACAAAAGAAAAGTTTTACCCACCTTTTTTCGTAGGGGAGATTCCAGATACTCACCTTACCCACCTCGTAACCAGTTCCGTCCTTCGGATGGGGGTCCCGGATCTTCTAGGGGTATGAGTCAGTTTAATTCCAGGCAACGAGGTTTTCAGGATAAACAGGGAAGGGGTAGACCTTTCATGTCAAAACGACCCTTTCGAGGGGGAGGGGGTCGTTCATTCCATCGCCGTCGCTAGTGATGTTCCGGATCCTCCCGTGGGCGGCAGATTGGGCCTCTTCGCCACCACGTGGGAACACACTACTTCTGATTGTTGGGTCCTGGCCTCCATTAGATCTGGTTTGGCCATCGAATTTGTCTCCACCCCTCCTTCTTCCTTCATCTGTTGTCCCAGGTCGAGTAGCTCCGAGCGTAGATCCCTCATGAAATCGGCTATTGACCATCTCCTGAATATTAGGGCCATTCAACCGGTGCCTCATGAGGAGTGGGGCCAAGGGTTCTACTCTCGGGTCTTTCTCGTTCCTAAATCCTCAGGTGGGTGGAGACCCATTCTGGACCTTAAGCGTTTGAACCAATTCATGGTGTACAGACGTTTCAAAATGCAATCTTTACGATCCATTTTAGACGGCATTCGGAGGGGCGATCTCCTCTGTTCCATTGATTTAACTGAAGCTTACCTGCATATCCCTATACGAATTGCCCATAGAAAGTTCCTTCGCTTCTGTTACGAAGGGAAACATTTTCAGTATAGAGCTCTCCCCTTTGGGCTTTCATCAGCCCCACGTACCTTCACTAAGATATTGGCGGCTCTAGCAGCTTCACTTAGACTCCAATCTATACGTCTCCAGTGTTATCTGGATGACATCCTGATTATGTCATCTTCCTCCCTTCAAGCCCGGTCGGACCTGGGTCTTACCATTCAGACACTGTCGACCCATGGGTTTTCTATTAATATTGAAAAGAGCCATCTGACCCCTTCCACTAGGATTGTTCACTTAGGAGCAATCATAGATTCTGCTGAAGGCAAAGTTTATTTATCAAAAGAACGTCAAAAAGGTTTGTCATCTATGGTGACTACTATCATATGGGATAAGAGGGCTTCCCCCTTAGTCCTTTCTAAATTGTTAGGCAAGATGGTTTCGGCTATAGATATTATCCCCTGGGCTAGATTCCACTTGAGGGAGCTTCAGTGGTTTCTTTTACCTTTACAGAAGTCGGGGAAGGGCACCTCTCCGACCAGAATCTCCATACCCAGGGAGGTGCTTGCATCCCTTCGATGGTGGCGCTCCAAGGCCATTTCCAAAGGGTGTTTTTTCCTGGACAGAGACTGGATAATTGTCACCACCGACGCCAGCAAGCTCGGATGGGGCGCACATTGCAAGACTCAAGTGGCTCAAGGCAGGTGGTCCCCCAAAGAAGCGTCACGGAGCATAAATTGGCTGGAACTCCATGCGGTTGTTCTTGCTCTTCGAACCTTCCATCATCTAGTGGCGGGTGCTCATGTATTGATCTTAACCGACAACGTCTCCACAAAGGCTCATATAAATCGCCAAGGGGGCACCAGATCTCGGTTGCTGATGTCGGAAGCCAAACAACTTTGTCTTTGGGCGGAACGTCATTTACTCTCCCTCAAAGCAGAACATATTTCGGGAGAGTCGAACATTCAAGCGGACTGGCTGAGTCGTCAGTTGCTGGATCAATCAGAATGGCATCTCCATCCACGGATATTTCAGGCAATCATGATTCACTTCGGAAGACCGGTGGTAGACCTTTTCGCATCCACAGAAAACGCTCAGCTACCCAGATTTTTTTCCCGGTACCGTGTTCCTCAGGCAGAAGCAGTAGATGCTCTACGTTCTGCATGGCCTCCAGGCCTCCTGTTTGCCTTTCCTCCGATCCCCCTCCTCCCGAGAGTCCTCAGGAAGGTGGTTTGGGAAAAAGCGGAGATAATTTTGATAGCTCCGCACTGGCCTCGGAGATCATGGTTCTCCGACCTTGTGAACCTGTCAGTGGCTCCTCAGTGGACGCTTCCTTGTCCGACCGATTGCCTCAGCCAGGGACAAATACTACACCCAGACCCCCAGTGGCTACAGCTGACCGCTTGGCGGTTGAGCGGAGCGAGCTCCAGCGCAGCGAGGTCCCACTTGATGTAATTAGTATAATCCAGGCCTCTCGTCGTCCTTACACTAATAGAATCTATTCGGCCACATGGAAGGCGTTCTGTGACTGGTGCTCTTCTCAGGACATTGTTCCGCTTAAAGCTTCTGTGACGCACGTTCTCAGGTTCCTGAGGGCAGGTTTACTTAAAGGACTTGCACCGAATACTTTAAGGCGACAGGTAGCTGCAATCTCATCATTGTTATCCCTCAACTCCCTTCATCCTCTATCACAACATCCACTTGTTAAGCGTTTTCTTCGAGGGGCATCCAACCTATGTCCACCTCCTTTACACAGATATCCCACTTGGCACCTGACTATTGTGTTAAACTCACTCACGGGTCCTCCATATGAACCTTTACAAACGGCCAGTCTTCGACTGCTGTCAGGCAAAGTATCCTTTCTAGTAGCAATTACCTCTGCTCGCCGCATTTCAGAGCTTGCGGCTTTGTCAATGAGGAGCGATTTATGTATTTTTCATGAGGACCGAGTAATTCTAAGGTTAGATCCCACATTCATACCAAAAGTCAATTCAACATTCCATCGTTTACAGGAGTTGATTCTACCAAACTTCTGTCCGCATCCTTCGCACCCTTTGGAACTGAAATGGCATACGTTAGACGTTCACAGGGCCCTTCGTATTTATCTAGCACGTACAGCGGACTTTCGACGATCCGAATCCCTCTTTGTGTCATTTCTTCCTGCATCCTTGGGATCCAAAGTATCCTCGTCAACGATAGGTCGTTGGATCAGGTACACAATAGCTACTGCATATGAACTTCAATCTTTGATTCCACCTTCGGCGATAACGGCTCATTCGACAAGAAGCGCTTCAACCTCGGCAGCCTGGACAACTCAAGCTTCTCTACTTGAAATATGCAGGGCCGCTACTTGGACTACGCCATCACCATTCATTCATCATTACAAAATCGACCAATTTGCGTCAGCTGAAGCTTCGTTTGGACGCAGAGTGCTTCAGAAGGTTATGGGTGATGGAGAGTCATTGGTCCAGACTGTCCCACCCTGAATTTGGGACGTTAATCTTAGGTATGTCCCACTCCTGGCTGCTGTCTCCACCTCACAATGGAGAAGGGGCATTGGTCCTACCTGACACGCACCTTCTCGTTGGGTGGAGACAGCAGCCAGTCCCTCCCTTACAGTCTGGACGATTTTAATTCTTGTTTGTAATTTCTTCCACACTTAGCCTGTCTTCATCCTTCACAAAGCTGGGAAGCCCCGTGCTAAGGGGCGGGATTTAGCTTTGACAGGCTCAGTCCTTATCTGATTGGCACGAGCTGAACCCACTCCTGGCTGCTGTCTCCACCCAACGAGAAGGTGCATGTCAGGTAGGACCAACGCCCCTTCTCACTGCTTAGATCCCACTTGTACTTCTGATCCTTGTGCCCAGGCAGTGTGACTTGTGAGAAACAGTGACATCATTTAAATGGAAACTTGGCATTTCATGGCTGAAAAAGGCCTCCGTTTAAATATCTACTGATGTTAAGCTAGCAACTCTAAACATTGACATGAAAATTAGGTGAACCGAGCGAGTTCACTATTGAATATAAGCACTATAGAGGTTCCAACCTTATTTTATTTTATTGCTTTTTAATTAATAAACCAAAGAGCAAAAAACAAAAAACAAAAAGAGCAAAACCCCCAAAATAATAATGATAGATACATACATTGTTAAAGAGAAGGAAAAAGGAATGTATGTAAACATGATATAATGAAAAAGAAAAAAATGACAAAAAAAGAAACGTCATTATAAACAATAAGAATTTATCATTCTTTATAAACTTGTCTAATGCATTAATATTATTATTATTTAATTTGATTTATATGCCGCCCTTCTCCGGAGACTCCGGGCGACTTACAATGCGTTAAGCAACAGCCTTCATATTTTTGTATATTTTATACAAAGTCAGCTTATTGCCTCCACAAACTGGGTCCTCAATTTACCTATCTTAGAAAGAATGGAAGGCTGAGTTAACCTTGAGCCTGGTGAGATTCGATCTTACAGAAATTGCGGACAGCTGGAGTTAATTACAATGCATTAGTCTGCTGAGCTATCCAGGCTCCTTATGACAGTGAAAGGAAGACAAAAATCTATCAAAAATATTATTCAAGATTTACACATTTATTATAAATTTATTCAGCTACCTTTTTAAAAACTTTGTTTATTTTTTAAAATAATATTTATTAAATTTCCAAAGATTAAAATACACAGTACAAAAAGAAACATAATACACAAAAAAGCAAAAAAACCACACACACAAAAACCCAAAAAATATAAACAACCAAAAACAAACATATCAAAATTTCAATACTAATAACTTTTCTTCATCATTATCTCTGACCTAATTAACCTCTTTATACAAATTCTACTTCTAAATTTCTTTATCTTAAACCTACATCTTTATTTAAATTATCTTGATTTCTATTTACAATTTGATCTCATAACAAAAACATCCCAAATGTTTACTCTCCAGCCAGGAATACCATTTATTCCATATTAAATAGTACTTGATGTTCTCCCTCTCCTTCATTTCCATAGATAATCTGTCCATCTCTGCACATTTATATATTTGTTTTATTATGATTTGACCTGGAGGGGTGTCTGGTTGTTTCCAATTTTGTGCTATCACAATTATACTTGCCATTAGTATGTGTAATATGATATACTGTATACTTTTCTGCATTTTCCCTTCCAGAACATGCAGGAGAAACAGTTTCAGCTTTCTTTCCATCTTCTGTCCTGTTATTTCATCCAGCCATTTTTTAATCTTGCCCAAAATTTCCTAATCTTAGGACAGGTCCACCACATGTGGTAGAATGTCCATTGTTTGTGTCCACACCTCCAACAATTTGGAGACCTATTCAAGAACATCCTGGCCAATCTGGCCAACCAGCGGGTGGCAAATGCCATTGGTAGAACATTTTGTAAATATTTTCTTTATAAGCAGCTGACATAGTTAGTTTGTAATTTCTCTCCCATAATCTAGCCCATTGATCCAAATGAATACTATGACCAAAAATTTTTGCCCAACTAATCATTGTTTCTTTCATGATTTCCTCTTCCATTTTAAATTTCAACAAAAAATTATACATTTTTGTAATCATTGTTTCCCTGGGATCCTAATAATATCTTATCAAGTTCCAATTGTTCTCTGTATATGCCAAATTGTTCCTTATCTTTTTTACATTTTGTTTTAATCTGTAAGTATGGCCACCAGTCAATTTTTATTCCTTGTTTTATTAGATCCTGTTCTGATTTTAAATTTCCAATTTCATCTAATAGGTCCAAATATTTTACTATTTTATTTAAATCCAATACGTTGGGATAGATTATGGCCTCCATCATTGAAAGACTTTGTTTAAATGACTCCCATATTGCATTATACCTGTCCATACAAAGCCTATGTCTATAGAGTATTCCATGCTGTGCCCCTTTTATAGGTGCATTCACACACACACACACTCAAAGGGGCAGGACTTGCATTGCAATGCCCCATCTACCATCTTGTCAATGTTGATGTTCCCCTGAGACTTCTGGTTGAACTTCCGGCACCTTTGGAAGTGAGGTCCATGAGCTCTGCAGTCCTGTTCCAAGCTCTTCCTGTTGGGATCTTCATTTGAAGCCATAGCCACCCTGTATGGATGGTGAAGCACAGGGGGACCACCTTGCAGTTTTAGGGAAGCAATATCTCCCCTCCCTGACTCAGAAAACCCCCTCATCCAAAGACTAGGAGCAGCGGCAATCAAAATGGCTGCCATGAAGCCAGGGAACATCCAGAAACTATAAGTTTGTGCAGGAGGAGAGAAACAGTGAATGATGTGTTATCTGGGTGAGAGAAGCTTGACCCCTCCCCCCCACAAAAAAAATCAAGGGGAATATATTTTAGAACGATTTGTTATAGTGGCATATAATTATTGTGAAAAAAACATATTGGAAATTTAAAAAGTAAATATTTGTTTAAAAAGAAAATTAAGCTGGAAATTGAATCCTCAGAACAAAAGGTGTGATATTAAGAAGGCATATTAAGATGTTGGAACCATAACTTTTCTTCAAATAATTTGCTTTAAGTATTTGAATTTATAAGTTAAAACAATCAAGATAAATAAACTGGACTTGTCAAAATAAAAGCAGAGAGGCAGTAGAGTGAAGTAAAGAGTGCCATCTGCTGATGAAAGTGATTTTTTGCAATTTGGGAGTAAACATTGAAATAAATGAAAATAACTATTGAACTATACATATTTACCCTTTAACCATTGGAGACTGGAATATTAAATAAGATTTTGTGTTTGGAGACCCCTGAATATTATTGGATATATAAAAATGACTTGAGGAGTGGAGGATCCCTGAAGTAAGTAACTGATTTGATTGAACATTGATGAGACTTGGAGGCTTGGTCTCTGAACTGATGATTATGGAATTTTAAACAGAATGGAGTCAATGATTCAAAGCATTAAGGACCTTATACTGGAACAACAGAAGGACATAGTGGAAATATTTGATCATACAGATAGAAGACGGGAAAATATACAAAAGACAAGGAACAAATACCAGGACAAGAAGGAGAGAATGGAATTAACAGTTGGAATAGAAGGGGAATTAGAAAAATTCAAGAAGAAAACAAGGAGGAGACACTTTTAAAATTAATAAGGATTGAGGAACTTAAACAGGGGGAATACACTTTAAAAGATTTTTAAAAAAGAAATGGGAGGAACAGGAAGAGGCTTGGGGGGGGGAATATTTAGAACAGAAAGCTTTCAAATTAAACAGTGGGAAAGGGCAGGGCAAGGAGAAAAAATTAAATTATGGATTCAGACTATAAACCTCAAAATAGATGGAATAAAAGACTTAACAGAAAAATATGGGAGGCAAGTAAAAAAAAGGTAGGATTAAAGGATTGGATGTGGACAAGAGATAATGGTTAAGAGGTGAAAAAGAGTTATAGATACTTTATGATCATATTTTAATAATTGTATTAATATTAGAATGATATAGGCTGCATAATTAGTTGGTATGTAATATAAATATTAAGATAAACATTTTACTATAAATGGATATGTAACTGGAAAAATTATAAATGAGAATTTACTATTAATTGGAAATGAGAGGTTGAATGATGGTATCAAAAGTGTATAAAATATGACTATTGTGTAGGTAATGTGATAAGTAGATATAGTTATGCATAATAAGAGTAGAATTATATGGAACAAGTAAATTAGAGTTTGAAAGAGAAAATTAGAAAAAAGGGAGAATAGGAATATGTTCAATGCTTTAAATGATTGTGATCAATATTAGAAGTCACTATTGAGATATTAAATAATGGAAGAAAGAGAGAAAAGAACTAATACATATAGAGAGAGGAAGAGTTAAATAATGGGAATATGAATAATAAAACAGATTATCATGTCTTTGAATATAATTATGTGAAGGGGGAAAATATTAAAGAAAGTTTAGAATGGAAGGGTGCGAAAGCAATGTATTAATAATATGGAATAAGGAAAATGGAATGTAATAATTATGAATATGTTTATTTGTTTATTTGTATTGAATTGTATGATACTCAGATACCACACAATTCACATGTATTCATATGTATAAACTATACAAAAATTAAAAAATTGATTTTAAAAAAAATGTTGATGTTCCCCTCATGGAGAGATTCCCCATGAAGTCTTCCCAAGAAATTTCGTGGAAGTCTGGGAAGCCAGGAAGACTTCAGAGCACTCGCACAATGAAAAACATTTTTCTGTCAGGCACTTATTGCAATTGTGAACAACTAAATGGGGAAAGGATGAAAAACTGAAAGAGAGGGATTGGCAGAACTGGGGGAGGAGTTAAATGAAATATTAATCTAGAATCATTATGTAGTCACAAGAGAACTTACTCCAACTTCCCTTGAATGCTATTGGTCCTTATCTAGTGTTATCCAGGTGTAAACCATTAGTTTGAGAAGATTCTGTGCATTGACTTTAGCAATAAATTGGTATTTTGGGACTTCTGTGTGTGGACTTGGTTTTTTGTGCCTCACAAAAACCATGCAAATATGAGTTAGCATCTTTTCTTTCCATAAAGGATAGCCATCTGCTTATTAGAATTCTAGAAGCACAACACAAAGGCAAAAGTTTGTTTTTCAGCAACTAGTATTGATTCCAAGTTTTGTGTCCTCTGACTATGGGATATTGACTTAGCCATCATGGTTAATTGCTGATGAAGTGCCCATCCTTCATGTAAGCATTATCTCCTTTCAAAGTTATATAAGCCAGTGGCCATTCCCCATCCTGTGACAGCAAACTCCTTTATTTATGTCCTGGCTATTGAAGCATTGTTCATTTGTGAGATCTGCAGAAGAATTGCAATTATACAGAGTTGTATACACTGCTAATATATGTATATCAGAGGAAGATCAAACAGAGGAAGTGCCAAAGCAAGACAAGTTCCTGTATAGGATTTATCACCAATAAATAGCTGGAGGGGAAGACACTATCAGTGACTGGAAAGGACTGAACTAAAAGATCATAGCTGCACAAGAACAAGAAGTCCCTTGAAACAAGTCTACCACTACTACTAGACAGGCAGGTGTATACAGAGGTGGGCTTCAGCCAATTCGCACCAGTTTAGGCGAACTGGTTGTTAACTTCTTGTCCAATTCGGAGAACCTTCTAATCCCACCTCTAGCTGGCCCCACCCACCCCATCCCGCCCCACTCAGGAGTACCCCGCGTGTCTTGTTTTGGCTTCCAGGGCGGTGCAGAAGGCCTTCCAGGCCCAAAGCCCCTGCTCTAGGATGAGTTGGGAATAGGGATTTTGCATTCTGATTGCTCATAAGTAAGTAGGAACCAATAAAAGAGGAATGAAAAAATCACTATCTGTAGATCGGTGTTTTTCAGTCTTGGCAAGTTTAAGATGGGCAAACTTCATGCTGCCTGGGAAATTCTGGGAATTGAAGTCCATGTACCTTAAAGTTGCCAAAGTTGAGAAGCATGGGTCTACACTGGAGTTTAGGATTTTCCATTCCTGTTTTATTTAGAGTTTGGTGCAATTAAATAAATCAGTTGTAGTTTCGTTAACAAATAGTTACTAAAGCGATATGAACCATTACTGGACTTTTTGTGAGAAACTGAAATTAAAAGTTGATCTAGGCTTTGATGATTAAATAAGGGATTATGGAAATAATGTATACAAATGTTAATCTCAGAGTAAGAGTTTGATATATTTTTTACTTATATCTGTATCAAAGAAAATCTTTTTCAGATTTCCTTCTTTTCCTCTTTCTTTCTTACACTTTCACTTTCTTTCTTTACTGAGCCTTTTCTTTTTTCAAATCTGTTTTTTATTTGTTTATCCCTTAGCTTTGTATTGTTTTGATGTATGAAGGATCAAATACTCAAGCCATTATAATTCTACATTCTTTATTTACAGAAATTATATCAAAATTTAGAATGAAATCCACTGGGAGCCATCTCATATAACAGTCTCTGAGTCCCTCTCACCAAAAAGTGCTTATCAATAGAAGAGAATATTTGTAGCTCAGGTTGAACTGTGAGGTCCTTAGTGCTATCTGAGCTTGATGGTTTTCTTGCAGATGTTTCATTACCAAACTAGGTAATATCACCAGTACTAGAACGGAGTGGAGTTTGCTCTTATTTTCATATACTAGTGGCTTACGCATTGTAAGCCGCCCTGAATCTCCAGAAAAGGGTAGCATATAAATTGAATGAATGAATGAATGAATGAATGAATGAATAAATAAATAAATAAATAAATAAATAAATAAATAAATAAATAAATAAATAAATAGTAAGTGGTGTCAGTGTTGATCAGTTGCTTCACAAAAAGTGTTTTGATTGGTGCCGGGTCTCTACAACTTCAGGCAGAGAAGGGCTATTCTGCACCCCTCCTTCAAATGTTCTTTAAAATACAGAGTTTCCCATCATTCTTTTAACAACCTCCAACATGCAAAGTGTGGTTACTCATCCTAAAATGAATCCTCTTTACCTGGAGCTTCAAAATTTACTGTTTGCTGGGGAGGTGTGTAGCTAACAGTCAGTCTATATTTAGTTTACATCTGACTTTGGGGATATTTCTTCTTAACCAAACAAAAGTGTATTTTCTCTGCAGTTCACACCACTTGCTCCCTGGGTCTGGATGTCACAAAGCAAAGCCCACATTTTGAAATTAACCCCTGTGCCCTGTTTTGACTGACAGAGTGCTGCAGGAGTGCTGAGCACTGTCCTGCCCCCTGGCCACACCCAACCTGGTCACACTCACCAAGCTGGTCATTAGGGCAAAGAACCAGTTGTTAAATTATTTGAATCCCACCAATGGATGCATACTATGCAGAGAGGCCTCGGAGACAGTCCAACACCGAGTGGGGGGTGTAAGATGCAATCAAGAACAGCATACAGGTGAATGGCAGAAACAAGTAGCTGATTGTGTATATCCACATAGTCTGTGCAGGGGCCAGAGTCTCCCACGTTCAGATGGCAGATTCTACAGAAGGTTGTGGAGAATGACAGGACTAAGATCCTGAAGGACTTCCAGATCCAGATAGACAGACCAATATAGATAGACCAGCCAATGAACCGGACATTGCAGTAATAGAGAAGGACCAGAGGAGAGTTGATAGATGTAGTAATGCCAAGTAACAGCAACATCAGGAAGAGACCTGGGAGAGGACCCAAGATTGAGGAAGTCACATATGGGTGAGAAAGAGACCTTTTTGTTTTCATGTAGGTTTTAATTGTGAGTGGATGAGAGGAGAGAGAGAGGAGAGAGAGAGAGGAAGGGAGAGGGGGTGGGGAAGAGACAGATGGGAAAGAGAGATATGGTTCTATGGTATGCAAGTATGTGTGAGGTCCCAGATATTTCTAAGGGACGCTAGCAATTTGGTGGGAGGAAGGGGGGGAGGAATGGAGTGATCTGTATATGAAGTTTCTGTTTCCAGTTTCTGCTTCCTGCATTACTGTGTTAATCTCTATATGAAGTTTCTGTTTCTGTTTTCCTGCAATGATGTAGTGTGGGAGGAGTTTGGTTAGCACTGCTTTAAATAGCTGATTGTAAGTGAGAAGCTTCAGTTCTTGCCTAGATCTCTTGTTATCACAAACATTCCAATAAAAGCTCCTTTTGGAACTATCGCAGTTTCAAGAGTCCTGCTTTCTTGGGAAGATTAAAATGGCAAGATCTTACAGTATGAATATTACAATACAATAAAAGTATCAAAAATTAAAACAAAAATCAGAAGAAAAAAAACCCCAAAATAGGAAATGGGGTGGGCGGGTGGGTGAAAAAGACAATAAACTTAGATTATTATCTTTTACTTCCACCCTTCTTCCTATCAAGTAATTGGAATCTTACTCTTCCTGTCTGTTTTTAACTCTTTTAAGTCTCCAAATCCATAAATCATCAGTTCCATCTTCTTTCTTGCTTCTTTCCACAAAATGATCACATAGGCCAAAACTTTCTAGGCAGCTTCATGGCTTCATTCCAGCATGTCCTCCAGGAGAAGAAGAGATTCTTGATAACATGGACCTTTGTGGCAGACCACTTCCTTGTATCCTGCTACAACTTCCATCACCACCAATTTTCTTTGCTTCGTAGCAAGGAGCTTTCCAAATTTCTGTGCTGAAAAATACTGGAATCTGTGCACAAGAGAAGGATTTAGGTGTGTCTTTTTTACTTTCAATCTCATTGAATTCATCCAGTGTGAATATCTCAAAGTGGGTTTGCATTTTCCAGAGCTGATAACGAATCAGAATCAGAACTTGGCATTGCTTCTTACCAGAGGGGCTAAGACATTCTCCCCAAGATATCCTGTTCATCAAAGATTTAAAGATTTCAGAGTGGGTGAATTGCTGCTTTAAGAGCAGCCATGTTGAACATCTTAAATTGTGGCCTTTGTCTTGAATATCTCTTAATCCCCAGGCTGAGTGAGCTTTCTTTTTCCTCATGGCTTTTCCATCTGAGTGACGGTTATAGATTGTGAAAGAGCAATGGTCCTCTCCTTTTAGAAACATTATGGAATGCTTTCAAGATGAAAGGAAATTATATTCCATCACCGGTAGCATTTTAAAATCTTCAAAGCGCTGTGCAACTATTAAAAATGCAAAATATCATTAGGAGATGGATTGTTTTTTTCTGCTTCCATGCATATTGCTCTTCAAAAAAAGGCCCAAAAGTTATGAAGATCCTGAAAGACTGGAAGCACAAAAGATGGCAGTCAAAGATGGGTTTCTCTTCATGTAATCCCTACTGTTTGACTTCTGGGCTCTGTACCAAGACACAGTGAAGGGGTAATTTTCCATCAGACACATCTTCAGGCATTTCACCTAGCCTGATAAATTGCAAAAGACTCTATAAATGGACATGTGTGTATTGATAGCTAGTAAAACAACTACCACGTCTCAGTGTTTACCTGGATACTTTTTGAAGCAGGCATCAGGACATGTGTATCTTCTTCTTTTTCATCATCATCGTCAGAGTTGGAGGTCTTCTCATCCAACCCCCTGATCAAGCAGCAGACCCTAACTTGAGAGAATTACTCAAGTTTTTCATTGGCGAGTTCACTGGATGGAAAAGTCTTTCACCTGTTGTCTTCTAAACCAGAACTATCCATGAATGAAAGGATATGAGAGGATATGTTACAGATTAACAGAGTTGGAAGGTCATCTAGTCCAACCCTCTGCTGAAGCAGGAAACTCTATACCATTTCAGACAGATGGCAGTCCAGTCACTTCTTGAAAGCTTCCAGGGATGAAGCTCCCACAACCTCTGGAGGCAACTTCTGTTCCAGTAGTTGATTGTTTT
The DNA here is from genome assembly GCA_030761175.1 of Masticophis lateralis. Lineage (NCBI taxonomy): Eukaryota > Metazoa > Chordata > Lepidosauria > Squamata > Colubridae > Masticophis > Masticophis lateralis. Next base: position 104,730,914 of record JAUDYJ010000005.1, read on the forward strand.
CACTGTCAAAAAATTCTTCCTTATTTCTTTTTTATTATTATTATTATTATTATTATTATTATTATTATTATTATTATTATTATTTATTTTTATCTTTATTCATTAAATATGAAACTCAGTCAACTGAACATTCAAAAATGCATCACAAATACCATTAGCACATGGTTGATACGGGTTGCTGCCAGCATCTCAGGTATCAACCAAGTACCTTCGTAAGATGTACGATGTTGCAAGTAGTTCATTTTTTTGCAGTTCCACTGGTGTTATTGTAGGAAACTGCAATTTGCTGATGAACTTTACAAAATTCTTGGACATGGTACCAAGTGCCCCAATGACAATGGATATCACTGTTACATGTTTCATCCATAGCCGTGTAGTTTCAATGGCCAGGTCGCGATATTTCATGATTTTTTCCAGTTCTTTTTCTTCAACTCTGGCATCTCCTGGTACCGCGATGTCAATAAATTGTACATTTTCGTTTTTGACAACTGTGATATCTGGCGTGTTGTGTTCCAAGTGACGATCCGTCTATATTCAAAAGTCCCACAAGATCTTCCCCTTCTCATTTTCTATAACTTTTTCCACTTTATGTTCCCATGACTTTTTGGATACGGAAAAGTTGTATTTTTTACATAATGACCAGTGGATTAATTTAGCAACTCGGTTGTGTCTAGCTTTGTAATCAGTTTGTGCGATTTTGCTGCATTCACATATTAAATGTGAAACAGTTTTGACTTTGTTGTTGCAAAGTCTGCAGTTTGGATTGTCAGTGGATTTTTGTATCTTTGCTTTCATGGCATTAGTTTGTAGTGCTTGTTCTTGAGCAGGGAGTATTAAACCTTCCGTTTCTTTCTTGATGGTTCCCATCTTAAGCCATGCCCATGTAAAGTTGTCGTCACATTTTCCTTCAATGTTTTTCAAGTGTTGTCCATGCAAAGCTTTGGTTTTCCATCTATTTAATCTATCATCCAACAGTTTTTCCTTATATTCTGCCTTTGTATCTGTTGTTTTTATAATGTTCTCCATTTTCACAGCCTGCAGCAATTTTTCTGTACTTTGGTTCACATAATCATTCAAACTTCATTTTTATTCTTCTACAGTTTGATGGATTTGCCCCCTATTTTCCTTGGCAGGTGCAATCTGTCGATGTCACTTCGTGGATGTAAAGCATGGTACACATTCAAAAGTTTGCACGTTTCTGGTCCAAGTTTTCCAATTCAGCCAAAATTCAGTTGATGATTCCAAGTGAGTAGCGGTACCACTGGAACTGCCCATGTTCTTTAATTAATTAATAATAATAATAATAATAATAATAATAATAATAATAATAATAATAATAATTTCTTTACATTTGCAAACTTTTTATTCTACTGAGCCAGATTACTCCCCCCCAAACTCCGAAGGGCACTAACTTTAGCATGCTGCAATGCAATCTCCCACAGAACTTTTGATTATCTTACATGTTAACACTCTCCTCATTTCTGCTGTAATATTTAGCAATAGCGGTGATCATCTGTCCATTAACTATAGGAAGATGTAGGCAATTGTCAGAGATTATGAGAGATGACTTTTTTTTCCCTATGTTTGGTACAGATATTTCATGGGGTTTCCTTGCAACAATGTTGAGGCAGTTTGTGATGGCTTTTTCCCAGGATTTCTTTTATCACCCACCACTCTGAGAATTCCTGGTGATCTCTCATCATTCAAGCACAATCCAGGTCTGACATTATTTAACTTCTGAGCCCAATGTTCAGCCAATGCACAATGGACATGCTGTGCATACAGTGACTGGCTGCTTAGATATGATTCACTTTTCTCCAGTCAAAATTGATGCATGCACAAACAACACCATTATTTTGAAAATGTGCCTGAAAAAGTGTATGATTTATGAAATTACATGCAAAATTGGTTATTTTTCCTATATGTTCTTAAAAGGGGGGCTAGCATCATGAAATTGATCTCACTGTAGTAATTTATGCAACAAAAATAACGTCAGGGAAATTTGTACTAAATAAAAAAAAGTTTCATGGAGAAGTAATGTTGACAGCTGGATCATGTATGTTAGGGAAGGGATTCAGTGGTGGGTTGCTACCGGTTCACTCCAGATCAGGTGAACCAGTAGCAGCGGTGGCTGGAGGCTCCGCCCACCTACCTGGATGCTTCTGCACATGCGCAAAAGGATTTGAAACTTATTACTTATAAGTAATTATAATTATACTTATTACCATCCAAGACCGAGTGGCTGTGGTTTCCGATGTCCCGATATAGTCAGCTGGTGCCATCGCTGACTATTGGGGGTGAATCACTGGCCCCCATGGCCCCCATGGAAAGGGCCAGTGATTCGCAACTTGGGCATCCTCCTGGACTCATGGCTGTCTTTAGAAGAGCATCTGACGGCCGTGACCGGGAGGATTTTTCATCAGGTTCGCCTGATTCGCCAGTTGCGTCCCTTTCTAGATCGAGACTCTTTACACACAGTCACTCACGCCCTCGTCACCTCCCGTCTGGACTATTGTAATGCTCTCTACATGGGGCTCCCCTTGAGGAGCATTTGGAGGCTCCAACTGGCACAGAGTGCGGCCGCGTGCATAGTTATGGGAGTGACATGGCACAAGCTTCACTGGCTCCCGGTGGTCTTCCAAGTGCGCTTCAAGGTTTTGGTTATCACCTTTAAAGTGCTCCATGGTTTAGGACCTGGTTATTTACGGGACTGCCTACTACCACCAATAGCCTCCCACCGGCCTGTACGCTCCCATAGAGAGGGGCTCCTCCGGGTGCCATCGGCCAAACAATGTCGACTGGCGGCCCCCAGGGGGAGAGCCTTCTCTGTGGGAGCACCTACCATCTGGATCAAGCTCCCCCGGATATATGGAGGATCCCGGACCTGCACACCTTCCATCGCGCGCTCAAGACTTACTTATTCCAACAAGCCAGCCTGACCTAAGTTATTTTCCCCTTTTAATTGTGAATTTTAATTTGTTTAAAATTATTGGGGTTTTAATTGTCAGCCAAATTATTTAATTCATTTTATTCTATTTTAAATTTTTGTATTTATATGTTTTATTTATGGCTGTACACCGCCCTGAGTCCCTCAGGAGTAGGGCGGTTTATAAATCTAATAAAATAAAATAAATAAATAAAGTAAATAAATTACTTGGATTCATAGAAAAACTCTGAGCATTTGGGAAAGTTGGAAATGACAAGAAATGAGGAAGGAAGGAAGGAAGGGGAAAGGAAAAAGGGAAGGAAAAGAATTTCCAATAAAGTAGAATGCTGCCCTATTAACAAAAGCAATGAAATGACTACCCATTATATTGATATGTTGACATTATATTGACATGATACTCCAGCTTCAGTGAATGAAAGAACCAGCGCTAACCAGAGAGAGAATAAGAGACAAACAAAGAAGCGAAAAAAGATTGGGTCAAGAACAAGATGGTGCTCCTCACTTCTTCCACAAAGAGAAGCCAGGTGGGTCGGGTTGAATCTTCAAGCCTGGAGATAGGATTGCATTCCCCATGACTTCTGGTCACAGACCATCTGTCCCTTGTAGCTCTTCTCTTCCAGGTTCACTTCTTGGAGGCAAGATGCTTTGCCGATCCTACCTCCTCTGCAAACAGGGAATTACATCCCTATCTGTCATGGTGGGCCAATACGTAATAGACCCAGGACTGATTGAGATGGAGAAAAGAGAAGATGACACCATGAATATGCATTTGCAACAAACTGAGCAAAATCTTTGTCTGCAGTCCTCTAGCATCATTTCAGCAACAATTCAATAAATTTGGGTCTAGAAACCAAATTCCACAGCATTACCCCCCAGATTTCCTTATGAGGACCATACGTCTGATTTCAAAAGGCCTTACCATCCTTCTGATGTCTGCAGCCATAAAAACAAAAAGCTCATACGCCAAAGTTCCTGAAAGGTCCATTTCCACCAATACTTCTTTTTTTCCTTCATTTTGACTTGTAATACCAAATCACCATCATCATCATCATCATCATCATCATCATCATCATCATCATCATCATCTTTGCCTCGTCTTGGCAACGAGGCAAATATTTTCTGTGTGAAAAAGTGAATGTTCAGCTCTGATCTGTCATTTCTGGTCCTCATACTCTGCAAGAGGAATACTTCTAAATCAGGGTGGGCAATTAATGTTGCCAAAGGGCCACCTGAGAAATGGAGACTGTTGTGGAGGGCCGAATCAAGAGAGCTATGAAGGAATTAAGGCATGCACATGCACATATAATTTTTTTTTTAAAAAAAGAAGTTGCCTTCAAAATAAAAGAAATCCATGGGAGCCGGACAGAGGTAGCCAAAGGGCCAGACGTGGTTCATGTAGTTGTAATTGTGAACATGTGCTAAAGAAATGAAGCATGTGTATATGACTGTGTATTTCTGTACTTCTTGGAAGAATCAGTAAAAGAGTGTGCAAAAGAAAATACTGACTTTCCAGCTCGGATCTACATTTGTCAAACGTCGAATTCCCATCTTCAACTTTAATGCCAACAAAAAACTAAGGAGGATCAGACTCGGTTCATACTTGGATGGGAGACCAGACTTTTGAAGAGGACATCCCAAATTTGGTACACAAAGAAATTCTGCATGGAGAAAAGTTTCTGCCATGAAATTCCCAAAGCCTTTCCAGCAATTCTATGAAAATACTGCAATCTTTAAAGCTCCCTAAAACTTAAAGCCCTTTTGTTCAACTTTGCAAATTTTCAAACTCTTTCAAATGAAAATTAAACCATTTTTTAAATTTAATTAGTTTAGGCTACCTCTTCTTTTAGACTTTTTGATCATGATTCAAGAAGAATTACAGAAGCCAAGGATACCAAGTCCTCTATGTTTCTGTGGCAATGAAATATGTTAGAAGAGATTGTATTCTCCTCCTCGTCATCCTCGTCCTCGTCCTTTTTCCTTTTTTCCTCACCTTTTCTCACAAGAGGGTTCAGTTCTGGTACACCTGCTGTTGCCATAGTAACCTGAAGTTACTCATCAGATAGGATGGTTGCTTCTGACTAGTTACTGTGATCTTCTCTCACTTTCAAAATCTAAAGATGGCTTCGAAAGGCAACTAACACTTGGAAACAAACAAGACAAACAAAATTGGAAGAACTGTAGATCTTGAATCCTGCTGAAAAAATAACTGGGTCCCCAAAGCCTCTGAGCTTTTGGTGGCTCAGGTGGGCTTTACTTCCAAAATTTTTCCAGTCGCAAGGCAGCAAAGATCTTTGGTACTGAAGGTCTTTGGTTTCATTTATTGAATGAATGTTGTTGCATCCCTGAGACCAAGTCTTCATTGGTCTTAAATATTTTTGTCTCTTTCTTTCTTTTCAAAATAAACATACTTAGGAAAAAGGGGAGCTACACAGAAAGCAATATTTATGTAACCGCTACCATGAGATCAGTTTAATGACATGTCAAAGATCAAGTGCTTTATTAAAAGCAAATGTATAAGGGACAAATAACTCTTAATTTCAGATATGGCACATGAATGCCCCCTAATGTGTCTTGTAAAATTGACCCCATGGTGAGAAGCCTAATACATCATGTTCAGCTTCTCATTCCCCTTACTTCCCCCCCCCTGCTCCACTACCTCCTCCTCTTCCTCCTCTTCCACCACTTCCTCCACTTCCACTTTCTCCTCCTCCACATTATGAAGTTATAACCACCCAGAATCACATATTTTAGATGGAAGGCTATGTAAAAATGAATGAATGAATGAATAAATAAATGAATGAATGAATGATTAAATGATTCAATCAACTCCCCCAGTGAATCATATTTGAACAATAAAATGATCGAGGGGGGAAGAGAATGAGGATGAAGACAATGACTATCAAAGATGATTTGGGTAGATGAATCTATATTATTCTTTCAACAATGAACCCAAATTTATGCCACTCTCCCTAAAGTAATAGATTTGCCTCTATTTAACTCCAGGTAATCATCAGAAGGTATGTCATTTATTTTTAGTATGCTGCCAGTTTAGCTGTTGATTCATGGTTGAATAATTGGGATTGGTAATCTGATTATTAATTTATTGTATCTTGCTTATTATCATTATGATTACAGAACTTTCTAAAAAGATTTTTTAAAAAAAAAATCAGCTGAAAACTTTTAGTGCATATGATTAAGTGTTTATAAACTAAATGGATATTGTTTCACTCCTGAGAAGCAAGGTAAAAATACCTTTTCAAGATTCCAGGCCACTTCTTTCTTTCTTTCTTTCTTTCTTTCTTTCTTTCTTTCTTTCTTTCTTTCTTTCTTTCTTTCTTTCTTTCTCTCTCTCTCTCTCTCTCTTTCTTTCTTTCTTTCTTTCTTTCTTTCTTTCTTTTTTGTAATTTTTTTTAAAAAAATTTCAACATAAACATAAAAAAGAAATTTTGTTCAAGAATGAAGTGTTGGTCCGGTCACAAATGGGTACAGTAATTTAACAAATGAGAACAAACAATTTTAACATAAATTCCAATGTCTTAATAAATCTTTCTATTAATTCATCATACATTCTAATCTCCTACTAAGGTAGAGCTCAATTTTATATTAAATTATAAATTCAATTATAACTCAAAATTCAATACCTACTCCTACGAATTAGATCAAACAAATATATAAAAGGATTAAAGGTAAAAGAAGAAGAATAGAAAGGTCCAGGCATTCGCGGATGACCTTGTATTCTTCATAGAAGACCCATTAGAAACAGAACCAGTATTAATAAAAGAGATAGAGAAATTTGGCAAAGTAGCAGGGTTAAAAATCAATAAAGATAAGACTAAAACCTTAATTAAAAATCTAACAGAGAAACAAATAGGAGAATTAGAGAACCAATCAGGATTACAGGTAGTAAAAAAGGTAAAATATTTAGGTATCAATTTGACAGTGAGAAATATTATCCTATAAAGGATAACAATTATGGAGTTTTGGTACAACAAATTAAAAAGGATTTAGAACTAAGGGGGAAATTAAAAATTATCATTGTTGGGAAGAATTGCGGCGCTAAAAATGAACATGTTGCCACGACTCCTCTATTTGTTTCAAACCATTCCAGTAAAATTAGAGAAAGATTTTTTTTATAAATTTAAATAAAATAACCTTAAAATTTGATGGGAGGAGAAAAAGCCAAGTATAAAATTAAGTACTCTACAGGATGATAAAATTAGAGGAGGATTTGGATTACCCGCATGGGATAAATATTACAAAGCAGGGAGTTTAACATGGTTTAGAGAATGGGTCAGGCTGGAAAACCCAAGACTGCTAAAATTAGAAGGACACTGTCAGCCTCCGCCTTTCCCTGCTTTGGTTGTCATAGAAATGGAGGGAGGGGGGGCTAGGTAGGTAGCTAGGTAGCTGGGCTATGGATAGACCTAGGAAACGAAACCGATCCTTAAGCTGTTATCAGACCAACGGACACTGCATTCCTGGATGATGAGATGGCCAGACATGTGCTCCCACCTGACCTCTGGGAGACCTTTGGATTGGATGATTTAGGGTGGACAGAGGGAGGGGATGCTTTCTATCTGTAACTTTCACGCTTTTTGCCTTAGATCCTGCTTTCCTTCGGTTGCGTTCACTTCATATCTAGTAAAAGTACCATACTTTATTCTTTAATGGAGTCTGGGTTTTCCTTTCCTGGATACTGAAGGAAGCATACTTGACATTAAGCAGGATTCTCATCCTCAGCCATCCCGGACAACACCGAGGGGGCTAAAATTCACAGAATGTCTGATCAAGAAAATGATTTAGATCAGATGGGGGCATATGGCAAAGCAATGACTTCAGGCCAGCCGGGGGAAGAGGCCGTGGTGTGGATGGAGATTTACAGCTGAGAGAGGAGCCAGATGAAGCCCAATGGTCAAAGGGAGTAGGAAGGTTGCCGGACCTGGGGAGGACCCCCCCACAGAGTAACCAGCTCCAGACCCTGAAAAGGGGAGGCAGTGTGGCTGCAAGAGCAAAAGGAAAGCCTCATGATGGCACAAGCACTACAACTCATCCACGATGTTGAAGAAAGCCGAAAAAACTGTGAGTTTTATGCAACCCCTGCAGGGAAGGGAAGAGAATACTCAGAAGTAAATCCAGAGGAAGGGGCTTGTGGGGGAGAGGAAGAGGGAGCTGGCGAAGATACATCCCAGGCTTTGGGTGGTCAAGCGAGGGATGCAGCAGTCCAGGGACCCCCAGCCTTGCAGCCCCCCCCCACAGACACAAGAAACTGAAAATCCCCCCCCGCCTGGAAAATATGGAGGAAACCCTTTTCTTAACCCAATTGTGGAATCACATGCAAGACTGGGGGGAGGACTACCTATTGGATGCAGCTCGAGTGAGGTGTGTCACTAGCGCCTTAGAGGGAGTGGCAGCTGAATGGATGGTGGTCCTCCACAATAACAATTCCCCCTGCTGCGTAACTACAACCAGTTCATGGCAGCTCTTAGGAGGCAGTTTGAGCGGAAAGCGAGACTCTGAATGAAGGGTATCCAGCAGGGCTGGAGATCAGTAGCAGAATACGCCCAAGAGTTTCGGGAGCTGGCACCATACATGACAGGGTGGTCAGAAACGGCTCTCCTGGAGAGTTTCAAAGATGGACTGAATGAGGAAATCTACAAAGACTGTAGAGCATGGGGGGTCCTGAAGATTTGCACAGTTGGTACATCATAGCTGAGGATGCGGAAATCAAGATAGCTTGAAGTCAACTCCAAAGAGGGCGTGCTGGGGAGCCTTCATCCTCCTACTACCGCAAGGAAGCCCCAAAGATGGCAGGGGGGAGGTCGGAGTCCAAACCCAAGCCGAAACCCTTCACATGTTTCAAGTGTGGCATGAAAGGTCACCGGGCTGCTGAGTGCTCCTCCAAGCCAGTGCCAAAACCTACCAGCGGAGGGCCTAAGAAGACGGACAAAACATCCACAAAAGTTCGTGAAATCGCGCTGGAAGGGGAAGTCGTTGAGTTCGCTCCCCGGGCCAAGGGTGAATTGGGAACTCCGACTAACACAGACGACAGCGAGACCGACTCCGATGATTTGGTGAGTCACACTGAGGGCCCCCTGATCATCCCCATAGAACTAAGGGTGCCATCCACAGGGGCCCATGCACAGATGCCAGCCTTATTAGACTCTGGGTGCACCAGATGCATTATCAGCCCGAAAGTAGTAGAGGAGATGGGCCTGAGACTGAAAGCATTGAAAAGGCCTATTGCATTTTGTCAGCTAGATGGATCGATGGCGGGGGGGGGGGCAACCAATTTTGTAACAGAACCCATTGAAATGAAATTAGGGGACCACGTAGAGACTCTCAATTTTATTGTGGCCCCTAGCATGGAACGACCCCTTATACTTGGCCTGCCCTGGTTACGTAAATGGAACCCGCGAGTTAACTGGAAAACGGGGGTTTTGCGCATTCGCACTAGGAACCCACCACTAGAGAGGGAAAACCCCCCCTTGAGGGCGGAGAGGAGCACGAAGAAGCAGAAATGGCAATAGACCTCATTGAAGGGGAGGAGAAAATTCCGAAGGAGTATTGGGATCTCCGTGAAGTCTTTAGTGAGAAGGCCTCAGATGTGTTACCCCCGCACAGGGCTACAGACTGTACCATTGAGATACTCCCTGGAGTAAAGCTCCCTAAGCCAAAGATTTACCCAATGACCCCCCGTGAGCTGGGGAAATTATGAAATTTCATTGGCAAAAACCTAGAACGGGAATTCATCCAATCAGCTAGACCACGGGTGGCCGTGCCATTTCTGTTCCGGGAAAAGAAAGATGGTTCCTTTCATCTAGTAGTTGATTATAGGAACTTAAACGCTATTTGCATGGAAAATGTCTACCCCTTACCCCTCATGAAGGACATGCTAGTTCACTTAGGGAAGGGAAACGTTTTCACCAAACTGGACTTACGGGAAGCTTACTACAGAGTGCGAATTAAGGAGGGGGATGAATGGAAAACTGCATTTAACTGCCCGCTGGGATGTTTCCAGTTTCGAGTACTCCCTTTTGGACTACAAGGAGCTCCTGCGGTATTCATGCAATTGATCAACAAAGTTTTGCATGAGCATTTGTACAAGGGGGTGCTGGTTTATTTGGATGACATTCTCATCTACTCTGAGAACATGGCCGACCACGTGAAATTAGTGCGCACCGTCCTGAAAAAACTCAGGGCTGCTGAACTGTATGCAAAACTTTCTAAGTGCGAATTCCACCAAAGCAAAATTGACTATCTTGGATATCGCATCTCCCAGGAGGGAATAGAAATGGACCCTGGGAAGGTTTGCGCAGTATTGGAAATGACGGCGCCATGCACCTGCAAGCAATTGCAAAGTTTCTTGGGGTTTGCTAACTTTTATCAACAGTTTATCCCTTCATTTGCCAAAATCGCACTGTCAATAACTAATCTTCTGAAAACAAAAGGTGAAGAAAAACCAAAACCCTCCAGAGCTCTTGAATGGACTATGGAGTGCCAAGCAGCATTCGAAAAGTTGAAACAGCTGTTTGCTGCCGAACCAGTCCTCAAACACCCAGACATGGATGAACCTTTTGTCGTACAGGCAGATGCCAATGACGTAGCAGTAGGAGCCATACTTCTGCAAAAGAATGCAGCCCTGTGCCTACACATCCTGGAAACTATCAGAAACTGAAAGGAGAGGGGCCATATGGGAGAAAAAAGCTTTTGCTGTTCGCTGGGCACTTCTAACTTGGAGACAATTTCTCGAAGAAGCTAAGCATCCTTTTGAAGTATGGACTGATCAAAAAAACCTCAAAGCTTTGAAAACCACACGTAAGTTGTCGCCAAAACAAGTTCGCTGGGCCCAACACTTCAACCATTTTAATTTCACCTTGCGCTACCTCCCTGGTGGGAGGAACTTCATGGCAGATGCTCTGTCCAGATTGCCTCAATACAACAGCACCAAGGAGGAGGTGGTTCGTCCAATTGTCCCTTCAACCCAACTGGCAGCACCAGTGACTACCCGAGCACAGTTGAAGAGCAACCCAAGCCTCTCGGGCGATTTGCTCCAGAAATTACAAGAGACTTTGAAAACCGATGAGTGGTTCCAAGCCCACTCAAATGAATGCACACTTCGTGATGGTCTAGCTTGGATTGGAGCTAAATTATATGTTCCAGCCAGCCTAAGAGTAACAGTTCTGCAGCACGCTCATGACTCCAAAGTGGCGGGGCACTTTGGTTTTGTCAAAACCTTACATCTAGTCAAAAGACAGTTCTGGTGGCCTGCACTCAAAAAGGACACAGAGGCATATGTAGCGAGCTGTCCAGTGTGTGCCTCAGCTAAGAGACCTCCCGGAAAGTCACCTGGTCTACTCCAAAGTGTAGCCAGACCTATTGTCCCTTGGAAGGAAATATCCATGGATTTTATTGTAGACCTTCCAGAAAGTGGGGGATGCACAGTTATATGGGTAGTTACTGATTTGTTTTCCAAACAGGTGCATTTTATCCCATGTTCTAAGATCCCATCAGCAAAAACCCTTGCTAAAATTCAACATGTGTATAGGCTACATGGGGCTCCGAAACGTATAATTTCAGACAGGGGAGTACAATTCACCTCCAACTTTTGGAAAGAGTTCCTGATGCTGATAGGCTCCACCCAGGGGTTAAGCTCTGCCCATCACCCCCAGACCAATGGGGCCTGTGAAAGAACCAATTCTGTGTTAGAACAGTATCTGCGGTGTTATATAAATTACCAGCAAGATAACTGGGTAGATTTGCTGCCATTTGCAGAGATGGCATATAATAATTCCATACATAGCAGCACAGGATTCATTCCGTTCAAGGTAGCTTCTGGCCTGGAATTTGTGCCAATCCCATAGTTACCTCAAGATAACCCACAGAATCCTTCTCTGATTGAATGGATCAAACAGTTACAAGGGACTTGGGCAGTAACCCGAAAAGCTTTAGATAACGCTCACCAAGCTCATAAAACCCAAGCCGACAAGAGGAGGTGCCCTGCACGTGTTTATGAAGTAGGAGACATAGTTTATCTTTCTACCAAATATTTGCAAACTCCTCAAAAATCAAAAAAGCTTGGGCCTAAGTATGTGGGGCCTTTTCCCATTGCTCGCATCATTAACCCAGTAACAGTTGAATTAGATTTACCAAAGAATTTGTGACGGATTCATCCAGTGTTTCATGTTAGCTTACTGAAACTGGAACATTCGTCCCCTCTACATCCAGCCAAAGAACCTCCTCCCGTTCCCATACTCATTGAAGGGGAACAACATTTTGAAGTTAAGGAAATTTTGGACTCTAGAAAACATCATGGTAAAGTGCAGTATCTGGTGGCCTGGAAACACTTCCCATTATCACAAGCTGAATGGGTGAATAAACGTGATGTTCGGGCACCTAAAAAAGTGCAGATGTTCCACACCAAATACCCTGATAAACCTTAAGTAATGATAGTTATTAATTGTTGTGATATTACCTCTTTTTCTCTCTGTTTCAGGACTAGAGGTCATCTCTTTTGAAGGGGGGCCGAATGTCAGCCTCCGCCTTTCCCTGCTTTGGCTGTCATAGAAATGGAGGGAGGGGGGGTAGGTAGCTGGGCTATGGATAGACCTAGGAAACGAAAGCGATTCTTAAGATGTTATCAGACCAACGGACACTGCATTCCTGGATGATGACACAGCCAGACGTGTGCTCCCACCTGACCTCTGGGAGACCTTTGGATTGGATGATTTACGGTGAACATTGGGAGGGGATGCTTTCTATGTGTAACTTTCACGCTTTTTGCCTCAGAATCCTGCTTTCCATGGTTGTGCTCACTTTATATCTAGTAAAAGTACCACGCTTTATTTTATGATGAAGTCTGGTTTTCCTTTCCTGGATACTGAAGGAAGCATACCCGACAGACACGATCTACTGAAAGGGTGGCATGCCTTCATTTGGAGTATGGGAAACAAAACACATAAATATTTCAAAAATCACATAATAAGAGGCTCATTATCTGATACTTGGAAAGAAATAAAAAACAAACATTATATGAAAATTCCCAATTGGATATCTACATTGGAGGCAACAATGCACCCAAACACGTTGACAATACAGAAAGCAATAAGATACAAGGAATTATTAGACTCCGGGGACTGTTAATAACCTGACAAGACCTTAAAGACCAAGGTATTGAAATAGAATGGTGGCCTTACCTGCAAATACAAACAAGGTATAAAAAAGACCAAGAAGAAGGAGGCATAGAATTAAATCCCAATAAATTAGATAAATTATTTGAAAACAGAGAAGAAAAATTAATTTCAAAAATTTATAAATATCTATTAGTATATGATTTGGCGGAAGAAATAGTAAAAGGACAGATGATAGCCTGGGCCAGAAATATCGGAAATAATATATAACTAGAAGATTGGGAAAGAGTATGGGAAACCAACCAGAGAATGACAAGGTCTGTAGTTTACAAAGAAAATCAGTATAAAATGTGGTACAGGTGGTACTTGGCCCCATCTAGATTGGTGAAGATGTACCCCAATCTTAACTCAATTTGTTGGAAATGTAAACAGGTACATGGGACTTTCTTCCATATCTGGTGGCTTTGCCCAAAAACAAAAAAATAGTGGGAAAAAATTAAAATTTGGCTATTGGAAATAACGGCAGAAGAGATAGACCTCAAACCAGAAATTTTTCTACTGGGTATGATCAGTAAAAATATTAGAAAAGAATTAAAATACCTAATACTGCACATAATTACGGCAGCAAGGCTGGCATTTGTTCAGCTTTGGAAAACGGATCAAATTCCAATGGAACAATTAATAATCCAAAAAATCTACAATTGCATTGAAATGGACAGGTTAACACAGGAATTAAAAAATAAGGTAGACTCGAAATATTATATAGTATGGAACAAATGGCATGAATAAAACAAAAGCAAAGTTTGTAAGACAACAAAATTAACAACTAAATACCACCAATAACATATATGTATATAGATAGATATATATTGTAGCTTGTAATAATATATTATGTATTTTGTATTTAGCTTTTTTCTTTTTTCTTTTCTTTTCTTTTTCTGTTTATATTACTTTTTCATCACTTTAATGTATGTAGTTAAATCTGATATTTTATCTTTTTATACCTAATAAAGATTTTTTTAAAAAAAATTCAGTACCGTTTTATCTAAATTTTTTATCCTTTGCTCCTTTTAGCATCAACATTAAACACAAAGATAATCTATTCTATTAATCTATATATTTACCTTACAATTTTATAACCACAAATCTTAATTTTCAAATGTCTACAATTCAATTTTTATTTCAATTTATTAATCAAAATTTCTTTCTATTTTTCTTGTTTTCTAAACCCAATTCATCCTATCATGTCCTTAAACTTTTACACAGAAATCTCAAAATTTACCGTTTCATTTTAATTATCACCCAACATTTTTTTTCATCCCTTATCAATAATTATTCTTCAGTATATTCTCCTCATTCTCCTCTATTACTCCACCTATTATTTGGCTGATTTCCAGCATAGCATATTTTGACTGAGTTTTCAGCATATTCTCCTCCATAACTCCCCCTTTTATTTGGTTGATTATCAGCATTTTCCATTGTTTTGGCTGATTTCCAGTGTGCTTTGTTTTGGCTGATTAACAGCATTCTCCTCCTTAACTCCACCTTTTATTTGGCTGATTTCTCAACATATTCTCCTCTATTAATTCCAACTTCTATTCTACTAATGTAATAAAAATTTCTTTTTCCATATGTTATCTATTAATTCATTGTTTCCAACTGTACTCTTTCAGGGTGTATCCCCATTTATTTCTTAATATTAATCATTTCCAACATGTGTTAAATGCAATCCCAATTATAACTTCCATCTGTGTACCTTAGTACATCATCAAAAATCATTAACAATTAATCATAATTATCATCCACCACTTTGTTATCAAATTAAAACTAAAACATGTTACAAGCTTTTATGAACATATCACTTTTAGTCACCTTAGCTTCCCATTTCTATTTTTATTATATTTGTATCTTTGTTTACCATAAACACTTCTTGTTTTATTTAAAGCTCATTTAAATTTTGAACCATTTAAACAATTAAACATTCAAACATTAATATCTAATTTATCTATTTTGCTTCTTCTTTTCCTTATCTGTCCATATGCATTTCAATTCAAAGTCAATACTTCCACGCTTAAAACTCTACATATCCTCTTTAATTCTATTGTAAAGTCTGTTTCCAGTAAAACATCAGCTTCTCCATTTCTGGTTCTGCACCAAACCTTTTGTTGCTGCGCTAGTTAGTTAAAAGTTTATTAGTCATTGTGTTTCTTCTTTCTTTGTAAAGCCATCAAACAACAGAATAGGAATCTCCAAAGTTCAAAAAACCATAGTTTTTTTCCCAAAGTAATCTATAATATGTAACAAGACAAATAGGTTCTTTTCAGGAAAAAAAAAAACCAAGTTTCCGCAATAAACACTTTCACATAGTGAAAGTTTCAATCGCCATTTTGAAACATTTATGTAGCAATCCATTTAATCTCTTTGTCTGGCTTTTAAAGGCGGCAAATCCTTAATTATCGCTTTTCTCTTTTCAAGTTCATTTCAGTTTTAGCAAGAAAGTTCAAATATCCAGCTCTGTTTATTTAATAAGCAGTTCCCTCCAATCAATCAGTGGTGAAATAAAGTTCTTAAAGGGTTTAAAACTTCTTTTCTCTTTTTTTTTTCAAAATCTTCAAGCCTCTCAGCTCTTCAGCCACTAAATAAGGCTGGGGGTCTTATTTATAAATATTCTTGTTAACGTGTTGTTTCTCACCTGGGCTGGTGTCACTCACCTGGCTCCAAAGCACATCATCCTTTCTTCCTTCCTCCTGCACTTTGCTTGTCCCTATCTGTCGCAGTCTCGAGGCACCTGCCATAGCTGCTATCCCCCACCGCTGACTTAGAGGGTTGCCTCTGGCCTCCGAGGAACTTACCCGTCCTTCTCAGATGCCCAAGGGGTCCCTCTCTTTTCCCCTGTCCCTTCAGGATAGGGTAGGTCCACAGACCTGTCCGTGGTGGTTAGACAGTCAGGGTTAACTCTAATGAGCCCTGCCATTTCCCTGACTGCATCACCACAACGCCAAAACAGAAATCCCATTTTTTTCCCATTAAAAAGAACATTTAACAAAAACAACAACAACAAAAGCTGGCAGGGCTTCAAAAAGGAATCTACTTTACTCATCTAATTCAATATGCTCTGTAGCTTGTCTTACATTAACAACCCATTTCAATCTACACAAGACAAAATACATTTAAACCTCTGCCATTTTGTGCTGTTTTCTTTCATGGTTTCTAGCTCTTTCAATTTCTGCACCAAAGATAATACACCATGTTTTCCTGAAAATAGGATGTGTCTCAAAAATAAGGCCAAGACTGATTTTTGGGGTGGGCCTAAATATATGCCCTTCCCCCAAAATAAGCCTCCTTCTCTCTCTCTCTCTCTCTCTCACACACACACAGGTCCCTCACCCCCCCAACCCTCCCAAGGCAGCCACATCCTTTCAAACTCCTGTGCCCCTCCTTTCGCCACCCACAGAACCGACTGTAAACCTCAAGCACCTACTCCTGCTCCATGGTGGTGGCCCACCCGCTCTCGCCCCCATGCCCAGGCACAATGTTTGCATAGCCCGCGCTACCAAGCACCCACCACAGCAGCCGCAGTGCAAGCATCGCCACCCTGGGGCTTCCTTGGCAGGGCGGCCACTGGCAGCAGAGAGGCCTCCATGCATGGCAGGCAGTTGCAGAGGCCTGGTGCATCCTGCAGCTGGACATGGGTCTTGGCAGGGATAGCTGAGGTGCTGCAGGTGTTGCTGCTGCTGCTGCCACCTGTGGAGATCCAGCGACCCCCTGCAGCCAAACTCAGCCGCAGGTGAGAAGCATTGGCCATGGCTGGGCCAACAGAGCTGTACCTGTCAGGGCGGCCATTGGGATGGCTGCCTGGTGTCTCACTGCTGGGCATCTAGAAAGAGTAAACTGGACTTGCAGGAGGAAGGGAGGGAGGGCAAGGGTCTCTTCCTCAGGAAGAGAGTGGCCTGATTGCCATCCAATCTGGTGACTCCCGAGGCAGAGGGGTTTCCCGGGCTTGCCAGCAGGTGCTCTGGTCACTCAGCTCAGGTGGTGAGAAAGCAGGGCGATCGGAGTAGAGAGAAGCAGGGGGGAAGGGGTGGCCTCTGGCAACCATCACCATAGAGTGGGAAGCACACACCCAGAATGGCCACTGCCCTGGCTGGCATTTGGAAGCCGCAGAGGCAGAGTTTGGGGGAGAGAAAGAAAGACTTCTGCTGCTTCTGCTTTTGACTGCATGCAAGGCTGGAGCTGGACTCTATAGGGAGAGCTGGCCCAGGCTGTGGCTTCCATGTGAGTGTTGGTTGTGGGTGCTGGTGACATTGGCTATGAGCTCCTCAAGGACCTGGTGCTCACCAGCTTCACCCACAGGCCTGGGAGGCGTGCGAGCCTTCCGGCCACTCATTTTGTACACACACATCCTGCGGGAGGGGAAGGGCTTGATAGTGGCACACAAAGGGAGCCTCTCTCTGCTGGACTCCCAGCTGTGAGTATTCAGGCCGCCCAGGGCCTCCTGCACCCCCAAAATAATAAGACCCCTGATAATAAGACCAAGCCCTTATTTCAGGGTTCAAAAAAAAATAAGACCCTGTCTTATTTTTTGGGAAACATGGTAACCCTTTATATTTGAGTGTGTCAATCTACATGAGAAGTTCCTTGAATACAATAAGGTGATAAGGAAATGAGTGTGGGAAACTGTACCCCAAATTAAGGAAATACAGGGTCATAAAAAGGGAGTTTTAATGTGGGAGAGGAATAGTAGAGGGGCAGGTATCCCCTCCCCCCTCCTCTTAAATATCAATGTATGCATTGCAAGGGGCACTGGAGTCCTGCTGTCCAAGGTAGGAGCTAGCAGAAGGCTTATGTCAACTCGAAAAGCATTCCAGGCTTGCTCTTAAATTGCCATAGGCAAGAAGGAGGAGAAACTGATGGAGCAGCTCATCTGCCATGACCAGAAGCATATTCCATGCATACCTTTCTCCAGATTGTATCCCAGGTTACCAGAGCCAGCAAGATAGACATGTTTTCTACGGCCCACAAAAGTGCTCCATTGGAGAATGTGATTTATGACACACCCAGGGAGGAGGGGGAGAAACAGGACCACAGTGTGACTATAAATTAGGTGGGGCAGAATTGACTCCACTTGGATAAGTGCTGACATGTTGTTCCTAATAAATAACTGGATTTCTTCTGAAATCAGGCTCGAGGCTCATGAATTAATTAGGGCATCTGTCGGAACACCAACAGAGAGTCAATTTAATCAAAATTACCAGGATTCCTGGATCCCGGCCTCTCCAGTCACTCCTTGACATCTGGGGTGCTTGGAGAGAAACGCAGGTAACCATGGGAGAGGGCAGACTATCCGAAGAAAGCCTTCTCCAAGTGACCCAAAGGGAGGCAGAGCTTATCTCCAACCAGGCAATTCCAGGACCCAGCAGCCTGATTGCAACTGGAGTGCAGCCCTCCTCAGACATCAAAACTGAGATCGCTGCCCCAGCAACCGAAGCAAGAAGGGATGAGTATTGGTGGAAGAAAATCCCTAAAGTATCTGAGGTTGAGTTCCCCTACCCCAATGCTCAGAAAAGGGGAAGGCCCATGAATGAGCTGGGAAGAATGGATTGGATGTGGGACTGGGCACAGACCAGGCTCCCAAGCCCCTGATGGAGTCCCTGGGGAGTTCCATAGAGCAGCTAAGGAAAGAATTTGACCAGGCTACAATTCATGATGAGGGGCCCTCATGCTGCCCAAAAGAGAGGAGATGTGCAGCTGATCCTTTTGAAATGAGGTAATGCGGACAGGAAAACAGCCCCCTTCTCCACCCATCAGAAGAAGAAGGAGCCAGAGACTGCAACCAGTGCCTCTCTCATGCAGCAGGCACACCACCCAGGGCAGACAACCCGCTCCCTCTCTCCAGATTAGAGCCAAGGAAGATGACCAGCTACATCAAGCAAAGGCTTACAGGGGCCGACAGGAGGACAGAGGAGCAGTGCTAAACGAACCGCCCCACTTCAGGGGAAAATTTAATGGGGACTCAGACCAGCTAGCTCTATTCCTTGACTCGACTGAGATCCACCTAGAATGCTATGGACACCTCTACACATCCCCTGAGCCATGGTGAATACTGTCATTGAGGGGCTTGGAGAAGAAGCAAGGGAATGGCTAGCAGCCCTCCACAAGAGGAGACCCCCCCCCCCACAACTGTTAGAGGCCAGATTTGAGGAGGCAAAGGAGGACCTGTACACAGAAGATGAGCTCAGAAACCTAAGGCAGAGGTGGCGACCCATCAAGGAACACATCCGTGAATTCAGGAGAGTCATTGGGAAGCTATCCCCTTTACCAGAGTGGCTGTTAGTGTATTTTTTCAGAACAAGCCTGGACAAGCAAGTTGCCCAGGTAACCGCCAACTGGAACATCCTGAACTGAGACTCTGAGTGGTTCCGAGTAGCCATAAAAGTCAATGGGAGATTGACTTCCGGCTGGCACCTCAGCGCGTTGTGGACGGTCATTTTTAGACCGCCAGTCCCGAGCCTTTGTGAAGCCATTTTGACAGCGAAAACTGGCTGTCTGACGGCTTCAGAATCTCGCCTTTGGGAGAAGAAGGCGAAGAGAGCAATCGGGGGGGGGGGGGTTAGAGCGGTTCGAAAAGCCCCTTGGAGCGATTCCAGGGGCTGGAAGGACTTGCTCCCCGTTCAACCCGACGAGGCTCCGAAGCCGGGATGACTCTGCTTAGGCAGAGCCAGACGCAGTGACCATCTCTGCACTCAACAAGTAGATTAAAAGAATTTAAATAGCAGACGGAGCAGAAGCAAGTGTGCATGCAAGAAAGAATCAACACCTAACTCCAAGCTACTTTGTTTCCAACGGCAGTCAAGTGAGTGGAGTTTTTTTTTTCTAATGGTGCCTTTGTTATAACAATGAAAGTGAAACTTAGCAGTGAAAGACTCGGCTGAGGCTTTTTGTGTATTGGACTTATTGAAGCTGCTGGAAAGAGAAATAGAGAATCAGACTGAGGAGATTGATTTATTTTTAAAAAGGAGAAAATTTTATTAACTTTAAAGCCCCTGAAAGCTGTTTTTGAGACTTTTTACTTGTAAAGGGGGGAGAAGAGGAAAAAAGATTTTTAAGAAAGAAGGAATAAAAATGGCTTCCAAGCAAACTAAACCAGCAATTCCAAAAGTAGGAGGGGGTTCTCCTATAGTGTCAGTTGTGACACAGAAAGTTCAACTTCCTGTAGACTCAAAAAGTCAAGAAATCCCTATTAAAGATCTTAAAGAATTTATAACAGAAGCTATGAATAATCAAACAGCAATGATAGAGGAGAACAGAAGCAGAATAGAAGAAAAATTGGAGAAATTTGAGGAAGAAATAAAGAAAATTAAGAATGTTGTTGCAAAAAAGCATGATGATATAAGAGATGATATTTTATTAGCAGTATCTGGTCTGTCTAAATACCTTATTCAGTTGGATGAAAGAGTGGAAGAAATCAATGAGGCCAATTTAATGATTCCGATGATGCAAGTTATTATCATATATGGTGGACTTGTAAGAAGATCAAAGCATTTTGGATAAAAGTTTGGTAGGTAATTCAAAATATTTTGAAAAAAAGACTGTAATTTACACCAAGACTGAAATTTATTATACCCATTTTTCTTGGGTATAATAACTGATTGTACAGTACTAGAGACTAAATTGATTTTAAACTTTGTATCAGCAGCTAGGCTGTTGGTAGCTCAATACTGGAAGAAAGACTTTGTGCCTACTATAGAAGAATGGACACTGAAAGTAACACACTTAGCTGAAATGGTGAAGATCTCAGCATACTTGAAGGATCAAACGCAAGAGAAATATATTTTGGAGTGGAAAAAATGGATAGACTATGTTCAAAACAAATACAAGACAAGAAGATATCAAATTGCATATGAATGAGTGTAACGATAATTTGGGTTATCTATAAGGGAGTTAAGGTTTCTTTTTGGGGGGGTTAGTTTATGGATGGGTAGGTTAATTTAGTTTATAACTGTTTTTCTTTTTTCTCTAATACCTTGTATTCTGTTCTGGGAAGTCGGGGAGGGGGGAGGGAGGAGGAGGGAAGGGGGGATGTGGGAAGGGGGGTGGAGGGGAGAAAAATGTTATTTTTTATTTGTAAAACTTTTCAATTAAAAAAAAAACTCAATGGGAGATTGTGTACCAACGACATGAGAAAGCAACCAGACACTAAAGAGAGAGGTCAACCAGACCAGAGACCATCCAGGTGATGAGGAACCACAGCACCACAGCCGGCCCCAAAACCAGCCCTCCCGCAAAGTCTACTGAAATGCTATAGATGCGGGGGGATAGGCCATGTGGCATCAGCATGCATAACTCTTGCCCCGAAACCAAGGCTAGAGCCACCACCCAGGGCACAACTGGAACGAGGCCCCAAGTGTGCCACCAACACATCCTCGAAGGCCCTCCAGGCTGCAGAAGTCTTTCCCCACCCAGCTGAAGGGGTGGGGGAACCCCAAGCAATGACAGCCAGTCGCCGGAAGCCTACGACAGTGAGGATGAGGGCAAAAATGACCCAATGGTGAGTGAACCACTTCACCCTTTCTTTTTCCCAATATGCCTAACAGCCCCAAAAACAGGAACCCAGGGGATTTTTCAAACCCTAATAGACTCAGGCTGAATTAAATCAACCTAACAACAGTCCTGAAACTGGGGATCAGAGCAAAAAGACCGAGTTCAAACACGTTGATGGGTCCCTATCCCTATACTGGAAAACCTTCTGGCAGCCAACCTGTATGTCAAGCTATCAAAATGCAAATTCCACTGCACACAGCTAGACTGCCTGGGCTACTGAGTGTCAAATGAGGGAATAGAGATGGACCCAGCCAAAGTACAAGCCATCCTAGGCTGGCAACCCCCTTGCATCCGTAGACAGCTACAAAGCTTCTTAGGGTTCATGAACTTCTACAGGCAATTCATCCCCTCCTTTGCAAAGATTGCCAAGCCCATGATGGATCTCCTAAAGACAGGGAGCCCAGGAACAAAACCCCAGGACAACCCCTACAGTGGGACCTAACCTGCCAAAAGGCATTTGAAACACTGAAAGAACTGTTTTCAAAAGAACCGGTGTTGAAGCTTCCTGACCCCAAACAACCCTTCATCATCCAAGCAGGTGCCAGCGATGTAGCAGTGGGAGCAGTGCTACTCCAAACAAATAGCCAGGAAACCTACAACCCTGCGCCTACACCTCTTGCAAACTCACAGACACAGAGAGTCAATGGGCTGCATGGGAAAAAGAGATTTTCACAGTGAAATGGGCACTGTTAA
This sequence comes from Masticophis lateralis, assembly GCA_030761175.1. Classification (NCBI taxonomy): domain Eukaryota; kingdom Metazoa; phylum Chordata; class Lepidosauria; order Squamata; family Colubridae; genus Masticophis; species Masticophis lateralis. The sequence continues at coordinate 104,753,282 of JAUDYJ010000005.1, forward strand.
CCTGCGCCACACACTGGAAATGGGAGTGGCAGAGGCTGTTTGAAGTCTGGACCAACCATAAAAATCTGGAGACCCTTAGGACCCCACGAAAACTATCACCCAAACAAGTCTGCTGGGCTCAGTACTTCAACTGGTTCAACTTCATGCTAAAGGACATCCCAAGAGGGAAGAACTTTCTAGCTGACATTCTCTCCCACATGCCCCAGCACAAATGCGAATGGGAGGAAGTAGTAGATGCCATCATCCCCACTACCCAAATAGCAGCCCAAGTGACCACCAGATGACAACGCCATGACCGGCAAGACCAACCTGCAAGTGATCTAACCACAAAATTCAAACTCAAACTGCTAGCAGACCCCTGGTTCTGAGACAATCAACACATCTTGATGAAAAGAGAAGATCTAGCATGGAAAGGGATGAAACTTTACATCCCAGAATCCCTATGTACCTTAATCCTCTAGAGGAGTCACAATGTCAAACCAGCAGGCCACTTCAGGTTCCTAAAGACCTTACACTTAGCACGGAAGCAATTCTGGTGGCCCAGCATAAAGAAACATGTGGACAGTTATGTGAAAAGTTGCACCATCTGTGACACAATGAAGAAATGACCAGGAAATGCCCCTCCCCCCCCCAGACTTCTGCAATCAGTAGCAGAGCCAACGAGATCATGGGCGGAGATTGCAATGGACTTTATAGAGGAAAGTGGTGGGAACACAGTGATCTGGACTGTAATAGACCTCTTCTCCAAACAGGTGCACTTCATACCCTGTAGCAGACTACCCTCAGCCCACCAGTTGGCCAAACTGTTCCTGAAGCACATTTATCACCTGCACAGAGTACCATGAAGAATTATCTCAGACAGAGGGGTTCAGTTCATGGTTAGGTTCTGGAGGGAGTTCATGTGGTCCATTGGGTCATCCCAGGGCCTTAGCTCAGCCTTTATCTGAGTACCAATGAGGGGGGGGGGGGACAGAGAGACTGAACACCATGGTAGAGCAATACCTGAGGTGCTATGTGAACTATCAGCAGTCCAATTGGGTGGACCTCCTGCCTTTCACTGAGGTCACTTACAGTATTGTGGTTCACAGTACCACAGGACTAACCCCATTCAAAGTAGTGAATGACATGGACCCAATGCCTGAGTACCCAAGGAATCCACCCTCCTCAGTCAGTTTAACTGATTGGATGGCAACACTGAAAGCAACCTGCGAGAATGTCAAGAAAGCACTAGTAAAAGTGGTGCTTTCTTGACATTCAAACAGACAAACAGCAAGCTCCACAATGGCCATTCCAACTGGGAGAGAAGGTTTACCACTCCACAAAATATTTGAGGTTAAAACTATCTTCAGTCTTTAAAGAAGAACCTTTGATGGAAGGTTCTTCTCCCCAACCTTTCAGTATTCTCACATTGCAAGTTTAGATTGGGGGTCATTAATAGTTCAGACAATTCATCCAGAAAAGATGAAGTTCAAAGAGCTGCGTGGCACAGTGCTTAGAGTGCAGTACCGCAAGCTACTTCTGCTGATCACCAGTGGCCAGCAGTTCGGCAGATTGAATCTCAGCAGGCTCAAGGTTGACTCAGCCTTCCATCTTTCCAAGATGGATAAAATTAGAACCCAGATTGTTGGGGGCAATAGGCTGACTCTGTAAACGGCTTAGAGAGGGCTGTAAAAGCACTATGAAGCGGTGTATAAGTCTAAGGGCTATTGCTATTGCTAAGTTCTCTGCCTTATAGAACTTCTTACGTAATGCTTCTTGGATGTTTTGGACAATTTTTTTTCTATCCTTCTCAAAGAGGAGACATTCATCCAGCAGGATGGGGCTATTCCCCAAAAGAGGAAGCCTCTGTTTCTAGCTGTTCTGATCTAAAGCTTGGTTTCTCCTGTGAACTGCAATTTGCCAAAGATTTCCAATTTTTATTATTTATGTAATAAACTTATATGGCTGCCCAACTCACAGACAGATGACTCAGGGTAGTTTACTACATTACAAATTCACAACATAACCCCACCCCATCCCACCCCACCTTCCATGGCAGTAGCAATTATTTCAATTAAGACAGAAGTTATTTCTTCCTTGCTTCATTTTCTAGATGTACCAAACATGACCAAATTTTATAATGCAGAGACCCCACAATGAAGAGACTCTGACTCTTAGATGTTTCTCATGCATACTGTATCAATCAACCAGCCAAACAACCAGCCAAGCAACCAATCAATCAATCAGAATAGAGCTAGATGGGACCAGGGAGGTCTTCTAGTTTATGCCCTTGCTCAAGGAGGATCTATATCTATATCATTTCAGACAAGTGCTGTCTCTTCTTAAAAACCTCCAGTGATGAAGCACACACAACTTCTGAAGGCAAGCTGTTCCACTGGTTGATTGTCCTCACTGTTAATTCCAGGTTGCTTCTCTCCTTGATCAGTTTCCATCCATTGTTTCTTGTTCTGCCTTCTGGTGCTTTGGAAAAGTTGACCCTGGCAGCCTCTATGATGCTTGCTTGCTGTCAGCTGCCATAATAATGGGAGGGGGGAGGTATAGGTATTTGGGAGGGGGGAAGTGAACTGGTGGAGATGTCTTATGAAAGGGTGGAATATTCTCACCGTCTTCGGCACAGCTGAAGGGAGTGCTGATAGCCAGTCAAGGTCAACTGTTCTGGCATACTAGATGGATGACACCATCTGAAGTTGAACCTCACATGACACCTCAGGGTACTGAGGATTGGACAGTCGGCCACGGTCCTTGTGGGGAGGGATTTGGGAATGCTTTCAATATGTAATTTTCACACCTTTTGCCTCAGACCTTGCTTTCTTTTCATTGCATTCAGTTCATGCTCAGTAAAAATACCTTTCTTTACAAACATGGAGTTGGAATTTTCCTTTCTTGAGTTTTGAATGGAGGCACTCCTGACACCCCCTTTTCTTTGCAGCAGCCCCTCAAATACTGGATTACTGCTAACATATCATTCCTAGTCCTTCTCTCCTCTAGACCAGCCATAACCAATTCCTGTTCTTCATATGTCATTGTCTCCAGACTTTAATCATCTTAATCATCTTAATTTCTCTTCTCTGCAAATTTTGGACAGCAAAATTTGCAGAAAAGAGCTTTTTTTCTCTGCAAATATGGATGACATATTTTGTCATCCATATTTTATGGCAAAGGGTTGACAAATAACTAGGAAGAACTAGGATCTTTCTTGACACATGGCACCATGTGGACCTCAGAGTTTCTCCAAAATTTGCACCAATGTTGTATTTTTTATTACTGTGGTGAAAAGAAAATAGCATTGAATTCTTGAAATAATCATATTGACTGTAATTAATTTCATTTAAAGGGAAATGAAAATCAGATCCAATGTAATTGTTGCCCAGGCCCTCCTGACTTTTGGAGATGCTACCCCGGCCTTCCATTTCAGAGCAAGATCTTGGAAAAGATTGCCTACCTCTGTCTTCAAGGATCAATATGATTTCATTATGATAAATGTATGCATGAAAATTGCATGTCAAAAGTACCCCATAGGATCCAAAGTTTATTTTACCTGAGCTGCAGGATAAAGGTAGAAATCACAATTAATCTGTAACTCTTCTAGAAAAAGGGATGACTTATCTCAAGCCAGACATCATCCATTTATTATATTGCACATGCTCTTTTGGGATCTGGAGTCAATGCTGACACAAGAACCCAAGGTGCAAATTTTTGAAGGGATGTTTTAATATGTTGATCTTTCAATCAACCCCTCCAGTTGATGGAGATGCCTCCAAGGAGCCAAGCCAAGCCAGGGACTTTATGATGTTTTATAATCTTTCAGGATGATTTGAAGATTGGATGGCTTCTTTGAGGCTTCCCCAGTGATTAGAGACAATGTTACAACTTCTGTTCTAAATAGAGAGAATGACGAGGGATTTCAGTGGAGAGGCATTGAGAAAAGTGGCCATCCAATTATGTTTACCACCCTCTTAACTCTATTCTCATCAACGTTCTTCTGGGAAAGCAAGATTCAGTCATTCAGTTGGAACTTCATTTCATTCACTCAACTTTGGGAGACTGCTTCCATTTTGCTCACTATGGTGCTGATGGAATGATTCTTTGTTGATCTTGTCAATGCAGCTCAACTCTCAGTAATCTCAGTATGGGCTCAAGACTGACCTATCCACTATTCACTTTGGGGTCAGACCTTACTTTTATATTGCAATCAGTCAGTTAAGCAACTAACCCACCAACCGATCAGTTCAATGGAAAGCATGTTCCTCTCAAACATACAGTTTTCTGAAGAGCCTCTTTTGTCCATCGTTCTGAAAGTTTAATAAAGAGAGGGTGGTCTAGAATATCCAGGGCTAAGTTGTTTCAAAGATGTCAGAATCATCCCTGAGAAGATGCAGTCCAAGTTTCTAAAGTTAGCATTCCCTCAGTGAGGGGCCCCTCAGGAAGCCCTTCCTTCCTTCCTTCCTTCCTTCCTTCCTTCCTTCCTTCCTTCCTTCCTTCCTTCCTTCCTTCCTTCCTTCCTTCCTTCCTTCCTTTTCTTTAGCTGCCCCTCAAACTAACTCTAGAGAGCTGACAATCAGAAAAAAATATACTACAATAAAAACATTTTAAAACAACAAAAACCGTCCAAAATAAATGTATCTGGCAGCTGAGATACTTGGCCAGTTAACAATAAAACCAGAAAACAGGGCCCTTAATGTATTCAGGGTCCCAGGTTCAGGAAGACACCCAGATTTCTAATGCCACATGAAAGGTCAACAGGGTGGGACCATACTAATATTCCATAGGGCAGGACCTGCTGCAAAAAAGGTGCATCTAGTCCTCAATAACCCACACAACCATCAGCTGACAGGAACTGCAGCATGCTCAACATATGTAAAACTAGGATGTTACATGGAGAAGCTATGGTGTGCCCATAACTACCTGATGTTACACAAACTGAAGTTCATAGGTCACCTTGAAGGGCAGACTCACGTAGAGTGCATTTCAAAAATCCAGATGTGAAATGACAAAGGTATGGTGGTTATGCATCTATATATAAAAGAACAGACTGATTTATTGTGGAAATAATACATAAGACATTTTAGAAAGGAATTATCCCTGGTGGAGAAAGAGAGGGCAGTTACAGTTCTTCTAGAAATAGAGATAACACACAAAACCCACTAAGGAATCCAGACTAATTTTTTTTAGTATTTTCTCCAGTCATGTTCTACTGATTTTTAATGAAAACACTTAGGTTTATTGAGTTAAAAAAGCTTAACAGATGTTTAATGGTCCCATCAAGTCATTAATTTCTACTTCCGGTTGAACAATGTTTTGTCAATCAAGCTTCGGTTTAGTGAAAACAGTTGATTAACTGAATGCTCCAATCATGCATATTTTATCATTTTGAGGAGGAAAAAAAAGGCTCGACAAATTATGCTAGCTGTTGAGCAACAAACATTTTATTTGAAACAGATGTGGTGAAGTTCTTTAGCTGTATGAGTGAAAACCATAGCATTTACTAAGGACTGTGATGCTTTCAAAATACAACTGTAGCACTGGAGTTCTTCCATGTTACAGTTGTTACATGCTTCTTTCTTTGGAAAATGTTTCAGACAATAATTTAACTGCATAAGAAAAGAAAGCAAAAAGGAAATACAAACACAGTTCTGTCCTGTTCCTCTGCTCGTGTCACGCCTCATCACCCAAACTTCCATCTCCCTCCCTCCCTCCCCCCTCCCCCTCTCTAATCATTTTCTACTTGTTTTACTGGCATCATGTATAAACTATATTAAATAAATCCCTTCCGCCTTGTTAAAAATCTATAGGCTTTTATGATCTTTCACAGTAATCTCTAAAACAAATTGTAATACCTGAGGCTCTTAATCCTTCCTCATAAATTCAATGTTTAGCTGCATTATCCTTGTTTATTCTTTCTGTGTACTTGATTTTTTTCTCTCCCAGTCTTACCAAAAATACCTAAAAATGAGTGTTTGTTTGATTCATATATTTTACAAACTTTTCCATTACCTATAGTTTTGCATGAATTTTCATTTTTCTCCCCAAAAGGTACAGTGAAATAATTTGATTTTTAAAAGCACCTCTAGTTCAGACTCTGTAGTGGCCTAGAGTAACTAACAGGTAGCTGAATTCAGGGTAGCAACATTATAAATACCAGATCTTGATTTCTGAACCACAAGAGGCCACCAGACAGAACTAAAGAGATTCAAGAAATTCTAATTATAAATAGAACTGGTCTAATTTTTATCCTATTCCTGCTTTTTGAACACCTAACTTTTCCAATTCTTTCTAACATCACAATAGAAGCTCTTGCTATTGGCTTGGTCTCTAATTTAATCATCTTAATTTAATCATCTCCAATTTAAATTCTGTTGGTGTTGTGGCTCCGTTGCCTGAGTCTGTGTCATCGGCAGGAGAGGACTCTGAGAGTGAGGGAGAGGAGTTGGCAAGGCCTCCTTCTCCAGGACCCTCCTCTCTGGCAATTCCTCTGGAGGACACCGAAGGGCAAGAGATAGGCCCAGAGCCAAGCATGTCCCCACAGCCACAGGTGGACAGCGACGAAGGAGATAAGTGCTGGCAGGACCCTCGTCAGCATCGCAGAGACAAATGTGCACAGCAAAAGGGAAGGCGTGCTCGTGATTAGCTGACTCACTGGACCACACCCCACAGGCTATAAAAGAGGGTGAGTTAGCTATTCAGACTCTGTGATGGACAAAACTAACTCCTTTGAGTCACATTGCATCTCTGGAAAACAGCAATCTGGGCCTTGGAAATATTCGGACAATTCTGACTGTGGCTATTTTTGTATGTTGATAAAGTTCTTGGCAAGCAGCTGCTGCTGGGATTGCTGCCAAGCATCTTATCGGACTAATTGGTTGCCTGCCAGTTTATTTAACCCCCGGCTGTCTGTTTGTGTGTGTGTGTGGGAGACGGGGACAGAACAGTTGGGATTCATCCCAATGTTACTGTTACGGGGTTCAGATTGATCATAAAGTCTGTTTTGCAAATCAAGATTTCCAAATATCTATCTAGATGACTTAGTAAGATTTACTGATGGTGGTTGAAATAGTAAAAATCATAAGAGTCTTCTATGTTTAGACGGGATCTTGCTTGCATATCTTTTGATGGACTTGGCAGTACCCAGAGATAGACAAATAGAAGAGAAAGAACTGGATTAAAGTCACAAAATACAGGGACCTGCAGAAGTAGAATCACTGTGTCAAAAGAAAGCAAAGATAGTACCAATATGAGCCATGGTGGCACAGTGGTTAGAGTGCAATACTGCAGGTTACTTCTGCTGACTGCCGGCTACCTGCAATTTGGCAGTTCAGATTTCATCAGGTTCATGGTTGACTCAGCCTTCCATCCTTCTGAGGTTGGTAAAATGAGAACCCAGATTGTTGGGGGCAAGAGGCTGACTCTGTAAACTTGGTATCATGTCCAAGAATTTTACAAAACACATCAAGAAATTGTAGCTTCCTGCAATAATACAAGCAGAATTGCAAAAAACTGTGCTACTTGGAACATCATATATTTTAAGAAGTTACTTGGTTCATATCTAGGATGTTGGCAACAACCTGTATCAACCATTAGCACCAGTCAATGGTATTTATGATACATTTTTAAATGTTCAGTTGACTGAGTTTCATGTTTAATGAATAAAATAATAATAGAGAAAAAAGCTCACAAATTAGCAATCTCACTATTGTACAAGGTTGCAGAGGATTTGGTAGTGTTTTTTTCTCCCTCTTCAATAACGGTTTCCATTCTCTGCAGAGTTCTCAGTAGCAACATTTCTACAGCTCAAAGTGTATTTCACAAATGTAGACACTGTAGGAAAGACAAATATAATAAACTAATTTCCAGATACCTGTCATTGAGGGGATAGGCAAAGCTGCCATATTCAGCTTTGCTCAGTTTCTTTTGGGCGTGTGATGTGTGTGTGTGTGTGTGTATGTTAGATGACTCAATTCCATTTTTTTTTATTTAAAGGACTCAAACATCTCCCTCCAATTTCATTATGATCTGATTATTCCAAAGCACAATGCATGTTTCTCTTGGTATATCCATTTTCCCCTTTCAAATGAAATAGCAAGGAATATAGCAAGGAATATGCTCTTGTATATTCGAGTCATTCTCTGGAAATTCCAGTCCAAAATGATCTGTTCCATAACCTCGGAAAGTAATGTAATATAATACAGAGCCAGTTTGGTGTAGTGGTTAAGGTGATGGCCTAGGAACCAAGAGATGGTGAGTTCTAGTATCACCTCAGTCATGAAAGCCATCTGGAGGACTTTGGGCCAATCACCAGGAGATGGTGAGTTCTAGTCCTGCCTTAACCATGAAAGCCAGCTATCTCTCAGCCCAACCCACCTCCCAACATTGTCATTGTGGGGAAAATAGGAGGGTGAAGGAGCATTATACATGCTTACCGCTTGAGATACTTATAAAATGATAAAAGCAGGATAAAAATCTAACAAATAAATAACTGCAGATACCAGAACTTAATTTTCTGTCAAATGTTTGCACTTTTGCCCCCAAAATATGTTGTACTTTTCAGGAGTTGAAATGGACCAATCTCCATGTCTATATGTGTCTGCTTGTGTCATTCTGCACATGTGTGTTTGTGTGCACATACATGCGGTGTGAACGAGTGAACCCAATCTAAATCTAGCTGCTCACCTCCATCCTATTCCAAACCAAAAAGCAGCTTCTTTACCAAAATGCCTCCTCATTCCATTTTTTTTAAAAAAATCCTGCTTGTGTCTTTATGTCTCTCAATCCTCCATGCGATGCCCGCCTCTGAAAGGGAGCTCAATCCATCCCTTAATCAATCTGCTCCGAGTTTGACAAGCTTTCCCGGTCTGCAAAGTGGAAGTTGGAGGGCAGCCATTTCTCTGACAAGCCGCCTCAGGAACACGTCTCTCCCAGACCCTCGTCTGGCTTCTCTGCCGCTTGCAAAACAGCCTCCCTCCACGCTCAGAATCATGAAGTGATTGATTAACGCTGTCAAGTGTGTGCGTATGTATGTATGTGTATATATATATATGTGTGTGTGTGTGTGTGTGTGTGTGTGTGTGTGAGAGAGAGAGAGAGAGAGAGAGAGAGAGAGAGAGAGAGAGAGAGAGAGAGAGAGAGAGAGAGAGAGATGTTTGTGGCCTTCCTTCTTTTCTTTCTTTCTTTCTTTTTTCTTTTTTGAATTTATATATTTTTTCTTTTTCTTTTTTTACTGCAATTGATCCTGGCAGGATTTATTTGGCTGTTGTTAAAAAAAAAAAAGGAAACACCAGGAAACCTATATTGTATAGTAGCTGAGATTTCTTTTCTCCCCAACCTCCCCTTTTAATAACACAGGCAATAAAGAAATTTTGAACTAGCACCCCACCCCCTAGAATTGGGAAAATTTCATCACTTCATGGCATAAATTTAAATGCAAATGGATAGTTCAGAATTTTGTGTGTGTGTGTGTGTGTGTGTGTGTGTCTTTCATAACAGGATACAGACATTCTCAACCTGAACGGGATTCTGTTAAGTAAATAGATGCGTCCATGCAATTTTATTTCCAGCAAGGCCGATATAATTTGCCATTCTCTTCTGGAAGAGTTGTTTAACATCTCCATCTAGTCTAACTTTGGGATTTGCAGGGTTCTCCTATCGAAGTTCTGAGTAGATCAGATCTTGCTTAGCATCTAAGTTCAGATGTTCCAGTTTCAGTGACCGTCAATGTTATTTCTAGATTAAGAAACGTAATCAAAGCAGGTGATGCCAACAGAAGCTCAACACTGAATTGTGAGATCCTTAGTGCTCTCTGATCTTGCTTGGCCTTTTTTGCAGACATTTCATTATCTGACTAGATAACATCATCCATGCTAGAAGAGAGTGGGATTTGCTCTTTGCTTATGTAAAAATGCCTTGCCCTGTTAGTGGTGGCAGGAGTAGCCTTGGAGGTTCCTTGATTAAGCTGTTATTTAGTGTTAGCTTGTTTGTCCGAGTTGGTCGATTCTTTATTCTTTTACCACACTCCCTCCGACCACTGACGATGTTACCTAGTTTGGTGGTGAAACATCTGCAAGAAAGCAACCTTGTGCTGAGAACACCAAGGGCCTCACAAATGTGTGCATCATTGCACTAATGGAATAATGGATATGAAGAGTAGAAGGTACTCTGTCTGATGGTACATAATCTTGTTCTTTCCATTGGTGGTAACATTTATTGTTCTACACTGAAAAACCATAGATTGCCATATGTCTATGGAGAGTCTCAGCCATCCAGGTCATGGTTGTCCCAAAGGTTCTTTTTCAAAAGGCAACTGGACTTTCTTGGTTTTTCCTTGAAGAAGTTTCACTTCTCTTCCAAGAAGCTGAACTGAAGAAGCTTCTTAGATGCGAAGTGAAATGTTTTCAAGGAAAAACAAAGGAAGTCCAGTTGTCTTTTGAAAAAGTACCTTTGGGACGGAGAATATCTTTGTATATGACACATTATTAATATTGGCTCAGATTCAGAGATGTCTACATTCTCCTCTTTTAAAACAGTCTCCTTTTTAAAACATCTCTTTTGCTTGTTTTCCTGGGTGATTATTTGGATTTTGATTGATTGATTGATTGATTGATTGATGTGCCATTTCAGCATTGGCTGTTATTGACCACTGACCACATATTATAGACATATTTTCCTCCAGGTCAATTTGTCCCTAACTTGGTCTTCTAATGGTAAACCCCTCGCCAAAATAACCTGGAATAATCACTGGATCCATCCATCTTGCTGCTGATTCTCCTCATCTCTTTCCTTCCAGGTTATTTTGGATAATAGAATAACAGCTGCAAAATGCAATCAGGGGAGACTGAAGTCCCGTTTTGAGGATTTATATTCCAGCTCAATGCTTCTCAATTTGGCCAATTTCCAGTTCTGCCACTACTCTGAATTTTCACTAATGAATACCCTGTTCTTTTGCAAACAGCTTTAGCCACCAAACACTTCGAGGCATTGAGGCAGGGTAGAGCCCTTATACTGTCCTACCTTAATGCTTTAGTTTTAAAGATGCCTTTCATAGTATTTCTGGGAGAGATTAGTTCCTCCCTAATGTCTTTTAGAAAAGACTTTGAATCATGTCTTACTGAACTGTTCCCTTTGCTCAGACATTCATATCACTCTTTTTGTTTAAACTAACACATTACGTATATCTGATATATTTTATATTTGCTTTATGTTAAAAGCTACAGCTAAGGCTTTTACTACTAGAGCCAAGTTTTTTACTGTGGTTTGTCAAATGATCCTTTAAGCACAGGATTAGTGCTAAGTTTGTCAAGCTCTGAATTTTACTTAAGCCTTTCCCATATGTCTTTGTGCCTTCCTTCCTTCCTTCCTTCCTTCCTTCCTTCCTTCCTTCCTTCCTTCCTTCCTTCCTTCCTTCCTTATTCTGGACTACTAACTGATTGTAGTGAATATTTGATTATTGGACTGTTAAAAATGATTTGCTCAAAATCTGTGGCAAAACATTTCCGGGGTGACTGAAATTTCAGTTAGGCTAACCTCTCTTCATTTCTTTTTTTTTCAATTTCAAAGAGATCATCAACTATCTACATGACGTAGAGGAATTTTTGAACTTTTTGGGTGGCATTCAGAGCCTTCTCATTAAAGGATAACAATGAAACAGAACATTTGTTGACTGCAACAATGAAGAACAAACATTTCTCACCTTAGGTACATGGAGTTATTTTTATTCCTTGCCTTCAATTGTCTCCCAGATATGAAATTACAATGCTAAAAAAGTATAGAACATTCAAAACTTCAAGATAATCAAACATTTCTGACACTCTTACCTAAAGGGAACAGTTGACAGTTGTATATTTCTTGTAACCCTAGTTCTAGGGGAAAATTAGCTGGAGAGGAGATACTGTTCTTCCTTTCCCCCCCATAAAAATAAGCCATCATTTTCTTTTTATTATTAGGTAGGAATGGAAATACAATAACTACTTCTTTTCCTTTTGCAAATGAGAGAGAGAGAGAGAGGGAGTGGGAGGAGGAAGAAAAGAGAGACAGATACTTACAAATGATTGGTAATAAGGGGCTGTCATGTAAAAGCTTGATTTATGGCCCTAAAGAAGTCTGTTAAACTGAAGGATCGGTTAAAATGAAGTGATCTTAGTGAAAAGAAAGTCCATAATTCCAAAGCTAATATTATAGCTTTGCCGGTTTAGCCTGATCCCTGTTGAATTTTTTAAAATTTTTAGAGTTTTTAGAGTTGATATATTTTAATATTTACCTGTTTTTAATTTTCAGCCAAATTTATATGTGTTTTATAATATTTTAACTTTTATGTACTGATTTTTACTCGGCTGTTCACCGCCCTGAGTCTGTAAGGAGAAGGGCGGTATATAAATCTAATAAATAAACAAATAAATACTTAGATCATTAAAAAGTAGTCAGTGCAATTGTATTTTATTTAGATGCCCATGTGCGTTTTCCACTAGCTATGATACAACTGGCAGTTCAGTACCTATGAGGTACTAAACTAAACTAGGTTCAAAATTTCCTTTTGAACATATAATGACCTGAACTATTAATGACAAAGATCATTAGAGGCATTCTTGCTACATGGAATCATAAATTTAGAGGAAGCCACCTAGGACATTGAGTGCTACCGTCTTGCTTCGTACAACAACATAAATTAAAACATCTCCAATAGATTTTTTTCCTGCTGTTGAATTAGAATTTATTTTCCTGTGTGTTACATCCATTATTTCATGGTGTGATGAAGGACTACACCTGGACCTTTATCTCACTCTTTCATTCCTTCTATTTCTGTACAGTTCCACAATTTACAGCTTGTCATGATGTGGTCATTTTCAAATGGCTTTTCTATCCAGTGGAACATAACTTTTGTAACACTCAGGATTCATACTGATCTCTATGTCTTTTAGATACCCTTTGAAGATCTTTTAGGTACCTAAAAGACATGTCTTTTAGGTACCTTCTGAAGACTTATCTAATTAGTCAGGCCTTCCCTGTTCAAATATATGGGTGAATTGTTATAAACACTTCTGCTTCCTTTCTCCCCACCCTTTTTATAAGATTTTTTTTATCCCACCTTTATTTATTTTTTTTATAAATAACTTAAGGTGTCAGACTAATACAGTTAGCCTTCAATTTACAATCACAATTAAGCTCAAAATTGTTGTTAAGCAAGGCCGTTGTTACATGAGTTTTGCCTCATTTTATGACCTTTTTGTCACAGTTCTTAAGCAAATTACTGCAGTTGTCCATGGAGATTCTCAGTCATCCAGTTCATAGTTATCCCAAAGGTGCTTTTTCAAGAGGCAACTGGACTTTCTTTGCTTTCCTTCAAGACATTTTGCTTCTCATCCAAGAAACTTCTTCAGTTCAGAAATCAGAATTGAAGAAACTTCTTGGATTAGAAGTGAAATGTCTTCAAGAAAAAACAAAGAACGTTCAGTCACTGATGGGATGGGATGGGATAGAGTAGAGTAGAAATAGAATAGAATAGAATAGAATAGAATAGAATAGAATAGAATAGAATAGAATAGAATAGAATAGAATAGAATAGAATAGAATAGCAAAGGTGGAAGTGACCTTGGAGGACTTCTACTCCACCCCCTGCTCAAGCAGGAGACCTTATACCATTCCAGACAAGTGGCTGCCCAGTCTCTTTTTAAAAGCCTTCAGTGATGGAGCACCCACAACTTCTGAAGGCAAGCCAATCCACTGGTTGATCGTTCTCATCATTGTCCTCATTCAGTCTTCTCATCCACCTCACCATGTTCCAGAACATGGGAGAGAGGAAAAGCCAAGTCTTCAGAGCTTTTCAGAAGGCTAGGATGATAGAAAATTTCCCAGACTTCATGGGGAAGATTCTTCAACAAGGCAGGACCAAGACAGAAAAGGCACACTTCCTGGATCCCATAAGATAGTAATGTTTCAGGATAAAGAAGCAAGAGATGTATAACACCAATTTTGGCTAAAATAGAGAAAATTGAAAAACAGGAAGCTCATTTCCTTAAATTTATCATCTCCAAAATGGCTGTCAGTGATATATGAAAACCATCATGGGGTTAATTTTTTATTCTTTGGGCATAATAATTTCCCCTTAAACTATTTTTTCTGTAATCATTTTTATTTGGATTATCTGAAAGATTGGAATCTATCAGAATGGTCTATGTAGTCCATCTTCCCATAAGGAGAAAGAGAGATGTTATATTACATCATACTTTTATGGAGTGGAACTTACATGACTTCATCCTTCTGGGCTATATCATCTCCTGGATCACAGAATTTGAAGAAACTTTGGAGGTCTACTAGACCAACTCCTGCTTGAGGCATTTTTCAAAGATGGCTGTCTTGTCTCTTCTTGAAAACCTCCAGCGTTGGAGCACTCAAAGCTTCTGGAGGCAAGCTGTTGCACTGGATAATTGTTCTCACTGTCAGGACATTTCTCCTAGGTTGGATCTCTCTTTGGATAGCTTCCATTCATTAGTTTCCATCCATCCATCCAGGATGGGAAGATGAGGGAAAGAGATGCTGTCTAGGAAACAATTAGACAAGTGTGTGTATGCGGGGGGGGGGGGGGGGGAGGACTTCATAATGGGCTGAGAAAGATCCACCCTAATTTATCAGGCTATAAAAACAGAGGGCAGGAGATTTGTACCTTTAAACATGCAAGGCTTTGTTCATACGGTCTTGCTGTGAAGTAGAATTAGTTCATCTGTCCCGTTTCCTGGCTGATCTACTTGAGAATCTCCCTTTGAGAACTTCAGGGAAGAGGGACTGAATATGTCATTCTATTTCTCCCTTTTAACAATGAAACTGATCAGCAGCATTCTTATAGTCTTCTAAACTACAGGGATCCATAATTTCAGTTCCTGGAACTATAGATGGTATATTTATTTATTTATTACATTTTTATGCCACTCATCTCTCCTATAGGGTGACTGTGAAAAGTTAGAAATGCATAGGATATGATCTACCTCCGATGGTCCCAAAGATACTTTTTTTTCAAGAGACAACTGGACTTCCTTTGTTTTTCCTTGAAGACTTTTCACTTCTCATCCAAGAAGCTTCTTCAGTTCTTCATCTATCTTGGATGATACCCAGTAAGGATAAAACCTCTTTCTATACTGCTTCCTAGTGGTCATTTAACTAAATAGGATGGGTCTTTTATTAAAACTTTTTTTTAAAAAAAAATATGAGGTCTCTGGATGATGCTTTTATTCTTTTTTATTCTTTTTTAATGAATGCTGTGCACAAAGGCTATGCAATCCTTGAGACTCAAAAGCAAAAACATACTTGAGAGGTCCTTTCTCAAGTACTGTGTCTGCATCTCCTGAAAGCAGCCGTATCTTTCCCGAGGGTTGCACCATAGCTGCTTCAGAAATAGCAGACAGACTATTATAGTCTGTGAATAGTCCTATACTCTGTGAGAAAGCATTTGGCCTTGAAGTCCGATATCCCCTATCTTTTATCACAAATAAATTCACATCCTAGCCCTATAGGTTTCCTCCCCAGATGGTTAGGTTTAAACCAAAATGCCAATTGACTGATCACCATTATTATTATTTTTTTCCCAGACATCTTCTTTGCATGTTGTAAGACCATAAGGGGGGTAATTAAGAGCTTTGGGATGCTAATCATCAAATTAGAGCCAGGAAATAGATAAAAAAGATTAGCTATTACATTTAGTAGTGTGAATCTAATGTTATTTTATAGCTGTGGTACATTTACATTGTTAATATGTTTACTCACAGAAAATTGAATGACCAGCTGAGGCCTATTTATGTGGCTTTGGTGAGCTATATAAATAAAACCTATTCAACCATGTTGCTATTATCCTTTCTTCCCTTTTTTTTAAAAAAAATCTGCATATATAATACATAAACCAATGCAAAAAGCGCCCTTAATATTTGCAACATTTCCCTATGGATCCTCCTTGGATTTGCATATTTGACCCCTAATATAAATCTGGACATCAAAGCTCTTGAAATGAAAACCACCATTTTAGGGTTTTAGGGTAGGATCTACAGTTTTTGAAGTAGAGAGCCAGTTTGGTCTAGGGATTAATGCACCAGACTAGAAGTTAGGAGACGGTGAGTTCTAGTCCCGCCTTAGGCATGAAAGCCAATTGGGTAACTTTGGGCCAGTCTGTACTGATTGCCTCTCCTTCCAACTTAAGAAAGTAAAAACTCTTGAAACATGGTCATTCAAAAGGAACTTTTTATTAAGCAGAAGTGATAACAACCCAGCTAAAGCAAGATCTGAATACCCTTAAGCAAGACAAGTAGGATTAAAACAGTAGAGATCCCTCCCTTTAAGTCAGAATGCAGATTTTAGCCAATACACAAGTGTGAAGATGTTTTCTTTACTAGTTTCCCTGAGAATCTGAACAAACATGCATTCACACCGTTATCCTTTAAAGTGAAACAATCCACATGGCTATCATAAATATTCCTCCATGTAAGCAGGATCTCAGGGCTTTTTGGCGCCATGATATAGTTTATAAAATATCTGTTGACACAGGCAATGCTAGTAAATAGAATCCAGGTCTCTCTTTCTTCCAATTGAATGGCATTATCATTTTTAGGGATCTGATACAGTCATTCTCTCTCTCAGGCCAGCCCACCTCACAGGGCTATTGTTATGGAGAAAATAGGAGGAAAAAGTCATGCTGGATATGTTTGCTACCTTTAGTTATTTGTAAAAATAATAAAGATGGGATACAAATAAATCAAGAAAATAGAAAATAAATAAATAAAAATATCTGATGCATGGACAAATCCCATTTTTGCTTCTTCTGTTATAGCCGAACAGCCTTTAAGGTCTTTTATGCCTTTATTTGCCAAAATTGTGTATTTCCAGTTTCTATAAAATATTTCCCAGAGCTTACAATAAAGAGAAAAAAAAATGCACATTAATAAATAAAGCAGGATTTTTAAAAACAAGTTGGAGTACAAGAAAGAGCTTGTTCCTTTAATGTTTTTAACTGGGTCAGTGGAGGGAAAACTGATGTGTTGATTGATATGGCCAAATATGTAGAGATTTAGCCTTATACAGACTTGGTTATTCACAGGTTTTAAACAGTATCGTCTGATTACCCATGGCTGACAACTTCTGAACATCAAGATAGTCACTGAAAGTCTTTTCAGTGGTCATAATAAATGTGATGATGATGAAGGATGATGAGGATGAGGAAGGCAGCATTCAGCACACCTGAGTTTCAGCCAAAGTCCTAGAGAGACCTATTATAGCTGTTTTAATTTTCACCATTGTAGCAACTTGGACAGGAAAGAAATAATGGTGGGTAAGATCTTTCCGAAGTTTCCTTCTACTGGTTTTTGGGGTGGATGGCTTGGGGTGTGTGTGTCTAGGTTGATAAATGAAGCATAAGCAGGATAGAAATCATCCTTAAAATTATATTTTGAAAACACTTACCCTAATAAAGTAATTCAGAGCATTCAAATATATTTACATATTTTAAATCTTAAATATAGGGTTAGGTCTATTTAATTAAGTTTAATATAATTTTCTATCAATTTTTTTTTAAAAAAAATTTAATTCACTCTGCATTTGCAGAGCGGCAGAGGTAGAAGACCTGGCTCACGTCCTATTTGATTATAGCCTGTATAAGGGGGTGAGTGACAGGAACCTTGGTCCATATACCAAACGAAGGACCCATTGGGATCCCCATATCAAAGCAACATTCTGGCTACGCATAAGGTAATTATGTGTGGCCAGAATCTGAAAATAATATTTAACACAGCACAGTACTTAAGCAAACTGGTTCTGTTGAGATTGGCATATGAGACTGGTTGGGGTAGATTGTAGGGGTGACACCAAAAAATAATTTTATTTATCTATATATTAAATTATATTATTGTATTGTATTCCAATTTCATTTTAAATCATATGTTATTCTAATTTCATTTTAAATTGTATTTTATCAAATTCCATTTTACATTGTTTTTATCAGATTTTAGTAATTTGTGTCTGGAACTCTGCACTTTGATATGGCCCAAGGGCTAATCAATAAATTTGAATTTCGAAATTTGTTTAATTTAGAATTTGAATATTTAATAATCCTTTTCTTTTCCCCTTGTTCTAAACCTGGTTTTTTTTTTAAACTTGTAGTGCAAGTCAGGGGGGGTGGGGAGGGAAGGGGTTGGAGTTGAGGGAGGATGGGAGGGGTTGGAGAGGGGGGATAGGGGAGGGGGGTTGAAAATGGAAAAAATTCTTGTATTGTAAAACTTTTTCAATAAAAAAAAAATAAATAAAGTAAACTGAAACATTCAAATTCGGTTTTTCTCCTAATCCTACCCACTTCCTGCTTCTCAACACATCAGAGTCTTGAAATACAACTTCTGGCATTGATCTTAAAAGCCTAGATACAGTTGGGATACTCCGGTTTAAAACCTTAGATTGCCCCCGGCACCCCACCCCCAGAGGCAAATCTGTAATCACGATAGATTGTGGAAATGATTTTTCTTGAGGGCTCTACTTCAAATGCTGACCGGTATACAATTTAGGAAGAAAATTGTAAGAAAATAAGGTGACTAACAAGCAAGTACTGGAATGCATAGCACCACACGTCACTGGAAGGCAAATTCAAAAACTGTGTTTCACTTATTTTGGCCATGTCATGTGGGGGGAATTCACTTGAGAAAGCAATTGTGTTTGGAAGAGTTAGTGATAAAAGGAAGGCAGGCTGCCAAAGAACACAATACATGGACACCATCAAAACCGACAACAGCCAGAACATAGAAAAAATCAAAGAAGTAGTGCAAGATCAGAAGATGCGGTGAGTCCTGGGCCACAGAATCACCAAGAGTCGAACATGACTGAATGGAAAACAAGAAAATCATTACCCAGAATCTACCAGCCTAAAACCCAAAACTTCACATTGTGGCACCCTCCTAGGCCCACTCAACTCTTTCTTCTCACCTGCCAAGCTTTCTTCCTTAAATTAATAGAATAGAATGGAATAGGTTTTTTTTAAATTGGCCAAGTGTGATTGGACACAGAAAGAATTTGTCTTGGTGCTCTCAGAATACATAAAAGATACATTCATGAAGAATCATAAGGTACAACACTTAATGATAGTCATAGGTTACAAATAAGCAATCAGGAAACAATATCAATATAAATCATAAAGATACAAGCAACAAGTCATACAGTCATAAGTGGGAGGAGATGGGTGATGGGAATGATGAGAATGAGTATTGCTAACTTAGTAACTAGTTTGACAGTGTTGAGGGAAATATTTGTTTTCCAGAGTGATGGCGTTTGGGAAAAAACTGTTCTTATGTCTAGTTGTTCTGATGTGCAGTGCTCTATAGCGTTGTTTTGAGGGTAGGAGTTGAAACAGTTTATGTCCAGGATGTGAGGGGTCTGTAAATATTTTCACAGCCCACTTTTTGACTCGTGCAGTATACAGGTCCTCAGTGGAAGGCAGGTTGGTCATAATTGTTTTTTCTGCAGTTCTAATTATCCACTGAAGTCTGTGTCTGTCTTGTTGGCTTGCAGAACCATACTGAAAACCAAACCATCACTCTAAAGGATAATTTGCCCATCAGCCAATGAATGTAGGCCCCATGTGGATACCATTCTTAGAAAGTACCACATATATTTTTCTAATTGTGCCTATCAAAGATTCCAAAATTTCAATCAGAATAGAGCTGGAGGGGATGTATAGGTATTTGGGTGGGGGAAGTGAGCTGGTGGAGATGTCTTGTGATGTGACCGAAAGGGAGGAAAATGTTAATAGCCAGTTCAAGGTCAACTCTTCTGGCATACTAGATGGATGGGGCCATCTGAATTTGCACCTCACATGATACTTTGGGGAGCTGGGGATTGGACATTCAGCCACGGTTCTTGTGGGGAGGGATTTGGGAATACTTTTAATATGTAATTTTCACACCTATTGCCTCATATTGTGCTTTCTTTTCATTGCTATCAGTTCACGCTCAGTAAAAGTACCTTTCTCTACAAACATGGAGTTGAGGGTTTTCTTTCTTGAGTTTTGAACGGAGGCACACATGACACCTTTGGTTTGTTCCAAAATTTCTAATATGTCCACTGTAACAGATTTTCCTAATTTATTAGAGTAGATGTGCAACATCATTTTCTTTCTAACTGAACTTTTCATGTATGAAAGGAGAAGGGCTCTTTCGGAAGTAAATACTAAAAAATGCATGCGTACTAAAAATCCACTCAAGATCCACTCCATTTTTTTTCATGTTCCTCTTTCTTTTTCTACTTTTCATGCTCTCTGTTCATGAATAATTGAGTGGGAAGACTTGCTCTGAATAATTTGAAATATTTTCCCAAGCTACCAAACCTTACAACAGCACTATGAAGTAGCCTCTCTTTATACCTTTGCTCATCTTGCTCTCCGTAGTTACTGAATTAACTCGTTTTCTGAGTTGGCACAATGCAACAAAAACCTAATTTAACCAAACTAGCTGGGGTCACACAAAACATTGAGTTTCAAAGAAAACCAGGCAGGTTTAATCTCAACTGAGTTTAGCATGCAGGATGAATGTGAGGCCTTTTCTTGACCTGATCTTCCAGAGAAACAGACTTAACTATCTCTCAACTTTTCTGAATCCATTTTAATATACTCCTGAAATTGATCTTGAATCACTTTTCAAAATCTAGCTGCATATCAGAATCTTATGAGCACAGAGTGTATTTGCAGGCATATAGAGTTCACAAAGGAAAATCATCTAATTACCATATTTTTGGAGTATAAGAGGCACCTTTTTACCCCCCAAAAGAGGGTGAAAATCTGGATGTGTGTTATACACCAAATGTTGCATCAGCCATACTGGGGGGGGGGGGGGAGGGAGTTGGTGCAGTGGTGACAATGGCAGCAACAGTGACAATGGCGACAATGGGTGGCAACAGGCAGCTAATTGGCGGTATTCTGGGATCCGACCGCTAATCAGAAAGGTGAAAAGCAAATGGTTCTGGGGAACCGTTTGCTATAAATTGAGGAGAACTGCTGCCTCACCACCAGCCCTGCTCCTGACCTGCTGCTGCCTGCCTGAACTGTCTGAGCTGCCCCCCACATCGCCGCTGCCTGCTGCTGCCAGGGGAAGCCTGTGTCACCTGTTGCCGGGCTGCCGCCACCTGAGGAGTCACATGCGGAGCTGCCTGAGCTGCCCCGCCTATCGCTGCAGCTGCCCGAGGAAGCCTGCTGCTGCCTAAGGTGTTACCTGCGGAACTGCCTGAGCCATCCCCCCATCGCTGCCGCTGCCCAGGGAAGCCTGTCACTGCCTAAGGAGCAGTGGTGGGTTGCTCCCAGTTTTCACCGGATCGCAAGAACTAGTATTAAAAAAGTTTAATAGTTCGGAGAACCGGTAGTTTTAGCATCCTTTCCTCCCAGGAATGCAAGGTGGTAAAAATGTAATTTCCTCATTTAATCTTCACATCAGCAATGTGACCTGTGCAATGGTGAAAAGAGAATGTGATTAAATCAAGACTGCTTAACAAGATTCAGAAGTTCGATGTCACCATGATGGCTCTGCAACTCTTGAAATCTAAAAATCTTCTGGCTTCACTCCAGTGGTGGGTTGCACCAGTTCGCACCGGATTGCAAGAACCGGTAGTAAAGAAAATTTAATAGTTCGGAGAACAGATAATAAGATTGGCTGGCCACGTCCTCGAACCAGTTCCCAAGCGGTCACCGGTCGCTTACCCTGCCCACTCCCAATCTGTTGCTGCCTCCTGAGTCCCAGCTGATGGCTAGAGGGAAAAAAAACTGTTTAAACTCTTGTCGTGGGGCTTCAAAGGGCTGCCCTACAGCTGATCAGTGTTAAAAGGAAACAAATGAGTAGACCGGTGCCTGCAAAAATAGAAAAAACAGCCCCTTTCAGCTTCAGCATAGGTTAATTACAGTACCACAAATTGATTAGATTGGTCTCTCAACTCTCAACTGATTTGCTCTCAGCTGTTTTGTGCAGGGGTCTTTTGCTAGGTGCAAACAATGCTGAAGCAGGTTCCCCCCCTCCAGCTATGCTGAAAAAGCGAAACTGAAAGTAAAGCAGGGTCTTTGCTGCACCATGACAAAATGAGGCAGAGAGAGATTTCTTTTTCTTTTTCCTCACCAAAAGAGGTAGGTGCAAAACTGCAAACAATGGGAAATTTAGGGCAAAAGAGGAGAGTTCAAGATTTAAAACACAAACTCTATTTAACTAGGGAATTGTAATAATTGAGATGCTATTAATTGTATATTGTGTTGAATGGTTAAGTTGTGGTTTGGAGAAATATATGGGGGAAATTATTTGATTTGTTATTATTGGTAAATATAATTAATTGATTTGTAAGAAATTGGATTGCATGGAAATAATTGGAATATTCATGTTCATATTGATTAATATACAAAAAAGATAGTTATATAACTAATTGATTTATATTAAAATGTTGAATTTGTATTAAACAACTGTAATATTACATAATTAACCAATGTGAGGATGGATATAAAAATAGATGACAATGGGAAGGGGTATAATATAGAATAGAAGGGAAAAATTGAATTTGATTAAGATTAGAGATGAGGATGAAGGATAATATTGTTTTTTTTTTAAAAAAAATAGATGGGGAATAAATATGGCAAAAAGGAAATATAGAAATTGTAAATTTAATTGAAATGACTAAACTGTCAGGTTTCGAGGTCGTCTCAAATAAATTGCGTTTCAAACAAAGTCTTTGATGAAAAAACTCTCATTTATTAAGCATGACATTCTAGCTCCGACTCATTATAGCCAACACTGACTTCCGACCCAAAAACCCTCCCTTTCCTTCCCCCACTCCTCTGCACTCATTGGCCATCTTCCAAGTCACTCTCCTCCTAATCTACTGCTCCAGCTCAAAGGAATTTCCCCCTCCCATCCCATCTCCTAGGGGATATTATCTCCAGGGAAAATAAGTAGGTG
Organism: Masticophis lateralis; assembly: GCA_030761175.1. NCBI lineage: Eukaryota > Metazoa > Chordata > Lepidosauria > Squamata > Colubridae > Masticophis > Masticophis lateralis. The sequence continues at coordinate 104,776,207 of JAUDYJ010000005.1, forward strand.
AAAAGTCAACTGTCCCTTTCCAGACACCTCCGCTTCTCCTTCTTATGTCAGCATTAGAGTAAGTGCATCTTGAAATGCTGACATCTGGCCCCTCCCCTTTCATTTCTCCGGGGTGACCTGTGTAAGACAAACAACAAGTTAAGTACTGTTACCCCATCTGGGGGGGGGATGTCCTGCCCCCTCCCGCCTTGCCCGGGTGATCTGCATGAAATTTGGCTATAAGGCAGTCAGCTTGGATGTTTCTGCTTTTCACCCAGGAAGCCTCTGACAAGGGGTAACCCCTCCACTTGATTAAGTATTGGAGGTGTCCTCTGTGCCACCTTGAATCGAGAATTTGCTGTACCTCATAGTGAGTGTGGCCCCCAATAACCAGGGGTCCGGGGGGGTCACGTGGCACCGGCCTTAAAGTTGACCCCACCACAGGTTTCAGGAGGCTACTGTGGAAAACAGGGTGTATTCTCCCTAGTAGTCAGGGCAGCTGCAGTTGTACTCTAACCGGGTTGATCACTTTTACTTTAAGGAATGGTCCTATAAATTTCGGGCCCAGTTTCCTGCTCGGGAGTCTGAGTCTCAAATACTTGGTGGAGAGATAGAACTTCTCTCCCACTCGGAATGGTCTTTGGGGAGTTTGGTGCTTATCTGCTTGTTTCTTATAGGATTGTGCCGCCTTGGCTAATGCTTTCTTGATGTTCTCCCAGGTTTCTTTCAACGTTTCCATCCAATTGGTCAAACTGACTGAGGAAGGGGGCTCTCTTGGGTACTCTGGCCTGGGGACGAAATCCATACCACTCACTATCTTAAATGGGGTTAATCCTGTGCTACTGTGGACAGCATTATTATACGCGACCTCCACAAAAGATAGGAGGTCCGCCCAATTAGACTGTTGGTAGTTGACATAGCACCTCAGGTATTGCTCTATCATGGCATTCAGTCTCTCCACTCCTCCCCCCATTGGTGCTCGGGTGAAATGCTGAGCTGAGGCCTTGGGATGACCCTATGGACCATAGGAATTCCCTCCAGAATTTTGCTGTGAACTGGACACCTCAATCGGAGATTATTCTTCTGGGTACTCCATGCAGGTGGTAGATGTGTTTCAGGAACAGTTTGGACAACTGGCGGGCTGAGGGTAGCCCACTGCAGGGTATGAAATATGCCTGTTTGGAGAATAAGTCTATTACATGGACACTGTTTAAATTTGTGAAGTGGCCAAATACTCTGTTCAAAGAAAATACATTGTATGTTTGTATATGTGTTTCCAATTATTGCTATTTGTTCATATTTGTTCTCTTTTATTCTTTAAAGTTTAACCATTCATTCTTTATCTTAATATCTTTATATTTGTTTAGGGTTGGCTTTCTTCCCTTTCATCTTTTTTATTGTACAGCAATCTTTCTCCTCAAACCTACCACCTCTCTTTTTTCCTTCCTTCTTACTTTCTCTTCCCCCCCACCTCTTCTTCTCCTCCCTACTTCCCCTTCCTTTCTCCTTCTCCTCCTCTCTTCCTCCCTCTCTTACCCTCACTCCTACTCTAATTTCCCTTCCCTTCCTTCATCCCTCTCTATTGCTGTATCCTTTTATGCATATGGACTACTCAGAGGGCTGAAAAAGTTATTTTTGACTGGTCCTCGCATTTTTTACCAGTCCTCAAACTTACGACTGTCCTCACATTTTACGTTTTTGCCCTATCTTGCCACCATGGTGAAGAGAAGCAGTTGTGAAATGAATGACATGGTTGTTAAGAATGCTGCACGGGCATAAATGTGAGGATGGTCATAAGTGTGAGGACCAGTCAAAAGTGCAAGAAATGACTTTTTTCAGCCCTCTGAGTAGTCCCTATACTCATAGCCATGGCCACCCAGTCACATGACCAGCTAGCCATGCCCACCCAGTCACATGACCTCCAAGCCATGCCCACAAAATAAGCCACGCCCACAGAACCAGTAGTAAAAAAATTTAGAACCCACCCTTGCTGAGGAACCACCTGTGGCGCTGCCTCACAGGTTAGCACCTGTTTGTAAATGGTTAGGGCAAGAGTCTTCAAACTTGACAGCTTTAAGACTTGTGAATTTTAAGTCCCAGAATTCCTGAGCTAACATGACTGGAGGAGGAATTCTGGGAGTTGAAGTCCACAAGTCTTAAAATGTCAAGTTTGAAAACCCTTGGGTTAAGGATTAATGTTAGCATCTGTTTATAATAGGTTAGGATTAAGGTTAGGGTTAGCACTTGTTTGTAAAGCGTTAGGCTTAAGGTTAAGGTTAGCACCTGTTTATAATGGGTGAGGGCACGGGTCTGCAACCTTAAACCTCAAAGAGCCATTTGGACCTGTTTCCTACAGGAAAAAAAAAAAAAAACACCAGGAGCCACAAAACCCTTCCCGTGCCTGACTATTTATTCAGCAGCCAAAAAACAAGCATATGTAGTTAAATTAAACGTTCTGTTTTCTTCTGAAACTTTTCTTTTTTTGGATTTATCCATGGTTGGCCTACTGGGGGTTGAAAAGCTCAATAAATCACATGCCAGTGGGTGTCACACATTGGCGGTTGTGACGCATATTTTGAGTGACAGGGAGCTGCAGAAGAAGGTTGCTGACCCCTAGGTTAGGGTTAAGGTTAGGGTTAGCACTTGTTTGTAAAGGGTTGTTGTGACTCTGACCCCTGAGCCTGTCTTATCAGAGGGAGCAGACTCCGAAAGTGAAGGAGAGGAGTTGGCAAGGCCTCCCTCTTCAGGACTCTCCTCTCTGGCAATTCCTCAGGTGTCCTCGAAGGCCAAGAGATAGGCCAAGAGCCAGGCACTTCAGAGCAACCGCAGTTGGACAGCGATGGAGATGAGTCTGGGCTGGACCCGCAACAGCTTTGAAGAGATCAGCACGTACAGCAGAGGAAGAGGCATGCCAGAGATTAAGCTGAGTCACTGGACCACATCCCACAGAGGATAAAAGGGGGTGTGGTGGCCATTCAAGCCTTGTGACAAACAAAACTGAAAAGCTAGCAAGTCATTCTGCGTTTCTAGAACTTTGTTATATGCCCTTGTTGGATTGATTTTTGGACTGGACTTGACTATTTTTTGGCTTTGCGGACTACTTTGATGTTTCGGATGGAGGAGAAAAACCTCCCTTTGTAAGTAAAGACTTTTGGCAGGCAGCCACTGGGTTACTGCTAATTCTGTTATCAAAGGAATTCTGCTGGTTTATTTAACTCTTAGCCGGTTAGTTGGTGTGCGTGTGTGAGATGGGGACAGAACATCTTGTTCGTCACCAGAAATTTAACCATCTTTTAACCAAGATGGACCAACAGCTGTAGCAGCAGGTACAGCAGCTGCAAGCTGATAATCAGCTTCTGCAGCAACAAGTAGCTCAACTAACCGCCAAACTTGCTTTGGGGAATGCTCCTGCAGCTCTCCCTCCTCCTCCTCCTCCCCGTCGGAAATGCCCAATTAACATGCCAGATAAATTCTCTGGGCAGCTGGAGATGTACCTGGCCTTCAGGGGACAATGCCAACTATTCATGACTATGAGGCTGGAGGATTTTCCGGATGACTAGGCTCAGGTGGCATCTGTGATTCGCCTCCTTTCTGGCTCTGCCGCCCAATGGGCCACACTCCTGTTGCTTCAAAACAGCCCCTTGCTATTGAACTATAAGGGCTTTTGGCAACACCTGCGCATAATGTATGAGGACCCCATTCGGACTCAGATGGCAGCCAAGTGCATTAAGGACCTCCGTCAAGGGAAGCGCCCCCTGCAGGAGTATATTGCTGAATTTCGGCTTTTAGGCCAGGACTCTGCTTGGAATGACGTGGCACTGATGGACGCATTCCAGGATGGCCTCTCAGATGACCTGCAGGATGAACTGGTTCGGATGGAGGTGTCTCAGACCCTTGGCACTCTGGTGATGCAATGCCTGCACATCGATGCCCGCCTTCAATGGTGAAAGATCCGTTGGCCCATCCAGGAACCACCATCTGTTTCTGCACCCCCACATCCCACACTGACAGCGCCCCGGGCCACCCCACATTTTGTGGTGACTGCTGAGTAGCCCATGGAGCTGTGAGTGGCCAGACCTCACCTGATGGCCCAGGAGTGGATGTGGAGATGCCAAGGGGGATTGTGCCTCTATTGTGGAGAGGCTGGACATTTTGCCGCCTTGTGTCCCAGGATAGGCGGGAACTCATTGCAGGGCCCATTAAATTCACTACCCAGCCTTTGTGCCTCACCATTGGGGCACACAAGGCGGCGATCCAATTCTACATTACAGCAGACCTCCATTCTCTGCTGGTCCTGAGGATGGCCTGGCTTCGGGCCCACAATCCTCAGGTGGCATGGTCGAGAAATGCCATCTCTTTCCTGAGTGTGCAGTGCATCGACCACATGCACCACACCTGTGCCGGCCAGGATGTCTCCACCCTGCCATCTCCTTGCCTCCTGAACTGATGGCCTTTGCCGATGTGTTCAGCGAAAAGAAGATAGACCAATTACCCCCGCATCGACCCTACGACTGCTCGGTGGATCTGCTGCCCAATGTGCCACTGTCTGTTGGATGCCTGTATTCCATGTCCGAGCCCGATTTGGCTGCCCTACAGGACTTCTTGGACAAGAACCTGGCCCAAGGGTTCATCCAGCCTTCGTGAAGAAGAAGACAGGGGACTTACACTTGTGCTGTTATTACCAGCGATTGAATGCATTTCGGTGCGGAATCACTACCCCCTGCCACTTATCCCAGAGTTGATGGAGAGGTTGTGGGAGGCCTTGATCTTCACCAAGCTCGATCTCTGAGGGGCCTACAACCTGGTGCGCATGCAAGAGGGGGATGAGTGGAAGACGGCGTTTGGCACCTGATACGGCCACTTCGAGTACGCCGTCATGCTGTTTGGGTTGACTAATGCCCCCGCAGTCTTCCAGCACCTGATGAATGACGTGTTCCGGGACATGCTGGACCCGTTTGTGGTGATCTACTTGGATGATATCTTGATTTATTCCCAGTCTCAGGAAAGCCACCTCCAGCATGTCTGCCAGATTCTGCAGCGCCTGCGGGAGCACCAACTCTATGTGAAGTTGGAGAAATGTCTCTTCTTCCAGACTTCCATAGAGTTCCTTCAGCACATCATCTCCCCCGAAGGCATCGCTATGGACCCACGTAAGGTGGAGGCCTTGTGTAGTTGGGAACCCCTTCGTCAGGTGAAGGACGTCCAGCATCTGCTAGGGTTCGCCAACTATTACCGAACCTTCACCCCGGGCTTCACCACCCTGACCTTGCCGCTGACCCTACTCCTTTGGAAGAAGGTCCCATTCCAGTGGGGTCCCCCACAGCAGCAGGCATTCAAGGTCCTCAAGCAAGCCTTCGTCACGGAACCTGTCCCGAGGCACCCCAATCCACATCGTCTGTTTGTGGTGGAGATGGATGTGTCCAATGTGGCGATTGGGGTGGTGCTGTTACAGGCCCCGGTGGATGGCGGCACTCTTTTTCCCTGCACTTATTACTCCCAGAAACTCAATCCTTCCAAGCGCAACTACACCATCCGGGAAAAAGAGTTGTTGGCTATCAAGGCCACATTTGAGGCTTGGCGGCATCATCTCAAGGGGGCCTGACACCAGGTGGAGATTCAGATGGACCATCGGAACCTGGAACACCTCATGACTGCCAGGAAGTTGAACCAGTGGCAGATCCGGTGTCATTGTTTTTCTCCCGGTTCAACTTTCATGTCACCTACATCCCGAGTGGCCACAATCAAAGAGCAGACTCTTTATCCTGTAAGCCGAAGTACTTTTGCCCTAAGGATTCCCTTTCTTCCTGGACGGTGCTGCCAGAGGAATTGTTGGCTGTGGTCAAGGAACCGACGGACTTGCAGGCTCAGGTGAGGGAAGCGCAGTGCCAGGACGACTGGTCACAGCAGAAGAAAGTGGAAGTCAGCCCCGCATCCCCATGGACTTTGGAGGAGGGCTTACTGAAGCACCGGAGCCGGTTGTACATGCCCACAAGTCTGCTCTGAACCCTCGTCATGAACCAGTGCCATGACAACCCGACAGCAGGACACTTCGGCTTCTTCAAAACTCTACACCTGATGATGTGGACTTTTTGGCGGCCTCGATGTGCACGCTTACATGACGTCCTGTGTGACATGCCAACAAGCTGAACTGGTTGAACTGGGGTTATGACTGGATCTTTTGGTAGCTGAGAATCATTTTTCTGTAATGCCAAAATTTTCAGGTCAGTGTAAAGCACTGTTTGGTAGTCAAATTCCTCAAGAAGAGGGAAGGGTTGATTTTTTCCTGAGTTCATTGCCTTGTAAGCAGCAGCTAGTTGGACCCATTTTACACCTAGTCCCATGGCAGTTTTTGAATGATAAGCTTTTGCATCGGGTACTGGTCTAGGCAGATAAGTCCCAGCAATATGGGGTCCTCTTGTGCTACCCTCAGTTGTGTGAGGAGGACAGAGAATTTCCACAGCATGTGGGGATCTCTGATGCTGATGTCAGGGAAGTTGTTGAAGCAAGCCAGGAATGAGGACTCCATTAATGTAGATACGCCATACTGTCAGTCATTCTCCAAGCTCGCTTAAGGGTGGAGACTGGGCTGTCTAGGTGGGCTCCGTAGACATCCTTTACTATGTCTGCAGAGCCTGGTCCCAGCCACGCCAACATATGCTTGAGTTCTTTGGTTGGCCACAACCCTTTGTCACAGATGGTACTTGTGAAAATGAGCTTCCATAGCAAGTAATCTTTTCTGGGGTTGTCTGAGAATTTCTGCACACCACTAGGTGCCAAAGGCAGCTTCCACCATTGGGATGATCATTCTACATTTATTCTTATAGGCTCCCTCTGGGCTTCAGAATCTCTGTGCATGCCCCAAGATGGCGCTTTGTCGCCAGATCTGCGATCTTTGGGGTGATGTCCAGGTCTAAGGGATCTTTGGGGGGGCAGTTTGATCATCTATGGCCCCCTACCCAGGTAAAGGAATGTCTACGGAGCATTTTGAGAGCTTTTTTAGCTCTCTGGGACACCTAGGCTCCTGGCTCCCGGCTTTGAGGAGGGCGGCGTTTGGCATTTGGCAGGGACAGCAGGAGACGATGCAAAATGGTGGGCTTTGCCTGGGGGCCGGCTATGGCTGCTTCCACTCCTGCTGGCAGTCGGTGGGGTGGCAGTGATGCCTGGAGATGGTGGTGCTGAGGCACTCCTGCAGAGTTTTTCCCAAGATCTGTGGAGGCTAGGGAGGCTGGGAACGATGATGGGATGGCCGGCGGCAATGGTATCGGTGGCAGTGATGGCAGCCATGGTGGTGGTTGGATGGCAGTGGAGCCAGAGTGGCCTCCTAAAGATCTTATAGACCTTGAGATGGTGTAGGATACTTGGCAGTTGCTTCTAATCTGGATTCTCCTGGATGGCTGTAGGGTGTCTGGCCTTGGGGGAAGGGCCGCCCCCATATGGACCCAGAGACCTCCATGGTGAGCTGGAGGGGACAAAATTGGGGAGCATTGTCATCAACTGGAAGTTTTTGAAGGTTTGAGGGGGGGCGGAAAATGACTATGGTCACTTTGCTGCCTATACTCGCCCCCTTTCCTTCTTTTGATCAAGTTGGCCTGATTATAATGTCCTGACTATGGTCATAGCTACCCCGCCCATCCTGGCCTGCTAAGTTATTCCTACTTCCCCCATTTCCATCATGCCCTCTCTGACTTTCTGCCGCTGTAAGACTCTTCCTGAACTAAATCCTGCCCATGAACCGGAGGATTGGGCTTTGACTTTTCCTAACCCATTTGGGGAACTGAATCTTGGGACACTGGAGGGAAGCGGTGTATGGCTGCCCTTCACCTCCAGTTTCCCTCAATCTTCAGATTATTTCAACAGTTCCGGCCTTCGCGAGAGGATGGTTGGGCCAAGAAATCTCTGGATGTCGGATGGCATATATCACCCCTCCACTGCTGTGAAAGGGCAATGGAGTCCAGCTCCTGTGCCATGGATTGGAACTTTTCCTCTGTAGATATAACCTCACAGTGATCTTCTGACCATTGGACTATTTTCACCCCTAATGATCGGATGTACTCGGTGTCTGAGCTCCTTGCCCTGTGAGACTCCCCCCTCTCGCAGGTTTGGCCCTCCACTCTATCGAGGGCCTCTCTTGATGACGGATTTTGGAATCCTGAGAGATGGCATGTCATGAGGACGAGACTGTGGGGCTTTTGGGGGAAGTTTTTAAAGAAGATTTTAAAGGGTTCTGGGAGGGGGGTGGGTTATGTGGGTTTGGGGGAAAACCCGTGGGGGAGGAGGCCCAGCCTAGCTGAAGAGCGCGGCATGGGAGGTGTGGGACTCGGGGTCAAGGAGGGGGTTGGAGCTTGTGTGGTTGATGGACATTACATCAGTACTGTGGGTGGGAGGGGCAGATATGGCAGGAGCAGGGGGCCACATCAGGTTGTGGGAATCCACGCCCACTGTCTTCAAGTGATGGTACACTCCGGCCTCCAATGCTCCTCTCATTCCCCAGGTTGCACAGACCCTCAGACCCTGGGTCTTCAGCTGATGCAATGCCAGGTCCGTGGTAAATAAAGCCCCCCTCATTTGTGATCTTGTTCAGGAGGGGGGAGTGGACCTGGTGGGTATTATGGAGACCTGGCTGGGCCAGGAGGGGGGGAGTCCTCGTTGAGATGTGCCCACCTGGCTTTCATGCATTTCATCAACCAAGGTCACAGGGGAGGGGCGGGGTGGTGGTGGTTATTATTAAAGAAGGTCTTGGTCCGAGGGAGACCACTGTTCCTCAGACGGCTGTATATGAGTCCCTCCTTGTGAAGTGGGGTCATGGGGTGCAGATGGGCTTGCTGATTATGTACCTGGCTCCCTACCACATGGCGGTGGCCCTGCCTGAGCTGCTAAACGTTATAGCCACGGTGGCAGTTGATATCCCCAGGCTTATGGTCATGGGGGATTTCAATCTGCCATCTATCAGTGAGGTGTCTGAGATGGTCCGGGAGATCATGGCTTCCATGATGGCCATGGACCTGACCCAGTTAGTTCATAGGCCTACTCACACTGGGGGAAACACACTGGACCTAGTTTTTGTCTTTGGTCAGTGGTTGAGTGATCTTGAGTTAGGGGATATAGTGATCGAGCCCTTATCATGATCGGATCACTCCCTCCTTCACTTTGACCTTCGAACTGCCGCACCCTGTTGCAGGGAGGTGGAACCGATGAGGTGATTCTGCCCCAGGTGCCTGATGGACCCAGACAGGTTCCAGACAGAGCTTGGGCCATTTCCTGAGCCTCTGGCTCACAGCTCAACTGAAGACCTAGTGGCCACCTGGGATAGGGCGGCCGCTGGAGCTTTGGACCGGGTCATGCCTCTGTGGCCTCTAACCTGGCACTGATCTCACCTGGCTTCTTGGTTTACTGAGGAGCTGAGGGAGATGAAGCGCCGGAAAAGATGCCTGGAGAGCGATTGGAGGGCCAGCCATTCTGAATCTGACCGAACACTGGTTAGGTCTCATATTAAGAGACCTAGTGGCAATAAAAGCGGTAAAGTGTAATTATTTTTCCACTCTTATTGCATCATCAGAGGGGGGGCACCATGTTGCAGTGGTTCTCCTCCTTTCTCTCCAACCGGTCACAGTCTGTGTTGACAGGGGGGTAGAGGTCGACCCCGAGGCCCCTTGTATGTGGGGTGCCACAAGGGTCGGTCCTCTCGCCCCTTCTGTTCAACATTTATGTGAAGCCACTAGGTGAGATCATCCATGGTTTTGGGGTGAAGTACCATCAGTACGCTGATGACACTCAGCTGTACATCTCCACCCCGGACCACCCCAATGATGCCCTTGAAGTGATGTCCTGGTGCCTGGAAGCTGTACAGATCTGGATGGGGAGAAACAGATTCAGGCTCAACTCATCCAAGACTGAGTGGCTGTGGTTTCTGACGTCCTGATATAGTCAGTTGGTGCCATTACTGACTATTGGGGGTGAGTCTTTGGCCCCCACAGAGAGGGCCCGCAACTTGGGTGTCCTCCTAGATTCACGCCTGTCTTTAGAAGAGCATTTGACGGCTGTGGCCGGGAGGGCTTTTTATCAGGTCCGCCTGATTCGCCAGTTGCATCCCTTTCTGGATTGGGACTTGTTAAATACAGTCACTCATGCTCTTGTCACTTCCTGCCTAGACTACTGCAATGCTCTCTACATGGGGCTCCCCTTGAGGAGCACCCGGAGGCTCCAGCTGGTCCAGAATGCAGCCGCACTGGTGGTTATGGGAGCGACATGGCGCTCCCATGTGACCCCCCCTCCTGCGCGAGCTGCACTGGTTCCCAGTGGTCTTCCAGGTGCGCGTCAAGGTTTTGGTTACCACCTTTAGAGCGCTCCATGGCATAGGACTGGGGTATGTACGAGAGCACCTTCTGCCACCAGTGGCCTCTCACCAACCAGTACACTCCCATAGAGAGGGGCTACTCAGGGTGCCTTCAGTCAAACAATGTTAATTGGCTGTCCCCAGGGGGAGAGCCTTCTCTGTGGGGGCACCTGCCATCTGGAACGAGCTCCCCCCGGAGATACGGAGGATCCCGGATCTGCGCACTTTCCACCGTGCCCTCAAAATATTCTTATTTCAGCAGGCCGGTCTGGCCTGACTTTTCTTGTAAATTGCCTTTTCAATTTGTTTATAAATCGGGGTGTTTTAAATCTGTTTGGGCCAAAGTATTTTTTTTATTGAAAAGTTTTATACAAATACAAATATAAAAAATATAAACCCCTCCCCCCTCCCCCCTTCAGCCCCCCATCCCTCCCCCCCTTTTAACCCCCCCCTCCCCTCCCCCCAGACTTCCCAGAGTGAAATACAGGGTTTATTTTTTCCACAAAAAAGGTAAACTAATCATTAACCTATCAAATTACTAGTTTACAAAAACCATCAAAATCTTAACTCCAATATAAAAAAAATTACATCTCTATAATTCTTCTTCATTCATACGCAACTTGATGTCTTCTTATATAGTATTTATTCCGAATGTAATCAATCCATTTCCTCCACTCCAAGATGAATTTTTCTTGCGTATGATCTTTCAAATATGCCGAGATTTTAGCCATCTCAGCTAGGTTCATTACTTTTACAATCTATTCTTCTACAGTGGGCAAAGAGTCTTTCTTCCAATATTGTGCAACCAACAATCTGGCTGCTGTTATTAAATTTAAAATCAACTTTGTCTCCAATAAGGTACAATCATTTATGATACCCAATAAAAACAATTGAGGTGTAAATTTCAACCTCTTTTTCAAAATATTTTGCATTACCCACTGAATCTTTATCCAAAATGCCTTAACCTTCTTACAAGTCCACCAGATATGAAAATAGGTTGCATCTTCACAATCACACCGTCAACATTTAGCTTGTACATTAGAATACATACATGACAACTTTTTTGGGTCTAAGTGCCATCTATAAAACATCTTATAAAAATTTTCTCTCAAATTTTGTACTTGAGTAAATTTAACATTTTTGACCCAAATCTTTTCCCGTGTTTCCATCATTATTGGTTCTTGGAAATTTCTAGCCCATTTAATCATACAGTCTTTAACCAACTCTGTTTCAGAATCTATCTCTAATAATACATTATATAATCTTTTAATATGCATAATACCCTGGTCCCTAATTTGCTTTACCAGGTTTTCTTCATTTTCCATAAGACCTATTTTTTGATCCTCCCTCCACCTTGCTTGGAGTTGACCATATTGAAACCAGGTATAAATTATCCCTTCCTTCTTCAAAACCTCTAACGATTTAAGTTGTAATTTACCCCTTTCCCTAAATAAAAGTTCTTTATATGTGATCACCTCCATCTTTTGTTCTACACTTATGTTTTCTATTGCATGTCTAGGATTTGCCCAAATAGGTATTTTATAATCCAATTTATATTGATATTTCTTCCATACTCGCAACAAAGCATTTCTAAGCATATGGCTTTTAAAAGTTTTATCTACTTTCTTTTCATACAATAAATAAGCATGTCATCCGTAAAGTAAATCATATCCTTCTAGATTTAAAATTCTTTCCTCCATTAAATTGAACCAATCACTAATCTGAACTAATGCCGAAGCTTCATAGTATAATCTTAAATTTGGCATTTTCAAACCACCTCTCTCCCGAGCATCCTGTATAATTTTTAATTTAACTCTAGGTTTTTTACCTGACCATATAAAAGTATTGAGACCTTTTTGCCATTCCCTCAGTTGTTCATCCTTCTTCAACACCGGTATCATTTGGAACAAAAATAAAAACTTAGGTAATACCTTCATTTTAATTGCTGCTATTCTACCTAATAAAGATAATTGTAACTTTTTCCAGTTCTCCATTTCTTTCTGCACTTTTTGCCATAAGACTTCATAATTATTTTTAAATAACTTTGTATTTGATCCAGCAATAATTATACCCAAATATTTAACCTTCTTAACTATTTCAAATCCCGATATTTGTTGTAGCTCTTCCCTTTGATCAAAAGACGTATTTTTAGTCATTATCTTAGTCTTGTGTTGATTTATTTTAAATCCCGAGACTTTACCATATTGTTCTATCATTTCCAACATATATGAAGCTGTATCTATAGGTTGCGTTAATGTAATAACTAAATCATCCGCAAACGCTCTCAATCTATAGTCTTGCTGTCGAATCACTATTCCTTTAAGTTCCTTAGATTCACGTATCTTTTTCAACAAAATTTCCAAAGATAGAACAAACAATAAGGGAGATAATGGACAACCCTGCCGTGTTCCCTTCTCTATCTTAAAACTATCCGTTAAGCTTCCATTAATAATTATTTGTGCAGTTTGTTCTCTATATATTGCTTTAATTGAACTCATAAATTGCTCCCCAAATTGCATTTTATCTATTACTTTAAACAAAAATTGCCAATTCAATCTGTCAAAAGCTTTCTCTGCATCCAGAAAGAAAAAAGCTGCAGAAATCTGATTATTTTTCTCCAAATATTCTACCAGGTTTATTATTTGTCTCAAATTATATTTCATATATCTCCCTTTTATAAACCCTGATTGATCATTATGAATTGTTTGTTGCATAATTGGCATTAATCTATTTGCCAATACTTTAGCAAAAATCTTATAATCAGTATTTAAAAGTGAAATTGGTCTAAAACTTTCAGGTTTAACACAATTTTGATCTTCTTTAGGAATCAATGATATAAAGGCTGTCCTCCATGAAGATGGGGTTACTCCCCCAGATTGAATCTTGTTAAAGAGCATCCTAAGCAGTTCTACCATTTCCATCTGCAAATTCTTATAATAAATAGCTGTCAATCCATCCGTTCCCAGTGTTTTACCTACTTTTAACTGTTTAATTGCTAAAATAATCTCTTCAGAGTTTATTGGTTGATTCAAACTTTCCCTTTGATTCAGAGTTAATTCCTGAATATCAACCTCTCTAAGATATCTATTAATACATTTACCTTATATCAAATCTCCCGCATATAATTTCATGTAATATTCTAAAAAGACTTTTTTAATCAAATTTTGTTGGTAAACTTCTTTACCTTTTTATTCCATCTTACTAATAATACGTGATCTTTGCTTTTTCCTTAACACATAAGCTAACCATCTACCTGGTTTATTAGCATTACAAAATGTATTATGTTTAGCATATTGCAAAGTAGTTGCAACTTGATCAGCCATTAACATATTGAATTGCTGTCTTAATATACCTATTGCTTCTTTTACTCTTTTATCTCCTGGATTATCAATTAACAATTATTCCTTCTGGGCCAAAGTATTTAATGTATTTTAAATGGTTTCAACATTTGTATTTCGTGTATTTTATCTTTTGGCTGTTCTCCACCCTGAGTCTTTCGGGAGTAAGGTGGTATGTAAATTTAATAATAATAAAAAATTGTCGTATGACCTATGCTCCAAGGAGGTGATGGGGGCATGTGCCAAAGACGGCTGGTGTTTTCCTGTAGAGTACTTCATGAGGAGATTATCTTTCCATGCTACAGAGAAGGGTTGCATATCTTGCTGACAGGCAGGCTGACTGTGTTCATTGGACCATGATTCCTCATTCAAGAGGCCTTGAAGGTCTGGCAGGAACACCTTAGCCTCAGCACTGAGGCTGTGAATTGCAGCTACCAGTGTACCGTCCTGCTGAGGATCCTTCAGAGTACTCTGGTTACCTCATATGTCTTGGTTTGTCAGGGTAGGTTGTCCACTTCAAAGGGAGGAGTTCGCAGTTTGAATCGTACGATATCAGCTGCATGGGTAGTTTGTAGACCTGGTGGTTGAGGTTCTCCTCCTTGTCCCTGCTGTAGGGAATTCTGGCCATCCACATAAGCCCTGACATGCTCATATGAGTTCTCCTTCTCCAATTGTCCGGGATTGAAGCGGAGTGAAGTATGGTTAGCCTCCACCTGTAAAGCTTCAGCCCATCAGTCTCAATTACTCAAATTTAGCCTGAGCTTTGGCCATTTCTTCCTTTTGTCTGACCATTTCTTCCTGTTGTCTGGCCGTTTCTTCCTTCTGCAATGGTTCTTCCTTTGCTACACTTAAAGTTCCTTTGGCCACCACAGCTTCGACTTGTGCCTTTGCAGCTTCGGCAGCTAGATTCTCTGCTATCGAGGTCCCGGACCTCTGGCTGTGACGAGAAGATGCTTTGGATGAATGGTAAGAGCCTGGGACAGAAGCTTGCTGTGAAACACTGCTACCTGTCCAAGAACAGGATGACTTGTGAAGGGGGGCCACATGTGAATGATGGGTGGCCTTGGACTCTGCCTTCTCATTTGCAGTTTTCTTGAAAGAATGAATGGCAGACGCGTGTGCGCATTGTGGTGAGGAAGTTTTCTTAGAAAAGTGAGCAGCGGCTTCATGTGGCCACCAGGATGATGCATGCAAACGATTGAATACCTCAGATTTGACCTTGTCACTCATTGTGATCTCTGCCTGAAGATTGGCTTGAGGTTGAAGATTATTCCTGTTTGGAAAGAAGTTATTGTGCTTTTGTTTAACATTTGGATGCGTTGTAAGTCCTTTTCGAGCTCTGAGTCTTCTAACTTTGACTGGATGCAGATGAGTTGGCGTTCACAATCCTTTCATTGTAGGTGCATCCATACCTTTATCCATTGAGCGGATGCGCCTGGGGGAGAGCCCTTCTCTGGGTGTATCGCAAAGAAGTACTAATTTCCCCTGAGTATAACCATTATTCTCGTAGTCATAAAATATAGATTCTTTTAAATACATAATTATTGTATGTCATAGTTATGAACATTATTTTCATAGTTGTACCATAACACTCTATACTAGCCCCTGTAACTACCCCTGTGGCCGCATTCTGGACTAACTGGAGTCTCCGGATATGTCCCAAGATGTACATCTTGTTGTTAGCCAAATTCCCAGGTATTTAACTTTTTTAGTTATCTGGATGTCCAATGTTTCCATCAGTACAATGTTCTGTTTATTTGTAAGGTTCTTTGCCAATATCTTAGTCCTTTCCTTGTTTATTTTAAGTCCTACCACTGCACCAAACTCTATTTTATTAATTTGGGTCCTGTTTCTAGGGGTTCCCCCAAAATAAATACTAGGTCATCTGCAAAAGCTTTGCATTGTTCTTTTTTTATCTTCAAACCTTTTATTTCTGGGTCTTGTCTGGTCTGTCTGAATAAGACCTCTAGGATTAGTATGAATACAAGAGGAGATAGTGGACATTCTTGTCTTGTACCCTTATTTATGTCAAATTTTTCTGTTATTTCTCCATTTACTATCACTTTCACCGTTTGATTGGAATATATTGCTTGGATCATCTTCACAAAGTTTTCACTGAAGTTCATGTTTTTTAACTGTGATGTCATAAACTGCCAGTTCATTTTTATTGAAGGCTTTTTGTGCATCCAGAAAGATCAATGCTAGCTGTTTTTTGGAGTGGACTTCATAGTGTTCCAATACGTTCATAATAATCCTCATGTTATTTTTTAATTGTCTTTTAGGTAGAAAACCATTCTGGTCTGGATGTCTAAATTTGTTTTAAAATCTATTTAATCTTTCTGAAATTATAGAGGCAAATATTTTATAATCTACATTAAGTACTGATCTTGGTGTGTATTTTTTTTATCTGTTGAGGATCTGTGTCTTCCTTTGGTATTAATGTAATGTATGCTTCTGTCCAGGTTTTGGGGAGTTTGGCCTTTGATAACGCTTCATTGTAGACCTCCAGCTCCTAGTAGCTCTTGTAAGCTTTTGTAAAGTTCTGTAAAGGCTGATGATGCAGTTCTGTTCTCAGCAGGGACATGCAAAGATATGGGATAAAAGAAAAAAAAAAGGAGTTGCCATCTTGACTTTTTTTGACACACTCCACCCTCTGGAAACCCCCAGTTATCAATATTTTAACTTTAGTTATGGGAGAAGAAGCATTCCCTTGCACTGAAATCAGGAAGGAATTGCTGATTCATTCCTCAATACCTCGTTGATGAAAGAGGTGGCTTTATCAGGACCAATAAGAGAACATTTGTAGCTCAAGGTTGAATTGAGGGGTCCTTGGTGCTCTCTGCGCTTGGTGGTTTTCTTGCAGTCCTTTCATTATCCAAAGTAGGTAACCTGCTTTCATCAGGAGTCATCAGCTGATAGACCTCTTTCTCTTCCACATCTGAACTTCGACATCTGACAAAAACCTTTCTTGGATTCTCAGCTCATTAAATAATATAAGTCACCAAAGAATGCATTATAAGAATCAAATGGTTAATATTTTGATTCATCACTATTTCCTTCCTTGTGGGCTTGCAGTCATATTTATCACTGCAAAGCCAGTCATCTCATACTGCTGGAATTCTGCTGTCCCCCACCCCGCCCCCCCAAAATGTGATTTATCAAAGAGGTGAGGTCCACTGCCAAACCATTTGGGTGAGCTAGAAGTTCCTATGCTTATTTAAATCTGCTTGATCTCCAGGGCAAATTTCCCCACAGCAAGAAACAGCATGCCACGTTTACCTAATATTGAAGCAAAGAAGTTCTTCAGTGGATGAAGAAAACCTTTTCATTTTGTGGAAGAAAAGGAGTCAACAGTATAGATCATTTCATTCCCTTTCTAGCCTCTCTCTATGATCTTAGATTTCTACATTAACTCCCACCCATCTTAGAATGGGGAGCTTTTAAAAATAACTTTCATTTGAAGTCCAAAGTTTAAATTTAAAGAATCACATTTCACTGTGGGAACTTTTTAATCACCAAAAATGAATGCCACAGAGAGCAGAATACCAGATAGAGAGAGAGGAGAGAGAGAGGACTGGGGGTGGGGAGGGAAGAAGACAGGAGGGAAAGAGAGGAGAGAAAGAGAACAGCAGAGAGAAGAGGAGGAGGAAGAGGAGGAGGAAGAGGAAGAGGAAGAGGAAGAGAAGAGAAGAGAAGAGAAGAGAAGAGAAGAGAAGAGAAGAGAAGAGAAGAGAAGAGAAGAGAAAGACAAGAGAGAAAGACAGGAGAGAAAAAGGAGAGAGAGAGAGAAGAGAGAGAGAGAGGAGTGGGGATTTAATAGAATTCATAAGCTATATATTTAGCCATACATTGATTGTAATATTTTTATTTTTTAATAAAATGAAACATTCATTGTTTTCCCACCTATGCCTAACTTTACTTGGGAGGTAGCTAAGAAACAGACAAGACAGTCTTGTCAGGTATATTTTTCTTTCATCATAAACTCAGCAATTCAGAGCTATGAATTGCAAGTGAGACAAATTGGATAGTCCAGGGGATATTGTAACACAGAACAAAGAATCCAGATTTTAAGTGAAGTCTTAAACAGTCCTAATGAGTGCCTTCAGCGGATATGGAATAGATCAATAATGTGCTTTGTTTGAATCTTTCTATGCATTTATCATGTTCACCTCTCTGGGACTGGAATGCACACGCATGCCAAGGTCTGTTCCAATTTTTTTGGAATGATACAATACAGTTTGTAACTATGAAAAATAGGAGGAATGTTTAAAGATAATGGAGGGCTTGTTTAAAACTTTAAAACGTTCATAAGAAACATCCTAGAAGCTAATTGCAAAAAGTACTAGTGCTGAAATGATATTTATTTTGAACCTCCTCTGAACTGCAGTATCGAGGGGTTCAGGTAATTGCCTATTTATTTTATAATACAGGCCCTATTCGAGAGTAAGTTGCATTGGTTGTTGAGACCAATGCAACTTTCAGCCATGGAAGCTTCAGTGTTTGAATAGGGCGTCAACTTATTCCATTTGCCAGAGCCAATACAATTTGTAAGGCATGCAGGGATCTGCAAGCTTGGGAGGTATGTTTGTTTTATTTTTATTTCTTTTATTTTTATCCTGTTTTTAATTTTAATTTTGATTATTATTATTATTATTAGTAGTAGTAGTAGTAGTAGTAGTAGTAGTAGTAGTAGTAGTAGTAGTAGTATTTATTCATTAAAATGAATCTCAGTCAAAAATGAAACATTATCATTATTTACTTTATTCATTAAACATGAAACTCAAATGCATTACAAATATTGACTGGTGCTAATGGTTGATACGGATTGCAGCTAGCGTCCTAGGTAGCAACCAAGTACCTTCTTAAGATGTACAATGTTCCAAGTAGTGCAGTTTTTTTGCAATTCCACTGGTGTTACTGCAGGAAGCTGCAATTTGTTGATGTATCTTATAAAATTCTTGGACATGGTACCAAGTGTCCCGATGACAATGGGTATCACTGTTACATGTTTCATCCATAGTCATGTAGTTTCAATGGCCAGGTCATGATATTTCATGATTTTTTTCCAGTTCTTTTTCTTCTACTCTGGCATCTCCTGGTACCACGATGTCAATAAATTGTACATTTTGGTTTTTGACAACTGTAATATCTGGCGTGTTGTGTTCCAAGTGACGATCCCTGTATTCAAAAGTCCCACAAGATCTTCCCCTTCTCATTTTCTATAACTTTTTCCATTTTATGTTCCCATGACTTTTTGGATACAGGAAAGTTGTATTTTTTACATAATGACCAGTGGATTAATTTAGCAACTCGGTCGTGTCTAGCTTTGTAATCAGTTTGTGCGATTTTGCTGCATTCACCTATTAAATGTGAAACAGTTTTGACTTTGTTGTTGCAAAGTCGGCAGTTTGGATTGTCAGTGGATTTTTGTATCTTTGCTTTCATGGCATTAGTTTGTATGCTTGTTCTTGAGCAGCGAGTATTAAACTTTCCATTTCTTTCTTGATGGTTCCCGTCTTAAGCCATGCCCATGTAAAGTTGTCATCACATTTTCCTTCAATGCTTTTCAAGTGCTGTCCATGCAAAGTTTTGGTTTTCCATCTATTTAATCTATCATCCAACAGTTTTTCCTTATATTCTGACTTTGTTTCTGTTGTTTTATAATGTTCTCCATTTTCACAGCCTGCAGCAATTTTTCTGTACTTTGGTTCACATAATCATTCAAACTTTGTTTTACTTCTTCTACAGTTCGATGGATTTGCAATAGTCCTCTGCCCCCTATTTTTCTTGGCAGGTACAACCTGTCGATGTCACTTCAAAAGTTTGTGCATTTTCCAGTCCAAATTTTCCAGTTCAGCCAAAGTCCAATTGATGATTCCAGCTGAGTAGCATATCACTGGAACTGCCCATGTATTAATGGCTTTAGAATAGAACAGAACAGAACAGAACAGAACAGAACAGAACAGAACAGAACAGAATAGAATAGAATTTTTTATTGGCCAAGTGTGATTGGACACACAAGGAATTTGTCTTGGTGCATATGCTCTCAGTGTACATTAAAGAAAAGATAGGTTCATCAAGAATCATAAGGTACAACACTTAATGATAGTCATAGGGTACAAATAAGCAATCAGGAAACAATATCTATATAAATCATAAAGATACAAGCAACAAAATTACAGTCATACAATCATAAGTGGAAGGAGATGGGTGGTGGGAATGATGAGAAGATTAATACTAGTGCATAGTAGTAGTTAATAGTTTGACTATGTTTCCAGCATTCAGCTTTGATTTTAATATTTTGCGGACACTCTAATGTATTCCTTTTGCATTGACGCTTTGACTTTTCCATTCAAGATGTTATCTGCTTCCAATATGCCTAGGTATTTGTAACCATCATCCTTTGCTAATGCTTTTACTGTGTTTCCATTTATTATTGTTGTTGTTGTTGTTATAAACTTTTATTCATTAAACATGAAACTCCGTCAACTGAATATTTAAAAATGTATCACAAATATCATTGACTGGCCTCTGATACAGGTTGCCGCCAGCAAATATTATTATTATTGTGAGTGTTATTGTTATTATAATAATATAAATATCTCAAGGTGGTGAACATATTTAACACTCTTTCCTCCTCCCGTTTTCCCCACAACAATGCTTGGAGTTGAGTTGGGCTGAGAGAGAGGGGACGGCCCAAAGTCACCTAGCCAGCTTTCATGCCTAAGGCAGGACTAGAATTCACTGTCCCCTGGTGTCTAGCCTTGTACCTCAACCTCTAGACCAAACTGTCCAGGAAAGTACCCAAGCAACATTATGGATCCAATTTGCACAATGGTAGCCAAGTACAGAGTGTGGCAAATAAGCCTAACACTTATTGAGGAGAAGAAAAAAATGGAAAAGGAGACTGGCATGGGCACTGCAGTACTTAGAGAAATATTTGAAGGGGATAGAGTTTATATATGAGATTATTTATTATATTCAATCAAGTCAATGTCAAATCTTAGTGACCACAAAGATAAATGTGGTTCTTTGGCTCTTCCAATGGTTGACCCATCTCTGATGAAATAAATTCCATCCATCTTGTTGCTGACCACCCTCTTCTCCTGCCTCCAACCTTTCCCAACATTATTGATTTCTTCAGAGAGCTAGACCTTGGTAGACTGTAATTGAAGAACGACAATTCAAACCTAGTCATTTGTGCCTTGAGTGAAAAAGTCTGGGTGAACTATTTATTTATTTATTTATTTATTTATTTATTTATTTATTTATTTATTTATTTATTTATTTATTAAATTTCTATACCGCCCTTCTCCAGGCGGACCCAGGGCGGTGTACAGCCAATTAAAAACCAGTACATAAACAATTAAAAACATCCTAAAATCAATATAAGTTAAGGCCGAAGGTATAAGAACTGACTAAAAACTCTAAAAAGTTTAAAATTTAAAAATGTGTAAAAATATTTAAAAATAGAAGGGATCAGGCAAGTCCGGCGAGTTGGAAAAGGTGCGTCTTTAGAGCCCGACGAAAAGTCCGGAGGTCAGCAATAGTTCTCAGTTCTGGAGGCAGATCGTTCCAGAGGGTGGGGGCTACCACAGAGAACGCTCTCCCCCTGGGGGTCGCCAGCCGGCATTGTCTGGCTGACGGCACCCTGAGGAGGCCCTCTCTGTGGGAGCGAACCGGTCGGTGGGAGGCAATTGGTGGCAGAAGGCGGTCCCGTAAGTACCCTGGTCCTAAGCCATGGAGCGCTTTAAAGGTGATTACCAACACCTTGAAACGCACCCGGAAGTCGACCGGCAACCAATGCAGCTCACGCAGGAGAGGTGTCACGTGGGAGCGCCCTGTCGCTCCCATAATCCCCCGCGCGGCCGCATTCTGCACCAGCTGAAGCCTCCGGGTGCATCCCAAGGGGAGCCCCATGTAGAGAGCATTACAGTAGTCCAGGCGAGACGTGACGAGCGCCTGAGTGACTGTGCGTAGGGAGTCCCGATCTAGAAAGGGCCGCAACTGGCGTATCAGGCGAACCTGATAGAAAGCCCCCCTGGCCACGGCTGTCGTATGATCCTCTAAAGACAGCCGTGGATCCAGGAGGACGCCCAAGTTGCGCACCCTTTCCGTGGGGGCCAATGATTCGCCCCCAATAACCAACGATGGAGTCAGTTGGCTATATCGGGACGCCGGTAGCCACAGCCACTCGGTCTTGGAGGGGTTGAGTCGAAGCCTGTTTCTCCCCATCCAGACCCGCACAGCTTCGAGGCACTGGGACATCACCTCCACGGCATCGTTGGGGTGGTCTGAGGTGGAAATGTACAGCTGAGTGTCATCAGCGTACTGATGGAATTCCACCCCAAAACCACGGATGATCTCACCCAGCGGCTTTACATAAATGTTGAACAGAAGGGGCGAGAGGACTGACCCTTGTGGCACCCCACACACTAGGTGCCTCGGGGTCGACCGCTGCCCCCCTGTCAACACCGATTGCGACCAGTCGGAGAGGTAGGAGGAGAACCACCGAAGAACGGTGCCCCCCACCCCCAATCCCTCCAACCAGCGCAACATGATACCATGGTCGATGGTATCAAAAGCCGCTGAGAGGTCTAACAGCACCAGGATAGAGGAGTACCCCCTACCCCGGGCCCTCCAGAGATCATCCACCAACGCGACCAATGCCGTTTTGGTGCTGTAACCAGACCTGAAGCCGGACTGGAGCGGGTCTAAATAGACAGCTTCATCCAGGTACCGGGGGAGCTGCCATGCCACCACACTCTCAACAACCTTCGCTAAAAAGGGAAGGTTGGAGACTGGACGATAATTTGCCAAAACAGCTGGGTCCAGGGAGGGCTTCTTGAGGAGGGGCCTCACCACCGCTTCCTTCAAGGCGGTCGGTAGGGCACCCTCACTCAGAGAAGCATTTATAATCTCCTGGAGCCAGCCTCGTGTAACCTCCCGGGAGGCCAGCACCAACCAGGAGGGACACGGGTCCAATAAACATGTGGTAGCGTTCAATCTCCCCAGGATCCTGTCCACGTCCTCGGGAGCCACAGGATCGAACTCAGCCCAGATAACACTCTCAAGACCGGGCTCAGTCACCTCGCCCGAACCAACCCAGTCGGCGGCCAACTCATCCCGAATCTGAGTTATTTTATCATCCAGATATTGAACAAAATCCTCAGCACGTCCCTGCAAGGGATCCTCCCGCGCTCCCAGATGAAGGAGGGAGCGGGTCACCCTAAACAGGGCGGCTGGGCGATTATCTGATGACGCAATAAGGGCGGCGAAATAATTAGATTTCGCCGCTTTTATTGCCACTAAGTAAGTCTTAATATAAGCTCTTACTAGTGTCAAGTCAGAATCGGAGCGACTGGCCCTCCAACCGCTCTCTAGGCGTCTTTTCCAGCGCTTCATCTCCCTCAGCTCCTCGGTAAACCAAGGAGATAAGTGAGTTCGGCGCCGGGTCAGAGGCCGCAAAGGCACGACATGGTCCAAGGCCCCACCGGCCGCCCTATCCCAGGCAGCCACCAGGTCCTCAGCCGAGTCGCGTGTCAGTGTCTCAGGAAATGGCCCAAGCTCCGTCTGGAACCTATCAGGATCCATCAGGCGCCTTGGTTCCGCCTCCCTGCGGTGGGGTGCAGCGGTCAGAAAGTCGAGTCGGAGGAGCGAGTGGTCAGTCCATGACAAGGGTTCCACGCCTATATCCCCAGTATCAAGACCACCCAACCACTGACCAGAGACAAAAACTAGGTCCAGGGTGTGTCCACCAACGTGAGTCGGGCCCTGAATTACCTGGGTCAGGTCCATGGCCGTCATGGAAGCCATGAACTCCCGAGCCATCTCAGATGTTTCACCGATGGATGGCAGGTTGAAATCCCCCATGACTATAAGCCTGGGAGTAACAACCGCCACCTCGGCTATAACATTGAGAAGCTCGGGCAGGGTTGTTGCCACGTGGCAGGGAGCCAGGTATGTGACTAACAGACCCATCTGCCCACCA
Organism: Masticophis lateralis; assembly: GCA_030761175.1. Classification (NCBI taxonomy): domain Eukaryota; kingdom Metazoa; phylum Chordata; class Lepidosauria; order Squamata; family Colubridae; genus Masticophis; species Masticophis lateralis. The sequence goes on from JAUDYJ010000005.1 coordinate 104,799,848, forward strand.
GGGCCCCACCTCACATGGATGGACTCACACCCGGCTATCTGAGGTACAGTGGCCTCCCTCGGACCCAGACCTTCCTTAATAATGACCGCTACTCCCCCACCCCTGCCCTGGGCTCTCGGCTGGTGAAATGCAAGGAAACCCGGTGGGCACATCTCCACGAGGGGGACCCCCCCCTCGTGGCCCAACCAGGTCTCGGTAATACCAGCCAGGTCCGCACCCCCCTCTTGAAGAAGATCTGATGATCCATTTGATCATTGTTGTTTTTCATCAATCAGAGCATAGGAAAAAAACTCAAAAAAATAGTGCCAGATTAGAAGATGTGGAAGGACCTATTCATACAATAGCCAAGAGTTGGACTCGACTGAACAGATACCAGCAGCAGCAGCAGCAGCAGCAGCAGTAGCAGCAGCAGCAGCAGCAGCAGCAGCAACATGTATCAGAGAAAAACCCAAAATATTTACTCTGAACTTGTCAGGGTCCTACTTATGACAAGCATGTGTTCTCAGGCTTATAAAAATGCAAGCAACTGTTAGATAAGCCAGCTGCAGTTTTACCTTTTATCAGGGAAGAGCCCCTCTGTCACCAGATATAGCCACCGAAGCTCCAGTGTTACAACAGGATTGCATAAAACTTCATGTATAAACTTCATGTACTTTAAGATATATTGGTTCTCCATGGAAAGTTAGTTCAGCTGCTTGAACACTTTAAAACCCACCCTTTTAATCTCAACAAATCTAGTTAAAAGAGAACTCTCCAAAGATCACACTTGGAAAGTAGCAATCAGTTCAGGCGACCATAAAAAAAGATGTAATTAATTAAAAGAGGTCAATGGGGCAGCTCAGCATGATATTGTAGATATTAGTAAGTCATTATCTGTATTTGAATGTATCTCCTTTTGAACTCTGAAAATGTGGGTGTATTTCATGAATGTAGTTGCAACACAGAAAAAATAATAGCACTTAGACTTATATGCTGCTTCACAATGTTTTACAGCCCTCTCTAAGCAGAGTCAGCCTATTGCCCCCAATAATCTGGATCCTCATTTTACTGATCTCTGAAGAATGGAAGGCTGACTCAACCTTGAGCCGGTCAGGATTGAACTCCTGCCTCTGTGCAGAGTCAGCCTGCAATGTTGCATTCTAACCATTGTGTAGGTATGTAGGGAGAATGGATGGATGGATGGATGGATGGATGGATGGATGGATGGATGGATGGAAGGAAGGAAGGAAGGAAGGAAGGAAGGAAGGAAAGAAAGAAAGAAAGAAAGAAAGAAAGAAAGAAAGAAAGAAAGAAAGAAAGAAGGGCTTTACAATGCTTTCCAGTCCTCTCTAAGACATTTATATCTTGCCCCCAACAATCTGGGTCCTCATTTTACTGACCTCAGAAGAATGGAAGGCTGTATCAAGCTTGAGCCCATCAGGATCAAACTGCTGGCATTTGGCAGAATTAACTTGCAAAACTGTGCCACCACGGCTCTTAACAGAAACAATATGCTTATTGAAGAGTTTATTTTCTGAGTTAGAATTTGATCGCTTTGGGATGATCAAGCATTCATAACATCTTAGCAAAATATTGTGGTTGACCCATTGTTCATGTATAATCTATTTTCTGCATATTCCTTCTTTGCTGTAAAGCTTTTAACATCCTCAAAGCCTTTAGAACTACTCTTAGCAGATCCAGATAGTCTATTTCTCAGGGAAATTTGCTGAAATAGCATAATTGTATAGCAGAGTTGTTTTCCTCTACAGTGTGAACTTGACTTTCTAGGTGAGCACCCTTTATTGCCTCCAAGACCAATTAATTTGATGACCCTTAAAAAAAAAAAGAACAGGGAATCAGCATGAACCTCACTTATAAGTGATCGGGCCTTTAGTGAGAAGCACCTCAGAGTCTATCTTATCAGTATTGTTCAGAGTCCATGCTATTCCTGTGCATACTTTTTAAATGGAATGAATGAATTGGGAAGATTTTTGGGGACGGGGGGGGGGGAGGATGAGACTATTCTAAGACTCAGCCAAATGACACTTGCTAAAGGCTAATGAGATCTGTGAGACAAGCCAATTGTTCATCATTAACCTGAACTAATGATTCATTTTTTATTAGGACTGCACACTTTAATTTGTTTAATCAGTAGATTAATCAACCAGGCTTCTGGTTGATTAATTGTCAGGACTGAGACTTCAATGGCAACGTTATTTTACTTTGGAAAGATTTTGTAGATTCCTTAGCATTGTTGGAAAGATATACAAATATTGCATTTAAACATTGAAAGGGATCTTTCTTTTTAATGCTTGTAACTTCTTTTTCCTGTTTTATAATGGTATTTCCAATTCCTCAAGAAGATATATAGCCATCCCAGGCAAAAAAATGTATAATTTAATGGGCTAAAAGAAAAATGAATTTCAACCACAAAATAACTTCAGTGATTAATTAAGCTTATCGTTGTTAATATCTTAGCTTATCTGAATATATCAATTAAATAAAAAACACCTTTTAAATGTACAGGGTAGCTTGACATAACAGAAAGTTGTTTTTATAGTGCTTTCTACATGTGGTGCCCAATGTAACATGCCCTTGTTGAAAGAAAATTACAGATAAAACAGAATAGAAAAAGATATTTTGTAATAAATAAAATCCACATTGAATTACTTAAAAATTACCCCTCAGGATAGGAAAAAAAACAACAATTATTGATATGTAGTTTTAAAGATTTTTTCATCTATTTTAATAGTAATTTTATTAAGAATTGTAATATCAATTAAAAACTATAATAAACTAAGAAGGAACATTAGAAAGTGCAGAAAATAAAAATTAGAAATGGAAAAGAGAAAAAATAGTAAAAGAAGAAACATATAAAGAAATCTCTTCCCCTTCAAATATACACAATTTTAACAATTGTGTATATTTGAAGGGGAAATATATAAACAATTTTAATAGCTGTCACCTTCTCTTAAACTATAATAAATGATTTCTTCCCATATCCCACCTCTTATTTATAAACAACTCCTCAGAATTTCATAATTCAATCCTGACTTATGACAAAAAGTTCATTAAGTTACCAGAAATAACAACTATTTTAACTTTAATCAAATAAGCCAACTTTATATTCCTTCCTTTTACTTTTTTTTAATTGAAAGTTTTACAAATACAAATTTTTCCATTCCCCCCTTCCCCTCCCTAACCCTCCCTAACCCTCCCCTCCCCCCTTGACTTTCCAAGGTGAAATCCAAGTCATATCATGTCATGCAATTGCCCCCCACTAATCTCCCCACTCTCTGTACTATAAATTTCTGCATAACATTCAACTAAAAGCTATCTGATACTTCCTTGTTTGATATTTCTTCTGCACATAATCTATCCATTTCTTCCATTCCCACACAAAAGTTTCTTGAGTCCGGTCTTTTAAATATGCTGATATCTTTGCCATTTCTGCAAAACTGGCCACCTTCAAAGTCCATTCTTCAATGCTAGGCAAAACATCTTTTTTCCAATATTGACCAATCAGTAACCTAGCTGCTGTAACCATATATAATATCAATTTTGTTTCAGTCACTGAAAAATCCTTAACTATACCCAGTAAAAATAATTGAGGAGAAAATTGGAGTTTTTTCTTCAAAACGTTTTGCATAACCCACCAAATTTTAATCCAAAAGGCCTTCACTTTCTTGCAAGTCCACCATATATGGTAATATGTAGCATCTAAACAATCACATCTCCAACATTTTGGCTGAACATTAGGATACATGCACGACAGTTTCTTAGGATCTAAATGCCAACTATAAAACATTTTATAAAAATTTTCCCTCAAATTCTGTGACTGTGTAAATTTAACATTCTGAACCCATATCTTTTCCCATGTTTTCATCATAACTGATTCTGCAAAGTTTTGCACCCATTTTATCATACAATCTTTAACCAGTTTATTTTCAGAATCTCCTTCTAGCAAGACATTATAAACCCTCTTAATATGCATTGGGGTTTTATCTTTTATCTCTCTTACCAATTCCTCAAACCAGTTTTTTGATCTTCCCTCCATCTCAATTGAAGTTGATTATACTGTAGCCAAGTTAGGTTAATCCCTTCTTCCAACAGAGTGTTTAATGTCTTTAATTGCCATCTACCCCCATCATTAAGAAGTATCTCTTTATATAAAATCCCCCCGAGTGATTTTATATTTATATTCCGGGTAATATGACCAAGATCCAACCACAAAGGTATTTTGTAATCCAATTTAAGCTGGTGCTTCTTGCATACTCTCATCAAAGAGTTTCTGAGTATGTGACTCTTGAATACTTTATCAACTTTATTTTCATAGAATAAATATGCATGCCAACCAAATTCCAAATTGTGGCCTTCTATATTCAATATTTCAGACCTTGTTGTTCCAAACCAATCACTCGCTTGTGTCAATGCTGCTGCTTCATAATACAATCGTAGATCTGGAAGTTTAAGGCTACCACTTTCACGAACATCTTGCATGATTTTCAGTTTGACTCTTGGCTTTTTATCATTCCAAATAAACTTATTCACTCCTTTTTGACATTCTATAAGATGTTTATCACTTTTAAGCACCGGAATCATTTGAAACAAGAATAAAAATCTAGGTAGAACATTCATCTTAACTGCTGCTATTCTTCCAAGTAAAGATAACTGCAGCTTTTTCCAGGTTTCCACATCTTTTTGCACCTTTCGCCACAACACTTCATAATTATTTTGAAAAAGTTTTATATTTGAAGCTGCAACTTGAACTCCTAGATATTTCACCTTTGGTACTATTTCAAATCCTGCCATCCTTTCGAGTTCCTTCTTTTGACCTTCTGACATATTTTTAACTATCATCTTGGTTTTTTTCTGATTCAGTCTAAATCCTGATACCAAACCATATTCTTCTATCATGTCTTTCATCTGGATTATTGATTCCATCGGCCGTGTTAGGGTAACAACCAGATCATCTGCAAATGCCCTTGTTCTGTAGTCCTCTTGCCTTATAGCTATTCCATTTAAGGTACTCGAATCCCGTATTGTATTCAACAAGACTTTTAAAGTTAAAATAAACAACAACGGGGATAACGGACAACCTTCTCTTGTTCCTTTTTCAATACAAAAGTTTGTAGTTAAACTTCCATTAATGATAATTTGTGCTGTTTGCTCTTGATAAATTGCTGAAACCGCCTGGACAAACTGGTCCCCAAAGTCCATTTTTGTTAAAGTCTTTAATAGAAAGTTCCAATTGACTCGATCAAAGGCCTTTTCCACATCCAAAAACACCAGCACTGCAGGGATCTGTTTACTCTTCTCAAGATGTTCCAATAAGTCTATAATTTGCCTCACATTATCTTTCATATATCTGCCTTCTATAAATCCAGCTTGATCATGATGAATCACCTCTTGTATAACTGGCATTAATCTGTTGGCTAATACTTTTGCAAAAAATTTATAATCCGTATTCAGGAGAGATATTGGCCTAAAATTTTCCGGTTTTGTAGAACCTTCCTCTTTTGGTATCAATGAAACAAAGGCTGCTTTCCATGATGGGGGTATTTTACCCCCTTTTTGTATGCTACAAAATAAGTCTTTAAGGTGTTCAAACATTTCTGCTTGTAAAGTTTTATAATACACCGCTGTTAAGCCATCCGTCCCTGGAGCTTTGGCTGTTTTCAGTTGTTTAATTGCAAAAATAATCTCCTCAGCTGTTATTAGTTGGTTCATTCTTTCCTTTTGCTTCCTAGAGATTGTCATGACTCTCCTCTTTTCTAAGTATTTATCTATAAGTTCATTCTGTATATGATCTTTAGCATATAGTTTAGTATAATAATCTAAAAAGGCTTCTTTAATTAGACTTTGTTGAAAAAATTCCTTCCCTCCATGCTCAATACTACCAATAACACGAGAGCTCTGCTGTTTCCTCAGTGTATAAGCCAGCCACCTGCCCGGTTTGTTGGCATTATTAATGTATTATGTTTTGCAAATTGTAGATTAGTTGCTGCTTGTTCCGCTATAAGCATTTGAAATTGGTCTTTCAGAAGTTTTATGATTTCTTGTAGTTTTTTGTCCATTGGATTTTTTATAAGTAATTGTTCTTTTTTCTTTATCTCTCCTTCCATTTCTAGTCTTTTCTTTTGCTGATTTAACTTATGTTTGGAGTTCATATAAATCAGTACCCCCCGCATATACGCCTTACTCGCATCCCAAACGATTTCAATAGGGGTACCCTTATTCAAATTCATTTCAAAAAATTCTTTCATTTGTTTTTTAAGTTCATTTACATTCTTTTCACATCTGAACAAGTTTTCATTTACTCTCCATGATCTTCTCTCGTTCTTTCCCATTTCCATTTCTATCCATACTGGGCTATGGTTGGTTAAAGTCCTCTGAAATATCTTTGTTTTCTTTGTTTTTAAAAGTAGGTCAGCTGTAACTAAAATGAAATCAATCCTGGAGAAGGATCTATGTCGATCTGAAAAAAAGGTAAAATCCAATTCTTTTGGGTTCTGGACTCTCCATACATCTTTCAATTCAAAGTCTTCTTTCATATCAAAAAAAGTCTGTGGTAATTTAACACATGATTTTGCCAAACTCTTCTTATCTTTTTCGATATCTATTACTCCATTCCAGTTGCCCATAAGTAAAATAGATCTATAATCCCATTGCAAAATTTTAGAGTGTAATAATTTATAAAAGTTTTCTTGTTGCTGGTTGGGAGCATAAATTCCAATCACCAAAAGTGGGCCATTCTGTGTATGTAACTCGATTGCTATATATCTTCCACAATCATCTGCTTCTATAATTTTTGCTAATAATCTTTTATTTATGTAAATCACAACACCATTCTTTTTCTCTGAGTTTGAGGCTATAAATTGTGCACCTAGTTTAGAGTTCATCAAATATTTTTGATCCTGTATTCTGATATGAGTTTCTTGCAAACAGATAACATCATTGTTAAATTGTCTCAGATAATGAAATATTTTCCTTCTTTTCTGTGGTGAGTTCAATCCATTCACATTCCAAGATAGAAATTTAATTGTCATTTGTAGTCTCGCGAAACGTTAAGAGCATTTGCTGAAGTTTCTGTTCCAGAGTGGTAGTCTTTGGCCTGGCTCCTCCCATGGCTTCAGGTTTCTGTGGTTTACCATTGGCAACCTTCTTATCTTGTGGTGAAATAGACCTCTGCTGCTGTTGCTTGTCTAAGATTTGCTTGTGAGCTGCTCGAGTTATACGCTGATCTTTAGTTTCTTGCAACAACAATTCGAGGTCCAATGCCACCTCTCTTGTACTTCTGGGTGGCCCTTTTCTAGCCTCTGAAGAATCCAGCAATGGTTCATCCAAAGAGGCCCCTATTGCTCCTTGAATTTCCGCTATTGCTCTTTGAGTTTCCATTGCCTCCAGCTCCATCTGTTTCCGCTGTTCTTCAGACTCTTGTTCAAATTCCTTCTCTGTAACACCCTCCTCTATAGCTAACACTGAAGATGTACGTGGAGATGCTGCACCAGTTTAAGAACTCTGAAATAAAATTATTCTGCTTTTTCAACAGTATTTAATCAGTATCTCTCTCCTTGGTACCTCAGTATTATACCAACTGGGGCATCCCATCTAAATGGAATCTGTTGTTTCTTCAACTCAGTCACCAAAAATCCAAAATCCTTTCTATCTCTTAACATCTTAGGTGGCAGTTCTTTGTAAATCCCAATCTCCTTTTCATCCACTTGAACAATAGAAACAAAAGACTTTTGCAAGATATCATTTCTCATTCTTCTATCTGTAAAGTAGATCACCACATCTCTAGGCAAATTCCTTTGCCTTGCCACCTGAGAATTCACTCTGTAGACTTTGTCAATCTTGCACAAAACATCTTCAGGATTAATCTTTAGCATCACAGCAAGGGCATCAGCACAAACCATTCTCAAATCCACTCTGTTGTTTTCTTTTATTCCTCTCAGTCTTAAAGCAAATTCCATAAATCTGAATTGCATCATAGTTACTTCATTTTCAATTCTTTGAGTTTTATTGTCCATATTAGCAATTTTATTGTCAGCTTCCCTCATTTTAGATTCAAATTCTGAACTGAGTTCAACCACTTTTTTATCAATCTCAACAACCACTTCTGACAAGCCAGTAACAACTGTCAATAAATCTCTTTTCATCTTATCATACTTTTCTTGAACCACCTCTTTAATTTCCTGCTGGGACTTTTCAAATTTCTGCTGGGACTTTTCAAATTTTTGTCCATTACTTCAGTTTGGTTCATCAAAGCCCCAGCAATAAGTTCCTTCAAATCCTTAAATCCAGTCTCCTTTTCTTGACTCTGAGACTTTGACTGCTCTTTTGTTTGGTGAGTAGGGGAGGGCCTCCCCTGCAGTTTTAGGAGCTGGTTTGGTCTGCTTTGAAGCCATATTTCTACGCAGTCTTATTCTTTCTAGGAAAGAGGTCTTCCCCCCTTTTCCACCACAGAGTCCTTTTAAAAACTTCTCCAGCTTCAATCAAATTTATAAAAGAGAAGGATCAGATTGGAGTCACTTTAAAAAAAACTTTTCTCTTTTCTTCTAACAAGCGCTGTTGCTTTAAGTACTTTAATACACATTGAAACACACAGGCATTTCCACTTTCGCTTTCAGCTTTTTTCCTCCGCTGAAGCCGGACTCCATTTTAATTTACTTTCACTCCTTCTCCATTCTTAAGTTTATTGACAGGGCTAGCATTAATACTTGTGTTTTTAGTTTAAAGTACCGATTTCACCCTGCTTGGTTTAAAGGATTCGGTTGTTTCTCTCTGCTGAAGTTGGTCACGTCGTCTAGCTCTGCTGAGTGCAGAGTTGTCCCCGGAGTCCGGAGCCTCGGTGAGCTGGATAAGGAGCCTCACCCTGCTTCCTCCCCAGAAGCAAAAAAGACAGTCTGGGGGCTTTGCAGGGGGCTCTACCTGATCTCGCCGGCTCTCCTCACGTTTCTTCAAAAAAAAATGGAGTTTTTCAAGCCGCCTCTCAGCTGTAGAGGCGGCTCTTTACAGGTGGCGGGGCTGGCAGTCATAAGAAGACCATCTAACGACGACGACGGTGCCAACCGGAAGTCCTTCCTTTTACTTTTAATGATCTTGATCTTCCTTACTTCAAATAATGTCCTATAACTTGTTTTATTATGCCTTTGTCTCATCCTGCAAGATTCTTCAATGTTTTAATGAGTCTCTTTTGTAATTTCTACATAGGAAATTTATCCAGACAACTCTTTTGGTTTTTATTTGTGTATCTCTTCTAAGTATGACTCACTGGTTGAATTTGCATGGCATTTGCATAGCACCAAAGGTTGCTGGGAGAAGTGGCTCAACACAAGTCAAAGAGAACTGTTGGAACTTTTCAAGTGGATCAAGCTAGCAACCTGTGCACCAATGGCATGCAAATCATACAATTACAAATCTACTAGTAACATCCAGTTCATGCTTGTCATTTTATTTAGAATGTCTGGTTTAGGATTTAGAATCACTTGTTTTGCAGCTGTTTTTCATTGAACTCTTTTTAAGTTTGGATACTGTCCTATTAATAAGCAGATTGCTAATTTACATGGACAGATTGTTTGCCTGGAGTCTTTAGTTTGTGTTTTTCAGGATGAAACAAGCTGGCCAGCTCAGCAGATGTGTTTTATTGAGCTGCCCTGCTATCAGCCTCTCTCTTTCTCAAATACCCTGCAGGAGAAGGGTAGCATGGACAATAGTTGGGTCTGACAAATTCAGAGCTGTGGATCATAAACATGAAGCTTTTGGGTGTCTCCCTGTACAACAGATACAGATACAGATACGGAGCTTTTCCTGAACTTTATATGGATACTAAGGTGGCAGGTTGAGGTGTTGGTGATGATGATAATGGTGGTGATGATGATAATGATGATGATTCAACTGAGTAGGGATTGTCTGTGACAAGCAAAGAATGAGCAATGGAAGTTTTAAGAGGTGTAATTGGGGAATATATTACATTGTCAGCATGCATCTATTATAATCAAGTCTAATAATTCAAGTGTCAAAACACTCAAGCTTTTTACTATACATTAATTTGAAAATAGCTATTATGATTGGTTTGTGTACATACAGGTGAGACGATGCAAAATCTTTAAAGTAAAGTAAAAAAAATGAAATAAAATCCACCTGAAGGGGAAATATGCAGCTGGAAAAGCCTTGAGAAAGGACCCTAATGAAGAGTATGACAAACACTCTAATTTGTGTCTTAACACAATGGTTGAACTGATTACTGTTTCTCAAGCATTAAGCATGTCTTGTCTAAAAGATGAGAGCAAATATGATCATTTCCCAAATAGTCTGTCTTCGCATCTTTAGTTTAACTTGGTTTGGAGATCCATGTACTCCAAACTTTGTAGTAGTCCTTTTCAAATGAATGAATGTGCTATTTCAGTAAAAATTTGAGCCTCTGTCTGTCCGTCATCTACCAATCAATCGATCGATCGATCAATCAATCTGTCTGTCCATCCATCCATCCATCCATCCATCCATCCATCCATCCAGTGGTGGGCTGCACATTTTTTAACAATCGGTTCTCTGCCCAAATGATTGGTTGGGTGGGCATTGTTGGGTGGGTGTGGCTGGGTGGGCGTAGCCCACTTGATGTCACTTTCGTCGAGGGGCACTTCGCCTCACACACCCTCTCATGACCGTGGGGATGCTGCAATGGTCGTAAGTATGAAAAACAATCATAAGTCACTTTTTTCAGTGCCCTTGTAACTTTGAATTGTTACTAAATGAACTGTTGTAAGTCAAGGATTACCTGTACAAAAATACCAAAAGCTTCTTTGCTTGCAAAAAGCTGCCCTAAATACCAACCACTAGATTAGAAATGAAGGAATATACACTGAAGATCAATGAGTCACAGCTGTCATGGAAACCTAAACCATTCTGTCTGAATACCTTCCTTTTCCTCAGCAATACCTGCAATCAGGAGTTACAAATCAGGCACGGTGCCAGAACACATTGAGGAATTAAAATAGTTAAAATACAAGGATCAGCAGCTAAATTAATCTTGCTCATAAAGTGAAACACTTTAACAGACAGGTCATTTAACCTCTCCAGAAAGTGGGTGGGCATATTTGGGCTACAAAATGCCGAGCTAAAGAGACAAATTAACAAATTAATATCTTGAGTGAGGGCTAATCCTATTCTGTCTTTGTTCAGAACTTGCTGCAGGGAATTTTTATCTATGAATATAGCTAGCTATCTCTTTATCTCTTAAGTGCTGACATCTTCTGTGAGCTTTTAAGGAAGGTGGGTGAAGTGGCTGGGCAATAACGAGCAGCAGAGGCAGGATAGTGACAACAGCTCTTTATTGTATGGTGAGACTTCAGCTAAGCAATTCAGGCAGCAGCCCTCTTTATATACAGTTTGGCTGCTGGTCATTAACCAATCAGAAACAACCCCTAGTTTGAAATTCCTGCTCAAAACAGCAACAACATAACACCCCTCCCCTCCCAGAATGCATTTTATCACAATTATTTACATATTTACAAATGTAGTTGCACAGGTGATCTGGGCGTGTCTTAGTCCTAGTCGACCTGCGCAGTTCAGTTGCAGGCGGGGCATTGAGCCGGTCAGAGGGACCTCCCGTCTCTCCTGGCTCCACCAATGGAACCTCCAGGAACCTTTCGGAGGTGTGACTTTCCCCGGCTGGGAGGAGTGGCTCGCTGGGGCAGGGCTGGAACTCTGGCTTGCCAGATAAGTATTTCGGCTCACTCGGGGTTGAGGTAGCTGTATTGGAAGGACTTTGGTAGTTAGGGACTGGCTTGTACTCGAGGTCTGAGTTTTCACTGACTAGTCTTTTTCTTAACTGGTCAATGTGACGCCTCCAAATTCTACCTTGGCCTATATTGACTGTATACGATTTTGGCCCAGACATCCCTGTTACAATGCCCTCTACCCATAAGGGACCAGTGGCATAATTTTTCGCATAGACCATTGTGCCAATTGGGAAATGCCTGAGGCCTCCCTCTTCCCTCTTAAAAGTATCGGCCGAATAATTAGGATGCAACCGGTCAAGGACTGTGGCCAGTGGCCGTGCGGGGAATAGCATGTTGCACCGCCAGGAATTGGTCTATCTTGGCCTGCCAATCACCCAAATCTAGTCGGGACAAAGCCTCCTTGGTGGTCCGAACGAATCGTTCAGCCTGACCATTCGAGGCCGGATGGAAAGGGGCCGATAGGGCATGCCGAATGCCCAGTTCGGCAAGGTAGCTTTCAAATTGGACTGAGGTGAATTGTGGCCTGTTGTCCGAAACTAACCTGTCGGGCAGGCCGTGTGTGGCAAAAAGGTGGTGAAGGACTCTAATTACTGCCTCCGAAGTGGTCAATGGTATGAGGAAAACCTCCAACCACTTAGAGAATGCATCTACCACTATTAGGAAAGACTGGCCACGGAACGGCCCAGTGAAATCTATGTGGAGTCGTCCCCATGGGCCCTTGGGTTTCTCCCATTCCCTGGCAGGGGCGACCGGGGGATCTGGACAGGACTCCTGGCAGGGTCTGCACTTCCCCACCCACTCAGCAATGTCTTGGTCTAAATGTGGCCACCACACGTAACTTCGGGCAAGACCCTTCATTCTAATCATGCCCGGGTGACCCACATGCAACATCTCTAACACTCTATGTCTTAGACTTTCAGGTACAACAACATGATCTCCCCACAGTAAACACCCCCCAACATAGATAATTAGTTGCGTTTAGTACAAAACGGTTTGAATACAACAGAGTCAGTTTGTGTAGGCCAGCCTCGCAGGACCCAGCCCATCACAGTTCTGATAGTAGCATCTCTTTTAGAAGCTTTGGCCACCTCAGCCAAAGATAGAGGCCCTGGCAGCACAGTGTCCAGCAAAAGAATTGGGGCCTCGGGAGTCGGGTTGTCTAAAATGTCAGGCAGGGGACACCTGCTAAGGGTGTCTGCATGGCCCATGGCTTTTCCTGGTCGGTGGATTAGTTTGTAAGAGTATGCGGCCAAAAAAATTGACCACCTAGTCATTCGTGGAGAAAGTGCGGCAGGGATGGGCCTGTCGCCTGCAAGGAGGCCCAGTAACAGTTGGTGGTCGGTAACTAAGTCAAATGATTGGCCAAACAGGTACTCGTGGAATTTTTTTATGCCAGCAATAGTGGCTAAAGCTTCCCTGTCAAGTTGGCTATAGTTGCGCTCTGCGCATGACAGAGTCTGGGAGTAGTAAGCAATGGGCGCCTCTGGGCCATTTGGTAGTCTATGGCTGAGCACGGCGCCGACGCCAAACGGAGAGGCATCACAAACCAAGACCAACGGCAGTTCGGAGCTATATTGAATTAGGAAGCTGTCCTCGGAGAGGAGCTTCTTAACAGCGTTAAATGCTGCCGCTTCTGCTTTGCCCCAAACCCATGGAGTGTTCTTGCCTAAGAGTCTATGAAGTGGTTCGACTACCATTGCCTTGTCTTTTAAAAACATGGTGTAGAAGGCCTAGGAAGGCCTGCAGCTCGGTCTTGGTTTTGGGTGTGGGAGCGCTCTTAATGGCTCTCACCTTGCTTTCGGTGGGGTGGATCCCCGATCCATCTATCTTATACCCTAAAAACTCAACTGAGGGAACCCCAATTTTGCTATTCGACCTCTTGAGTTTTAGGCCGGCTTCACGGAACCTCAACAGGGTCAACCTGATTCTTTCTGCCAGTTGCTTTTCGTTATGGCCACTAATTAGCACGTTGTTGAAATATGGGATGACTCCGGGTAGGCCTTGTAAAAGGCGCTCCATTGTGCTTTGAAATAATCCCGGGGTGATGCTGATTCCGAATTGCAACCGAATGCATTTAAAGGCCCCTCCGTGTCACAATAGTTTGCGCTTCTGCCGTGGCGTCGTCTACCGACAGCTGCTGATAAGCTTGCGCAAGATCTAATTTTGCGAATATTTTCCCTGGGCCAAGGGAATGCAATAGGTGGTGAACTACTGGGACCGGATAGGTGCTTTGCTGCAACACCTTGTTTATAGAACATTTGTAATCGGCGCAGATCCTGATAGACTCATCTGCCTTAATCGGGGTCACTATTGGGGTTTCCCATTTAGCATGGTCTACCGGCACTAAGATGCCCTGGCTAATCAGCTTATCTAGTTCGGCATCGATCTTGGGTTTCAGGGTGAAGGGGACTCTCCTTGCCTTAAGCCTAATTGGGGCAACCCCTGGGTCCAAATTAAATGAAATTGGGGTCCCCACATACTTGCCCAGGCTGTCCTCAAACACGTCTCGGAATTCATGCAGGAATTGTTCTTTGAGCGACGCTCCGCTGAGGCTGTGGACCACCATAAAGCCCATGCCAAGGGCTCAGAGCCAGCGTAGACCTAGAAGGCTTGGTAGCGGATCTCTAACGATGGTTAGCGGTAGTCCCTCCTTGAAGTCGCCATAGGAGATGGTGAAGGTGTCGACGCCTTCAACTGGAACTCGGTTCCCCTGGTAGTCTAGCAGGCAGACTCGTCGTCTTGATAGCTGGCTCTTTCTGTAGTTCGGAAGCAGGGACTGTAACGTAGCCCACGACATGATGAAGAGTGCAAAACTGGTGTCGATCTCCATGCTGCAGGGTTGACCGTTGATCTTGATGGTAGTGAAGACTTTTTTGTCAGTAGAGGTGCTGGCTTGGCCGACTCTCGTGCTGTAAGTTTGAATCTCGCGCTGCTTTTCAGGACTGTTCTGGATTGATCATTTTGAAGGTGGCAGCGGTTCTGATTGGCTGCCTTGGTCACGTGGTTTGGAAGAACACAGAAGCTGCGCTCAGCATACTTGGGCTAAGTGACCTCTCTTCTCGCAGCGCCTGCAAATGGCATCACAATATTTGCAGGCTTGTCTTTCATGTTGGCCGCCACAACTCAGGCAGCTCTCCCGTCGGCAGCTGGGCTCGCCTTTTCTTTTTTCGGTTCGGAAGATGTCTTCGTTTGATTCTTCTTCCGAACTTGTTCTAGCCTCCTTGCGGTGAACTGGAACCGCTTTAGGACTGCTCTTCTCAGGCTGAGGATGCTGTAAAGCCTCCGACACCTTCATTGATGCCCTGGCCTCATCTAAGGCACTGGCAAGAGTCAAACCCGGCTTCGCGAGCAGCCGCCTCTGAAGCTGGGTGTCACGAACGCCGCAGATTAACTGTTCCAGCAGCGCGTTGTCCAGGTCGCGGTAGTCACAGTGTGTTGTGGCTCTTCGAAGCTCTGCCACATATGCGGTCACCAGTTCCCCCTCTTTCTGTATTCGTTGCCTCAGCTGATAGTGCTGGACGAACTTGGATGGTGCAGGGGCATAGTGTGCCCTTAGGGTTGCTTGGAGTGTGTCCCAAGGAACCGTTTGCACTGGGGTCGGCTCACACAACGATTCGGCCATTTTGAAGACATCCAGTCCACAATGGCTCAGGAACAGGGCTCGTTTGAGGTTTGCAGATAGCCCGTGCATGTCACTGGCTTCGAGCGAGCACTCAAATCGAGTCATGTAGGACCCCCATTTTTCTCAAGCTGGATCAAACAGTGTAGGTGGAATGTACGCTGCCATGGCTGAAGTCTATGGTCCTGGTGGGCACCGTGTCTTATCGGTAGCTCTTTTTGATCCTCCTGTGTGCTATCCCACCTTCGTCACCAAATAAAGTGGCTGGGCAATAACAAGCAGCATAGGCAGGATAGTGACAACAGCTCTTTATTGTATGGTGAGACTTCAGCTAAGCAATGCAGGCAGCAGCCCTCTTTATATACAGTTTGGCTGCTGGTCATTAACCAATCAGAAACAACCCCTAGTTTGAAATTCCCGCTCAAAACAGCAACAACATAACAGTGGGGGCTCCTTTTTCCCTCTAAGAAAATATGTTTCTCCATTTCTCAGTCAGGAAAATATATTCTTCCATTTTAATATTTCTCAAAATATTTCATTCTTCTAGGAAAGGGGTGGATATTAACTTTCTACAATTGGTGCCATGTTACTATGCCATGTTATCATGAGAGCAAACTATAACAAATTGGAAGGAAGATCCACTTATTATTAGTGAGCAATCCTTTCCCTTGGCCACTCCGAACCAATGCAAGAGACTCCTGTCCCAAAGGTGCTTTTTCAAGAGGCAACTAGACTTCCTGGAAACCATGAAAGTCCAATTGACTCTTGAAAAAAGCACCTTTGGGACAAACATGACCTGGATGACTAAAGAATCCCCATAGACAAGAGACTCCTGTGCTCAGTGAACTGACAAAGCATCCAGGAGACGCAATCATTAGATCCATTTGCACCACTTAAAAATACCAGCTGGTCTCACTCATCTCACAAGATATCCTAAGGTAATCATCCAGATTTAAGGAAAAGTCACATGCCCTCAGAAAGGTAGTGAAAAAAAAAAATAGAATGGCAAGCTTGCATCCTGCCTCTCAGCCACTTCTTGTATGGCAATGCCAATCCTTCTGTAAATAGTTGTTCAAGCCCCAGGAATAAAAGTACCACAAAAAATTCCAGGTTGGGGGTGGGGACTCTGGAAAAGCTCAGCTACAGACAGAAAGTCTGGGAAGTTTCTGAAAACACTTAAAGCAGCAGGGGTGGCAATTAAGAGAAGGATTAAGCTAGAAATACAAGCACACTAGAATTTTTCCTTCCTGCGTTCTTGCAGGATTAGCGCTGTAAAGTGGGAAAAGATTTCTTCCAACAACTGGTTCTCCAAACTGCTCAGAAAATTAACATCCGGTTCCAGAGAACTGGTGCGAGCCAGTAGCAGCCCACCTCTGTGTGTATCCATCCATCCATAATGGGTCTACATGTACATGGAAGGAAGTAAGCAGTGGGGTACCACAAGGTTCCATTTTAGGCCCAGTACTCGATAAAGCCCTAGTAAGACCACACCTAGAATACTGCATCCAGTTTTGGCTACCACACTATAAAAAAGATGTTGAGACTCTAGAAAAAGTGCAGAAGAGAGCAACCAGGATGATTAGGGGACTGGAGACTCAAACATAGGAAGAACAGTTACAGGAACTGGGCATGGCTAGTCTAGTGAAGAGAAGGACTAGGAGAGACAAGATAGCAGTGGGCCAGTATTTGAGGGGCTGCCACAGAGAGGAGGGGGTCAAGCTATTCTCCAAAGCACCTGAAGGCCAGACAAGGAACAATGGATGGAAACTGACTGAGGAGAGATTCAACCTAGAAATAAGGAGAAATTTTCTGATAGTGAGAACAATCAACCAATGGAACAGAAGTTGCTTTCAGAAGTTCATCACTGGAGGCTTTCAGGAAGAGATTGGGCTGCCATTTGTCAGAAATTGTGTAGGGTCTCCTGCTTGGGGGGGGAGGGTGATTGGACTAGATGACCTACAAAGATGCCTTCCAACTCTGTTAATCTAATCTATCGGTTAAAGGACTTAAAAGGGAAAAAGAATGGCAAAGGATAATGGGATAAATGATTACAAAGTCTTATTTAGATCATTTTCAAAGCAAAATCAAAATCAAGATTCTGATTCTGATTCTTTGTAGGCTGCTATATAATTCTTGGATCTTAATTTCTGGACACTGTTTATGCATCCGGGAACCATCCAGGAAGAAATGCTACATTTTTCCACCAGAGAAAAAGTACAGATGCAAATGTAGTGTAAAACAGGTGAAACTCACATTTTCTATTGATCTGAACTCTTTGAAGAGGAGGAAATTTTCTGTTCCTGATTTGCTGTTTAGCAAATTCCTTCTTTAGATTTCAACATTCACGGGGCTGGATTGTCTGCCCGCTACACAGTTTGACAAAATAGAATTGAGTGAGAGATCATATTCAGGGATTCCTTTAACCCTTTCATGTCTATATCTTTTGGGATGAGATTTCTCCTCACAGCTCTAGCTCCCAAGAATCAACACCTTGACAGGTACAGAATGATGCCAGCAAAACAACCTACATATAAAAAAGAGTTTTGAAGGAAACATATAAAAAACAAGGGAACGAAACAGGCCAAGTCAAGTTCTCACTATACTCTGTTCTATAGTAGGGGGTCTCCAAACTTGGAAAATTTAAGACTCAGGGACTTCGTTTCCCAGAATTTCTCAGCTAGCCATCATGGTTGGGGAATCCTGGGATTTGAAGTCCCTGAGTTTTAAACTTGCCAGGTTTGGAGACTCTGTTCTATAGGATGAACATCTTCAAGGTCATCAAGGGTGAAATATTGCTAAAGTTGAGCCATTCAACCTTCAAACTGTTGAATAAATAAATACATCTAAGTAGCATGAAGCAGAAGTTTAGCTTTCTTTTTTTTATAGTGTTACAGTATCTCAAACAGAAGTTTGAAGAGGAAACAAAAAATCTATTGCCTATTTTAATATCCTCCAGTTGAATTCCTGCACTCCATCACAGTAAAAATACAATCACAATCAAAGCACATGACAATATTAGCAGAATAAATGATTATCCATGGCAAAAAATCTCCAAATCATCAATTTCTTCTGCTCACCATTAATTCTCAAGAAACGTTCTGGGTATTCATCAGTAATACTCACCTGAACGGCAGAGTTTCTTCTTTTAACTTGCCTTTCCATCAAATGAAAGCATGTCATGTAATCACTTCTACATTGATTCTCTGGGGGAAAAATAAAACTACAGCAATCAAAATTAAACCTTCCTCTTTCATCACTTACTCCAGATTAGCTACCATTATAAATATTATATTTCCGTACCTATTGCATTATAATCAGCCTATGAAAGGATGCATGGCCCTTTAATATTCCCACCCCAGAAGGCATCAGAAGGAATTTTCCTGTTTTCATAAATCTTGTTTTCTAATTTTCCAGCACCCAGAATCTCCCAATAAAGGAGAATATTTATAGCTCAGGGTTAAACTCTGGAGTCCTTGGTGCTCTCTGAGCTTGTTGGTTTTCTTGCAGATGTTTCATGACCCAAACATCACGCCTTACCATGATGATGTTACCTAGTTGGGGTAATAAAACATCTGCAAGAAAACAACCAAGCTCAGAAAGCACCAAGGACCCACAGTCCTCCTCCTCCACCACCACCACTCGAGGAGAGCAAAGTGAGGTTCTAGGTGAGGGGTCCTTGGCGCTCTCTGAGCTTGGTTGTTTTCTTATAGGCATTGAATTACCCAACTATGTAACTTCATCAGAGCACTGATGATGTTACATAGTTGGGTAATTCAATGCCTGTAAGAAAACAATCAAGCTCAGAGAGCGCCAAAGACCCCTCACCTAGAACCTCACTTTACTTTTGCTGCATTTAGATTCCCTGCCTTTGTCTGGAGCTTGAAAACTGAGAACTAGGGGGAAAACTTAGTTTTTCTTTTCACATCAAATATCACAAATGAAGGCTGACTGTTCCAGGAATGGGGGACTTCAATTCATTGGTCATGTCTCAGCCAGGGTAAAGCTTTAAAATTTGCAAGTCCATTTCATCTCCTTTGCATTTAATGGACCTCCTTGTACATACAGAAGGGAGAACATTCTGCCATTTTCTGGGAATACATGAATGAAATCAAAACATTCCCCCCCCCCCAAAAAAAAAAATTAAGTCTGGAACTTAGAAACCCTTCTAGGTGTGCTCCAGCCCACCATGTTGCTCTGCGTATCAGGAACTATCCTTCAATAGAAAATAGATTTCCCTGCTCATTTTGCAACCTCATCCCACTTTGGCACAGCTGCCAGATAGTGCCAAACAGATTTTGCTGCTTCAGAGAGCAGCTGAATTTTAACCAGGTAATTCTGACACCACTTGCATCTCTTTGATGCCTTATGTCTGTGCTTGGCATTTGAAGCCCACAGTGGAATAATGATGTGCTCGAATTATCTTGTCTTCGAAAGGCAGGATAGATTCTGACTGATTGGGGTAATCGTTGTTTCCTGTATGGAGAATGGAGTCATTTATTTTGCATTAAGAAATTTTCTCCAATTTAGCCACCAGACGTTAGCATACTTGTCTTCTTCAGATGGCATCCACAGAAGAGACCAGCACTACACAAAGCAGAGAGGACTTCTTAAAAGTGTTTCCTTGCTGCGAGAACCTGCCTGCTTTCTAGTGCCTTCTCAGGGTATTATTCTCTCCTAAGCTCTGGGGCAGCATCCCTGTTTTTGTGATATCCATACTGCAGTAAGTGCACATCCCCTTTTCAGTTTAATCTGACTCACCCATAGTAACTCACACAGCTCTCCCCCTAAAGAAATGGACCAATTTTCTTGATCCTAGAGTGAAGATTTAAGAAGAAAGAAGGCAGGCAGAGAGAAAGGAACAATATTCTATCTCTAAGGCCTACAGTAGAAAGATTCTCATTCTTTGGTTCTAGCCTTTTCATTTGCATTTCATTCCAGCCATAATTAAAAGCTGGAGAGCTGTGACATGGCAGAAGACGGTGTCCAATTCTTGTCTTGATGAAAAAGATTGCAAAGTTTGAGATTGTCTTCCTGACTAAAACCATTGGGACTTGTTTTTAATAAGCTGAAAGTAGGGAAAAGGTAGCCAAGACAGTTAGCCAAGAAAGGAAAAGAGAAACTTTTATTGTTGCCAAATAATCTCAATTAATTTCATTTTAAAGGGCTCTTAACAGCTTTGTTCCTTGCCCAGGATATTATGGAAAACTTCTTTCAATAGTGTCTCAAAAAGGGAAAAGTCGCTTGATGGGTCATCAGTGACAGAGAAATAAAGGAGCATCTGGATTTTCCTACAGCATTTATCCTTCTTACTCAACCTTAAATATATACAGAAAAATGCTATAAGCTTATTTAAATAGAATCCTCTTCTCTTCTCTTCTCTTCTCTTCTCTTCTCTTCTCTTCTCTTCTCTTCTCTTCTCTTCATAAATACTGTAAAAGAAATTTGTTCTCATTTTTCTGGTTCAGCTTGAAATTTCAGATACTACCAAAGAACAAGCATGTTTTTCTCATGCCAGGATGTTGGCTTTTTATATGTAATTTGATATGTCAGCAAGTGTTAATAGATTCTAGTAAATATTGTTTTGAATTCATGCCTTTTAACTCCATAAAATTGATCTGGTTTGTTTTATGCTTATGCAACTCTGATTTTTCTTCTGTGTTTATAGTGTAATTTGCATTATTCTAATTGGTGGATTGATAGCCACCATGGTTGTTCCTCAGAGAGAAATAGCAGTGTGCACATTTTAATAAGATGTCTGGATTAATAAACAAATACATATATTAGGCTCTCTGGGCAGGTCTGGCATTTTGTGTTGCACTCATCTAAAACTGGAGCAGAAAAAAAGAATCTTGATGTAATCACTTTGATGTAATCATGCTGAGATTACTTCTCCCACTTCAGGTCCTAAGTCCCAGTGAACCAAATCAACACAAATGTGAAGAAAATGTATGTGTTCCAGTTTTGTAATTAAAATTGCAAACTGGAATTTGAATACCTGGTAGAAGGATGGATGGATTTGAGTTTTCTCTCTCTCAAGGAGAGACTTATGTGGAGATCAGAGGAAGTGGCCTTGAGGAACAAGAGGTAGAACTGCTACCAAGGAAATGGTCAAGGGAAAACAAGGAAGGTCTGAATCCAGATCAAGAAAGTAACTCAAGAAAACATCTCAGCTAAACCACTCACTAATTCTCCTGAAGATAAAGTGAGGGAGGGGAGAAGCACATTAAGATTTGCAAGATTCCATTATTATAGTTTTAAAGTAAAAGCAGTAATGACCTACCTTGAAGAGCTGACAGCTTGTTCATTCACTCCTGGAGGCCCTTAGGCTTATATGTTTTTGGTTAGGACATTGGAAGAGGATATGGAAGACCAAGCTCAATTGTTCCCTCAAGTTTGGCTGGAAATGCCTTCTAAATAGGAAGATAAGAATTGCAGGGTCCTTGGTGCTCTCTGAGCTTGGTGGCTTTTCTTGCAGATGCTTCATTACCCAAACTAGGAAATATCATCATCTAGCACTGACGATGTTACCTAGTTTGATAATGAAACATCTGCAAGAAAACTACCAAGGACCCTGAATTACAAATATTGTAAGGTCTTGCCTCTCCAATCTTTCCAAGAAAGCAGGACTCTTGGAACTGCAGTTGTTCCCAAAGGAGCTTTTATTGAAAGGCTTGTGATAACAAGAGATCTAGGCAAAAACTGAAGCTCCTCACTTAAAACCAGCTATTTAAAGCAGTGCTAACCAAACCCCTCCCACACTACATCATTGCAGGAAAACAGAAACAGAAACTTCATATAGTGATTAACACAGTAATGCAGGAAGCAGAAACTGGAAACAGAAACTTCATATACAGACCACTCCATTCCTCCCCCCTTCCTCCCACCAAAAGGCCAGCGTCCCTGTAGAAATATCTGGGACCTGACAAATGTTCTCCTTTATTGGTACTGATGAGGTTACCTAGTTTGATTAAAGAAACATCTGCAAGAAAGCCACCAAGCTGGGAGAGCTTTAAGGACCCCACAGTTTATGAGCTATAAGTATTCTCTCCTACCAGAGGTAAAAATGTTTCAGCTGAATTTAGCCATTTTTGAAAAAAAAAAGCAGAAAATAAATTTTGAGCTTTGTTTTTACCAGGGGACCAAATAAACCCCTTTTCTCTATAAAATGCCTACCCCTTTATGCAGAATTGTTCCTGGGGTATGAGTGGGAAATCAAAGGGTCATTTTGTGGCACACGTTCTACAGCGGTGTCTTGAAAGTTCCATAGATTATGATCCTTTACATCTATTTTACACAATGGCAACCGAGACTGAATTAAAAATGACTTTCTGAAATCCATCTCACAGTTGCCTGGGAATGAATAATGACCATTAGATTCTCAACCTCCAGTGGTGAGCTTTGACACCATTTGATATAATAATAAATGTATTTCCCTTCCCTTATGAACAACCTTTTCGTTTCTGTACAGAAACAGAAACACTGCCATAAAGAACTCGGGTCTAATTCATTATTCATGCTTTAATCTTTTGGGCTACATTTTCACATTGACTGTCAGTCACAGTGACTAAAAGGGTTGTCATATTGTAAGGATCGCCTCTCCTTCCAATCTAAGAAAGTACGAACTCTTGAAACGTAGTTGTTCAAAAGGATTCTTTTATTAAGCAGAAGTGAAAGCCATCCAGCTAAAGCACAATCTGAATACCCTTAGGCAAAGCAGTAGGATTAAAGCAATAGAGACCCCTCCCTTTAAGTCAGAATGCAGATTTTAGCCAATTCACATGTGTGAAGATGTTTTCTTTACCATTTCCTTTGAGAACCTGAATAAACATGCATTCCCACCACTATCCTTAAAGTAAGACATGGCTATCATATAAATTCCTGGCGCCAGGATATAGGTTGTAAAACATCTGATGACACAGGCCGTGCTAGTAAATCTAATCCAAGTCTCCCCCTTCTCCACTTGAATAGCAGTATCACACTTTGTCAACAGCATTATCTTTGTTCTTTGATACCTGTTTGGGATCTCAGGGTTACAAATGTCCAATTTAGTTTCAGTAAACTATATCACAATTGTAAAACAAAATTATTTTTTAAAAGTGATGAATGATCAGATCAACTGTGATCATGTATATCTTGACTCCATTTGTTGTGTTGGCCATTTCTGGATCTGGGAATTGTTTCATAATTCTACAGGAAGGAACAGAATGTATATAATGCCTTGGTAAGACCACATTTAGAATATTGCATCCAGTTTTGGTTGCCATGATATAAAAATGTTTTGAGACTAAAAAGAATGCAGAGAAGAGCAACAAGGATGATTAGGGGACATGGCTAAAACATATGAAGAATGATTGCCGGAATTGGGTAGGTCTACTTTGGTGAAAATAAGGACTAGGGATAGCAGGATTCCAGTGTTTGAGGGGCTGCCACAAAGAAGAGGGAGTCAAATCTATTCTCCAAAGCAATGGAAGGCAAGACAAGAAACAATGGATGGGAATTAATAATAGAACAGAACAGAACAGAACACAATTCTTTATTGGCCAAGTGTGATTGGACACACAAGGAATTTGTCTTTGGTGCATATGCTCTCAGTGTACATAAAGAAAAATAAAATACATTCATCAAAGAATCATAAGGTACAACACTTACTGATAGTCATAGGTTACTTATAAGCAATCAAATCGTACTAGGAAACAAATAAAACAATAAAAATAGTAAAAATACAAGCAACATGATTATAATCATAAATGGGAAGAGCTAGATACTAGGAAAGATGAGAAGAATAATAGTAATACAGTCTTAGCAGTGATGAGATTCAGCCAGTTTGCACCACTTCGGGAGAATCGGTTGTTAACTTTCTGAGGAGTTTGGTGAACTGGTTGTTGGAAGAAATCATTAGGGCAGAGAACTGGTTGTTAAATTATTTGAATCCCACCACTGAGTCTTGGTAAATAATCAAGGAAAGAAGGAACCTAGAACTAAGGAGAAATTTCCCGACAGTGAAAAAATTAATCAGTGGAATAGCTTGCCTCCAGAAGTTGGTCTCCTGCATGAGAAGAGGGTTGCACTAGAAAACCTCCAAGGTCCCTTCCAACTCTATTATTCTATTATATAATGGCTTAACTTAATCTTCATTTTCAGACTCTTGTTTTGTGGTTAGTGCCAGTAATAACAAACCTCACAGAACCTTACCCAGAAGTAAAGATGGAAGATAAATATAATTTATGGAATGCAAGTTTACCCATGTGGATTTTTCCAACAGATACACATCTGTTGGATGTGGCATAAATTCTACATATTGATATGCAATTTCCAACTCAAGAATAAATTTATTAAGGAAGAGAGTATTTAAAAATAAGGCAAAAAGTATTATTTTAGGAAAATAGCTACAAAACTGCAATTCTTAAGGGAAGTTAATATAGCTGGAAATATCAAGAGAAATGCCATAAATAAAAAAAATTCTCAACTAGCACAAATTCTGACCTTATCAATTTGGAATTAAAATACAATATAAGATATTCTACATTGACGTAAGCATGGCTGGGCCTTATTCACAGTGTACAACTTACTGAAATCAAATTTGTAGTACTTACCATTTTAGATCATTGTAAACAATTTTTGTTTGAAATGAAAGTTCAATACAAAATTGGTGCTTGTTTCTATTTTATGTTGGCAAAAGTAAAAATATCATTTCACAAGTATCAAGAGAAGTGACCACAGCTTTGAAAAGAATTGGGAAAATATCTAGGTGTTGCTTTACGTATAAACATATGTGATTGTGATGTTACAGGGCTAGCAGCTATTGGAATTTCATTAGGGATAAATTTGAAATTTTTGCTCACACAATAGCCATATAATTACAACAGGTCGGAAATTATTTAATAAACAGGCTAAATAAAATTACTAAATCCACTCTAATGCAGGGGTGCTGCAATTCTGTATGATATAGCCATCTTTATTTTCATTTCTATCTCTTTCTTATCTCTAGTTATATCTTCTATACAATGTCTGTATATCATCCTCACTATGTACATGTTAAGACATTCAAAGAGTGAATATAATCCAAAGTTAGTTTGGAGTTTTCAAAATATAGAATCTACTTAGAACATAGTATAATAGAGTTGGAAGGGACCTTGGCTGCCTTCTAGTTCAATCCCAAAGTCCAGCGGGAGACCCTATACCATTCCAGACAAATGCCTATCCAATCTCTTCTTGAAAACCTCTAGTGATGGAGCACTTACAATTTCTGAAGGCAAATTGTTCCAGTGGTTGATTGCTCTCATCATTAGGAAATTCTTCCTTAGTTCTAAGTTACTTCTCTTCTTGATTAGTTTCTATCTATTGTTTCTCATCTTGCCTTGTGGTGCTTTGGAAAATAGATTGACCCCCTCATCTTTGTAAGAGCCCCTCAAATACTGGAACCCTGCTATAATGTCACCCCAGTCCTTCTTTTCACTAGACTAGACAAACCCAATTCCTGCAACCATTCTTCCTATGTTTTAGCCTCCATCATTCTTATTGCTCTTCTCTGGATTCTTTCCAGAGTCTCAACATCTTTTTTATATCATGGTGACCAGAACTGGATGCAGATTTACTGTAACTGACAGATTTAATTGCAGATCAATTGGATACATCAAATTTTAAGATGAACATTTCCAGATCAGTTCAGTTTACAGTTTCTTTTCAATCTGTCCTGATCTGAAGCCCTTGAGTAACTTAGAAAAGTGTATTATACTGTAGGAAGAAATATCCTTCTGGGTTCTGCTCCAAGTGGGGGAAAAGACACTGGAAACATGGAGACTGCTTGGAAAGATGATTTAATGATGGACAGGATCACATGGTTTGAGTTCCTGAATAGAAAAAGGGCAGATACAGCGAGTCTCTGGGTTTTATGCTGTCTCTGGCTTTGAACTTCCTGAGGCTCAGAAAGAGTATCCTGATTGGTTGTCAGACTTCCAGGGGCTGGGGGTCTTAGCTATTCGTGCTAATTGATGTAATCTTCCCAGGTGCCATGTGGTGAGTTTCTGTCCTAGATGGGTCCCATTGTCTTGCAGATGAGGTCCATTGACAAAGAGTGAGTTTCTGTCTCTGGCCCATTAACAAAAGGGTGGGGGCAGGAAGGTGGGAGCTGCTTTATCTTTAAAACATGCTTCTCCATTTCTCATCCAGGGAAACATAATATTCTGCCTTTTTAATATTTCCCAAAATATTTCATTCTTCTAGGAAAGGGGTGGATGCTAACTTCCTACAATACCTACTCAGCTTTGATGAACTATGAGCTCTGGGCTTTCAAACCAGTCATTGGGCCCTTGTGCAACTCCTGATGGGAAGGCAGGCCGACCTATCTTCGAAACTTTCAGTGACCTAGCTGCACAAATCACAGCATTTAAAAAGATAATTTATACCAGCAATAGGGGCATTGTTGAGACAGATCAAGCCATTTTTTCCTCACACTCTTGGACTTGAAAGCAGGAACTACAACAATCAACCATACTGTATGTGTTGCTGTTATTGTGATAAATGTTGTTTCTGTACACACATTGTTCAGGAAATGAACTGGGATTACACTTTCCTCAGTTGCATTTTTAAGCATAGAGAGTTGAACGATCACCAGTGTGAAAAGGTATAGGGAGATGAATGGGATTCATTCTTCTTAGGAGGCAAAGCATTTATTAAGCCCTTAAAAGTTTTAGATGGATTTAAGGATTCATAAAATTGTGAAGGTATAATAACTGGTAATGTGTCAAATAGTGACTCCTGGAAAAATCAGGATCTCCTGATTATATAGATGTAAAACCAAATCTTGTCTTTTTTCAGTTGAGTCTTGGCATCCATGGAGATGGGGTTGTGGGTTTTTTGGCAACATATGGGACAAGTTTGCAAGAACTCTCATGCAAGATGTTTTAAGGGAAGGGAAGATTAACCTTGATTTTTATTTTTATTTTTTCATTTTGGAAAATTTGGGAACATCTTAAGAAGCAAAATATCTCCAATCTCACTGAATTGTATCAAATGGGATCTTTTGGATATGTGACCATTAATATCCTATATAAAACCTGGTGTGGCCTTTGAACAGACAGATATATTGTGCCCATATTCTAGCATATGAGGCCATGTTGGAAATGTCAAGTGGCTTTGTTAGTGTTGCTTTGGATCTATATCAATTTGGGCTGCATGGTGCACCATGAATGGGCATGGGCAACCTACGGTTGCAGCCTTATTATTATTGGTAACATATATTATATTCACAGTCTAAGACTGGTGGAAACCTAACAGTTCAAATGTCCCAAAGGTGCTTTTTAATCAAAAGGCAACTGGATTTTGTTTTTTCCTTGAAGTTGTTTCGCTTTTCACCCAAGGTTTCTTCAGTTCTGACTGAATGGTGGAGGATGGAAGGATTTATATCCCTTGAAGTCATCTGGTCATTAGCTCTCTTTCTGAGAGTTGTTGAGGCCATTGGAGGTTTATCTCTGCCCTCAGGATCACCTGAATCGTGTGGAGCCTTCTTGGGACAGCTGGAAGGACTGTGTGGTAAACAGGAGATTGGTCTTAATGTAGATGGCCTCTTTGACTCCTCTTTCAAACCAGCAGTCCTCTCGGTCCATAGAAATCATCTCTGTTAAAACTGAACAGTCTTCTCTCAAGAGAGGGGGAGGGATACAATACCACCTATCTCTTGTTTACCACATAGTTCTTCCAATAATTCCAAGAAGGTTCCACACCTATTTCCACTATTCAGGTCAGAACTGAAGAAACCTCTTGGGTGAGAAGTGAAACCACTTCAAGGAAAAAACAAAGTCAAGTTGACTTTTGAAAAAGCACCTTTGGGACAACCATGACCTGGATGACTGAAAATCTCTATAGATATTTAACAACTCAAATCTTAATTAAGAAAGAAACATGTTGTAAATTGGTATTATGCCCACCTATATATGTGTCAGATCCCAAATAATGTGATACTGCCATTCAAGTGGAGAAGGGGGAGACTTGGATTCGATTTACTAGCACGGCCTGTGTCATCAGATGTTTTACAACCTATATCCTGGTGCCAGGAATTTATATGATAACCATGTGGGTTGTCTTACTTTAAAGGATAGTGCTGGGAATGCATGTTTATTCGGGTTCTCAAAGGAATGGTAAAGAAGACATCTTCACACATGTGTATTGGTTAAAACCTGCATTCTGACTTAAAGGAAGGGGTCTCTATTGCTTTAATCCTACTGCTTTGCCTAAGGGTATTCAGATTGTGCTTTACCTGGATGGCTTTCACTTCGGCTTAATAAAAGAATCCTTTTGAACAACTACGTTTCAAGAGTTCATACTTTCTTAGGTTGGAAGGAGAAGCGATCCTTACAGAAAGCACAATCTGCATAATGGTCAACCCAGAGAAGGAATCTTCGCTCTACTGAGGGGACCTTGCAAACCATGTCTGAACAAAGCAGAGAGCTGGGCGAAGCCGATTGCTGGGGAGAGACAGTAATCGCCACCCAGTCGGATGCCTATCTCGTGCATCCCATTGGAGAGGATGAGGTAACCCTGGGGAATCTGGAAAAGGCCCACTGGTCGATTGGCATCAGGAAGAAAGATGGCTGGGATGACTCCTCTACCCTCAATAATGGCAACTGAAAACCAGGGTGGAAACTGGAACTAGAAACCCTTGCTGACCAGGGGGGACTGACCGAAGCACCCCTGAGGGAGGACTATCTGAAGAGGCATATAACCCAATTGGTGATGGAAACTTTGGAAAATCTCAACATCCGAAGGGAGCCAGGACAACAACCAAGGGCGCGGAAAGGGCAGCAGTCGTGGATGATGCCACGGGAGGCACCCTCCCTCTGGAGCCTGCCTATCAAGCAGAGGGTGCAGCAGCAGTGGGAGAAGACCCAGCAAACCCTCCCCAGGCAGCACGCACACTGGCACCATTCCCAACCAACCCCAGGCTCCTCAACTGGAAAGAGAAACTCCCCCCCTTGGGGTGAAGTTTGATGGGAATCCGCAACAATTAGAATTCTTTGTGGCACATGTGCTAACCTACATGCAAGAGTATGGGCGTGATTTCCAAACCCAAGACTCCCAAGTGCGAGTTGTGACCCTAGCCCTAGAGGGGGCCGCAGCCAGATGGATGGTGACCTTGCATAACGCCAACACACCAGAACTACGGGATTTTGACCATTTCATGATGGCCTTGCAACATTGATTTGAGGACCCACTGGCAGACCGCAAAGCACACGACCGCATTAAGGTGGTGAAGCAGGGGCGACGGTCAGTAGTGGAGTATACTGAAGAATTCCGGGACCTCGCGTGCCGTGTGCACTGGCCGGAAGATATTTTGGTGAGCTATTTCAGGGATGGGCTGAGTGATGATCTATACAATGCCTGCATGGCCCAGGGGGCACCGGATGACCTACATGAATGGTATGTCACTGCTGAAGAAGCTGAGATCAATATGGCCAGAAACCAGTATTGAGCGGGGCGAGCATGGAAGAAATCCTCACCCCAATGGAAGCAAGAGCCTCTCAAACCACAAACCGCATTCTCTCTGAGATCTTCAGCCTGTTTCAAGTGCAGAAAAGAAGGACACTGAGCTGCAGAGGTGTTCATAAACACCTGCCCAGAACCACCCACCAGGGGAGGGTCCTGCAAAACTGGGTCGGCATGAGAAGGAGACCGCTCTGTGGAGCAGGCAGACCATGGAAGTTCCATCCCCTCCCCTCTTTGGAGAGGAAATCCTGGCATCTGAACAGGAGGAATCACACTCATTCGGAAGTGATCCAGATGATGAACCACTGGTAAGCAAACCGATTAAACTGCTTACCCTCCCCTTAAGACTATTCATCCCAATCCAAGACAGGGAGATAAGCATCTCCGCTTTAGTGGATTCAGGTTGCACCCATTGTTTGATCAGCTCAACCTTAGTAGGCAGGTTAGGGATTAATGTAAGGAAGCTGAAAACCCCCATTGCTTTCTGCCAGCTAGATGGCCAATAGCAGTAGGGGAGCCAGCTTCTCTAGCGACCGAGCCTCTACATATAGGCATCGGAAGACATGAGGAAAAGCTTACATTTATAGTAGCACCTGGCATGGAGTGGCCGTTGGTTCTGGGCCTTGCATGGCTAAAAAAATGGAACCCACAAAGCAATTGGAAACAAGGCATCATAAAATTTCAGAAGAAGGTGACTCTTGCTAAGTACCCAAATAAAAGAATTGACGGGGCAGAGAATCGAGAAACAGCCATGCCTGGTCACACCACACCAATTGAGAGCATACCCATAGAATACAAGGATTTAGCTGAGGTTTTTAGCGAAAAAGCCTCAGATGAGCTCCCCCCCCCCCACCGCGCCACTGACTGTGCAATAGAAATCTTACCAGGCGCGAAACTGCCTAAACCCAAGATGTACAGCATGTCACTGAGGGAGTTGGAAGAACTGAGAACATTCATTGAGAAAAACCTAGCAAGGGGTTTCATTGAGCCAGCCCAACCAAAAATTGCAGTTCCTGTACTCTTTAGAGAGAAAAAAGACGGTTCAAAATGCCTGTGTGTTGATTTTCAGACTCTGAATGCTATCAGTGTGCAGAACATGTATCCTCTCCCCCTTATGAAAGATATGTTAGCACACCTTGCTAAAGGGAAAATTTTTTCAAAGCTGGACTTAAGGGAGGCTTACTACCGTGTCATAATTAAGGAAGGGGATGAGTGGAAAACAGCATTTAATATCCCCACTCGGCTGCTACCAATTCAAGGTGCTCCCCTTTGCATTGCAAGGAGCTCCTGCAGTGTTTATGCAGTTAATAAATGAAGTGCTGCATCAACATTTATATAAGGGAGTTCTGGTCTATTTGGACGACATTTTAATCTATACTGAGACCAAAGCAGAACATGTGAAACTAGTCAGGGTAGTTTTAAACAAACTCTGTGCTGCCAAACTTTATGCCAAACTTTCCAAATGTGAATTCCATCAAGAGAAGATTGAATATTTGAGATACCGCATTTCCCACCAGGGGGTTGAGATGGATCCTCTGAAAGTGCAGGCTGTACTTGATTGGGACCCTCCATGCACACATAAACAGTTACAAAGCTTCTTGGGGTTTGCTAACTTTTACCGCCAATTTATCCCTGCATTTGCTCAGATTGCCCTCCCCATCACCAAGCTCTTAAAAACAAAGGCGGGGGGATAACCTTAAACCAAAGCAACCATTGAACTGGACTATGGAATGCCAGGTGGCATTTGAAAAACTTAAACGGCTATTCTCGGCAGAACCAATTCTACAACACCCAGACACGGAGAAACCATTTGTCATATAAGCAGATGCCAGCGATGTGGCAATAGGAGCAGTCCTACTTCAGAAGAATGAGCAAGACCAACTACAACCCTGCGCTTACACTTCTAAAAAGCTGAACGAGACTGAGCAAAAGTGGGCTATTTGGGAGAAAGAGGCTTATGCAGTTCGTTGGGCATTGTTGACCTGGTGGCATTTTCTAGAAGGCAGTAAGACTCCTTTTGAAGTCTGGACTGATCACAAATATCTAGAAGCCCTAAAGACCCCAAGGAAACTCTCCCCAAAACAAGTATGATGGGCTCAGTACTTTAAACAGTTTGATTTTACTCTAAAATACCTCCGGGGAGGGGGGGACACTTTCTGGCAGATGCGCTATCCAGGAAACCGCAATACAATAGTGCAAAGTCAGATGTAATCAAACCCATAGTACAAAACAATCAACTAGCCGCTAAGAAGTCACCAAATCCCAGGCTAAACAAGAAACATTGATGGACAATGACACCACCCAAACTTTTAAACAAGCATTGACCACTGATGAATAGTTTTTGAACAACAAATCCAGCTGTCTGATGAAAGACGACTTGGCTTGGGTGGGTGGGAAGTTGTATGTCCCTGCAAGCCAAAGACTATGCTTAATGGAATGGTGCCACGACTCCAAATTATCTGGACATTTTGGGTTTGTGAAAACTTTACACCTGATTAAAAGACAATTTTGGTGGCCAACACTAAAAAAGGACATAGAAAGCTATGTAGCTAGCTACCCCATTTGTGCAACAGCAAAAAGACGCCAGGGAAAAACCCCAGGTCTATTGCAGAAGGTGGCTGAAGCCTCATCGCCTTGGAGAGAGATCGCTATGGATTTCATTGTGGAATTGCCAAACAGTGAGGGAAATACTGTTATTTGGGTTGTGACAGACCTGTTTTCAAAACAGGCACATTTTATACCCTGCCAAAAGATCCCAACTGCTAAACGTTTAGCCAAATTATTCCTAATACACATTTATCGACTTCATGGTGCTCTACAAAGGATCATCTCCGACAGAGGGGCTCAATTCACCTCCAACTTTTGGGTGTTGGAGTTTGGGCATTTTTGGGTTTACTAGGTACTGGCCAGGGGTTGAGCACATCCTTTCATCCTTGTACTAATGGTAATTCTGAAATTTTAAACTCGGTGCTAGAACAATGTTTAAGATGTTTCATTAATTTTCAACAGGATAACTGGACTGAACTTTTGCCTTTTGCTGAAGTTGCATTTAATAATGCTGTACATTCAAGCACTGGTTTTACCCCTTTTAGAGTAGCAATCGGCCAGGATTTCAGTCCCATGCCTGAACTACCCACAGAAGAACCCACCATCCCCTCACTTAAGGAGTGGATAGATAATTTGCAAACACATGGCCAGTGGTTAGATTAGCCTTACAGGAAGCTAGAGAAGCTTTTAAGATTCAAGCTGACAAGAAAAGGATGGAACCCAAACCTTTTCATGTTGGAGACAGAGTGTACTTATCTACAAAATTCTTGAAATCATTACAACCTTCAAAGAAACTAGGGCCAAAGTTCATTGGACCTTTCCTCATCACTAGAATCATCAATCCAAAGACACTCCTTCCAAAGACACTCAGGTAGATCCACCCAAAGACACTCAGGTAGATCCACCCAGACACTGGGTGGATCTACCCAGTGTCTGGGTAGATCCACCCAGTATTCCATATCAATTTACTCCTTCCAAAGACACTCAGGTAGATCCACCCAGTATTCCATATCAATTTACTCAAACGAGAAGTAATCTCATCCCTCAGACCACCTGCATCTGCACCACCTGTTCCCATCATGATTGAAGGTGAAAAACACTTTGAAATCAAGGAAATCCTTGACTCTAGGATACACAGAGGGAAAGTCCAATACTTAGTTGCTTGGAAACATTTACCATCAGCACACAATGAGTGGGTCGCTAAACACCATGTTAGGGCTCCAATCTTACTGAGAAAATTTCACTCCCAATACCTGAACAAACCTTGTTGATATACTATCATGAAATCTTGAAATCTTGTGTATATTTGTGTTTTTTTACAGGTGGACCCTTTGGTTTTTTAAGGAAGGTACCATGTCAGATCCCCCAAAAATGTGATACTGCCATTCAAGTGAAGAAGGGGGAGACTTGGATTCGATTTACTAGCACAGCCTGTGTCATCAGATGTTTTACAACCTATATCCTGGTGCCAAGAATTTTTATGATAGCCATGTGGGTTGTCTTACTTTAAAGGATAGTGCTGGGAATGCATGTTTATTCGGGTTCTCAAAGGAATGGTAAAGAAGACATCTTCACACATGTGTATTGGTTAAAACCTGCATTCTGACTAAAAGGGAGGGGTCTCTATCACGTTAATCCTACTGCTTTGCCTAAGGGTATTCAGATTGTGCTTTAGCTGGATGGCTTTCACTTCTGTTTAATAAAAGAATCCTTTTGAACAACTAAGTTTCAAGAATTCGTACTTTCTTAGGTTGGAAGGAGAGGTGATCCTTACAGTCTGTGTCAGTAAAAATGAGAACTTGAACATTGCAAAATGTGATATGATTGCTAAAGATCAGGCTGGTGCATGTAAGCATAATCTTTCCCGGTGCTCAAAATGAAGTCTCAGATGTGATGCAGTCTGTGTCACGCTTCCTGACCTGAGCTCAGTAGTGAATCCCCAAAACTCCTGATATTTCACAGTTTCATGCAGTTCCTCTTGCTTGACTTGGCAGAAAATCCTCTGACATAGCTCATTAAGATTGGAATATTTACTGCAGGCAAGAATGATGCCATGCACAATTCCTACCACTGGTTTTCTGCTATGAATGCAAAGATGCAGAAGATTTCAGAATTCTCAGGGGTTTAAAATCATGACTTCTTTCTCCTGCCCCTGTGTATTAGTGGAGATTTCATAAAGCAATCAGTCTTCAAGTGAATAGCAATTGCATGGCTGGCCAGTAGTTATCATTAACTTGGAAAGCATTAGTTTCTTCTAGCAACCCTCAACACTCCTCCCAACTTTGAAAAGTATTGTTTTTAATCCCCACCTAGTTGTGCAAGATCAATGAATCAAGAACTACTCAGATTTCAGTCAAGAATCTGCAATAGGATTATGGGATAACTTT
Source organism: Masticophis lateralis (assembly GCA_030761175.1). Lineage (NCBI taxonomy): Eukaryota > Metazoa > Chordata > Lepidosauria > Squamata > Colubridae > Masticophis > Masticophis lateralis. Next base: position 104,834,605 of record JAUDYJ010000005.1, read on the forward strand.
ATTTTTCCTATAGGGGTAAATGAGAATGCTGGAAATTCTTAGAAGCATTACCTACCATTATTTATATTTTAAGACTCTTCCCTCCCTCCTCCTCTTCCTCCTAAAATTGTTGACCATATGGAGTGGATTGCCATTTATGATGGACTATTGACTATTTAAGTTCAATCTCCTTTCCACATATGAAATTTGAGAAAACACTTTCAAGTGAAATCCTTATTAAATCTCTGCATAGTCTTATAGGAACCCAAAAGTATAATTCCATCTCTGTTTACAGTATACATGCTTTATTTATGGAAAAGAAGCTAAAGGTTAATGACATCAGTTGAGCTGGTTATTTATCTTTGTGTAGAAATGTTAATTTTCTGTATCCTTTGTTAATTGATCTTTGCAGGACCCTGACATTAATCGAAGGGGGTAAAGAATATCTGTTCATGTCCATAGCTTCTTGCAATCCACCTGGAGCAGGATTTCCATTTCCTCTTCCTTGCTTCATGGTACTGGGGCTGGAGGGATGATTATAAGCAACTGTGCAGGTTGTTAATAGTATTAAGTTTTTTGGGGTGCAGCTAACAAGTACATTAGCTCAGTCACTCAAAACTGAAACACTAGTGAAACGGGCACAACAGCAACTGCATTCTCTGCATCATTTAAAAAAGCACACCTGCCTTTTCCTGTCCTTACCACTTTTTATAGAGGGACATTTGAAAGCATCCAGTTGTATTGTATTACTGTGTGGTTCAAAAGTATTACTGCTTTGGACTGGAAGGCTGTGCAGAGAGTGGTTAGGACAGTGGAAAAGATTGGACATTCACTTCCTTCTATCTATTCACTTCCTTCTACTGGACATGGCATGTACAGTAAGTGTTGTTTGACCAGGACCTGCAGTATTGTCAGACACTCTACACATCCTCTCCATGACCACTTCTAGGAGGAGGCTTCATGCCAAAGCAGAACAACTAGATTCTGTAATAGCTTTGTTTCATATGACATCAAGCTCATTAGCTGTCAAGACTTTTTTTCCATGTATTTTTCTATGTATTCAAAATGGACTGTGCTTGATATAGGTTTTGATGTTATTTTGTATAACTTGGCATCTTTGGTGCTGCTGCTGTTATTATATTATTATTATTATCCTTGGAATGGTGACATTGTTCGGTGGGTGGTGTTCCTTCCTTCAAGAGCAGGGCATCAGAATTTCATTTTAATGTGTGCCATTGTCTATTCAAGTAAATGACAATCAAGTTAACTTAACTTATATCATCATCTTATCTACCTTATTTTATCATTACCACGGTGCAAGAAATCTCTGCAGTAGTATGATGCCAAAGGTTTTGCCAAGACAAAGGTTATTGCCAGAGTGATTCCTTTTGTGGGTTTAAGACTGTGCATGATTAAGATCTAGTTGTTTTGAGTGTCTCTGTATCTCTCCAATCTCTTTAGCACCCCACAAAACATTTCAGATTTTTCTTTTTGTTGCTCTTATAATGTTGTTTTCCCCTGGCAGGACTTCTAACTCTATTCTAAATGTTGTTTAACTGGATGTAAACAGTTCAGGAAAGGAAAATGTTTCCACTGAAGTGCTTTTTCTACAGTGAACAGTGAAGCAATTAATGGTTATATGGACCACAAATAGGTAGAATGTTTTACATGCAGAGATTGGTTCACTATATTTTTAATGTTCGTTTCAGTAAAGAGAATCATGGTTGAAGCATTTATTCTCTTTATCTTTGCCCCTCGAAATGCTTTTTTTTTTTTTTGCTATATTAAGAGACATAAATGTTGCAATTCTTTATAGTCAAACCAGCTGCCAGAAGAGCATTGAGGGACATTTCTCAAAATCTCTACAGCTAGACAGGCATATTTAAATCTCGCAGCTTCTACACCGAAAGATAGCAATGTCCATTGTATTAATTGTGATGCTGAGCAAGGGATTTAGGCTGTGTGCAGATACAGGTTGACACATTATGCAGACCATTTAGTTAACTAAGAATTGTACAAGGTAGAAAATTGAGATGTCTTGATAGCTTTCTTTCTCTTTGTCAGAAGCAGCTCAGAAGACACATTGAGATTAGCAGAGGAGATGTTTCATAGACAATCATAGAATCATGGATCTCTCTTTGATAATTTCCCATCTGTTACTCTTGCCCACAGGTGCTTTGGAGAATAGGTTGTCCCAGTGGTGAAATTAAAAAAATTCCCCTACCAGTGTGTGGCTTGTTGGGGGGGAGGTCATGTGACTGGATGGGCATGGCCAATATGACATCACTCACATTGAGGGGCTCTTCACTGGCCCCTCCCCTCCCAGCCGCTCCTTGTTGCAAATGGCAGGAAAATGGTAGGGAAATATTCCTGCTTATCAGCACAAATATTCCTCAGCCTGTGCTGAGATTGAGGAATGGAAGACAGGCAGGAAAATCCCCTCCCCCATTTTCCTTCCTTTCACGAAAATGGCTCCATTCCAGATGCTCCCCCCATCCCCCTCCCTCCTGGGACCTACCTTAAAGGGACACGCCGCAGCAGCAGCTCCTTTGCGAATGGAGGGAGAAAAGTGTTGTGGTCCACATAGTTAATATTAAATGCAAAACAGTTCCAAAAAACAAACAAATTTTATTAAAACAGCTGAGAATTAACTCATTCTCATCTTATTCCAAATTAAATGAAAGCAAAGTTCTCAAAACACCTTCAATTTATCTCTGAACTTGGGATAATTAGACAAACTGCCAAAGGCTTTTCTTGGCAACAGTTCAGGAACAGAAGATGCTGACAAGAAAGAAATACATCCAAGCACAAAGCAAATCTCTCAACAGTTGTTTTCCAGCAAAGAGGCCAAGAGCCATTGCTGGTCTTTTAAGCCTTGTGGGAGGGGCCAATCATCTCATCTTCTCTGCTTTAGCTGCTCCTGCCTTCTGGCAGCTCTTCTCATACGTGCACTAGGAACAGGCTCCTCCTGCTCCTCCGTCTCTCTACTGTCAGTTTCTGGAAGCTCCGAAGTCCGCACATCACTCCCCAATGGCCCTGGCCCAGTGGTGGGATTCAGCCAGTTCGCACCACTTTGGGAGAACCGGTTGTTAACTTTCTGAGCAGTTTGGCAAACTGGTTGTTGGAAGAAATCATTAGGGCACAGAACCGGTTGTTAAATTACTTGAATCCCACCGCTGTCCTGGCCCCATCTCTGCCTCCAACACAGAGCCCTCATCCGGGCCTTCCCCAGCGTCCAGGACTGGCCCATGTTCTTCCTCAGCCTCATCGCTGTCTGACTCCACTGCCAGCTCTGCAGGCTGCTGGTGAATCACAACAAAAAGTTAGGGTTTTCTCTGCTGCATTTAACATTAAATTCTGTGGCAAAGAATGTCAGCTTTGGAAGCCATATTAGGCCGGAAGCTTCAATGCTGCCACCTTCTCGTGTGTGGGAAAGTAGGAGGGGGGATTATTGAGAGGGGTTGTTAGTAGACATAATAGCATTCTTCCTGTCGGTCAAGGTCAGGGCGATCCAGCATCTGGAGAAGGAGTGGTCAGCGGACTGGGTTGAGATGAAATGGACGTTGATTGGAGCATGTGATCAACTGGGGAGTAAGGGGATGGTTTGGAGGGTTTTGATTTATTGAGAGAAAACCCGGGCTTTTCAGATTCGGGTTTTCCCAGATGTGCCAGTTTGCCTATTCTAGTAAAGAGAACTTTGGAAAATGCTTCTTCCGTGTCTTTACTTGGAGTTGGGGTTTTTCTGGAATGCTGACATTTCTCCCTCCATTCAGAATGGAGTTATTGCTCCCTTTATGGTTCCCTCCCAGCCCCCCCCCTCCTGGGGACTACCTAAAGGGACAGCCTGCAGCAGCTCCGTTCTGAATGGAGAGAGAAAACTTAGCATTCTCTCTGCTGCATTTAACATTGAATTCTGTGGAATATCAAGTGGCCAGAGGAGGTGAGCGGCGACCAGGTGGGCGTGGATGGGGGCAATGAGGGGTGATTACTACTGGTTCAGTGAACTAATGCCAATAATCCATAACAATTCTCCCGAACCGGTCCGAACTGTTCAGATTTCACCCTGGGTTGTCCCCTTTGTCTTTGTGGCAGCCCCTCAAATATTGGAACATTGCTCCCAGTTCCTGCAACTATTTTTGATATCTTTTTAACCTCCAACACCCTAATCATCTTTGTTGCTCTTCTCTGAACTCTTTCTAGCGTCTCAACATTGTTTTTGTATTATGGCAACCAGAACTGGACACAATATTCCAAGTGTAGTTTCACCAGTGCAGTATAAAGCAGTTTTTACACCTCACATTATCTTGAAACTATGACTCTGCTGATGCAAACTACAATTGCATTAACTTTTTGGCAGTTGCAACACACTTTTGGCTAATACCTAAATTGTGGTCCACTATAACTCCCAGATCCCTCTCACAATTGCTGCCATTGAGACAGGTAAACCTATTCTATACCTGTGCATCTGTTGTTGTTTTCCTTCCATGTGTTGGACCATACTTTTATCACTACTGAATTTTTTTTTAAAATTTGATTTATATGCTGCCCTTCTCCGGAGACTCAGGGCAGCTTACAATGTGTTAAGCAATAGCCTTCATACTTTTGTATATTAATACAAAGTCAGCTTATTGCTCCCACAAACTGGGTCCTCATTTTACCTACCTTAGAAAGGATGGATGGCTGAGTCAAACTTGAGCCTGGTGAGATTCGAATTTACAGTAATTGCAGACAGCTGGTGTTAATCACAATGCTTTAGTCTGCTGAGCCACCAGGCCCCCAAAATTTCATTTTGCTGGATATTGTTGTGGCTCCATTGCCTGAGCCTGGGTCATCATCAGGAGAGGACTCCGAGAGTGAAAGGGAGGAATTGGCAAGACCTCCCTCTCCAGGACCCTCCTCTCTGGCAATGCCCCTGGAGGACACCGAAGGGCAAGAGATAGGCCCAGAGCCAAGCACATCCCTGAAGCCACAGGTGGACAGTGACGAGGGAGATAAGTGCTGGCTGGATCCTCGCCAGCGACGCAGGGAGAAACATGCCCAACAGAAGGCATGGCGTGCTCATGACTAGCTGACTCACTGGACCACATCCCACAGCCTATAAAAGAGAATGAGTCAGCCTACACCTTTGTAACGAACAAAAACAGATATTCTTGCATCCCAGCTTCAGATCTTCCTGCATCTCAGCTTCTATTTCTGGACATTTTGTGGTGTGTATTTTTCTGTTACGTTAATAAAGGTTTTGGCACGCAGCTGCTGGGATTGCTGCCAAGCTCCTTATCAGACTACTTGGTTGCCTGCCAGCTTATTTTAACCTCCGACTGTCCGTTTGGGTGTATTCCTGGGGGCGGGGACAGAACATCTTGTTCGTCACCCCAAAAAAGTTAACCCATCGTTACCATGATGGATCCACAGCTGCAGCAACTTATCCAACAGTTGCAAGCTGAACAACAACTTCTGCAGCAGCAGGTCGGCCAGTTGACTGCGCAACTGGCTGGGGGAAATGTGCCTGCTGCTGTTCCTGCTCCCCCTCCTCCTTGTCGGAAAAGCCCTATCAGTGTGCTTGATAAATTCTCTGGGCAGCAGGAAATGTTCCCGACCTTCATGGGACAATGCCAGCTGTTTATGGCAATGAGGCCGGAGGATTTTCCAGATGACCGGGCTCGGGTGGTGTTTGTTATCAACCTCCTCTCTGGCAATGCCGCCTGATGGGCCACGCCTCTGTTGCTGCAGAATAGCCCCTTGTTGGCAGACTATCAGGGCTTTTGGCAACATCTGAGGGTGATGTATGAGGATCCCCTGAAGACCCAGATGGCAGCCAGGCACATCAAAGATCTCCGTCAAGGGAAGCACCCCCTGCAGGAATATGTGGCTGAATTTCGGCTTCTGGGCCAGGACTCAGATTGGAATGATGCAGCGTTAAGGGACGCTTTCCAGGATGGCCTCTCCGATGACCTGCAGGACGAGCTGGTTCGTGTGGAGGCGCCCCAGACCCTTGACGCCCTCGTAACGCAGTGTCTGCACATCGACGCCCGCTTTCAACTGTGCAAGACCCGTAGGCCCATCCAGGAACCCCCGACCGTTTCTGCACCCTCCCCCGTCCCGTACCGACAGCATTCCGGGTCACCCCGCGTTTCATGGTGACGGCTGAGGAGCCCATGGAGCTTGGAGCAGCCAGACCGCACCTGACGGCCCAGGACGTATGCGGAGACGCCAAGGGGGATTGTGCCTCTATTGCGGGGAGACTGGACATTTTGCCGCGTCGTGTCCCAGGAAGCGAAGTGGGGCGCTCAAGCCTGTTCCGGAATCTCGGCATGACCAGCCAGGAAACGAGGCAGGCCTGGTCTGTGGGAAACCTTAGGCTGGGCACGTATCACTGCCCTGCCTGAGTCAGCGGAGGTGGACTGTGGGCCCCCTCGACACCTGATCCTGGACACCCGGGTGTTGTTGGCCAACCAGTCAGAGGGGCTTCAGGCACATGCGCTGGTGGACTCGGTGGCCACCACGAACTTTATGGACCAGGCCTTTGTGGCCCATTTTGCGGTCCCCTTGATTCCAGTGAACCCTCCCTTGAGGGTCGAGACTATCGATGGGCGGGAACTTGTAGCGGGGCCCATTAAGTTCATGACTCAGCCTTTGCGCCTCACCATCAGGGCCCACTAGGAGGCCATTCAATTCTATGTGATGGCGGACCTGCATTTCCCGCTGGTCTTGGGAATGGCCTGGCTTCGGGCTCATGATCCGCAAGTGGCCTGGTCGAGGAACGCCATCTCCTTCCTGAGCCTGCAGTGCGTCGATCACATCCACCACACCTGTGCCGGCCAGGACGTCTCCACCCCTGCTGTCTCCTTGCCTCCTGAGCTGACGCCCTTCGCCGACGTCTTCAGCGAAAAGGAGGTGGACCGCTTACCCCCACATCGACCCTATGACTGCCCGGTGGACCTGATCCCCAATGCACCCCTGCCTGTGGGACGACTGTACTCGATGTCGGAGCCCGAGTTGGCCACCCTAAGGGACTTCCTGGACAAAAACGTGGCCCAAGGGTTTATTTGGCCTTCATCCTCCCCTCTCTCGGCCCCAGTCCTCTTTGTGAAGAAGAAGACGAGGGACCTATGCCTTTGCTGCGACTACCGGCAGTTAAACGCCATCACCGTGCAGAATCGCTACCCCCTGCCGCTCATCCCGGAGCTGATGGAGAGGTTGCGGGAGGCCTCGCTTTTCACCAAGCTCGACCTCCGGGGAGCCTACAACCTGGTGCGGATGCGAGAGGGGTACAAGTGGAAGACGGCGTTTGGCACCTGATATGGACACTTTGAATATACCGTCATGCCGTTCGGGTTGACCAACGCCCCTGCGGTCTTCCAGCATCTGATGAATGATGTGTTCCGGGACATGTTGGATCAGTTCGTAGTCTTTTATCTGGATTGTCATCCTGATTTATTCCCGGTCCCTGGAAAACCACATCCAGCACGTCCGCCCGGTTCTGCAGCACCTGCGGGAGCACCAACTCTATGTGAAGTTGGAGAAATGTCTCTTCTTCCAGATTTCCATAGAGTTCCTTGGGCACATCATCTCCCCAGAAGGCATCACGATGGACCCGCAAAAGGTGGAGGCCTTACTGAGTTGGGAACCCCCTCGTTGGGTGAAGAACATCCAGCGTCTGTTGGAGTTCGCCAACTATTACCGAACCTTCATCCCAGACTTCGCCACCCTGACCTTGCCGCTGACCCAGCTCCTTCGGAAGAAGGTTCCGTTTCAATGGGGTCCCCCGCAGCAGCAGGCCTTTGAGGCTCGGAAGCAGGCCTTCGTTACGGAACCTGTCCTGAGGCACCCTAATCCACAACGTCCGTTTGTGGTCGAAACGGATGCATCCAATGTGGCGATTGGGACGATGCTGTTACAGGCCCTGGCGGATGGCGGCACTCTTTTTCCCTGCGCTTATTACTCCCGGAAACTCAATCCTTCCGAGCGCAACTACACCATCTGGGAGAAAGAGCTGCTGGCTATCAAGGCCGCGTTTGAGGCTTGGCGGTATCATCTCGAGGGGGCCCAACACCAGGTGGAGGTGCGGACGGACCATCGGAACTGGAGCACCTCACGATGGCCAGGAAGTTGAACCAGCAGCAGATCCGGTGGTCGTTTTTTGCCCAGTTCAACTTCCACATGACATACATCCCCAGTGGCCACAACGTGAGGGCGGACGCCTTGTCCCGCAAGGCGGAGTACTTCTCTCCGAAGGACTCCCTGCCTCCGCGGACGGTGCTGCCAGCGAAATCCTTGGCCACAGCCCAGGAACCCATGGACTTGCGGGCTCAGATGCAGGAAGCACAGCGCCAGGATGACTGGTTGCAACAGCGGAAGGTGGACGTTGGTCCTGCCTCCCCTTGGACTTTGGAGGAGGGCTTGTTGAAACACCGAGGCCGGCTGTACGTGCTCACGAGTCCACTCCGAGCCCTCGTCATGAACCAGTGCCATGACAACCCCTAGCAGGACATTTTGGGTTCTTTAAGACTCTTAACCTGGTGACGTGGACTTTTTGGTGGCCTCGGGTATGGCACGATGTGCACGCATACGTGACGTCCTGCGTGCCATGCCGACAGACCAAAGCCATGTCAGGCCCACCGCCTTGACTTCTTCAGTCACTGCCGACACCGGAGAGACCCTGGGGAGCCATCTCTATGGACTTCCTGACGGACCTGCCACCATCCGCCACATTCACCACCGTCCTCGTGGTGGTGGACATGCTCACAAAGATGGCACATGTCATTCCATGCCATGGACTGCCATCGGCCCGCACCACAGCCCGATTGTTCCTGCAGCACATTTTCCGCCTCCACGGCCTGCCGGACAGAGTAGTTTCTGACTGTGGAGCCCAATTCACGGCCCGCTTCTGGAAAAGCCTGATGGCTGCATTGGAGGTGCAGGTGTGTCTGTCGTTGGCGCACCATCCGGAGACTGACGGGGGGACAGAGGTCATCGGCATCCTGGAGCAGTACCTCTGCTGCTATGTCAATCAGCAGCAGGACAACTGGGCCGAGTACCTTCCCCTGGCGGAGTTCGCCTTCAACAACTCCCAACACACCTCCACCCAGATGACCCCGTTCCATGCCAACATGGGAGACCATCCACAGCTGTTCCCTCTGTCCCTCTCGGATTCCCCTGTTCCCAAGACCCAGGACTTCCTCTCGGAGCTGCAAGCAGTGCAGCAGTTGGTGCGTCGGCAGCTGATCCGGGCGAAGGAGGACTATAAGTGGGTCGCCGACCACTCTCGACGGGCCACACCGCCGCTGGAGGTTGGGGATCGGGTGTGGCTGTCCGCGAAACACCTCCCCACAGACCGGCCGGTGAAGAAGCTCAACCACCGTTTCATCAGGCCCTTCCCCATCGAGGCAGTCATCAGCCCGGTGGCCTACCGGTTGACCCTGCCACGGTCTATGCGGCTCCACCCTGTTTTCCATCGGTCCCTTCTGGTCCCTGAGGCTCCGCCGTGCCACCTCCGATGCCCGACGACACCTGCTCCCCCGACCACGGTCACCGAGGACAGCTCCACGACGTACGAGGTGGACAGCATCCGGGACTCCCATTGGCTGAAGGGCCGTTTCCAGTACCTGATTGCCTGGAAGGGGTACGGGCCCAAGGATTTCTCTTGGAAGGATGCTTCCTCCGTTCATGCCCCTGACCTGGTACGGGCCTTCCATGAACAGTTCCCGTCCCGACCGCATCCTGACCATCAGTGGAGGGGGAAGGCCCTGCGGTGGGGGATAGTGTTGTGGCTCCATTGCCTGAGCCTGTGTCATCATTAGGAGAGGACTCCGAGAGTGAAAGGGAGGAATTGGCAAGACCTCCCTCTCCAGGACCCTCCTCTCTGGCAATGCCCCTGGAGGACACTGAAGGGCAAGAGATAGGCCCAGAGCCAAGCACATCCCCACAGCCACAGGTGGACAGCGACGAGGGAGATAAGTGCTGGCTGGATCCTCGCCAGCGACGCAAGGAGAAACGTGCCCAACAGAAGGCACGGCGTGCTCGTGATTAGGTGACTCACTGGACCACACCCCACAGCCTATAAAAGAGAGTGAGTCAGCCTGCACCTTTGTGACGAACAAAAACAGATATTCTTGCATCCCAGCTTCAAATCTTCCTGCATCTCAGCTTCTATTTCTGGACATTTTGTGGTGTGTATTTTTCTGTTACGTTAATAAAGGTTTTGGCACACAGCTGCTGGGATTGCTGCCAAGCTCCTTATCAGACTACTTGGTTGCCTGCCAGCTTATTTTAACCTCCGACTGTCCATTTGGGTGTATTCCTGGGGGCGGGGACAGAACAGATATATGATTACACTCTTCTTTGGCATTTCTCCTTTTTCTAATGTTTTCTATTTAGCTTCTATACCATTCTATCAGCAACAAGAGCATCTTTAAAATCCTGGCTAAAGAGAGGGCTTTTTTAAAAAAAGTTATCTTCGAATATAATAAATTGGCAGCTATACTCAACCAAGCTAAATGGAGATAAGCAAAACAGTAGGAAGCTCAACAAGAAAAGTTGTTGTTGCTTTTTGGAAAAAAAATTAGAATTGACAAAGATTTAAAGAAAATCTTGGACTTATGGGAAAAAGGAAGCAACCTTTAGAGGAATTCCTTCTTCATCAGCCATGATTTAATTGAGAAAGCAAAGGAGGGGACTGAGAGAGGACAGAAAAGTAAGCTCCTCCTTCATACAGCTCTTATTATTATTATTCTCCCTGGATAATTCTGTTCTCCCATAATTCACAGCCTGACATTCAAGCCAGCATTTGTTCATTGGAGCCAGTAAAAGACAAAGCTGTAGGAAGAGAAGTAATTTCAATATTGTAAACTACTCCCACCCAACATTCAAGAAGGAAGAAGGGAAAATGATGATGTTGCAGGGCTGTTTGTTTTGGAAGATTAATAGGCTGTCAAAGGCAGGAAAGAAAGAACAGTTGGTGTCATATTCACAAGCATCCTCATCAATGGAGGAAAAGAATTTGAGATGTAAATAATCTGAGCTTGCAAAGCATACCTTTACACATCCCAGTATTTCATCTTTATAATTTCAATTTGAAGTCAGGGTATTCAACTGTATCTTTAAATACATACTAGCATTGCACTTCCTCTCCCTCCCCCTCCCTCCCTCCCTCCCTCCCTCCCTCCTTTCCTTCTTTAGTCTAAGGTTTCATCTCTCAAACATACTGGTTACATAGCTAATGTTGCATGTGCTCAGCTCCACGTTGAAAATAACTCAAGATATTTTTCAAGGCCAAGGAAGAGAAAAATATGTTTGTGCACACATACGTTCCTACAATTTATTAAAAAACAAACGAACAATAGCTTTAAAATATCAAATGTGGTAGAAAAAACCCCTTTGGGACCTGCATATTTTCAATAGGGGTGACATGATAGCAGCATTCCAGTATTTGAGCCGCTGCCACAAAGAAGAGGGGGTCAAATTATTTCCCAAAGGACCAAAGGGCAGAACAAGAAGCAATGGATGGAAACTAATCAAGGAGAAAAGCAACCTGGAACTAAGGAGAAACTTCCTGACAGTGAGGACAATTGATCAGTGGAACAGCTTATCTTCAGAAGCTGTGGGTGCTCCATCAATGGAGGCTTTTAAGAAGAGACTGGACAGCCATTTGTCTGAAATGGTATGGAGTTTCCTGCTTGAGCAGTGGGCTGGATTAGAAGGCTCCTTCCAGCTCATTCATTCACTCACTCACTCACTCACTCACTCACTCACTCACTCACTCATTCTAAATAATAACCTCTCCAAGATGAGGATGGATTAAAATAGGGCAGAGGGTGCCCTTGTTGATGTTCATGTTGCAAATCTCAGGGATCAGAAGGGGACAAACTTCAGAATGCGGCTTAGCCAACCTTCTCAATACTTTTTGTTTGTTTGTTTTTTGTAATCTACTCCAAAACACTCTGAGCTCCAATTTTCTCTAATGCAACCTACTCCTCTCCAGGTTTGGTGCTGAGCAAATGCGTTATGTGGGGATAAATCGCTTTAGAAGTTCATCCTGACAGACTCTCTGGCTGTGATGGACCAGTCTGTGTTCAGTGATCCTTCATAATGTGTACATCTGCTTCATTCAGAATCACTGTGGGAGAAATGGCCTTTAATCCTGCTGTGAGCTGGTAATTCTGCTATTCCTCTTGCTTAAAAAAAATCAGAGTGACACCAAGAATCTGTCTAGCTAGAAGGAATAAGAAATGTCATACCTTCCTTGTTACTGCCTCATCGTGTGTTAGGGTTGGTTGCTAATGTAGATCTTCTTTAAATTCCCTCAGCCTCCTTTCTATTTATTCTATTGCCCACCCACCATCATTTGACCAGGTTCATGTTCTCTGAATGCTAAGAGGCGATGTCATGCTTTCTGAGTCTCTGATGATGAGATCTGTTCTTGTTCTCAGGAGCAAAAGCATTAAATTAGGGCTAATAGTTTTTCCTGCTGCCTAAGGAAGCCTTCAAACTGAGTTTCAAATTCATGATCTGGAGCTCCTTAACAGAAGTTTCAGCACTCCATTGAAGCTAAACATCTTGGACAACTACGTTTTAAAATCTATTCAGTTTTTTTTTAGCCTAGATATGCACTTACATTGGATGGATTCATGGATGAATCAATGGATGGATAGATGGATAGATGGATAGATGGGTGGGTGGGTGGGTGGGTGGGTGGATGGACGGACAGACAGACAGTGTAAGGTCTTGCCTCTTCAATCTTCCCAAGAAAGCAGACTCTTGAAAGTGCAGTTATTCCAAAAGGAGCTTTTATTGAAAGGTTTGTGATAACAAGAGATCTAGGCAAGAACTGAAGCTTCTTACTTAAAACCAGCTATTTAAAGCAATGCTAACCAAATCCCTCCCACATTACATCATTGCAGAGAAACAGAAACTTCATATATAGATCACTCCATTCCTCCCCCTTCCTCCCAGTGTCCCTGTAGAAATATCTGGGACCTGACATGCTGCCTCCTAGAAAAACGGGAAGCCCACCTGAAAGAAAACAAAAGATGAAAGAGGAGACAAGGGAAACATAAAATCAGCAAGATTTGTCAGGATACAATTGATGAAATATACATACTAATTTAGGGGCATGTACATCTTTTTTGTGAACCCATTCTTTATGTGAGAAGGGGAGGTGTTTCCAAACCACCAGGTACTGAGTGATCCCATGGAATTTACTAGAGCCAAGAATTTCCTAAACCTCAAAATATTGTTCACCCTCTACCATAATAGGGGGTGGAATAGAGGTAGTAGCTGGACAAAGATCAGAGATGACTTCAGACTTCAATAAGCTACAACGTAAAATGGGGTGGACTTGCCATAATGACTTAGGGAGTTGTAATTCCACCATGACAGAGTTAATAATATGAACAATGGGGAAAGGCCCAATATATTTAGGACCCAACTTTTTAGACTACTGCAAAGATTTTAGAAACTTGGTGGAAAGGAAACTTTGTCCCCCACTTTATTAGGTTTATGTTCTGTTTGTTTCTTATCTGCTTGTGCTATATAGGCAGCCTTGACTTCATTCAAGGCTTTTCAGACCACTGGCCAAATGGTTTGCAAATGACTGATCCACTGTTTCAAGCAGGGTATATCTAATTCATGTGAGTGTAACTCAGGCATAGCATTAAATTCTTGCCCTGTGGCCACTCTAAAAGGGGCAAAACCTGTGCCAGCATGAACTGCATTATTATAAGCTACTTCTTCAAAAGGCAGTAGTTCAATCCAGTTGTCCTGCTGGTAATTAATAAAACAGTGCAGGCATTGTTCCAGAAATAAGTTCATTCATTCCATGGCCCCATTTGTCTGTGGATGATGACTAGAACTAAGTCCCAGCTTGATCCCAAGTCAAAAAAGCTTTCCAGGATGTGAATTGGACCCCTCTGTCTGAAACAATATGTCATGGGGTCCCATGCAAGCAGTAAATGTGGACCAAAAACAGTTTAGCCAAGGATTTAGCTGTAGGGATCTTTTGGCATGGGATGAAATGAACCTGTTTTGAGAAAAGACTGCTGATCGGCAGTCCATAGTCCAATTCAGTGGTTGGCTAGGTTTCAGTTTATCTACCCTCTTGGCTTTTAACAGATTTGTAATTGGCAATGCTATTTGGGCAAAAGAGGAGATAAATTGCCTATAAAAATTAGCAAATCCGAAGAAGCAGTGCAATTGTTTGCAAGCACGGGGGGCGGGGTTCCCACTCAAGGACTGCTCTAACTTTTGCGGGGTCCATTTCCACCACCTGGTGAGAGATTCTGTATCCTAGGTAATCTATTTTATCTTGGTGAAAATCACATTTGGAGAGTTTGGCAAGCAACTTAGCTGCCCTTAATTTCTTCAAAACCTCCTGCACCAATTTAACATGTTGAGTTTCAGTTTCAGTATAAATCAATATATCATCAAGATAAACCAAAACTCCCTTATACAAGTGCTCATGCAGAAACTCATTAATTAGCTACATGAAAGTGGCGGGAGCCTCTTGGAGTTTGAATAGCAAAACCTTGAACTGAAAACATCCTAATGCAGGGGTGGGCAAATATGTCCCCTTTATGACCTGTGGCCTTTGACTCCCAGAATTCCTGAGCCAGCTTGGCTGTCCCAGGAATTCTGGGAGTTGAAGTCCACAGATTGTAAAAAGGCCACAGTTACCTATTCCTGTCCTAGTGGACAATTAAACATTGTTTCCCATTCATTCCCTTCTCAAATCCTGATTCAGTAATAAGCCTCCTTCAAGTCTAGTTTAGAAAAAATTCTCCTCTTCACCAGATGAGCCAGCATGTCCTTCATTAAGATAGGGGATAAAGATTTTCCTTGCAAATAGCATTTAAATTCCTATAAACCATACATAAACATAATGAGCTGTCCTGCTCTCCCAAGCCACCATGGGTCTTGACGGTTCAATGAACCCATGCTCAAGGTTTTTGTCTATGAATTGCTGCAATTCATCCAGTTCCCAGGGAGTCATAGCATAAAATTTTGTTTTAGGTAATTTGGTCCCCGGTAAAATCTCTGTGGCATAATCCATAGATCTGGGGAGGGGGAAGTTCATCTGAATCCTCTTCATTGAAAACATCCATCAAATCCCAGTATTCCCTGGGGATGCCCAGTAGGGGTCCATTCACTGCAGCTGCAGCTACCTCCTCATTGTGGTATTTTAGTCTGGTGGGGTTCCTCATTCCAAATTAGGGAATTGGAGGGTCCCCTCTGTGCAGTCCATCCTTGGGCTCTACTTCTTTAACCAGGTTAGCCCCAGAACTAGGGCCTAGTCCATCCCTGGTGTCACAATGAAAGCAATGGTTTTGGAGTGATTTACCATAGTTAATACAAGTGGTTCAGTGGCAAACTTGGCCGGGGCACCTCCCACAATGGACCCATCAAATTGGCAGAACGAGACTGGGGTTTCTAGTGGCCTTAGTTGAATGCCCAGTTCCCCAACCAGAGTTGGGCTTATTAGGTTTCTCATGCACCCCAAATATAGCAATACCTTAAGTCTCACTTTTCTCCCCATTACTGGAATTAATAGTTCTGTAGGGGTTGTAAAGGTTTGACAACCCCACTCATCAAAGGGTCTTCGTAGTCACTCTCTGACTGGTTGAAGTTCCTCACACCGTAATTGATTCCGGCGGAAATTCAACGACTGCATGGATCTTCAGCCATAGTAATGGTGGTGGGGGGAAGGTTGGCATTTGGGTGGGGGATGTGAGCTGGAGAGAGATTGCCCTGTGTGAACAAGTAGAGAGGATTGCTCCTATGTTCTACTGCGCAGCTGTATGGACTTATTTATGCCCAGTCAAGGTCAACCATCCCGGAATATAAGATGGACGAAAACCCCTGAATATGCTGCCCTCATGACACCAATTGGAATGGGGATTGGACATTTACCCTGGGTCTTTGAGGGAGGGATTTGGGGATACTTTCAATATGTAACTTTCATGCCTTTTGCTTCAGATCTTGTTTTTCTTTTGTTGCTATCAGTTCAAACTCAGTAAAAGTACCTTTGTCTCCAAACGTGGAGTTGGGGTTTTCCTTCCTTGAGTTTTGAATGAAGGCATGCCTGACAACAGGAGGCTGAGCACAGTGGAGCAGAGCAAGGTTTGATTTCCTCCTTTCTTCCTTCCAGCAGGGATCTCTTCCAGGAGCGGTTTGCACGGTACTGGTTTTGAGCTTGGTTGATTTCCGCTTCCTCAGCCAAGATACACCAACTATGCACGCGGCCTGGGGCTTCACAGGCAATGCAGGTATTGTACAGGTTTAAGCCATCTTTGAAGCAACTCACAAGTATTTCCTCTGGCCAATCTATGTGACAAGTCAGATCACAAAACTCTTTGATATACTCGGTGACTGGATGGTGTCCCTGTCTGATGAGCCTTACGCAGTCTTTAGTCTTGTGGTCAGCTATAGGGTCCTCAAATCTCCATCTCAGGGCTGTCATGAAATGTTTGAAGTTGTGGAGCTCCACCCGCACAGCCCCGTTGTGAACCGGTAGTAAAGGTAAGTAGAACCCACTCCTGATACATACTTACATACATACACACACATATCAGATCCTTAAAAATTAATAACACTGACTCTTCCACTTCTCCATAAACATGCCCAACTTCAAAGCAATCACAGAATAAAATCAAAGTAAAACTCACAATAACAGAAATATCTAAAAAGCAGAACAGCTTTTATAAATAAAAAAACTAAAATGCTCTAGGAGAATAAAGACATGTGATTGAATGAAATGGACACATTTTCAATATGATAATTTCATAATCTGTTATCGGATAATAGATTGCAGTATATGCTTCTGCTTTGTCATGCTTTCCTGTTTAATCTCTTTTGGCACATTATGCTTAATGGAAGTAATGTTTGGAATTATGGCTTTAGTTAATTGCCATTAAATCTGTTTAGTAAAGGGGTTATTTCCCTCTCTCCTTAGATTTCTAAAGGGACTTCTCTGCCCACAGATTGTCCCCTTAAAGAGGGAGCAGAATTATGATCCCTCTCTTCCTTAAATCCATATAAGCAAAATAACAAAAAGTAGTCACCCTTTATTTAATGGAATTGAAAGAATTAGAATTATGGCACATTTAGCAACAGAGTAACTAGGAACAAAATGCAGGTAGTCGTCGACTTACGACCACAATTGAGCCCAACATTTCTGTTGTTAAGTGAGACATTTGTTAAGTGAATTTTGCCCCATTTTATGACCTTCCTTGCCACAGCTGTTAAGTGAATCTGATTTCCCCGTTGATTTTGCTTGTCAGAAGGTCACAAAAGGGGATCAAGTGAATTCTGATCATGTGACCATGGGGATGCAATGGTCATAAGTGTGAAAAACAATCATTAGTCACTGTTGTAACTTCAAATGGTCACTAAATGAACTGTGTAAATCGAGGACTACCTGTAAAATGGAAGACCTTATTATAGGATGAAGACTTCATGTGATCAGAGAGATTACTAGATATGCACAGTCACTCAGGCTCTCGTCACTTCCCGCCTGGACTACTGCAATGCTCTCTACATGGGGCTCCCCTTGGGGTGCACCCGGAGGCTCCAACTGGTACAGAATGCGGCCACGCAGGGGATTATGGGAGCGACGGGGCGCTCCCACGTGACAGCTCTCCTGCGTGAGCTGCATTGGTTGCTGGTGGACTTCCAGGTGCGTTTCAAGGTGTTGGTAATCACCTTTAAAGCGCTCCATGGCTTAGGGCCAGGGTAATTACAAGACCGCCTTCTGCCACCAATTGCCTCCCACCGGCCGGTTCGCTCCCACAGAGAGGGCCTCCTCAGGGTGCCGTCAGCCAGACAATGCCGGCTGGCGACCCCCAGGGGGAGAGCCTTCTCTGTGGCAGCACCTATCCTCTGGAATGATCTGCTTCCAGAGTTAAGAACAATTTCTGACCTCCCGACTTTCCGGCGGGCTTTGAAAACTTATCTTTTTCGGCTTGCCGGTTTAGCCTGACTCCTGTAAATATTTTATTACTTTTAGAGTTTTTATTATCTTTTAAATGAATTTGTTTTAATCTACGGCTATTTATATTTGTTCTTTTATGAAATTTTAACTTTTGTGTATTTGTTTTTTAAATTGGCTGTGCACCGCCCTGAGTCCGTAAGGAGAAGGGCGGTATATAAATCTAATAAATAAATAAATAAATAAGCACCTATTAGTCAATTGGCTTGGTTTGCAGTTCTGCTTCCCCAGCCTTGTTTGATTGATCTCTCCCTCTGTATTTAACTACCCACCTGGTGAGTGATTTTATGCAGTTACTTTAGTCTATTATTCTTGGCAGCAACACAACTAACCACCTGAGGGCAGGACAAGAAGCAATGAATGGAAGTTTGTTAAAGAGAAATTCAAGCTAGAACTAAGGAGAAACGCCCTAACAGTGAGAACAATTAACCAGTGGAAGAACTTGCTTCCAGAAGTTGTGGGTGCTCCATCCCTGGAGGTTTTTAAGAACACATGGGACAACCATTGGTCTGGAATGGTACCTAGGGTTTCCTGCTTGAGCAGGAGGGTGGAATAGAAGACCTCCAAGGTTCCTTCCAACCCTATTATTCAATGTTCTACACGATGATGTCAGGAAAGCTAGGGCTTAGTTAAAGTTGGCAAAAAGGCCAAGGACTAAAAAGGACTTTTTCCAATTTGTTCCCCAGGAAAGAATCAACATTCCAGCTCCTCCCTCAAGACAGCAAGTTGCTAATAGGATACAAAAAACAAACAAACAAACAAACCATTAACTCAAAGCTACTCAAATCCTTTTTTTATTGAAAAAGTTTTACAATACAAAATTTTTCCATTTCCCCCCCAACCCCCCCTTCCCCCCATACCTCCCTCCACCCCAACCCCATTTCCCCCCATCCCCCCTTGACTTCCGCTACAGTTAAAAAAAAGTACATATAACAAAATAATATTACAAATAAACCTATAAGTAATAAAATTTTCCTAAAATTAACAATATTGTAAAAAAAAACTAATAATAATAAAATTTACCTCATTAATCAACCATCAACCATCAATATTCATTTATCAATCAATAACATAGTTATAATATTTAAACCCAATTAAAAGATATCATGCCTTTCTCTAATCCATTAATATTAACATTACTAATTATATACCAATATCGATCCCCCTTATAATAAAATATAATAAATCACATCCATATCCATATCAAATAATTTTATCCCAACTACACCCATCAACTAAAAAACAGAAACATAAAACATTTCTCTATTCTAATAAAATATAATATATGATTATACATATATAATTATAATTATACAATTATATCCAAAAAAATTTCTATCTCAATAATCCATGTTTCAATCTTCTCTTCATCTTGATTGAAGTTAAATATACTATCTTCCAGTATAGTTCTAATAAGCTTCATCTTCCTGCTGCCCCCATCAGCAAAAAACATCTCTCCATATAGAAAACCCCCTGAGTGACTTTATATTGGTAATATCCAACCACGAAGGTATTTTGTAATCCTCTAGGTAGAACATTCAAACTAGCTAATGCTGTACCAGCTAAAAAAAGAAAAAACAAATGCAGCTCCTCCTAAATTTCCAAGCCTTATATAAAAAAAAAACTACAAGTCGCATTCCCAGATGTTCCTTTAAAGCTCTTTCAAATCCTGTCACCCTTTCCACTTCCTTCCTTCCTCCTTATAATTATACAATTATGTCCAAAAAGAATTTTTTCTATCTCAATAATCCATATTTCAATCTTCTCTTCGTCTTGATTGAAGTTAAATATACTTTCTTCCAGCATAAATCCAATTCCAATAAGCTTCATCTTCCAGCTGCCCCCATCAGCAAAAAAAACATCTCTCCACACAAAAAAATCCCCCCGAGTGACTTTATATAAATAATATCCAACCACGAAGGTATTCTGTACTCCTCTAGGTAGGTCATTCAGACTAGCTTATACTGTACCTAAAAAAAGAAAAAAAAAACCAATGCAGCTCCTCCTAAATTTCAAACCTTAAAGAAAAAAAAAAAACTACAAACCGCATTCCCAGATGTTCTTTTAAAGCTCTTTCAAATCCTGTCACCCTTTGCAGTTCCTTCCTTCGGGTTGCGAGATGTTTTCATCTTTATTCTCTTCTTCTAGATAATGAATTCCCAAAAAAAACCTATAATAGGGTAACCACAGATCGCTGCTAGTATTGCGGCAATCTGTTTACCTTTCTCAGGATGTTAAGTCCAATTCAGGATAAACTTTGTAGAAAAAATTTTATAATCCATTTTGATATATAAATCTAATATCAATCCAACTCAGGATAAACTTTTGAAAATTTATAATGCATCTCCAAAGTTTTAATACCTATCTACAATAGCTTGGATCATTTCATAAATCTCCTTATATTGCCCACCAGTGGTTTCCAGTCGAGTTTCCTCATTAACTTCTACTTCCTGTTGATTGGCATCACCCCCCTTCTCTTGAAGAGCACTGGGCCTCTGCTGTTGCTCATCTCGAGTTAATAAATTTAATTTTTTGATCCTCGTTTCGACAGTTCAAGGTCCAGTACTACCCCTCTTGGATCTCTGGGATGCTTTATTTTCAAATCTGAAAAATCCGTAGTAAAATCCTCTGAACAACCACCTGGTGCTCCTTTTTCTTCTGACACACTTTGGATTTCTTCCATCTGCTTGCATTTCACAGTCTCTCTTTCAGGTTCTTTATTCTTAATACCTTCAGGGGCTCCCTTAAAAATATTATTGTAAAAATGTTCCGCTTTTTCAATAGTATTTAAACAGTATCTCATGTCATGGTATCTGAAAATTACACCAACTGGTAAATCCCATCTGAATGGAATGTTACTTCTCTTCAATTCCTTGACCAAAAAACCAAAATCTTTTCTGTTCTTTAATATCTTCGGTGGTAACTCTTTAAATACATACATTAATTTGTATACCTTCTACCTGCACAATAGCAGAGTAGGATTTTTGTAAAATATCATCTCTCAATCTTCTGTCGGTAAAGTAGACAACAACATCTCTAGGCAAATTCCTTTGTTTAGCTACACGTGAGTTAACCCTATAAACTTTCTCCATGCAACCAAGAATTAGCTCATCTTCCAACTTTAATAATGCTGCAAAAGCCTTTGCACAAACTGTTCTTAAATTTTCTCTCTTATTTTCTTTTATACCTCTTAATCTAATCGCTGATTTCACAGCTTTAATTTGAAGCATCATCACATCATTCTCTATATTCTGATTTTTGGCGTCAGCTTCCACAAATTTTTCTTGTATTTCTTTCATCTGGGAATCAGACTTGATACTGATTTCAGTCACTTTCCTCCCCATTTCCACCACCACACTTGAAAGATCAGAAACTACTTTAGTGATGGTTTGATTCAATTGATCATATTTTCCCTGTACCAGCTCCTCAAGATTCTTCTCTGAGCTTTTTATCTTCTCAACAACACTTCCTAGAGACCTAGTTATAAAATCTTTTAAATCCTCATTTGCAGTTCCCTGAAAGTACATTTGAGTCATTTCTGCTTTCTCCTTTGTCTGAGTTGTAAGGGAGCCCCCCCTTGATTTTGGTTTAGGAGTCATACTTCTAAGAAAAAAAGTTTTGACTTTTATTTTTCCAGAAAAACAGAGAAGTTCTTATTTTTTCAAAAAACAGAGAAATTCTGTTTAAATCATTTTTTTTTCTTTTCCCTACTAGAATGTTTCTTTTAAAATACTTCGGCGCTGGCTAAGCTCTGACGTTCACTTTCCACTCTCCATTTTCTCAAACATTTTCCGAGCAAAGCCAGTCGCCATTTTCAAAACACTTTCTCTAGTCTCTCTCATTTTTTTCTTTTTTCTTCTAGAGAGTTAATAAAAAACTATACTTGCATTTTTCCTTTTTTGAGTAATCCATATTCAGCTTGTTTAAGTTTCAGTCAGTCGTGGTGTTGCTCACGACGTCTGGCTCTGCTGCTAAAGGCAGCAGAGATCCCTCTCTGCGCGGAGCTTCTCTGGGGGTGAATAGGGAGCCATCACCTTGAGCCCTCTCCAGGACAAAGAAAAAGTCCTGGTGGCAATTCAGGGGGCTCTACCACACCCCCAGTAGCTCTACCCACTCTTCCAACTGAAGAGCGGGGTTTTCGAGCTGCCTGCCAGCTGTGAGGCGGCTCTTTCACGCGCAGGGAGGCCAGCGATCATGAAGCGACCGCCGACAACGACGGAGGCGCCACCTGGAAGTCTCAAAGCTACTCAAATCCTTCATTGAACAGAATAAGATAACAGAGTTGGAAGGGACCTTGGAGGTCATCTAGTCCAACCCTCCCTCCTCAACAAAGCAAGAGATTGTGCATTGACTCTGTCTCCTTGGAGAAGACAGTAGCAGGCATTTGTTAAAAGAAATAAAAATCTTGCCAGATTAATCTCCTTGTGAGATATTTAGATATCTTCCTTAGTAGGTTATGGGGATGTTGGTAAAATACTGTAGGAGAATATGATTAGCAAGTTCCAACTCCGACTTGGACTCGACTCTGACAGCAAGTAATTGTGTTTTATTTTTTGGCAAAGATCAAGGGCAATATGACAATTAAATGATTAGAGCTGGCTTAAAAAATGAACCCAGAGTGTGTTTATCAGTGGTTCCTCTTCAACACCTGAGTGAGGTGCTGTGGGACCCAGCCCTGACATTCTGACATTTTAAATTAATACCTTATACAGTTCCTAATATCTGCATTTCCCATTCCTCAGTTAATGTAATTAATGAGAAGAACATGTTGTTGGGTTTTTTGGGAGTGAAATGTCTCAAAAGGAATGGTTTGACTTGTTCTATTTCTCCACAGGTATTCAAAGCCTTTATATCCCGCTGCTACAACTTCTCTTGCAGTTCCTTCTGCAGTAGCAGATGGGAAGAAGGTTTGTATTTTTCCTTTCGATTTCTGCCTTGTAATGGGGGAAATGCACAGGGCCCTGAGCAAGAAGATGTTCCCAGTGTAGCAAGACATGGAGCACCTTCCTAATGTGTCAACTGCAACTCCCAACGTTCTCAGCAGTGACCCAACAGAAAGGAT
Organism: Masticophis lateralis; assembly: GCA_030761175.1. Classification (NCBI taxonomy): domain Eukaryota; kingdom Metazoa; phylum Chordata; class Lepidosauria; order Squamata; family Colubridae; genus Masticophis; species Masticophis lateralis. The sequence continues at coordinate 104,857,626 of JAUDYJ010000005.1, forward strand.
AATCTGGGAGCTGAAGTTCATACACCCAAGAAAGTATCCAGATTGGGGATCTGTCCCAGTGCTTACCCTGACAAAGGGCAAACAAAGTTCACTACATGATGGATTGTTTATTTATTAATTAATTTTGGCCCATCCTACCTGTCTCAAGCTATGTTGCAGAAGGTGCCAGGTAAAGAAATCCAATTAGTGGGCCTAGGAAGAGAGCCTTCTCTGCTGTTGCCTCTGCCCTATGCAATATTCCGCCCTCCAGAGGTAAGGCAGGACCCCACTCTTCTGGTCTTCTGAAAACGGGTTAAAACATGGCTCGGTGCCTTTGAGTGGGGAGCCTAAAGGAGCACACAGTGATGGGGTTGGTTGGTGCCATGAGAGATGTAGATGACCAGGATGAGCCTGAGGGAGGGGAGTCAAACACATCATCACTCTCGAATCCCTTCAGGTCCGCAAGAAATCTAAGTCCAAGACATTGAATTCTCTTAACACTTATCTACCGCCAATTTGCTTTAACCATTAGTAGTTCAGATTCTTATAAAAGACTGTTAGCAGACAATATACTTATATTACTTTGAACTCCCTTCACTTCATGATTACCTCCACCAGACAAGAGCCCTCCCTTTGTCTTTGTCAACTAATTTTTAACAGGATTTCACTATTCTTGCCTCCTTAAAGATCTTTAGTTTTTAAATTTTTATTCTAAAATTGTAACATTTTAATTTGTATATACTGTTTTATATTTGGGGGTTTTGGTGTATACTACCCCAAAGCTACTCTTTGAGGGAGATGGGAAGTTCAGATATAGATAGATAGATAGATAGATAGATAGATAGATAGATAGATAGATAGGTAGGTAGGTAGGTAGGTAGGTAGGTAGGTAGGTAGGTAGGTAGGTAGGCAGGCAGGCAGGCAGGCAGGCAGGCAGGCAGGCAGGCAGGCAGGCAGACAGACAGACAGATAGATTTTACTTTATTCTATCCTCTCTCACACACACACTATTGCTCCTTCTCCATTTCTCTGTCCATAATAATATTGTGAGAAGAAGGCTAAAAAGATAAAGAGGGAACCAAGGTCATACAACAATTAGACATAATTGGTATTCCTCTTCCACATATAAATATACTACTGCATTTGTTTGTCTCTTAACTATCACAGCCTGTAAAACCAGGCAAGCTCCTCAATTAAATGGAGGTGGACTGCATGAATAAACAAATACCTGTTCTGTGCTTACTCGCAAGTATAAAATGGATCTGAATATCAATTTGCGCTTAAAACTAATTTCAGAACCCTTTGCAAAGTCTTTGCATACTGAAATAGTATACAAAGACTTTGTGGCATGACAAAAAAAAATAGTGTCTTATACTTGGAATTCAGTGTAATAGCATCTTAACTATTGATTCTCAAACAACTGATAAATTGAAGCAGTGTATCTATTTTCAAAACATCAACATTGTTGTTTTAATTCAAATTGAACCTTTTTGATTTATCTCCTAAATATAATAGGTAAGACTTTGATCTTACAAGTGGTAGAATTATACAGACTCTACAATTCTGTCAGTCAAGGATAGAGATAATATATATCTATATATGCAAGGAGGTACAATTTGTCTAATACATTAAAGAGACTCTTTTCTTTTGAAGAACTGGGTTTTTTTAGGGGGGAAAGCAACTGTCCAAAAGCAAATCTGAAAAGACATTCTCATAAACAAACAAGCCAGCAAAAAATGAGAGGAGTTTGTAAGAACCCAATACAGTATTCTATTTAGTGTCATCATATTTTAAAGATGTAGAACTATAGTCTTGAATAATTGTTCTCAACCTTTAATAGTTGGGGGCAATGTTTGTGCCATAGAAAGAGGCATCTTCCCTTTTAAAAATACATCTTTTTAGTGTCATAATAGAAAGTAGACTTGCTGTTCGCACTTCATTTAGCTTAACACAACTTGTGACCTGATGATACTGAATACAATGCATGAGTCAAGTATTGTGACTGGTGATATGGCACACGGAGCCATATCAGTGGGCATGTGAGCTCAGCTCCGGTGTGCATGTGCTTGCCAACCAACTGATTTTCAGGCCTTCTGGGCCCACTAGAAGTAGGGAAACAGGCTGTTTCCTGCCTCCGGAGGGCTTGGGGGGGGGGGTACAGAAGGCCTGTTTTTTGCTCTCCCCAGGCTCCAGAGCCTTTCTAGGAGCCTGGGGAGAGTGAAAACAGCCTCCCCTTCCCCCCAGAGGCCCTCCGGAAACTGGAAATGGCCCATTTGCCAACTTCTGGTGGGACCAGAAGTTGGCAAATGTGCTGTTTCTGGCCTCTGGAGGGCCTCTGGGATGTGTGTGGAGAAGGCCATTTCACCCTTCCCAGGCTCCAGAGCCTCTCTAGGAACCTGGGGAGAGCAAAAACAGGCATACTGGGCCCACCTGGCCATCACGTGCCAAAAGCAGTGGGAGTGCAGGGGGGTTCACATGTGCATGCATGGGGGTGGGGCACATATAATTATGGGTATGGGCACACATGCTCCTCCCGCTTTTGGTATGTGATGGCAGAAAGGTTCGCCATCACTGGCATAGAACCTACATATTAGGCTGGGAGATCCCAATCTTAGTCTTTAGCTACAGGAGCTTACTGGTGGATTTGGAGGTAATTGCAATCTTCTACATGTCTATGGAGATTTTCAGTCATCCAGGTCACGTTTGTCCCAAAAGTGCTTTTTCAAGAGGCTTGGATGAGAACTGAAATGTCTTTAGTGAAAAAACAAAGAAAATTCAGTTCCCTTGTGGAAAAAACACACACCTTTGTTGCAATCTTCTAGTTCATTGTAGATGGAAAAAATTAGGGTTATCCTGGCTAGAGAATAAAGTTATCCTTGAATTCCCCAAAAATTGACAGGATGTGGAAAGAAGGAAAGAAGGAAAGAAGGAAAGAAGGAAAGGGAGGGAGGGAGGGAGGGAGGAAGGAAGGAAGGAAGGAAGAAAGGGAGGGAGGGAGGGAGGGAGGGAGGAAGGAAAGAAAAGTTGTCAGAGATTTACTGGTTCTAATTTTTTTTTCTGACTTCAGTTTGGGTATTGCCTTGAAGCTGACTTTAAAGCTGCTACCATAGTAATGCAAAAATATTTTACTATTTTATTATTTTATTTATTTTGCTTTGCTTTGCTTTGCTTTGCTTTGCTTTGCTTTGCTTTGCTTTGCTTTGCTTTGCTTTGCTTTGCTTTGCTTTGCTTTGCTTTGCTTTGCTTTGCTTTGCTTCGCTTTGTTTTATTTCATTTTATGTATTTTATTTCATGTTTCCTACTTTGGAACTGCCCTCTCCCTTACAGAGGGACTCTGAGCACTGTACAATAAAACATTCAGACATAAAAACAGTGTATAAAAGTTAAGATTTAAAAGGAAACAAGGATGATTAAAAAGAGTTGCCAAAAATGAATTAAAAGGAGGAGAGAGTGCTTTCAGGGCACAAGCTAGGCCCATGGGGCCTGCCTCACCTCTGGGGAAAGAAGAGAATGCATCCTCCTGCGGCCCACCAATTGCAATGCCTTGACTGACAGGGTCCATGTCAGGTGCAAATGACCAGGACCATCCATTAAGTTGCAGTTAAGGAGATTTATTGCTCAAGCCTATCCATAAGAATCTAGTCAATTATGTTTAATACTAAATTGGCACAAGATAAAGGTAAACAGAATTGAAGAAGGGTTGGGCTTGGACCATTTGTGGCAACGTAACAACTCTAAGCTACTGAGACACTTAACTCTACCACCCATCTCTGCCTGCTTTTTTCCTACAATCTACAATATACTTTCCCTGCCTGATCAGGTGGGATGATCTGATGTAACAGAAGGAAGGCAGATATGTAGGTAGCTTGGCCCCATAGAATAGCTGCACACTGGAGAAAAACCATGCAGCAGAATGAATATTATTATATATTATTCCCTATTATTATAGGTGATGATAGTGAAGTATTTGATGGCTTGGGACCTCCCTACAACCAGGACAGTCTACACCAGTGATGGCTAACCTTTTCTGGACCAAATGCCCAAAGCACACGCATATGCACCCAAACCCTCAAAATGCAATGTGTGTGCATCCCTGTGCATGTGCCCCACCCCCATGCACGCGCATGCCTCTCACATACCCCCTGCCTCTCCTGCATGTGTGGCAGAGACCTAAAGACCAGCCGGCTGGTGGGAGGCATGTGCGCATGAGTGGCAGAGTTGAACTGGGGCAACGGCTCATGTGCCCACAGAGAGGGCTCTGTGTGCCACCTCTGGAACATGTACCATAGGTTCATCATCACGGGTCTACACTGTGAAGGATCTGTTTATCCAACATGCACAGGTCAAGTGGCCACCTTGAATGGCCACTCTTCTTCAGGATCTCATGGAAAGTTGTCCTTGCTTACAGTTTTTGTGATGCAAAACAGGTCCCAATCCACAATCTATTTTTTATTACTATTGAAAAACATAAGGACGACTTCTCCTCCCCTCCACCTCCTCCTCCTTCTTTTCTTCTTCTTCAAAGCTTTCAGTTCCGAGAATGCCACACAAAGGGAAAGGGAAAGAATGGCATAATGGTTTGTCCAAACTGGCTGATATAATGTTTACAGTATTGTTTTAATGTTTTATGGAGGTGAGTCACCTTATGACAGCAGATGCCACTGACCAAAAAAAACCCACAAATGTTTTCATTTGCTTTAGGAACAAACAAACAAACAAACAAACAAACAAAAACCCACCCTAGGTTACACTGTTCTTCAGATCAACACTCTCTATTTTTAACCCTGGCTAACTGAGAATTAGGCTTATGTTTAAAAGGTTTCACCAGAACATCTGATAAGATGCGTTTGATACCAACTGATTGAGGAATTTCTGTTAGAGAAGAGACGAAGAAGGGGTTTTGGCTTGATTTATCCTGGTGATCATTCGGAGTGTGCTGCAACTATGCACCCATAGAAAACAACTACAGGGAAACTAGCTTTCTTCCACATTTTTCATTTGAAACAACACTGCTGCTAAATCTAGAAAATAAGTGAAACAGACATCCATTGCTTTTCTTCGCACATGTGCAAAGGTGTAGATATGAGTAATTTAAAAATGACCCATTGATCAATGTCAAAATCTGATAATGCAGTGCAGAAAAATACCTGCTCCTTTTTTCCCTACCAATTCACATTCAATATGAAAGAACATTTATCTTGTTTTGTTTAGCAGGAAGATGATGATGATGATGATGATGATGATGATGATGATGATGATGATGATGATGATTTAATCTGTAGTGAGATTCACAGCCTTTGAGGGTGGTTAATAGCTCAGCAGCTCGTGTCCTAACCAAGGACCTAGGAACTGTTAAGGTATCGTCAAAGGATGTAAGCTGTTCCAAGTAAGGTGGTTTTTTGTAGTCAAAATGTCCAAGTCCAGTAAATTTAGAATTTCTAAATAGCGGGGTAGCCCTTTGGGTATTGCTCCAAGGGCTCCAATTACAATTGGGACAACACATGATTTCTTTTTCCACAGTCGCTCAACTTCAATTTGCAAGTCCCGGTACGATTTTTTCTGCTGCTTATCTTCAATCCGTGCATCACCAGGTATTGCAATGTCAATGAACCATACTTTTTTCTTTTCAACTACTGTTATGTCAGGTGTGTTGTGGACCAAGTGCCTGTCAGTCTGAATCCTAAAGTTCCACAAGATCTTGAGTTTCTCATTCTCTAAAACTTTCTCAACCTGATGTTCCCAGTGGTTTTTGCTGTACTCAAATCCAAACTTCTGGCACAATTTCCAGTGAATGATCTTAGCAACGTGGTCATGGTGTTGTAGGTAGTCGGTTTGTGAAATTTTGCTGCATCCACTGATCAGGTGGTCGACTCTCTCATCTTTCTCATTACAGAGGCGGCATTTGCTGTTGGTGGTAACATGTCGAATTTTTGCCTTCATGCAGTTTGTGGCTAGGGCTTGTTCTTGAGCTGCCAAAATAAAGCTTTCTGTTTCTTTTTTCAGTACTCCTGATCTTAACCAGTTCCAAGTTAGTTTCCGGTCAGTTTTGCCTTCAATACTTTTCAAGTATTGGCCATGCAGAGCTTTGTTTTTCCAATTTTCAGCTTGCTGCTCAATTACTTCTTTCTTATATTCTGCTTTTGGTTTAATTGTCTTTAAAAGGCCTCCTTTATTTACTTCCTTAATCGTTGGTTCTTCACTTTTCTGGATGTAATCATTCAAGCTGCGTTTTTCTTCTTCCACAGTCTGCTTTACTTGTAGGAGTCCTCGACCACCCTCTGCTCTTGGTTGTTGTTGTTGTTGTTGTTGTTGTTGTTGTTGTTGTTGTTGTTATTATTATTATTATTATTATTATTATTATTATTATTATTATTATTATTATTTCCAGTGAAATCTCATTGGTGGAATATGCTTCTTTTGCCCTTAATGTAGTTTTGAAATGGTAAAGCTTTTGTGAACACATCCTATTTGAGAAGTCCTTGGTGATTTATTTATTTTATTTGTTTATTTTATTAGATTTATAAACCGCCTTACTCCTGGGGGACTCAGGGCGGTGTACAGCCATAAATAAAACATATAAATACAAAAGTTTAAAATAGAATAAAACGAATTAAATAATTTGGCTGACAATTAAAACCACAATAATTTAAAACAAATTAAAATTCATAATTAAAAGGGGAAAATAACTTAGGTCAGGCTGGCTTGTTGGAATAAATAGGTCTTGAGGGTGCTTCGGAAGGTGCGCAGCTCCGGAATCCTCCGTATATCCGGGGGGAGCTTGTTCCAGATGGTAGGTGCTCCCACAGAGAAGGCTCTCCCCCTGGGGGCTGCCAGTCAGCATTGTTTGGCCGACGGCACCCGGAGGAGCCCCTCTCTATGGGAGCGTACAGGCCGGTAGGAGGCTATTGGTGGTAGTAGGCGGTCCCGTAAATAACCAGGTCCTAAACCATGGAGCGCTTTAAAGGTGATAACCAAAACCTTGAAGCGCACTCGGAAGACCGCCAGTGAAGCTCGCGCAGGAGGGGTGTTACATGGGAGTGCCACGTCGCTCCCATAACCACCCGCACGGCCGCACTCTGCACCAGTTGGAACCTCTGAGTGCTCCTCAAGGGGAGCCCCATGTAGAGAGCATTACAATAGTCCAGACAGGAGGTGACGAGGGCATGAGTGACTGTGTGTAAAGAGTCCCGATCTAGAAAAGGACGCAACTGGCGAATCAGGTGAACCTGATGAAAAATCCTCCCGGTCACAGCCATCAAGTGCTCTTCTAAAGACAGCCGTGAGTCCAGGAGGATGCCCAAGTTGCGAGCCCTTTCCGTGGGGGCCAATGATTCACCCCCAATAGTCAGTGATGGCACCAGCTGACTATATCGGGACGTCAGAAACCACAGCCACTCCGTCTTAGATGGGTTGAGCCTGAGCCTGTTCCTCCCCATCCAGATCCGTACGGCCTCCAGGCACTGGGACATCACCTCAAGGGCATCGTTGGGGTGGTCTGGGGTGGAGCTGGGTGTCATCAGCGTACTGGTGGTACTTCACCCCAAAACCATGGATGATCTTGCCCAGCGGCTTTACATAAATGTTGAACAGAAGGGGTGAGAGGACCGATCCCTGTGGCACCCCGCATATAAGGGGCCTCGGGGTCGACCTCTGCCCCCTGTCAACACAGACTGCGACCGGTCGGAGAGGAAGGAGGAGAATACAGTGAATACACCGTAATACAGTGCCTCCCACCCCCAACTCTACCAACCGGTGCAGCATGATACCATGGTCGATGGTATTAAAAGCTGCTGAGAGATCTAACAGGACCAGGACAGAGGAGCACCCCCTGTCCCGAGCCCTCCAGAGACAAACAGTTGGGCATACACATGAGGCCCCTGGTGCATCCCATCAGCTTTGAGCAAGTTGATGGGACACTAATTGGCAGGGCCCCTGCCACCTTGGTCACTGAGCTTGTCAGACTAGAGATGGGGTGCCATTGGGAACTCCTCCAGTTCATGGTCACCCCAAAGATGACTGACTCAGTCATATTAGGACTCTCATGGCTTGATAAGTGGGGTCCCACAATCTCCTGGGATGGCAGCTATAGGAAGCTAGTCATTGGCATTGGTCCACTGCCACCTGTAAGGCAAGACCATCCCCTAGAAGTCACCACCTCAAAGGAGACTGCCACACCAGAACCTGTGGCCCCAGCCCGAGATGCCCTACCTGGCAACCAACAAGTGCCAAAGGAGAGACTTATGGGGGCTTTTTAGCAAAGAGAACTGCAATTTCCTTCCCCCTCATCGCTCAACTGACTGCACAGTAGAGTTTGTGCCAGGCTAAATTACCCAAGCTGATAATGCACTCCATGACTCCAAAAGAGATGGAGATGGAGGAATTGAAGGAGTACATAGATACTAACCTGAAGCAAGGATTCATCCAACCCACAAAATCTAAAATGGTGGCCCTGGTGCTATTCAAAGAGAAAAAAATATGGGGGAGGGTGAGGCTTTGCATTGACTTTTGTGGGATCAACTCTGTATGTGTGGACACCTCCCCCTCATGAAAGTCATGCTGAACCACCTGTCAAAGGGCAAGGTGTTTACCAAACTGGACTTAAGGGAAGCCTACTACCACATAAGGATCAGGGAGGGGGATGAGTGGAAGACTGCTTTCAACTGCCCACTTGGCAGTTTCCAATTTAAAATAATGCCATTCAGACTGCAAGGAGCCCCTGCAGTGTTCATGCAATTAATTAATGAAGTACTACATGAACAGTTTTATAAGGGGGTCCTCATTTACTTAGATGACATTCTTGTATTCAGTGAGACCCTTGATGAGCATGTGAAACTTATCCGGCAAGTGCTGAAAAAACTCCTTGCCACCAAACTTTACACAAAGCTGTCAAAGTGCAAGTTTCACAAAACCTCCCTAGACTACTAGGGCTACCGAATTTCCACCAAAGGCGTACAGATGGATCCAGGGAATGTGAAAGCGGTTCTTGATTGGCAACCCCCACGCACCCGCAGGCAACTTCAAAGCTTCCTGGGGTTCGCTAGTTTCTATAGGCAATTCATCCCGGCTTTTGTGGAGGTGGCTAACCAAACTTTTAAAAATGGGGTCCCCGCCATTTTGGAAAAAGCCAAACCAGCCACTTGCATGGACAATGGATTGCCAAAAAAGCCTTTGAGAACCTAAAGAGACTGTTTGCCCAAGAACCGATCCTGCAGCACCCATGTTAAGGATATTGTTGTTGTGTAACAACTAGCAGAGTGAAGTGCACTAGCAGAGTTGTAGTTCAGAGAATTCTGGTCATGGATTCCAAATGAGCCATCATATCTCCCCCTTTAAGAAGATGTTGTCTAAATAATCTTCATGTGAGATATATATGAGCACCCACAGAGTCACGAACATATAGTCTCTTCAACTTGGTCCAACACCTAGCAGCAGACTCTTCGCCACGGATATGGACAAGCTGCTGGTCACCCAGTGTCAGTCCAATAATACAAAGAGCTCGTTCATTGTCTCTGTTAAACTTGGCTACTTTCTTGGCATCTTCCTCATCAGCAGGATCCCATGCTGTTACATCCGGTGGATTATTAACTATGTCCCACAGTCCTTCTCTACGCAAAAGTAGACCACATTTTGTAGACCAGGATACATAGTTCATTCCATCCAGCCGGGTTATCATGGAAAAATTTGCTGCTTGTTCTAGTGCCATCTTCACGTAGATTGTTTATAACAAACACAGTCTGTACTACTCACAAACTCAAACAAGCTCTCAGTTTAACTCTGAAAAAAAATCCTAGTTAGTTCTGGTTAGCTCACTCTGGGCCCATAACCAATGTTAAGGATATTGTTGTTGTGTAACAACTAGCAGAGTGAAGTGCACAGAGAAAACGTTTTTGAGAGCACTGAGATAGAGATACATACAAACTGGTGTTATCAAAAATGTTCTTTATAATGGGAAATAAACAATCTCGTAGTCTTCTAAACAGTCCAAGTCTTTACCGGTTAACTCTAAACAAACTCTTACCAAACAAACAGTAGTTGGTTCACAAACCCCGGATGGTAGCAGATCCACCCACACATGCACGCAATGGCAGCTTATCATCAACTGAACCTTTTACAGTACCGTGCTTAAATACATTGTTAAACTATAAGTAATTATAGCATGACTCAGCATTACAGCATGATGCAGCATTAAAACTTAGAGTAACATAATACATATATTGCCTGGACAACTGTTAGGCCCAAATCATATCCTAACAACCCAGATCCAGAGCAGCAATTCATCATACAAGCTGATGCCAGCAATGTGGCAGTAGCCACAGTACTCCTGCAAAAGAATACCAGAGGAGAATTATTGCCCTGTGCCTACATATCCAAAAAGCTCAACGACACAGAGAGACAATAGGCCATCGGAAAGAAAGAGGCGTATGCAATTCAATGGGCTTTATTCTCTTGGAGGCAGTTTCTAGAGGGTAGTAAAGTGGCTTTCAAGGCCTGGACTGATCACAAAAACCTTGAGGCCCTAAAGGCCCCCAGGAGACTGTCTCCCAAACAGGTCCGCTGGGCTCAATACTTCAAGCGCTTCAAATTTGGACTGAACTACATACCAGCAGGGAAAAACCTGTTAGCAGATGCCCTATCAAGGAAACCTCAATTTGACAGCCACTGGGAGGAAGTGGTCCATGCTATCATTCCCCCCTTCACAATCAGCTTCCCAAGTCACCACCAGAAGCCAAGCCAAGTGGCCACCTGACCCAACCTGGGATGGATTGATGGCTAAGTTGAAAGCGGTGCTACCAGCGGACCCTTGGCTCACAGACAATAAAGACATCTTGACAATGACGGAGGGACTGGCATGGAAAAGATCCAAATTGTAAGTCCCCGCAAGCCTGAGACTCGAAGTGCTCCAGTGCAGCTACAACTCCAAACTGGCCAGTCACTTTGGATTCCTGAAAACCCTACACCTCATTAGGAGACAATTCTGGTGACCAAAGATGAAAGCAGAGGTGGAAGACTTCATAAGGAGCTGTGCTACATGTGCTACGATGAAGCCGAGACCCAGAAACCCCCCAGGACTTCTTCAGCAAGTGGCAAGCCTGAGCAGACCTTGGAAAGAAATTGTGATGGATTTTATTGTTGAACTCCCAGAAAGTGGGTGGAGCACAGTAATTTGGACAGTCATTGATCTGTTTTCAAAGCAAGCCCATTTCACTGCTTGCTCCGGACTACCATCCACAAAGAAAGTTGCAAAACTGTTCATCAAACACATCTATCGCTTGCATGGAATACCCCACTGCATCATCTCAGACTAGGGAGTCCAGTTTACTGCAAAATTCTGGAGAGTTCTTGAGGTCCACTGGATCCACACAAGGACTTAGTTTAGCTTTCCATCTGAGCACGAACAGAGCTGTGAAATGACCAAATCCGATGCTACATAGACTACCAACAAGAGAACTGAGCAGATCTATTACTGTTTGCAGAAGTGGCTTACAACAGTGCAGTTCACAGTAGCATCGGACTGACCCCTTTTCAGGTCACCAGTGGCATGTCTCCATGCCTGAACTGCCGATAGAGCCCTCTTCTGTTTTTAATAGAATGAGTTGAGTGGAGTGGAGTGGAATTTATTACATTTCTATACCGCCCTTCTCCCGAAGGACTCAGGCCAGTTTACAGCCATATTAAAACAGTCTCACACAAAAATTAAAACTATTAAAATAATTTAAAGCTATTTGGCTGTAGTTTAAAACCGCTTGCAAAACCCCTTTAAAACCAATTAAAACCCGTTTAAAATTTATCTATTTGGTCAGGCTGCCTTGATGAAGCAACAGAGTCTTTAGAGCCCAACAGAAGGTGTGGAGGTTGGGAATCTGTCTTATATCCGGGGGCAGTTCATTCCATAGGGCAGGAGCCTCCACAGAGAAGGCTCTCTCTCTGGGGGCGGCCCGCCAACATTGTCTGGCTGATGGCACCCTGAGGAGGCCCTCTCTGTGAGAGTGTATCGGATGGTGGGAGATATTCGGTGGCAGAAGGCAATCCTGTAGGTATCCTGGTCCTAAGCCATGGACTGCTTTGAAGATGGTGACTAGCACCTTGAAACGCACCACTGGGAACCAGTGCAGCTCACGCAAGAGGGGAGTTACCTGGGAGCAATGAGTCGCTTCCATAACCACTTGTGCGGCTGCTTTCTGGACCAGTTGGAGCCTCCGGGTGCTCCTCAAGGGGAGCCCCATGTAGAAAGCATTACAGTAGTCCAGACGGTAGTCCAGAATGGATGGATTCATTAAAGAAGGGGTGGGAGGCCACTTCCAGTGGCGCCTCTGTCGTTGTCGGCGGTCTTTTCATGACTGCCGGCCTCCCGGCGCGTAAAGAGCCGCCTCACAGCAGGCAGGCAGCTCGAAAAATCCGCTCTTCAATTGAAAGAGCGGGCAGAGCTTCTGGGGGTGAGGTTGAGCCCCCTGAATCGCCCCAGGACTTTTTTCTTTGTCCTGGGGAAGGCTCAGGGTGATGGCTCCCTATCCACCCCCAGAGAGACTCCGTGCCGAGAGGGATCTCCGCTTTAATTAGCGGAGCCAGACGTCGTGAGCAACACCACAACTGATAGAAAACTTAAACAAGCTGAACAAGGAGTCTTCAGAAAAGAAAAATGCAAGTATGGTTTTTTTTTTCATTGATTTTCCAGAGCAGGAAGGAAAGAAAAGGGAAAAAGAGAATGAATAGTGAAAGTGTTCTTAAAATGGCGACCGGCTCTGTTTGGAGAAAAATTGAGAGTGGAAAGTGAAAGCAGAGCTTAGTGATGAAACATTTTAAAAGAAATATTCTGGTAGGGAAAAGAAAGAAATAAAGAAACAAAGACTGATTTAAACAGATTTTTTTGGGGTTTTTTTACTGAAGCAAGAAGAATCTCTTTGCTTTTTTTGAAAAATAAATAATAAGCCAGAAGTATGACTCCTAAACCAAAAGGAAGGGGGGGCTCCCTCATGAGTCAGTCGAAGGACAAAGCAGAATTGACTCATTTGCAGGGATCTGTAGATGAGGATTTAAAAGATTTTATAACAAGGTCTCTAGTGAGTGTTGTTGAGAAGATAAAAAGTTCACAGAAGAATCTTGAGGAGTTGGTTTCTGGGAAATATGATCAATTAAATCAAACTATCATCAAAGTAGTTTCGGATCTTTCAAGTGCAGTGGTGGAAATGGGGAAGAAAGTGACTGAAATCAGCAGTAAGTTTGACTCCCAGATGCAAGAAATACAAGAAAAATTTGCGGAAGCAGAGGCCAAAAATCAGAATATAGAGAATGATGTCATCATGCTTCAAATTAAAGCTATGGAATCAGCAATTAGATTAAGAGGCATAAGAGAAAACAAGAGAGAAAATTTAAGAACAGTTTGTGCAAAGGCCTTTGCAGAATTATTAAAGTTAGAAGATGAGCTAATTCTTGGTTGTATAGAGAAAGTCTACAGAGTCAACTCACGTGTAGCTAAACAAAGGAATCTGCCTAGAGACGTTGTTGTCTACTTTACTGATAGAGGATTGAGAGATGATATTTTACAAAAATCCTACTCTGCCAGAGTGCAGGTAGAAGGTATACAAATTAGTATTTTTAAAGAGCTACCATCAAAGGTTTTAAAGGACAGAAAAGGTTTTGGTTTTCTGGTCAAGGAATTGAAGAGAAGTAATATCCCATTTAGATGGGACCTACCAATTGGTATAATTTTCAGATACCATGGCATGAGACATTGTTTGAATACTATTGAAAAAGCGGAATATTTTTATAAGAATATTTTTAAGGGAGCCCCGGAATATGATAAGAATAAAAAACATGAAAGAGAGCCTACAAAATGCAAACAGAAGGAAGAAATTCAAAGTGTGTTAAAAGAAAAAGGAGCACTAAGTGGTTGTCCAGAGGATTCTATTATGGATTTTTCAGACGAGAAAATTGAGCATCCCAGTGATCCTAGAGGGGGAGTACTGGACCTTGAACTGTTGGAGCAAGAATTAAAAAATAAAACTACAATTCGAGATGAGCAACAGCAGAGGCCCAGTGCTCTCCAAGAGATGGGGGGTGATGCCAATCAACAGGAACTAGAAGCCAATGAGGAAACTCGATTGGAAACCACTGATGACCAATATAAGGAGTTTCGTGAAATGTTTGAATCTTTAGCAGAAAGGATTGAAAGATGTGGAAATAGATTAAGTTTATCCTGAGGATCTAAGCTATTGTAGATAGTTGTTAAAACTTTGGAGATGTATAATAAATTTTCAAAAGTTCATCCTGAGTTGGACTGATATTAGACTTATATATCAAAATGGATTATAAAAATTTTACTACAAAGTTTATCCTGAATTGGACTTAACATCCTGAGAAAGGTAAACAGATTGCTGCAATATTAGCAGCGATCTGTGGTTACCCTATTATAGTTTTTTTTTTTTTTTTTTTGGAATTTATCATCTAGGAGAAGAGAATGAAAAAACATCTCACAACCCGAAGGAATGAATTGCAAAGGGCGACAGGATTTGAAAGAGCTTTAAAGGAACATCTGGGAATGCGGTTTCTAGTTTTTTTTCTTTAAGGTTTGAATCTTAGGAGGAGCTGCATTGGTTTTTTCTTTTTTCTTTTTTTTTTTAATTGAAAAAGTTTTACAATACAATTTTTAACCCCATTTTCCCACCCCCCCACCCCCCCCACCCTTTCCCGTCCACCCCTCCCCACCCCCCCACCCCCGACTTCCGTTACAAACAATTTTATATATCAATCATTGTTAAATAGGTATAGGTGAGATCCCGAAAAGATACCATAAATTTTAACAATAAGTAAAGTAGTATTAATCCAAAATACTTACTGAAAAAAAATAAAACAAGATAAAGTACAATTTAACCCAGATATATATCAAACTCCATTATAAGTGCACAAATAGACCTCATTCAAACATAAATCATTGTAAAAAAAAACTTAACCAGTATTCTTAAAAATTCCCTTCTTTTTGTCCTAGACAGCAGTATAACCAAAATATATAGATTTATATCAGCTTGATAATTATCTAGATAATAATATAAAATATATATAAATGTAAATTTAACATTCTGAACCCATATCTTTTCCCATGTTTCCAACATCACTGGTTCTGCAAAATTTTGTGCCCACTTTATCATACAATCTTTAACTAATTCACTCTCTGAGTCTCTTTCTAGCAATAAATTGTACACCCTCTTAATATGCATTGGCCCTTGCCCTTTTATCTGAATCACCAAGTCCTCTTCATATAGCATTAGTCCAATTTTCTGATCTTCTCTCCATCTCGATTGAATTTGAGAATACTGCAACCAAGTTAAGTTCCTTCCTTCTTCCAACAGTTTTCAAAGGTTTCAAACTCCATCTGCCCCCATCATTAAAAAGCATCTCTTTATATAAAATCCCCCCGAGTGACTTTATATTTGGCATAATCTGCCCAAGATCCAACCACAAAGGTATTTTGTAATCCAATTGGAGCTGGTGCTTCTTCCAAACTCTCATCGCCTGTCTCAATATATGACTTCTAAATACATTGTCCAGCTTGTCTTCATAAAATAAGTATGCATGCCAACCAAAGTCCAGATCGTGGCCTTCTATATTCAAAATTTCAGTTTTTGTTGTTCCAAACCAATCACCCACTTGTGTCAACACTGCAGCTTCATAATATAAACATAGCTTTGGAACTTTAAGGCCACCTCTTTCACGAACATCTTGCATAATTTTGAATTTAACTCTTGGTTTTTTCTCATTCCAAATAAATTTGTTTAAACCTGACTGTCATTCAGCCAGTATTTTATCACTTCTAAGCACTGGAATCATTTGAAACAAAAACAAGAATCTAGGTAGAACGTTCATCTTAACTGCTGCTATTCTCCCAAGTAAAGATATTTGCAGTTTCTTCCACGTTTCAAAATCCTTTTGAATCTTATGCCACAAAACCTCATAATTGTTTTGAAAAAGTTTTATATTAGACGCTGCAACCTGAACTCCTAGATATTTCACCTTTGTAGCTATTTCAAAGCCTGCCAACCTTTCCAGTTCACTCCTTTGTGGTTCCAACATATTTTTAACTATCATCTTAGTCTTTTTCTGGTTTAGTCTAAAACCTGAGACCAAACCATATTCCTCTATAATGTTTTTCATCTGGATGATTGATTCCAAAGGTTGTGTTAGGGTTACAACCAGATCATCTGCGAATGCTTTTGTTCTGTAATCTTTTTGCCTTACAACTATTCCAGTCAAATTGTTCGAGTCCCGTAGAGAATTCAACAACACTTCTAAAGTTAAGATGAACAACAGTGGAGATAGCGGACAACCTTGTCTAGTTCCTTTCTGTATATGAAAATTGGTGGTTAAGCTTCCATTAATAACCATTTGTGCTGTCTGTTCTTGATAGATTGCCGCAATTGCTTGTATAAACTGATCTCCAAAGTCCATTTTAAACAGAGTCTTTACTAAAAAGCCCCAATTGACTCGATCAAAGGCTTTTTCTACATCCAAAAACACCAGCACCTCAGAGATCTGTTTATTTTTCTCAAGATATTCCAATAAATCTATAACTTGCCGCACATTATCCTTCATATATCTCCCCTCTATAAAACCTGCTTGATCACTATGAATCACCTCTTGGATAACTGGCATCAGTCTGTTGGCTAACACTTTTGCAAAGATTTTATAATCCGTATTCAGGAGAGATATTGGTCTAAAATTTTCTGGTTTTAAAGAACCATCTTCCTTTGGTATCAGTGAGATAAAGGCCGTCTTCCAGGAGGGGGGTATTTTACCCCCCTGCTGTATACTACAAAATAAGTCCTTAAGATGCTCGACCAATTCTGATTGTAAACTCTTATAATATACTGCTGTCAAACCATCCGTCCCAGGAGCTTTAGCTAGTTTCAGTTGTTTTATTGCGAATAAAATATTTTCAGACGTTATTAATTGATTCAATCTTTCTTTTTGTTCTGATGAAATTTTGGTAACTCTCATCTTTCCAAGATATTCATCAATAAGATCCTTTTGAATATTATGTGCAGAATATAAATTAGAATAATAATCTAGAAAAGCTTGATGTATTGAAGTCTGTTGAAAAACTTGTTTGCCTTTATATTCAATAGTATCTATTATACGAGAACTTTGTTTCTTTCTTAAAGTATATGCCAACCATCTACCCGGTTTATTAGCATTGCAAAAAGTATTATGCCTAGCAAATTGTAAATTAGTTGCCGTCTGGTCAGCCATAAGCATCTGAAATTGATCTTTCAAAAGTTTTATAGTTTCTTGCAATTTCTCATCAGTCGGATTCTTAATATGCAATTGTTCTTTCTCCTTTATTTCTGACTCCAAATCTAATCTTGTCTTTTGTCTTATTGACCTATACTTAGAATTCATATAAATCAGTACACCTCTCATATAGGCCTTACTTGCATCCCAAACAACTTCAGTGGGTGTACCCTTATTCAAATTCAGTTGAAAAAATTCCTCCACATGTTTTTTAAGGTCAGCTATATTCTTCTCATATCTAAATAAATTCTCATTCATTCTCCAAGATCTTCTCTCCCTCTTACCAAAATCCATTTCCATCCATACCGAACTATGATCAGTCAAAGTTCTTGGAAAAATCTTAGTCTTGGTCGTTTTAGTAAGTAAATCAGAAGAAACCAACATAAAATCAATCCTAGAAAAGGATTTATGTCTGTCAGAAAAAAAGGTAAAATCCAGTTCCTTCGGATGATGAATTCTCCATACATCCTTCCATTGTAATTCTTCTTTCAATACAAAAAAAGTCTGTGGTAATTTATTCCCCCTCTTAGCCAATGTCTTTTTGTCAAGATTTGTATCAATCACTCCATTCCAATCTCCCATAATCAAAAAAGACTTATAATTCCATTGCAATATTTTATTATGTAATAATTTATAAAAAGTTTCTTGCTGTTGGTTTGGGGCGTAAATTCCTATCAAAAGCAACTGAACATTCTGTATATTTATTTCAACTGCAATATATCTTCCTTCATCATCCGATTCTACAAGTTTAGCTGGAATTCTTTTAGAGATATACAGCACTAATCCATTCCTTTTCACCAAATTAGAAGACATAAAATGTGCTCCAAATTTTGAATTTATCAAATATTTTTGGTCCTGGGTTCTAATATGAGTTTCTTGCAAACAGACAACATCATTTTTATACTGCTTCAAGTAATGAAATATTTTCCTTCTTTTCTGTGGAGAATTCAAACCATTCACATTCCACGATAAAAATCTAACTGTCATCTGAAGGTTCGTGAAGCGTACTGAGCATTTGCCTAAGACTCTGTTCAACGGCAGAAGTCTTTGGTCTCGCCCCTCCCACTGCTTCAGATTTCTGTATTTTCCCATTTGTCCCCTTCACTTCTTGTGGCATCATGGACCTCTGCTGTTTTTGCTTCTCTAGTCTCTGCTTCTCTGCTGCACGGGTTATACGTTGATCTTTGGGTTCTTGCATCAACAGTTCAAGGTCTGGATCTACCTCTCTTGTTGCTCTGGAGTGTTTTGTTCTAGGCTCTGGGAGGTCTGCAAAAAAATCCTCTGTAAAACCACCTACTGCTCCTAAAATTACCTCCCTTGCCGTTGCTCGAAGTGCCTGTCGTTCTTGTTCCCTTTGTAATTCTAAAATCCCTTCCTCATAATCCTTATCTTTAGAGGCTCCTTCAGATGATAACAGTGTGGATGAACATGGTGGTGTTGGAGATCTTTTGAGAATATTCTGGTAGAAATGTTCTGCTTTTTCCAACGAATTTAGACGGTATCTTACATCCTCATATCTCAAAATAATTCCAGCTGGTGCATCCCATCTAAATGGAATCTGTCGCCTTTTCAATTCATTTACCAAAAAACCATAGTCTCTCCGGTCTCTTAACATTTTAGGTGGTAGCTCTTTAAAGACTCCAATTTGATTGCCTTCAACTTGAAAAGTAGTATGAAAAGAACTTTGCAAAATGTCATTTCTCAGCATTCTATCAGTAAAATAAATCACAACATCTCTGGGCAAATTCCTCTGTCTTGCAACACGAGAGTTAACCCTGTAGATCTTATCAATTCTTTTAGCAATTAACTCAGGTTCCAACTTTGAGATTTTGGCCAATATCTCCCTCAAGTCCTCTCTATTATTCTCCCTCAGTCCTCTCAGTCTTATGGCGAACTCCATAGAGCGAAATTGTAACATGGTAATTTCATCTTCTAACCTCTGGCTCCTCACATCCACTTTAAAAAATTTTTCCTCTGCATCCTTCTTGTTAGTTTCCACTTCTAAATTTAGGTCATCCACTTTTTTCTCCACCACCACCAACGCATCAGTGAAAGCAGTTACTACTTTAGTTACATCCTGGTTTAGCTTCTCACTTTTTTCCTTTACAAACTGCTTCATTTCAATTTGATTATTCTCTATCTTCTCATTCAAATCTTTAATTTGATTAGCAAGAGTTGCTGTTAAATTAGCCACAAAAGCTTTCAAGTCCTCATTCCCTCCTGCTTGAGTTTGACTCTGAGGCTGAGTTAATGGCTTAGCTGGCAATTCCTTTGTCTGGTGAGAAGGGGAATCCCCACCAGCTTTCTTTGAAGCCATGCCTGGACACAATCTTAATTTCTTAAAAAAAGAAAATCTTCCTCCCTTTCCTAAAATTCCAGTTTTTCTCCCCAGTTTTGCAGAAAGGGGGAACAGCCAAAATTATATTTCTACTTTAAAGTCTTATTGAGTTAATACCAGGCAGGCTAAAACACTTTAATTAGCACTTTCACTTTCCACTTTCACTTCCTTCTTTTTAGCCAGATGCCATTTTCCATTCCTTTTCAGTCAGAGATTTAAACTGCAAACTTTTTTCCTTTGGCTCTTAGAAGAAATTCTTTTAAAAAAGTCCAGATCTCACCTAAATCTTCAATCAGTACAGGATCTCCAAATGAAAGGTGGAGTTGCTCACGTCGTCTCGCTCTGCCGTTTGACAGAGGTCCCTCGCCGTGCGGAGCTTCGGTGAAGTAGCAAGGGAGCCTTCACACAGAGCACCTTCCAGGGCAAAAGGGGAACCCTGGCGGTGCTTCTGGGGGCTCTACCTGTTGTTCACCGGCTCTGTCCTCTCTTCTGCACAGAAAGAGGATTTTCAAGCCGCCTGCCGATTGCAGCACGGCTCTAACACATGGCGAAGCCGGCAGCTGTTCAAAAGCCGCCCGGCGACGACGAAGACGCCACCCGGAAGTCTCGGTTTTTTCTTTTTTTTAGGTGGTACAGCATAAGCTAGTTTGAATGTTCTACCTAGAGGAGTACTGAATACCTTCATGGTTGGATATTATTTACATAAAGTCACTCAGGGGGTTGTTTTTTGTGTGGAGAGATGCCTTATTATTTTACTGATGGGGGCAGCTGAAGACGAAGCTTATTGGAATTGGATTTATGTTGGAGAAAGTATATTTAACTTCAATCAAGATGAAGAGAAGATTGAAATTTGGATTATGGAGATAGAAAAATTTCTTTTTGGATACAATTTCACAATTATAATTATACACGCATAATTATATATATTATATTTTATGTTTTATGTTTTTGTTTTTTTAGTTAAGGGGTGCAGTTGGGATAAAATTATTTGATATGGATATGGAGGTGATATACTATATTTTATTATAAGGGGGATTGATTTTGGTATATGATTAGTAATGTTAATATTAATGGATTACAGAAAGGTATGATATTTTTTAATTTGGTTTGAATATTATAAGTACTTTATTGATTGATAAATGAATATTGATGGTTGGTTACTATTATTGGGGTTTTTTTATTACAATATTGTTAACTTTAGAAAAACATTAATATTTATAGGTTTATTGTTATACTACTTTGTTATAAATATTATAAGTATTGGGTTTGTTTTGTTTGTTTTTTCTTTTTTTCTTCTTCTTTCGAAATCTTTTCAATTTAAAATTTGAATACTTTAAATTTTTTTCCTTTCTTGTTTTAAACTTCTTTTTAAAATCTGTAGCGGAAGTCAAGGGGGGGATGGGGAGGGAAGGGGTTGGGGTGGAGAGAGGGAGGGGGAGGGGCTGGGAGGTGGGGGTTGGGGTGGGGGGGAAATGAAAAAAATTTGTATTGTAAAACTTTTTCAATAAAAAAAAAAGAAGGGGTGGGAGGATACAAAAAAAGCACTGTCAGAAGCAGCAGAGGAGTATAAAAAACAGGAAAACAAGCACCAGTCACTCCAACCCCTCTTCCAAGTGGGGGACAAGGTTTTCTTATCCACTAAATATATACAGTTAAGGTTGCCTAGTAAGAAATTGGGACCCACGTTCCTAGGTTCCTTTCCCAATAGTAAAAATAATCAACCCGGTGATAGTTCAGTTTAGCTTCCCTTGCATGCTAGAGAAAATACACCCTGTATTTCATTGTAGCTTGCTGAAACCCTTAGTTGGGTCCAACCTAAGACCGCAAACCCAACCACCTCCCCCTCCTATAGTAGTTCAAGGAGAGAGCCATTATGAGGTCAAGAAAATATTAGATTCTAGGCTATATAGGGGCCAATTACAATACTTAGTAACTGGAAAGGGTAGCCTTTGTCTGAAGCTATCTGGAGAAAATTGAGGAAATTCAAGCCTCAGAGTTTGATTTCATTGGGGGTGTTGGGGTTACTTGGAACCCTGACATTGTGTGTACTTGTGCATGAGAATGAAAATGGACAGATTAAATTACATATAGTTAAACTTCTTAACAGATCTTTTTTTGTAAAAAGAAATTCTAACACTTAAAATATAAAACTCATGACTTATATTTGTACAAATGATTTTTTTTTTTTTTTTTTTTTTGCCAAATGTCAAGCAGCAGGATCAAGTTAAACCTGTGGTGAGTCCACAGAATTTATTTTGCCTTTGGTGAAATGGCAGAAAATCACTCCAGTTATACCAAATATTTCTTGCAATTTTTTTTATGTACAGCTCCTGTATGTAATACATTTGTTTTAATGTGGCTTTTGTTCAGTTGAACTGAAAATAGTTTGAAGTAGCACCACGCACCCTTTTCATCAGTTTATCTTAGTGTGTGAATGTGACAGATTTAGGAGTCAATGATGATTAAGGTTGCAGCTGCCATGAGGTATAAATCCTGCTCTTTTGCTTCAACTCTACAAATATTTTTTTCAGCAGCTTCAGAAAAAGATGCAGTGCAGCAAAATTTGATTTATGGAAAAATGGAAGGATCCAGACTGGAATTGCATGAGAGAGAAGGGAGGGAGGGAGGGAGAGGGGGAGAGGGGAGAGAGAGAGAGAGAGAGAGAGAGAGAGAGAGAGAGAGAGAGAGAGAGAGAGAGAGAGATTTGGCAATGAGTGTTGGGGAGGGATTGCATTCAAACAGTGTGTGTGTGTGTGTGTGTGTGTGTGTGTGTGTGTGTGTCTTTCAAAGAAAGAGAAAGCATGAATACATGGATGAATGAGATGGAGAGATAGCAGTGAACCCTTCACCATTGTTACATCTGTGTACTTCAATCCTTTCAGAAATACAATGGGTGTCAGCCTCCACCTTTACATTACTTGCTTGCTCGGCTGCCATTGTAACTGGGGGGGGGGAGGGAAAGCTATCTGAATAATTGGGAGGGGGGAAGTGAGTTGGTGGAGTAAATGGGAGAAAGTTTTCCTTAGCATTTCTCTGCAGCTGGGAGGCGCGCTGATAACCAGTTGAGGTCAAGTGTTGTGGCATATCAGACGGATGGAGCCATCGGAAGCTGCACCCCACATGAACCCTTGGGGGATGTGGATTGGATAATCCTGACTGGACCATTGGGGGGAGGGTTTTAAGGATGCTTTCTATATGTGATTTTCGCGCCTATTGCCTCAGACCTTGCTTTTCTTTGGTTGCACTCAGTTCATACTCAGTAAAACTACCTTTCTCTATGAAAATGGAGTCAGGGTTTTTCTTTCTTGAGTACTGAAAGGAGGCATACCTGACAATGGGTTAGAAAGAGATTTTGATTTTTTTCTTTTCAGAAAGAAAGTGTGAATATTTATGCCCTGCTCTTCTATTGGCTAAAACTGCTTTGAAACCAACTTTGGTGGCTTTTGGTGGCAAGAGAGAGTAAGATTCTTTTTGGAGGAAAAAAATCTACCTGTGAAATGAAATTAGCAATCAGGATATTATTGAAACACAAGTGTGTCCACAGACACATAAATAACTTCAGTTCATTTTCTTATTGTCATTCTGATCCACAGATGGCAAGTTTATGCTTGCTTATTCGTTTACATTTTATTATGACAGGAGAGAAAATAAGCTTTGTGATTTTGTTTGATTGTTTTTGTACTTTAATTAAAATAGGGCTTTCTCTAGAAAGAATCTTTTTCTTCTTCTTCCCTTCCTTTTTTACCGCTTTGGGTGTCAAGGGAGATACAACATTCTGGCTTTTGCTCATCTGGTGGCCTCAACCATTGATAATTTATGTTGTTGTAGTGTGCTTTCAATGTTTCCATCTCCTTCTGGGTCTGCCACATGTTTTTTGATCTTCTCCTCTTTTTGTATATGCCCTAGAAAGGACCAATTGTTGATTTTCTTTTGTTGATTTCCTTTTTTAAAAAATAAAATATTGTAGCTGCAGTTTCTAACCCTTTCACAGCTTCTGAACAGGAACCATATATACTGTATAGTCTCAATTTAGGGGAGGGGAGGGGAGGGGAGAGGAATGGAGAGGAGGGGGGAAAGGCAAAAATATTGTACACTTTTATATTCTAAAAGACGTGGCATGTGACACCTTTGGGCTTTATTTCTGTGGCTTGCTGAGAGGTGAACAGAACCTTGGATGATCAGGCCAGACACATCTTTTTCTTCTGTTCTTTCAAGAACAAATAACATTTATACTTAGAGATCTCCATTAAAAAGGGATCAAAGTTCTCCAGAAAGAAGCCTTGGACAACCCTGCTGTAGACAAAGACATTCCAATTACTTCTTCACTCAGCTGCATTTGTTGGTTAGGACTACATTCTCACTAGTGGACCCATGATGGGTGGAAAACTCATCACTCAGAGGAAAACCAGGTTCAAAGAATATCTTTCACCCCACACTTCTGGAATGAACTTTTATAAAAGCTTTCTGGGCTTATAAATCCTGATAAAAGCTTTGTGGGAATTGGGGCACCATAAAGTCTGCCACAGTTATGCCATAACTCAGATTCTCACCTCCCTATTCCCTCTCAGGGTAAGCGGCATTGTGCACAGTGCAGAAAATGAAAAAGTAGTCATTAAGAGGAATGAAAAGCAGGAAATTAGGGGGGGGAAAGGAATGGAAATCTAACACTCTGGTTTACACCAACTCCATTTTTTTACATTTGTCCATGTCTTTCGAGCTTTGCTTCTGTTACATTCATACGCATTTCTTTTTAAAGTTTCTCACAGAGAAGCGGGACAAAGATTGGGGGACTGAAGGCTAAAACATATTAAGAATGGTGGCAGGAATTGTAGTCTAGTCTAATGAAAAGAAAGATATTGCCCCTTAGATGTTGGAAGACTGCTGTCATGTCACCCCTAGTCCTTTGTTTCTCTAGGCTAGCCAAACCCGAATCCTGCAACTGTTCTTCATATGTTGTACTCTCCAGGCCTTCATTTTATTTATCTTATTTAGGAACAAACCTTTGACTCCTTATTCCCACAAAGCATTCCATGATTCAAGTCTTTTAACTTTCTGTGAATCAGCAAAAGGTTTTAAAAAAACAACTTTATTTTCCACATATCATTCTGTGAATGACAAAAAATAGGCTGACCCCCTTGAACATTAGAATATTGTTCTATTTACTTTCCAGTAATTGCTCATTGTCACCTATGTATCCTCTTAATCAGTGGTCTTATATCTCTCAGGCATACTTAGAGTATTCCCTGTCCTTTTAGCCCTGAAATGTGTTACATCCCTTTCTCTGTGTAATGAAGCAATAAAGATATTTTTCTAGTCATCTAATCAAAGGCAATCTTTGTAATGCATTAAGCAAGCTCTCCATAAACAAACTGCATTCACATTTAATTTTTCCCTAGCTGCAACATTTATAGCCTTACCACTTTTTTAAAAAAAGATTCTCATACCACTGTTGACTTCCTTTTCCACACTGTGACATGATAGCACTGTTGCAATATTTGAAGGGCTCCTACAAAGACGAGGATGTCAAACTATGTTCCAAAGCATCTGAAGGCAGGACACTTAGTTTCAATAGATTGAAACTAACCAAGAAGAGAAGCATCCCAGAACTCAGGAGAAATTCCCTAATGGTGAGAGCAATTAACCTGTGGAATGTCTTGCCTTCAGAAGTTGTAGGTGCTTCATTCCTGGAAGTTTTTAAGAAGAGACTGGACAACCACTTGTCTGAAACAGTATAAGGTCTCCTGCTCAAGCAGAGGGCTGGACTAGAAGACTTCTGAGACAAACTTCCAACTCTATTATTCTAGCTTTCTCTGGACAAATTACTGCAGGTAGTTGTTTTACATCAATTCATTTTGTGACTGTTCAAAGTTACAACAGCACTGAAAAAAGTGACTTATGACCATTTTTCACACTTATGACTGTTGCAGCATCCCTATGGTCACATGATCAAAATTCAGGTGCTTAGCAACTGACTGATACTTGTGACAGTTGCAGCATCCCAGGGCCATGTGATTGTCTCTTGTGATTTTCTGACAAGCAAAGTCAATGTAGAAGCCAGGTTCACTTAACAACCATGTTACTAACTTAACAGCTGCAGTGATTCAGTTAACAACTGTGGCAAGAAAGGTTGTGAAATGGGGCAAAATTCATTAAGAATTGTTTCACTTAGCAACATAAATTTTGGTCTCAGTTGTGTTTGATAAGTCGAGGAAAATCTATGTGTGCTACCAGTTGGAGGCCCATGAGCTGAATCATTACTCAAGATGTTCACCATTCTACCTTTGCATTGGCTGAAATTTCATATTGGGTGTTTCTTATGAACATTATAAATCCCAAATCTTTTGCAGAATTTGTGCAAACATGTTCAATTTAAGACTGGTACCAGAAAGATTCTAATATGCTGTAAATAAGGCCCAGACTCAAGTCACATGGATGATGTACCTGCTGAAGTAGGAAGAATCTATGAGTTGACCAGTATCATAACTGCAGCACCATAAGTATTATTATTTAAAAATGATGTCCTGATTGGTGTTTCAGAACTTGGTGATACCCAAAGGTGCTTTTTCAAAAGGCAACTGAACTTCATTTGTTTTTTCTTGAAAATGTTTCACTTCTCATCTAATAAGCTTCTTCAGTTCAGCTTCTTGGAGGAGAAGTGAAACATCTTCAAGGAAAAACAAAGAAAGTCCAGTTTTGAAAAAGCACCTTTGGGACAACCATGACCTGAAGGATTGAGAATCTCCATAGACACTGAACTTTGGGATAGCTAATTTGCTATGATACATAATTGTTTTACTCATTAACACAACTGAATCATTATTGCATTGTCACTCATTCTTTTACTGCACCACCCTCAGTTGATTTGCAATCATTGGAAGTTTCTCTAAGCTGTGACCCAATAGATCTGAAATAATTCCCTTATAATCTCTCTGTGATTTAGAGAATGCAAACAATAAAGACTTGCCTACAATGATAAGGTAATTATGACCATGTATCATAATTAAACTAACTATAGTTGCCATAGAGGAAAAGGCTTTACACAGGGTTTTATTTGTGCCCAATGATTTAAAGTGTTAAAAAGAATTCAGTAACATTTATTACACGCAATCTTCTATTTAGAGAAATCATGCTCTTCCCTTAATTAAATGGTAAGCCTCTTGACAATTCTCTATTCTTGCTGGAGGCTACTGCAGGGCTGAATTCCATTTCTGTCTCTTCTTTTGACTCACACCATATTTTATTCAGTTAAATAACAGGTAGATACAGAAATCGGACAGAAGCTAGATGTCAACCAAGAGAGGCAGAAAAGCTTAAAACTTCGGTGGCAACACCAGATGTCTGAATGGTGATAGATCCACTGATTTGTTTGGAAAGGATTTGCCTATTGCATTCACACAAACACAACCACAAAAATCAGTGGAGCCAAGAGCTTGGACCCTGTTCATTTCATTAAGAAGAACTGTCATCCTCTTAGATAGAGGCCCAGTTTTGTTTGATATAAGCAACATCAGTTCTTGCTGTGTTCTATTATTTCAGTCTTGGGCATTTTGCCAGCCAACAACTGTTTTCGTTTCTTCAGGACTGTTCTGTTCGATGCCATGCTCAATTTTGTTCAGAATGTGTGCCTTCACTCCTGGGAAATTTCTTTCTAAATTGTATTTCTCTTTTTTTTCTTCTGGGAAACACTAAGAAAATATTTCATCTAATTTTTTTTATTAAGTCACACTCCCCACCCTCCCACCCCAATAAAAGACCCTCCTAATCTTTGGGATATTTTCGGTGGATGTCTTCCCCCAAAGTTGTCAAACTTACAATCTTTAGCATCTTTCTGAGAATTGGGTTTTTCTTCCTTGCTGTTTTTAAAGTAATCATTCCTGACTCTCTTTACAGAATTTCATAAACCATCTTTTGCATAGATTGTCTTCTTTTTCTTAATCCACTTTCAGCACTCTGGCCAGCCTCTCAACTTTCCAGCCAGCCTCCGAAACTCCCATACTAATTATGCGGGTCTCCTAGATTGCTTCAGCACTTTAATTTGGGTTTCAGATTCTACTGTCTACATTTTGAGCATTTTTTCTGAACTGCCTTCTGAGACTGTTGTGATAAGCTAGTGTTATGGGTTTCCTCATCTCACTAGTATTGCTTAAAATAAGCAGAGGCCATTTAAGCAAGATATCTACAGAAAGGCAAGCAAATATAAGCTAATATTGAGTTTCAGAAAGCTGTAATTAATAAATGAATTTTATTAGGTTTTCCTAATTTTTCAGATTTTCCATTTATTTGGTAGATGAAAAGGTAGATATTTTCTTGATTGATCTGTTTGGGGCAATGAGACAATATTTTGAAGTGGCCTTTGGTGCCAGTAATGCAGCAACTGCAAAATAAATACACTATGTAGATGCAAATATGCTATAATTTTTTTTTTTTAGGACTGAAATGCACATGAAGAAAATAATAAAAAACTTGGAAGGAAATTTTAACTAATCCTTTTATTATTAGCAAATTGAGAGGGAGAGAGGGAGGGAGGGAGGGAGCGAGGGAGAGAGGGAGAGAGAGAGAGAAAGACCAATAGTAGAATGAAATCCATAATGCATATTCACATCCGAATAAAACAAAGGGAGAAAATCCAAACAGGATAAGTTAAATTTGCATTATATTGCTTCATTATGCACAAACAAATAAAATTTTAAAAGCCATAAAAACTCCATCATAGATCATGCTATGCCCACAGCAAACATGAACATTTAACTTTTTTTATATTATTCTTTTTATTATTTAAAGCACCTGTCATCTTCTAGTATAATGCTCTAAAAACAGTAGGGAAGAGACAGGAATAAATCCAGATCGAACATTATAACACAGGAATCTGAAAATGGCATAATAAAACTTCCTTAAAATCATCTCAAATCCTTTAAATAAAGCTGGTGAATACTTAATAAAGCAAGCTAAGATTTATGAATGGCCATTCTCTTCTTACCTCTTTCTGTTTTCTATATCCCAGTCTGTTGTCTAAAGGATTTATTTATCTACATGACAGAGTTGCTCCCTATTTTATTCCAGGACCTCAAAGTGCATTGCATTGCCTCCTTAATATTTTTTCCACAGCAACAACTCTATGAGGTAGATCATAGGACTGAAGGAGAAAACTTGAGGAAAAACACATTTTATTGAGGGGTCCTTGGTGCTCTCTGAGCTTGGTTGTTTTCTTGCAGAGGTTTCATTATTAATGAAACCTCTGCAAGAAGACAACCAAGCTCAGAGAGCCTCAAAGACCCCTCCTTTCAACCCTGAGCTACAAATATTATCCTTTATTGGTAACACATTTTATTCCTATCAAGGCTTATCATACTGTGGGCTGATGATTCTTACTGCATGGTCTATTGTTTCAAGCTGAATCATCAAATCAACTCAGAATTCTCATTCAAGCCACAAATGAGCAGCTTTCTAATTTTCCTATTCTGAACACCTTATGGGAAGATCTAACTGGGAGGGAGGGAGGGGGAGGGGAATCTCAACTGTCAGGTGTTAAGAATTGGGATCAAATGTTAACACCCAGTTCAGAAGATTCATTACTCAAGCCCCACTCCTCCAAGACTCTAATTAACTAGTGGTCAGCACTAAATCGGTGGTAGATAAGAGTTAACAGAATTCAGGGTGGGGGGACTGGACTTGGATTGCTTGTGGCAACGTAAGGTTTCCAAATTGATTGGTCTCTTGACTCCATCTCCTGGCTCTTCTTATCCTACACTTATATTAGAAAAGGTGGGAGGAAAAAGAAGACGACAACCAGCAGTTACAGTGGTGATGGGAAACCTTTCCTGCACGAGCTGCACTGGCTCCTGGTGGTCTTCCAAGGGCACTTCAAGATTTTGGTTATCACCTTTAAAGTGCTCCATGGCTTAGGACCTGGTTATTTATGGGACCGCCTACTACCACCAATAGCCTCCCACCGGCCAGTACGCTCCCATAGAGAGGGGCTCCTCCAGGTGCCGTCGGCCAAACAATGTCGGCTGGTGGCCCCCAGGGGGAGAGCTTTCTCTGTGGGAGCAGCTACTATCTGGAATGAGCTCCCCCTGGAGATACGGAGGATCCCAGACCTGCGCACCTTCCGTCGCGCGCTCAAGACTCACTTATTCCATCAAGCCGGCCTGACCTAAGTCTTTCCCCCCTTTTAAATGGGAATTTTAATTTGTTTTAAATTATTGGGATTTTAAATTTTTCAGCCAAATTATTTAATTTAGTTTTAGTCTATTTTAAATTTTTTATTTATATGTTTTATTTTATGGCTGTACACCGCCCTGAGTCCTTCGGGAGTAGGACGGTATATAAATTCAATAAAATTGAAAATCAAAAATCGAAACCTAAAAGACCACATTAGGGACCAATCTGGACAAATCTGTCTATGTGGTCAATAAGACTTGACAATGACTTAATGGCACCTAATTAATCAATCAGTCAGACAATCAATGCTGGATGTACTGAGCTGCTTGTCAGGCAATAACAGAAGATCAAGCTTCTGCATTTTTACTTGGCTGGGCCAAAAAGAAAAAGAAAAAGATGTTTTATGTTTCTTGCAGACCACAAGAAAAAGATGTTTTATGTTTCTTGCAGACCACAAGAGCTCATATTTCTGAATAACATTAATTCTCAGGGTTCAGTTCAAAATTATTTCAAACTTGAGAGACTTCATGACTTCTCCATTTCATGACTTCTCCATTCATGATTTCTCCATTTAGTCATCTCTATTTAGGCTGCGATTAAGCCCAGACTCTCTTTATAATGCTTAACGCATTGTAAGCCGCCCTGAGTCTCCGGAGAAGGGCGGCATATAAATCAAATTAAAAATAATAATAAAAAAAATAAAATAAAAAAAAATTATAAGGGCTGTGCAACACTTCAGTTCCAAAAGGAAGTTTTCCTCCTTGAGTTAATTGTAAAAGTAATAAGGGCAGGATATACATAATCAAATATATAAACATAAATAAACATTGTTCCACACTAATGTAACCCCTGATTGCAGCTCTTTAAAGCAGCCATGTCTTTGCCTCAAAATCGCCACTTTCTCCTCTGCAGTTATAGATGGGAGTTATGTAGACAATGTGGCCCCAAAATGTTGCATAGTCTTAAGACATTTATTGACTGATTCCTATTATTATGTTAAATTTATAAAGTGTGTGGCATAGAATAAACCAAATACTAAAATAACATTAAAAACCCAAACAAAAATTCCTAAATTTTAATTAGGAAACAAGAAATGTGATTTCCCCCATCCATCATTGAAATAAAGCAAAAACTAAATTATTTTAAGTTGATCATTCTTCAAAGTCCCCAAATCATTTGTTTATTAGTATAGGGTGTAACAACATTTTAGTTCTTCCCTCCCTCCGTCTCCTATTTGCTTTTTCAATTCTTTCATCAAAGTATCAGGTAACATTCATTCATTTATTGCTTTTATATCCTGCTTTTTTGCTGGGAACACACGCACACACACATGTACACACATCGAGGGGGATGGGGACTGAGACATATAGAGACTATAGACTTCTCCAACCCCCAAAAAGGAGCAAAAAGCAAAATGGAAATTCTTCAGAACAATTGTCTTAAAATAAATCATTTTCCCTGTACCGGTGAGGAAAATGAAAGAGTGCAATCCAGAAATGACAGCCTCATAGGTAGCTTTAGCTCTCTTGCTATGGCTAAATAAATTGAACAAATTTCTTTGTTGAGCCGTTAAATCCAAATTGCATGTTCTCCAAGACTTACCCTTTGTTTCAAATAGAGGAAAGAGGAGCGGTGACAAAAGACTTATTTATTTATTTATTTATTTATTTATTTATGTATGTATGTATGTGTGTATGTATGTATGTATGTATGTGTCAGTGTTCCAAAACTGACATAGAATCAAGGAGGAAAAAAGTCTGACATTTCACCTAGAAAAACTTTCGGTGAATTCAGTCTCCTGGGAGATGTATGGGAGGGGTGACATTCCTGTGTGCTGAAGAGACAGATAAGAGAGAGTGATCTGGAAGGCAGCCAATGGAGAGCAGTTTTTGGGGAAGGAATAGGAGGGGTTTTGGATGGAGTACTGTCTGCATTGCTGTCGGGCTTGGATGCATCGCTCAATAAAGAGAATATTTCCTAAGATTGCTGCTTGGAAATTAATTTATTTCGAGGATGAAATCGAAAGTTCTGACAGAATGTATGTATGTATGTATGTATGTATGTATGTATGTATGTATTTTATTTGGTTTATATGCTGCCCTATCTCCATCAGACTCAGGGCGGCTCACAATAATAAAATTCACAAACCCATAGTACAAAGTTAAAATCTGATTAGACCAACTAAAATTTAAAACCCCATAAAACCCCATCAGTCCAGGTCAGGGAACTTGAATAATCAAGTTTTTAATTCGCAGCAGAAGGTGCAAAGGTCAGGAGCCAACCGGAGCTCCAAGAGGAGTCGATTCCAGAGGGTGGTGCACCACAGAGAAGGCTCTACCCCTGGGGGCCACCAGCCAACACTGTCTAGCTGATGGCACCCTGAGCAGGCCCTCTCTATGGGTGCAAACTGGGTGATGGGATATCATTACTGGCTGTAGGTGGTCCACCAAATATCCTGGGCTTAAGCCATGTAGGGTTTTATAGGTCATCACCAGCACCTTGAATCTCACCCGGAGGGCACCCGGCAACCAATGCAAGTTGCGCAGGAGAGGTGTAACATGGAGTATCGGGAATCTTCCATCACAACCCATGCGGCTGCATTTTGTACCAGCTGAAGCCTCCGAGTGGTCCTCAAGGGCAGCCCCATGTAGAGAGCGTTACAGTAGTTAATATGTGAGGTGACTAGCACATGAGTAACTGTGCGTAGGGCAAGTAGGGATGCAACTGGCGCACCAGACAGATCTGGGTGAATGCCCTCCTGGTCATGGTCGTAATATGATCTTCTAGACTCAACCGTGAGTCCAGGAGGATACCCAAGTTGCGTGCCCTGTCTATAGGGGGTAAAGCTTCACCCCCTATAACCAACGATGGAACCTCGCCTATGAACCAAGATGCCGGTACCTACAGCCACTCGGTCTTGGCAGAGTTGAGTTGAAGTCTGTTCCTTCCCATCCAGACCCATAGCACTTCCAGGCACTAGGCCATCACGTTGTGGGCATCACTGGGTTGGTTCGGGTAGATATAAAGAACTGAGTATCATCAGCGTATTGATGGTACTTCATCCCGAAACCACAGATGATCTCCCCCAGCGGTTTCATATAAATATTGAACAGAAGGGGCAAGAGAACCGACCCCTGGGGCACAAGAGAGGGGCCTCAGGGTCGATCTCTGCCCCACTGCAAACACCGCTTGACAGTGTGAAACTTGCCATTTCATACCAAAACTACACTTGTCAGAATATGTTAACCTTATGTATAATGCACCTTATTATAATATGTATTATATATAACACACAAGATGCTGCTATGTAACATTGCATGCCAAAAAATTAGACACAAGAGCAGTTTCCCCCCCTTCATTCCATCCCTCTGCTAAACACCTAATTCCCACCCCACTGTCTTATGCCTAAGGATACTGTATCTAACCAAGTAGTAGGTATATATTACTATTATACTTCTCATCTTTACTATTACTATTCCCATTTGGTATCTTATGGTCATATTACTTTGTTTGTATTTACATTGAATACTTATGCACTGAAGACAAATTTCTTGTGTGGTCAATCACATTTGGCCAATATTTTATTAATATTACTTTATTAAGGAGAGAGAGAGAGAGAACAGGCGCGCACAAAAAAAAAAAAACCTTTTTCTCAAACTTCTTATAGTTCACACAGCTTGCACAGCTTGTCATAGTGTTAGAAACATTATTTCATATCATGCAAACCTCATGATTTTCTCAGCACTTTGGAAACAATGGACCTTAGAAGGAGGTAAGAAATACATTTTCTGGCATATAACCCAGAGCTTTGTTAGGGAGTGTTATTTCACATTAGGTTGCTGAGAAAACGCATTTGAAGTTACAGCAAACAGGCAGAATTCACATTTTGCATTTCACAAGAAGTTACTTTAGCTAGGCTAAGCTTGGCAATTTGCCTAGAGGCTTTATCTTTGCAGTTGGCACATTAGGTTACAATGAAGCTCCTCTCAGCACCAATTAACAAAAGCTGAATTAGATTATACTCTGTGTATGCTCTAATCCAGTGGTCACCAACCGGTGGTCTGTGGACCATTGCTGGTCCGTGAGAAAATTTTGGTGGTTCGCGGCGCACCCAGGTGGAGGAGCTGCTCCAGGATGAGCAATGGCCAGTCCTGTGACTAGAGCTCTGGAATATGGGACTGGCCAGGCAGCTCATGGTGGGGCTGTAAATCTCCACTGTAGACCAACTTGCAACTTTGCAAAGGTAATGGTGCAAGGGGGGAGGTGGCAGTGCAGGTGGACCAAAGCAACAGGTGGAGGAAACCCTGGGCTGTTTCTTCCCCCTGCTGTAGCATCCTGTCAGCTGAACCCACCAGTGGCTGTCCCTTCCCTGTCCCTGTCCCTGTCCCTGTCCCTGTCCCTGTCCCTGTCCCTGTCCCTGTCCCTGTCCCCGCCCCTCCCTTCCCATCAGTCCTCACCTGGCCTGAGAAGGGAAGGGCAGGAGATGACATTTGCTCCATATTCCAGAGCAAGAACAAAGCTTTGTCTCTTGCTGGCATTTCTTCCGGCCCTTGTTGGTGCTCCGTGCACCTTGGTCTCTCAGGGAGATGCTTGGCTTCCTCTCAGCCCCAAGAACTGGCTGGCCTATGAGATGAGAGAGGGGGGGGAGAGAGAGAGAATGAAAGAGAGAGAGAAAGAGAATGAAAGAGAGAGAGAGAGAATGAAAGAGGGAATCAAAGAGAATGAGGGAGAATCAGAATGAGACAGAGAGAAAGAGACAGAGAATGAAAGAGAAAGAGAAAGAGAGACAGAATGAAAGAGAAAGAGAGAGAAAGAAAGAGACAGAGAGAATCAGAGAGAATGAGTGGGAGAGACAGAAAAAAGAACAGAGAGAAAGAGAGAGAGAGAGACAGAATGAAAGAGAAAGAGAGAGAGAGAAAGGAGGAGAGAGATGAGACAGAGGATGGGAGAGAAAGAGAGAGAGAGAATGAGAGAGAATGAGAGAGAAAATGAGAAAGAGAGAGAATGAAAAAGAGAGAATCAGAGAGAAAGAGAGAATAAGAATGAGAGAGAGAGTGGGGGAGAGAGAGAAAGAGAGATGAGAGAGACAGAATGATAGAGAATGAGTGGGAGAGAGGGAGAGAAAGAGAGAGGGGAGAGAAAGAGAAAAGAGGGAGAGCTCCTGAAAGACCCCATCCTGTCACTGGGAGTCCAGGTGCTTTAGCAAGTGGCGCACTGAATTTGTATTAGTGGTCCACGGGATTTAAAATTATGAACTTGGTGGTCCGTGAGGTCCAAAAGGTTGGGGACCCCTGTCCTAATCCTTTCAGCATCATCGCTGTTTGTTAGCAATGCTTCTGGCAATGTGATGCCTTCAAAAAGTATTGTGATCATCATCGTCACTTCCCAGGACCAATGAAAGTTATAAAACAAGATCTTAGAATTCCCATAGATAGGTACAATGCACTAATATTCCTTGTATGTCTAGTCACACTTGGCCAAATAAAGTATTTTATTCTGTCCATTCCATTCCATCCGGCATTCTAGCCTAGCCTAGTCTAGTCTAGTCAGTATCAGTTTCCTTTTCTACTTTTTCTTCAAAGTTTTGAAAGAAGGCAGTGGAAGTCCCAGCTTAGAAATTTCACTTTCATATTTAAGACTAAGAGAAAAAACTGTGCATGTTAAATTGCACAGTCACTGTTCGATGAAGGAGTACTTTGCATTTCTGCCAAATGGATTTTATCTCTTTGCTGTTGTTTAAAAAAGGATTAATAAGCAACAACAACAAAAAAACGTAACCGCCTTGTTTATTTTGGGTAGCTCAGATTAGCCCAAGACAAACAATAAAAACCAAGTGCTTGGGGAACAGTGTGAATATCCTTTAATTCTTCTCATTTCCTTGATGCTATCGTAATTCCATCTATTATTTCATTATACTGGTTTTTATTACCATTATACTGGTATTATTTCATTATACATTGTAAAAACAATACCCAAATTCAGAAAGAGAACCAAGATGGATGGATGGATGGATGGATGGATGGATGGATGGATGGATGGATGGATGGATAGATAGATGGGTGGATGGATGATAGGAAAGAAGGAAGGAAGGAAGAAAGGAAAGAAGAAAAGTGAGAAAGAAAGAAGGAAAGTGAGAAAGAAAGAAAGAAAGAAAGAAAGAAAGAAAGAAAGAAAGAAAGAAAGAAAGGAGGGAGGGAGGGAGGGAGGGAGGGAGGGAGGGAGGGAGGGAGGGAGGAAGGAAGGAAGGAAGGAAGGAGACAGGTGTGACATATAAAAAGGAAAAGGAGTCTTTGTGGATTCTATGCTGTTTGTCATTGTTAACTCTACGGCATGGTACTCATCTTCATTTCAAGGCTCTTTGATCCAGCTCTGTCCAAAGACTTCTGCCATCAAGGAAGGAATGGGAGCTCACCCTGTTGCATGATGCTCAGGTCGCAAACCCTGGCTGTCAGCTTTCCAGCTGACCAGCCCAGCATCTTAACCGCTGAGCCACCATGCCACCCCATGTGTGTTATATAATAGTTTAGATTCATGATCTTGGGTTGTTGGGGCTGTTTACAATCAAGAAAACTCAAAAGCATGAAAAAAAAAGCAGCAAGGTCACAGAACTGTGATTGTCAACTTGACATTTTTGACTGTGGACATTCATTCATTCATTCATAAACTTTTTATTTATTTTACGTCGAGGTAATCCTTACATCCCTGAATGTATACATTTCCATTGATGAGTGCAAGTCACAAAAGGTTCCATTGAATCCGCTTCTATTCTACTCCCCATCCTGTACATTGACTATTCCCTTATAAATGATGACAAAAGTTTATTATTTTCTATATTTTTATGTTATTTGACATAAAATCTGATATTTGTTGTTGTTGATGATGATGTTGATGATGATTTTGCAGTCCAGATCTGCTTACCTCTACTTACTTTGGTCATGAACAGGATTACAGTGTCCTTGGAACACATAAAGACATAGAGTGGGGTCATTTTACCCCAGGAGAGCCTCATTTTGCTCAGATCCATGTTGTTCTACCTCTTCTGTCCTCCAAGAAAAGAGATCGGATTATATCATAGAATCATAGGATTGAAAGGGTCCTTGGAGGTCTTCTAGTCCAACCCTCTGCCCAAGCACCCTCGAAAAGGATCTTTATATTTCTACACAACAATAAATGCATAATCAATGGGGAAACCTGGGCATGTCAGCTCCTTTGCTACAACTTTCATTTCTCCTTTGGTTTCTTGATAAGAGTTGTATACAGCCCAACATAGATAAAACAACTCAAAGAATTACTGTAGTTTTGTGAATGACAAAGAAAAAAAGAATGGTGCTAATTAGAATACTGAAGCCCAATTATAGTTTCCATTACTAGCAAAGTATTCCACATGCTAATTAGAGAAGACAAGCTACATGTCAGAAGGACACGTGCTTCATTTCTTTGGAGCAGCATATTGTTCCGTGATTCCAAAACTAACTGTTTGCAATCTCAGGTTATTTCAAGCCAGCTTGCTTGGATTCTCTTTTCATCCTCATTAAAAAAACAGTAGATAATTTCCTTTCTTCTTCAAATACCTCTAAGCCCCATCAAGCCAGAGGTGACATCAAGGACATTTACTCTTTCCAACAGTCCTTGCCAGAAAAAACACATCAATTACTGGATTAAAAATTCTGATCTGACAGCATACAGTACGCTTTCCAGGTAGGCTTTGGGGGTGGGGAGCCATTCCCAGTTACTAAGTTCAGGAACTGGAGTCTTGTTATAATCGAACACAATGCTTGCAGAACAGGCTCAATAAAGGCACTTTTAGCTATGGTTTTGTAGCTAGCAATTGCTTAAACTACCATGTGTCTCTTGAATCTTCATTCAAACCAAGGCAGTTCTGTTAAATGCCATGGAAAGAAATGAGTCATTTTGCTTGATTTAAATCTCCCACCTTTAGCAACACTTTAATATTATGGGATTGGGAGGAATGTCTATCTGGTTTCTTCATATTGAACATTATTTTATTCATTTTCATCACTGACTACAAGAGAAGCAACCTAGAACTAAGGAGAAATTTTCTGACAATGAGAATAATTAAGCAATGGAACAGAAGTTGCCTCCAGAAGTTGTGGGTGCTCCATCACTGGAGGTTTTTAAGAAGAGACTGGACAGCCATTTGTCTGAAATTTATTTTATTTATTTATTTTTATAAATAAATGACATAAAATCTCCTCCATGGGCAGGGGCTTGGACTAGAACAGGGGGTTGGACTACAACCAACCTTTCAGACCTCAGGGTCCACTAAATTCATCATTTTAAATCCCACAGACCACTAATATGATTTTTTAAAAAAAAGATAAATAGTATTTAGTGCAATATAAAAATGCAAATAATTTTTCTGAGGACCACCAAAATTCGAGACCACTGGACCAGAAGACTGCCAAAGTCCTTTCCAACTCTGTTATTCTATTACATCCTGCTTCCCTTGTGTTCCTCCCCTAAATTAAACTAAGTAGTGTCAGGATATAACCCACTTCCTTGATTTGAGTAGATCCCATTTACAATATCCTCTTTGTTGTCAAGAAAGAATCACAGTATTCTAAACAGATTCAACTGCTTTATTATTATTGCACATTGGTAGTTTTCATTCTCTTTTCTAATGATGGAATTTATCTTTCTTGTACACAATGCACACTGATATGCAGTGCACTGCAAATATTGAGTTATATTTTTTTTCCCTCGTCCATCATAGCAAATTCCTATCCAGGATTAAAACTAAATGAGTTTTGCCCAGAAGTGGGCTACATTGACTAGCATGAGCTTTTCCTCCATACATGTTGAAGGACACCAAAACGTGTGAGATGGTTTCTTCTTCACCACATTCACACAGAGTATCTTCTGTAGAAAAGCCATTTAATTTTGCTTTTCCTGGGTAGCAAAGACAGCTTTTAGAAAGTGATAAATTCAACACTAAATCAGATTTGCCTATGCAAGTTTGGCAATCCCGATCTTTGCCTCAGTTTAGGAGCTTGAAAATGTGGATAGCCTACTTTGTGGTGTGTGGTTAAGGCAGGTTTGTGTGTTCCTTCGGGGAGCTCCTCACATATTAATCCTCTCTGTAGACTAAATGTGGAGCTCATCAGATTTAAACTGATCAGCCTTTGTCACAGGAGATCCTTCTCTTCTTCATTTTAGATGTTTCCAGCATCTCCTTCTGCAATTTGAAAACTCCCTTGGCTGGTCCAAAGAGTTTTCCTTGCTTGTGTGTGTGTGTAGTGATTTATGAAGATGTTTGGATTCACTGCTTTATTTTGATAAGAGACCTGGAGAAATTTACCAAGCAGGATTCAAAGTCACATAGTGACAGAGAACCTTGGGCATAAAGAGTGTCATATAAGAGTATTTATGCAATTTATGATGATGATAGTAAAAGAATGTGTTACGTGACAGGATGACTATGAATTGTTTGTTTGAGGAAATGGCCAGAGTTATTTCAAAATAAGAGGCTGAGAGGACTGGAAATAAAAGGAGAAGGGCTGGCTGGGGGGGGGGGTGAAAATGAACTGAAATGTGTGTCAAATCCACACAACAAATTAAACTGTGCTCCCATTGACTTTATCTCTCAGATGTTAGAGTTGTCTTCTCCAATTGCTCACATCTTTGTATTGTATGCCCAAAAGATTCAAGCTTCAGCTTCAGTGGTTCCAGACAGCAATCTAGTTTTGCTTCATCTCATATCTGACGGTTGTTTCAGCAGTACAATTCAATGGCATCCCCTCCCCCTTTGATCCAGCATTCATAGCCATGTGTTACAGCTTGGGAAACCAGCAGCATAGCCATACATGGCTTATTATCCAAATGATGTCTCTGCATTTTAATATTTTATCTAGATCTGTCATGGTCTTCCTTTCAAGCAGCTCACATTTAGTTATTTCTGTCACCATCCTGGTGGTTTTTTGTTGTTGTTGTTGTTGTTTTTTAGCCCTGGAAGATAAAAGCCTTACAGATTAGCAAGAAGAACGTATGTCCCTTTCAGCTCAAACAGTTTTCTAGCACTACCTTAACAGCAGGTGGGCTGCAATGAAAGTGGTGTTAAAGATGCTTTCAGCTTCGAGCTAAGGATATTATGTTCAATGAAATACAAAAGTGCTTTGTCATTGTCACTAGGATCACCAGTCCTGGGTCTGTTCTTATCATTCACCAGCATGATGCTCTAAGTTGCATGCTATTTATTGTAATCTCATGACAGCCTGCTTCACCTATTTGAACCCCTTGCGTGATTCCTCCTTATGCCTTGCCAATTTAACCTTCCAAATGGTCTAATCCCAGTCTCTATTTTCATTGACTCTAATGTATTTTCTAGACAAGCAATTTCCCCAGACAAAAAAGAACTCTTTCTGAAAAAGATACCATTGCTAAAGTTCCAAGATTTTCTCTCAGTATTTATACTGGAAATAGGAAACACTCTATTAATATATTAAGGGAAGCCACTGCAGTTTCAAAAATGAAAAAAAGGAACAGAGAGACAAAGAGAGGAGAGAATCATTGATGACTCCAGCCCAGCTATTTTCAAAGCTAACCAGGAAGATAGAAGGCAATATGCAGATTATCTGAGATGTGGAAATTGTAGGGTCCCTTAGTGAAGTTAGCCAAGAGTTTGTTGCAGCTGCCAAAAAGCCAATGCAGTTTCGGGCCTGCATCAGCATCAAGAGAAGTGATAGTACTACTTTATACTACACTAGTGTGTCCACATGTGATATAGTGGACCAATTCTGGTCACTATAATATAAATAAAGATTCTGAGGTCCTAGAAAGAATGCAGAGAAGAGCAACAAAGCTGATAAGGAGTCTGCAGGCTAAATTATATGATGAACAGTTGAGGGAGTTAGGCATGTCTAGCCTATCAAAGAAAAGGACTAGGGGTGAAAAGATAGCAGTTTTCCAGTACTTGAGGGGCTGTCAGAGAGACGAGGGAGTCAACTTACTCTCCAAAGCACCTGAGGGTAGGACAAGAAGTAACAGGTGGAGAATCATTAATGAGAGATCCAACCTAGAACTAAGGAGAAATTTCCTGACTGTGAGAACAATGAATCAGTAGGACAACTTACCTCCAGGAGTTGTGGGTGCTCCATTTCTGGAGGTTTCCAAACACAGAAATGGGTTGCATAGAACTCTTGGCTAATTAATCAGGCAGAAAAAAAAATCAATTTTGGCTTCCTTCCATATTGATTCTAAGGGCTGTTCTGTGGCTTCTGTCCTGCTCTGTTTGTCATAAAGAGGCTCAAGCCTCCTGCCACGGTTTTTTCTTGCTTGACTCTCAAGCAGCTTTTCAACAGCTCTCCGTGTGATAAATATTGCTTTCTTAAAGGTCACTGATAGCTTTGTCACTCTGATGGACAAGTCCCCCAGATCCCTGAAGGGAAAATAAACATGGCAGTTTAGAATGCATGTTCATATTGATGCTTGGTTTCCTTGTTCTCCCACAGGGTAGCAGGTAGATGGGAATTGTTAAATGGCATTTGCATAAGAAAGGTTGTGTTTAGATTTGATGGGCAGGAAGATAAGCTGTCTTCAGAGATCGCTTCCTGTAACCTGTGCAAATAATTTCCTGGTTATGCCACCAAACCTCTGGAGGGTGTCAAGGCAAGCATGTTGTGGCTTCAAGCATGATATTTAAAACTTTGACCCAAAGAGCAGAGTCCCTATTAAACCTTGTAGAAGTAGTTGGCCATTGTTTTCTAGTAGGGTTTTTCAAACTTCCCAGAGGGTGACCCATCCAGTTGCTAAACTTGACCAACTCTGCTTAACTTTCCTGGACCAACCATGATCAAGTAAGTTGCTGATACTTTGAACAATGGTGAACCTTTTGTCATTTAGAAAAATAAATGAACAAAGAAAAAGAAAGCCCAGGTAAGCATCCATTTTTTATGGAGATCGTTTCAACAATCCTGTGGTTGACTTTTTAAAGGCCATAGTGTAGTTTACCACATAAGTTTACCATTATTAAATATAATTTAATGAATCACATGAATTGCTTACCTCTGTGTGGTAGGCTTTGAGAAGATTTCACTGTATTTCAATTTCTTGAGCTCCATTCAATTTGCAACCTCAGTCTATGAGTCTGTTTATTTTTATTAGCATATTGCTTTTTAGAAAGAAAAAAATCTGTTATTTGAACACATTAGCATTTTAATCGTATAAGGTTATTAGGGTACAAAACAGATGAAAGCAAAGTAGTTTAAGATTATTTTTAAAAACAAAACAAACAAACTTCTATAGGGAGGAGGAAAGGTATGAGAAATTTGTCCAGATATGAACTGGGAGTGAGAGGGGAAAAAACTCAGAAATTTTACAATCACACTTTTTCTATATTACAGATTTTAATGATATATTGTGAAGAAACTAATTTTTTTATTGGAACCAGAACTAGCATAATCTTAAAGCACTTCCATGCTAAGATTATTTTGATAAAAGATAGATAAAATTTTCCTACATGAATAGGATTCAAAGTTGTTGCTCTTAGTTGCAAAGTCATGTCCGACCCATTGCGACCCCATGGATCACATTCCTCCAGGCCTTCCTGTCCTCTACCATCCTCTGGAGCCCATTTAAGCTCATGCCTACTGCTTCAGTGACTCCATCCAGCCACCTCGTTCTCTGCCGCCCCCCTTCTTGTTTTGCCCTCAATCATTCCCAGCATTAGGCTCTTCTCCAGTGACTCCTTTCTTCTCATTAGGTGGCCAAAGTATTTGAGTCTCATCTTCAGGACCTTCTAAAGAGCACTCAGGGTTGATCTCCTGTAGGACTGACTGGTTCAATCGCCTTGCAGTCCAAGGGACTTGCAGGAGTCTTCTCCAGCACCATAGTTCAAAGGCCTCAATTCTTTGGTGCTCAACCTTTCTTATGGTCAAAGTTTCACAGCCATCCATTGCAACTAGGAAAACCATAGCCTTGGCTATACAGACTTTTGTTGGCAGGGTGATGTCTCTGCTTTTTAGAATGCTTTCTAGATTTGCCATAGCTTTCCCCCCAGGAGCAAGCATCTTTTAATTTCTTGGCTGCAGTCCCCATCTGCGGTGAACTTGGAGCCCAGGAAAGAAAATCTGTCACTACCTCCATTTTGCTTCCATCTATTTGCCAGGAATTGAGAGGGCCAGATGCCATGATCTTAGTTTTCTTAATGTTGAGTTTCAAGCCAATTTTTGCACTCTCCTTCTTCAGCCGCATCAAGAGGCTCTTTAGTTCCTCTTCACTTTCTGCCATTAAAGTGGTATCATCTGCATATCTGAGGTTGTTGATATTTCTCCTGGCAATCTTAATTCCAATTTGGGATTCATCTAGCCCCGCCTTTCTCATGTTGTGCTCTGCATATAAGTTAAATAGGCAGGGCAACAGTATATAGCCTTGCTTGACTCCTTTCCCAATTTTGAATCAATCAGTGGTTCCATGTCCAGTTCTCACTGTTGCTTCTTGACCCACATATAGGTTTCTCAAGAGACAGATAAGATGGTCTGGTATTCCCATCCCTTTAAGAACTTGCCATAATTTGTTGTGATCCACACAATCAAAGGCTTTAGCATAATTAATGAAGCAGAAGTAGATGTTTTTCTGGAACTCCCTAGCTTTCTCCA
The DNA here is from genome assembly GCA_030761175.1 of Masticophis lateralis. Taxonomy (NCBI): domain Eukaryota; kingdom Metazoa; phylum Chordata; class Lepidosauria; order Squamata; family Colubridae; genus Masticophis; species Masticophis lateralis. The sequence continues at coordinate 104,901,000 of JAUDYJ010000005.1, forward strand.
TGATCCAGTGTATATCGGAAATTTGATCTCTAGTTCCTCTGCCTCTTCGAAATCCTGCCTGTACTTCTGGTAGTTCTCGATCCACATATTGCTAGAACCTAGCTTGTAGGATTTTAAGCATAAGCTTACTAGCATGTGAAATGAGTGCAATGGTGTGATAGTTTTAACATTCTTTGGCATTGCCTTTCTTTGGAATTGGAATATAAACTGACCTTTTCCTGTGGCCACCGTTGAGTTTTCCAAATTTGTTGGCAAATTGAGTGTTGCACTTTTACTGCATCGTCTTTTAAGATTTTGAATAGTTCAGCTGAAATATTGTCACCTCTATTAGCTTTGTTGTTGCTCAGATTTCCTAAGGCCCATTTCACTTCACATTCTAGGATGTCTGGCTCGAGGTCAGTGACCATCCTATTGTGGTTATCAGGGATGTTAAGCTCATTCTTGTATAGTTCTTGAAGTGGCTGGGCAATAACGAAGCAGCACAGACAGGCTAGTGACAACAGCTCTTTATTATATGGTGAGACTTCAGCAAAGGTATGCTGGCAGCAGCCCTCTTTATATACAGTTTGGCTGCTGGCCAGTAACCAATCAGAAACAACCCCCAGTTTGAACTTCCCGCTCGAAACAGTAACAACATAACACCCCTCCCCTCCCAGAATGCACATTATCACAAGTATTAACATATTTACAGACGTAGTCGCGCAGGTGACCTGGGCGTGTCTTAGTCCTAGTCGACCTGCACAGTTCAGTTGCAGGCAGGGCGTTGAGCCGGTCAGAGGGACTTCCCATCTCTCCTGGCTCTGCCAACGGAACCTCCGGGATTCTTTCGGAGGTGTGACTTTCCCCGGCTGGGAGGAGTGGCTCGCTGGGGCAGCGCTGGAACTCCGGCTTGCCAGATAAGTATTCCGGCTCACTCGGGGTTGAGGTAGCTGTATTGGAAGGACCTTGGTAGTTAGGGACTGGCTTGTATTTGAGGTCTGGGTTCTCACTAACTAATCTTTTCCTTAACTGGTCTATGTGACACTTCCAAATTCTCCCTTGGCCGATATCCACAGTATAGGATTTCGGTCCAGTTATTCCAGTCACAATACCTTCCACCCACAAAGGGCCAGTGGCATAGTTTCTCGCATAGACCATTGTGCCAATTGGGAAATGCCTGAGGCCTCCCTCTTCCCCCTTAAATTTATCGGCCGAATAATTTGGATGCAATCAGTCCAGGACACATCTGAGCTTACAGCCCATCAAAAGTTCGGCCGGACTGTGGCCAGTGGCTGTGCAGGGAATGGCATGTTGCACCGCCAAGAATTGATCAATCTTGGCCTGCCAATCGCCCAAGTCTAGTCGGGACAAGGCTTCTTTGGTGGTCCAAACGAATCGTTCAGCCTGACCAATCAAAGCCGGATGGAAAGGAGCCGAGAGGGCATGCCGGATGCCCAGTTCAGCAAGGTAACCCTCAAATTGGACCGAAGTGAATTGTGGCCCATTGTCAGAAACCAATGTGTCGGGCAGGCCGTGCGTGGCGAATAGGCGGCAGAGGAATCTAATCACAGCCTCTGAAGTGGTAGAGGGCATTAAGAAAACCTCCAGCCATTTAGAAAATGTTTCCACTACTATTAGGAAGTGGCATGGCCCAGCGAAATCTATATGGACACTCCCCCATGGGCCCTTAGGTTTCGCCCACTCTCTAGCCGGGGTGACTGGGGGGTCCGGATGGGACTCCTGGCAGGGCCTGCACTTCTCCACCCACTCAGCAATGTCCTGGTCTAAATGCGGCCACCACATGTAGCTTCAGGCAAGACCCTTCATTCTAACCATGTCCGGGTGTCCCACATGTAGCATCTCTAGCACTCTATGCCTTAAACTTTCAGATACAACAACACGATCTCCCCACAACAAACACACCCCCCCAACATTGAAAGTTCATTTCGCTTTGTACAAAATGGTTTAAATACAACAGAGTCAGTTTGTGTAGGCCAGCCTCGCAGGACCCAGCCCATTACAGTTCTGATAATAGAGTCTCTCTTAGAAGCTTTGGCCACTTTGGCTGAAGATAGGGGCCCTGGCGGCACAGCGTCCAGTAAAAGAATTGGGGCCTCGGGAGTCGGGTTGTCTAAAATGTCTGGCAGGGGGCACCTGCTAATGGCATCTGCATGGCCCATGGCCTTTCCTGGTTGGTGGATCAGTTTGTAAGAATATGCGGCCAAAAAAATTGACCACCTAGTCATTCGAGGAGAAAGTGCGGCAGGGGTGGGCCTGTCGCCAGCAAGGAGGCCCAGCAATGGTTGGTGGTCTGTAATTAGTTCAAATGTACGGCCAAACAGGTACTCGTGGAATCTTTTAACGCTGGCAATGGCGGCTAAGGCTTCCCTGTCAAGTTGGCTATAGTTGCGCTCTGCGCATGACAGAGTCCGGGAGTAGTAGGCAATGGGCGCCTCTAGACCATTAGGTAGTCTATGGCTGAGTACGGCGCTGACGCCAAACGGAGAGGCGTCACAAATTAAGACTAACGGCAGTTCAGAGCTATATTGCATTAGAAAACTGTCCTCAGAGAGGAGCTTCTTGACAGCGTTAAATGCTGCCGCTTCTCTTTTTCCCCAAACCCACGGAGCGCTCTTGCCTAAGAGTCTATCCAGTGGTTTGGCTACTGTTGCTTTGTCTTTTAAAAACATGGTGTAGAAGTTAAGAAGGCCTAGGAAGGCCTGCAGCTCGGTCTTGGTTTTGGGTGTGGGAGCATTCTTAATAGCTCTCACCTTGCTTTTGGTGGGGTAGATCCCCGATCCGTCAATCTTATATCCTAAGAACTCAACTGAGGGAACCCCAATTTTGCATTTCGATCTTTTGAGCTTAAGGCCAGCTTCACGGAATCGCGTCAGGGTTAACCTGATTTTTTCTGCCAGTTGCTTTTTGTTATGGCCACTAATAAGCATGTCATCGAAATACGGGATGACTCCGGGGAGGCCTTGTAGAAGGCGCTCCATCGTGCTTTGAAATAGTCCCGGGGCTATGCTGACCCTGAACTGCAACCGAGTGCATTTAAAAGCCCCTCTGTGTGTCACTATCGTTTGCGCTTCTGCTGTGGCTTCGTCTACTGGCAGCTGCTGGTAAGCTTGTGCAAGATCTAATTTTGCAAATATTTTCCCTGGACCTAGAGAATGCAGTAAGTGGTGGACTACAGGGACAGGATAAGAGCTTTGCTGCAACGCCTTGTTGATAGAACATTTGTAATCGGCGCAAATTCTGATAGACCCATCAGCCTTGATTGGGGTCACTATTGGGGTTTCCCATTTCGCATGGTCTATTGGCACTAAGATGCCCTGGCTAATCAGTTTATCTACTTCTGCGTCAATCTTGGGCTTCAGGGCAAAAGGGACTCTCCTCGCCTTAAGCCTAACTGGGGCTACCCCTGGGTCCAAATCAAACGAAATCGGGGTCCCCACGTACTTGCCCAAGCTGTCCTCAAAAACGTCCCGGAACTCGTGCAGGAATTGTTCTTTGAGTGAAGCTCCACTGAGATTGTGTACTCCGGTGAACCCCATGCCCAGGGTTCAGAACCAGCGTAGACCAAGGAGGCTTGGTAGCGGGTCTCTCACAATAGTCAGCGGTCGTCTCTCCTCGAAGTCACCATAGGAGATGGTGAAGGTGTCGACGCCTTTGACTGGGACGCGGTTCCCCTGGTAGTCTAGTAGGCGGATTCGTTGTCTCGATAGCTGGCTCTTTCTGTAGCTCGGAAGCAGAGACTGCAGCATAGTCCACAACATGATGGAGAGTGCAGATCCGGTGTCGATCTCCATCTTACAAGGTTGTCCGTTGATCTTGACGTTAGTGAAGACTTTGTCCTTGATCGTCGTGCTGGCTTGGCTGACTCTTGTGCTATAAGTTTGAATCTCGCGCCGCTTCTCGGCGCCCTTGTTCTGGATTGGTCATTTTGAAGCTGGCAGCGGTTCTGATTGGCTGCCCTGGTCACGTGGTTTGGATGAACGCGGAAGCTGCGCTCGGCATACTCGGGCCAGGTGACCTCTCTTCTCGCAGCGCCTGCAAATGGCCTTGCAATATTTGCAGGCTTGTCTTTCATGCTGGCCGCCGCAACTCAGGCAGCTCTCTCTGCAGCGGCTGGGCTCGCCTTTTCTTTTTTCAGTTTGGAAGACATCTTCATCTGATTCTTCCTCCGAACTTGTTCTCGTCTCCTCGCGGTGAACTGGGACTGCTTTGGACGCGTTTTTCTCAGGCTGAGGACGCTGTAAAGCCTCCGACGCCTTTGTCGATGCTTTGTGTGCCCTGGCCTCGTCTAAGGCACTGGCAAGAGTCAAATCAGGCTTCGCGAGCAGCCGTCTCTGAAGCCTGGTGTCTCGTACACCACAGATTAACTGTTCTAGCAGTGTGTCGCCCAGGTCACGGTAGTCACAGTGGGTCGCGGCCCTGCGGAGCGCTGCTACATATTCGGTCACCAGTTCTCCCTCTTTCTGGATTCTCTGCCTCAGCTGGTAACGCTGGACGAACTTGGATGGTGCAGGGGTGTAGTGTGCCCTCAGAGTTGCTTGAAGTGTGTCCCATGGTACCGTTTGTACCGGGGTTGGCTCGCACAGCGACTCAGCTATTTCAAAGATGTCCGGTCCACAATGGCTCAGGAACAGGGCTCATTTACGGTTTGCATTTTTCTTGAGTTGGATCAAAAGGCGTAGGCAGAACGTACGCTGCCATGGCTGAAGTCTACAGTCCCGGTGGGCACCATGTCTATCGTAAGCTCTTTTTGAACCTTCTGTGTGCTATCCCACCTTCGTCGCCAAATGAAGTGGCTGGGCAATAATGAAGCAGCACAGACAGGCTAGTGACAACAGCTCTTTATTATATGGTGAGACTTCAGCAAAGGTATGCTGGCAGCAGCCCTCTTTATATACAGTTTGGCTGCTGGCCAGTAACCAATCAGAAACAACCCCCAGTTTGAACTTCCCGCTCGAAACAGTAACAACATAACAGTTCTTATGTGTAATTGTGCCACCTCTTCTTAATCTCTTCTGCCTCTGTTATGTCCCTGCCATTTTGGTCCTTTATCATGCCCATCTTTGCATGAAATATTCCCTTCAAATCTCCAATTTTCTTGAAGAGATCTCTGGTCCTTCCTATTCTATTGTTTTCTTCTATTTTTTTGCACTGTTCATTTAAGAATGTATTCTTATCTCTCCTAGCTATTCTCTGGAATTCTGCATTCAACTGGGTCTATCTTTCATTTCTCTCTTGCCTTGGGCTTCCCTTCTTTCCCCAGCTATTTGCAAAGCTTCCTCAGACAACCATTTTGCTTTCTTGCCTTTATTTTTCTTTAGGATGGTTTTAGTTGCTACATCTTGTACAATGTTGTGAACCTCCGTCCATAGTTCTTCAGGCACTCTGTCTATAACATCTAATTCTTTAAATCTATTTGTCACCTCTACTGTATATTCATCAGGGATATGATTTAGTTCATATCTGAGTGGCCTAGTAGTTTTCCTTACTTTCTTCAATTTAAGCCTAAATTTTGCAATGAGAAGATCATGATCTGAGCCACAGTCAGTTCCTGGTCTTGTTGTTTTTATTAACTGTATAGAGCTTCTCCATCTTTGGCTGCAGAGCACATAGCCAATCTGATTTCTGTGTTGACCATCTGGTGATGTCCATGTGTAGAGTCGTCTCTTGGGTTGTTGGAAAAGAGTGCTTGCTTTGACCATCGTATTCTCTTGACAAAATTCTATCAACCTGTGCTCTGCTTCATTTTGTACTCCAAGGCCAAACTTGCCTGTTATTCTGGTTATCTTTTGGCTTCCTATTTTAGCAATCCAGTCCCCCATGATGATAAGGGCACCATTTTTTGGTGTTAATTCTATAAGGTGCTGTAGGGCTTCATAGAATTGGTCAATTTCATCCTCTTCAGCACCAGTGGTTGGGGCATAGTCTTGGATTACTCTGATATTGAATGGTTTGCTTTGGGTTCGAACGGAGATCATTCTGTCATTTGAGGGATTGTATCCCAGTATTGCTTTTCCCACTCTTCTATTGACTATGAACGCTACTCCACTTCTTCTGAGGGATTCTTGCCAGCAATAGTATACCTGATGGTCATCTGAATTAAATTCACCCATTCCTGTCCACTTTAGTTCGCTGATTCCTAAGATGTTGATATTCAGTCTTGTCATCTCTGGTTTGACCACATCCAGCTTGCCTTTATTCATGGATCTTACATTCCAGGTACCTATGGAGAAAAAGTTTTTACAGCATCGGACTTTCCTTTCACCACCAGATGCATCCACAGCTGAGTGTCCTTTCAGCTTTGGCCCAGTAGCTTCACTCTTTCTGGCGCTACTAGTACTAGCCCTCTGCTCTTCCCCAGGAGCATATTGGAGACCTTCCGATCTGAGGGGCTCATCTTCTGGTGTCACATCTTTTTGCCTTTTGGTACTGTCCATGGGGTTTTCATGGCAAAGATACTGGAGTGAGTTGCCATTTCCTTCTCCAGTGTATCACGTTTTGTCAGAGCTCTCTGCTATGACCTGTCTGTCTTGGGTAGCCCTGGATGGCATAATTCATAGGAGGAGTAACACAAGCCTCTTCACCAAGACAAGGCAGTAATCCATGAAGGGGGGTTTCAAAGTAGTATAATTCATTTAACAGGAAGTGTTTTTTTTTTTATTTAAGTGTCTTAGAAAGTAAGTATAATACAAATTTAAAGAAGAAAAGAAAATAAAGAAATATCAAACAAAAGTGACAACCAAATAGGGAAGAAAGGGAAAAAAGGAAAAAGAAAAAAAGTGATAAAAAGGAATAGCTTCAGTGGTGGGATTCAATTTTTTTTTACTACCAGTTCTTTTGGCGTGGTTTGGTGGGCATGGCTTGGTAGGTCTGGCAGGGGAAGGATACTGCAAAATCTCCATTCCCACTCCATTCCAGGGAAAGAATACTGTAAAATCTCCTGTCAGGTTCTGAAGGGAGTGAAAAAACAGCCAAATGCAAAGTAAGCAGTGAATGAATTGTCAGAGCTAACATCTGGTGCTCCCCACCACTTTTTAACCTTTCCCACCACCCCACCTGCTGTTCTATGTGCATGTCCAGCACCACGTGATTCCCGGAGATTAAAGCATCTGTCTCTCAGCTCCTCCATGACACAGCACAGAGTTGTCAGCTGCTCCAGGTTCACCACACAGCTAGGGGGCTTTCCTGCTCCTCTGTGGTGCTCTGCAATGTGGGCAGCTGCTCCGGTCCCATCTCTGGTTGCGTTTGGTAGTCCAGCAATGCCAGCAGCATGGTCCTGTTTGTTTAAATGCCCTGGCTACCACCACTGACACTCAGCTGATGAACACACTCCCAGGCTTCCAGACATGCTCGTGCTATCTCTCCCCCCACCAGAATGGCAGCTCTGGGCCATCAGGCATGCTGGAGCTGACATGTGGCCCCTCTACCACAGAGACAGCATCTGGAAGTTAAAGGATTTTGTCAGTGGGGTGTGGAGAGGCTTTGCCCCCCCCCCCAGCCCAGTTTAGCAGGATGCTTATGGTGGAATTTGTTAACTAGCCGAGGTGCCCTGACTTCAGTACTGGGAACCCACGAGGCTTCCAACAGTGGATATCCCTTCCAGAGGATAACGTACTGTAACCTTCCCCTATGCCATCAGCTGTCTAGGATATCTTCTGTTTCATAGTACCGTTCCCTGCCCACAGTGACAGGTGGAGGTAGCTGTGTAGAGTCTTCTCTATGTCAGCCTCCAGTGCTGACATAGTAAAGAGGGGGTTAAATTCCTGTGGGATTAGTAAGAGAGACTGCCGTAGAATGATTTAGATAATGATCAATAGGATAAGGAAGCAAGCCAGGAAAGGGAGGGATTATGGAGCAGAGGTCATTTCCTGACTGCATATGAGTCCGTGAAGACGTTGTTCTAACAAATAAAAGTTTTTTTTCCTTTATTATCAAAATGTGAGAGGCATCTTATTTCGTCAGACAACTCTAGCTGGACAGACAGTCAGGAAAAATGTTTTTTAAAACAAAAAGAAATGCTCTCTTCAAAAACTTTTTTTCTAAAAATATTTATGCATTCATAAACTACTCCACGCCGATGTTGGCAGACCTTCAGATGTCTCCGTAGGTAAACAAACCTTATCAGTGGCCATGGAAGAAGTAATCTCCACCAGAGGTTTGCCTCAGAAAAGGAAAAAATTATGATGCCTTTTGCTGGACTCCCATCAAGTGGCAGGTAAGGGGGGAAGGTTACATGGCTCTCCAAATGGCAGCATAGCCCCCCCCCACACACACACACAAGGAAAAAAAAAGATGAGAGAAGAAAGCTCCAAAATTCACTCAGGGCTTCCCTCCCTGCTCAGCAAGCGACCCAGCCCAGCCATGGCATCACTCCCCTGCACCCAAATGGGAGATGATGAAGAAGCCCAAGGGCACCGTGGGCAGGCTCACAGACCCCCGCAATGGGAGGAGAGGTCACAGAGGGTGGAACCACCCCGATTCAGAGGGAAATTTGATGGGGATCCAGACCTGCTAGCTCAATTTCTCGATGCAGCTGAGATTTACATCGAGCGCTACGCACACTTTTACCCTTTCCCCAGGGCCCTGGTCAGTGCCATCGCAGAAGGTCTGGAGGGAGAAGCAAGGAACTGGTCAGCGGCCCAGTACAAATACAGGGCCCCCCAACTGCAAGTTGCAGATGGTTTCTTACAACTGCTGCGAGCCCGCTTCGAAGAAACAGGGGACAATCCCTATGTAGAAGATGAGCTCAGGCACCTAAAGGAGAGGGGGAAGCCTATCCAAGAACATATCTGTGAGTTCAGGAAAGTTGTTGGGACTTTACCTCCTTTGCCTGAACGACTGCTAGTATACTTCTTTAAAACAAGCTTAGATAAGCAAATCGCCCAAGTGACTGCTTATCGAGATATTCCGAACCGACTGTCTGACTGGTTCCAGATTGCGACGCAAGTTGAGAGAGGGCTACGTGCCAACAACATGCTAAAACAACCACAGGCAAAGGAGAAAACCCAGCTGGACCAGGAACCATCTATCAGACCAGAAACTACAGCATCACGGGCCACCCAGAGGCCATCCACCCCACGGAGTCCACTGAGGTGCTACAGGTGTGGGGGAGTTGGGCATTTGGCAGCAGCGTGTGGAACCCCGGGGCCTAAAACAGAGCCCCCGGCCAAGGCACGACTGGAACAAGGACCCAGGCACACCACCAAGGCACCATTAAGACTTTCCCCGACTGCAGAAGTTTTTGCCCATCTGACTGAAAATAGGGGGAGCTCCGACGATGCGAATCAACCCCCCCAACTGTATGAGGGTGATGACGATGGCGAAAACGACCCAATGGTGAGCACACCCATCCACCCTTTTCTTTTCCCCATATGCCTAACAGCCCCAAAAACAGGTACCCAAGGGACTTTCCAAGCCCTAGTAGATTCGGGTTGCACGAGGTGCCTGATTAACCTACCCACAGTCCTAAAACTGGGGATCCGCGCTAAAAGGCTCAGCCACCCAATCCGTTTTCAGCAAGTTGATGGATCCCTACTAGGGGGGGCAGATGCCACACATTTGACCGAGCCGGTGAAGCTGGAGCTAGCGGATCACTGGGAAATGATTTGGTTCATAATAGCCCCCAAGATGACCAACCCAGTCATACTGGGACTCTCCTGGCTGGACAAGTGGGGCCCCACCATCTGATGGCAAGAAGGGACCCGCAGACTGAGGATAGCAAGGGGACCCCACCCCTGCCACCACAACCAGAGAAAACGGCCCCTCCTCCCACCCAGGGGGTCCAACCCCTCCCTCTAGAGGGACCAAAGATGCCTCCAACACAGGTGCCCGACCCGCCCTGTAAAGGGACAACAGAGCAACTGGCGGCCACCTCCAACACCTCCCACGGCCAGAACCAGATCCCAAAAGAGTACCAAGACTTGGCAGAAGTATTTAGCGAGACCGAGTGTGATGTACAACCACCCCACCGCGATGCCAATTGCACTATCGAAATCATCCCTGGTTCGAAACTACCAAAACCTAAATTGTACACCATGACACTCCGTGAAATGCAAGAACTGCGAAAGTACATAGACAAGAACCTACAAAGGGGTTTTATCGAACCAGCCAAACCACGGGTAGCGGCACCAGTTTTCTTCAGGGAGAAGAAAGACGGCTCCATGCGTCTGGTGGTCAATTTTCGCGGGATAAACTGTGTCTCCGTGCACAACGTATACCCCCTCCCCCTCATGAAAGACATGCTAACTCACTTGGCCAAAGGGAAGGTTTTTACCAAACTAGACCTTCGTGAAGCCTACTACCGCATACGTATCAAGGAAGGAGACGAGTGGAAGACAGCATTTAACTGCCCCCTAGGAAGTTTTCAATTTAAAGTGATGCCTTTCGGACTACAGGGAGCACCGGCGGTGTTCATGCAACTGATAAATGAAGTTTTACATGATCACCTTTATAAGGGGGTCCTCGTCTACCTGGACGACATTCTCATTTACACAGAAACCATAGACGAACACATACCCCTCGTCCGCCAGGTACTCGAAAAACTGCTGAAAGCGAACCTCTATGTCAAACTGTCGAAATGCGAGTTCCACCAGTCACGGCTAGACTACTTAGGCTACCGAGTGTCCAATGAGGGGATAGAAATGGACCCAGCCAAAGTACAATTGGTCCTTGACTGGCGATCCCCACGCACCCGCAGACAACTGCAAAGCTTCTTGGGGTTCGCGAACTTCTACAGACAATTTATCCCCTCTTTTGCAAAAATTGCCAAACCTCTAACCAACCTCTTAAAAACAGGGAGTCCAGCAACAAAACCTCGCCCAGGACAGCCTCTACAGTGGAGCCCGGCCTGCCTACAAGCCTTCGAAACACTAAAAGAAATGTTTGCAAAAGAACCAGTCTTGAAACATCCTGACCCCAACCAGTTTTTCGTCATCCAAACAGATGCCAGCGACGTGGCAGTGGGAGCAGTTCTACTCCAAAAGAACAGCCAAGGGAACCTTCAGCCCTGTGCTTACACTTCCCGCAAATTCACCGACACAGAGAGACGCTGGGCAGCATGGGAAAAGGAAGCGTTTGCAGTGAGGTGGGCGCTGTTGACCTGGCAACATCTGCTAGAAGGAAACCAGACACCATTCGAGGTTTGGACTGACCATAAAAACCTGGAGGCCCTTAGGACCCCGCAGAAATTATCACCCAGACAAGTCCGATGGGCCCAATACTTCAATAGGTTCAACTTCGAGCTGAAACACATCCCGGGGGGAAGAATTTTCTGGCCGATGCCCTCTCCCGAATGCCCCAGTACAACAGTGAACGGGAGCAGGTGGTGAATGCCATCATCCCCTCGCCTCAAGGAGTGGGTCAAGTAACCACCAGGCACCAGCATCGCGACCAGCAGGGCCAACCAGTGGGTGACCTGATGACATGGCTCAAAACAGAGACATTGGCGGACCCCTGGTTCCGAGACAATCAGCATCTTTTGACAAGGAGGAACAACGTAGCATGGAAAGGGACAAAACTTTATGTCCCAGAAACTCTACACACCTAGTCCTCAAAAAGGAGCCACGATGTTAGACCAACAGGCCATTTCGGTTTTCTAAAGACTCTGCACTTAGTACGAAGACAATTTTGGTGGCCTCACATGAGGAAAGACGTGGACAGCTATGTGAAGAGCTGCACCATCTGTGCCACGATGAAAAACCGACCAGGAAAACCTCCTGGGTTACTGCAGCCAGTAGCTGAACCGACAAGACCATGGGAGGAGATTGCAATGGACTTTATAGTAGAACTGCCGAAGAGTGGCGGAAACACAGTGATCTGGACCGTAATAGACTTATTCTCCAAACAGGCACATTTCATACCCTGTAGTGGGCTACCCTCAGCCCGCCAATTGGCCAAGCTGTTTGTGAAATACACCTACCGCTTGCATGGAGTACCCAGAAGAATCATCTCTGACCGAGGTGTCCAGTTCACAGCGAAATTTTGGAGGGAATTCCTACGATCCATAGGATCATCCCAAGGTCTCAGCTCAGCATTTCACCCGAGCACCAATGGCGGGGTGGAGAGACTGAATGCCATGATAGAGCAGTACTTGAGGTGCTATGACACAGTTGAAAGGAAAAGTGCCAGGAGGCGTTGGGTCTTTTAAGATACAAAGAAGGATTCGAAATAGAACATTACAATTTCTTTACAAAAATGGACTTTTAATCCTAGTTAAGGAGGTGTGCTTTCCAAAAGGAATTATTTTGTGACCTGCACAAGACTGCAAGATTCAAAAATTACAGCTAAAAACTGAAGAGTTTGTAAAAATTAAAAAAAAATGGAGGAAATAGATGAAAGAAGAAGGCTCGTAAAGAAGTCAGGGAAAAATGGAGGTGGAAGAATGATACGCCTCCTTGTTAGGCAGGATAACACTGGTGGAAAAGAATGACTATATTTGTATTAAGGGATATGATTTGTTTTGCTTTGAAAAGTTATATTAAAGCGAAAATGAATGATTTACTTATATTTAGGGGCATGATTTATTTTGGAAAGTTATTTTAAGTAATGTAATGTTTTAATTCTTATAGGTTACTGGCTAAATCTTTCTTTATGTTTAGAAGTATATCTTGAACAGTGTTTTTTTTTTAAAAAATATAAAAGTTGATGGATTAAAAGAAAACATTTTTGGATGTTAAAATTAAGGTCAGTATAGATCTCTCAATATATACTTAAGGAGTTTAAGAAGGATATTATTAAAACTTTTATATTTTGTTTTAAATTACATTAATGCTATTTAGTGGATTTGAAGAGAATTTTAAATTGATGGATTAGGTTAACAATATATTTTACTGGAGATTAGTTGAAGTATTTTTTTTTACTGTGGTAATATATGTAAGGGTGGGAGATGCGATGGTTAATTGTGACTAGGTTTTGATTGGCATAATGAAGATCCGTTTATTGTTGAAGAATGGACAAGAATCAAATGGATTAACTACTTTCAAGCAAGAACAGTTATATTTAGTTATGAATAAGGAGAGTTAAAGTGCAAGAGGGAGACAAATTTATAGATAGTTAGTGTGGGGTTTTTTTTTAGTGTTTATTAAATGTTTTATCCTGTATTTGCTCTGGGAAGTCGGGGGAGGGGGTGGGGGTTGGGATAGGAGGTGGGAGGTGGGGGGGATTTTAAAAAAATTAAGTCATGATGTATTAGAAGATATATTTTGATGACTGAATATGCTTTGTTTATATGCCTATATGTTTGTATGTTGATTATGAAATAAAAAATTTTAAATACGAAATGCAACACCCATCTCACTTGTTTTGGTGACAGCCACCGAGGAGTTTGGAGGGCCTCCAAATTATTGTGGTCCATCCAGACCTCAAAGGGCAATTCTCCCCCTTCTAATAAGTGCCACCACAATTACAGGGCCCCTGAACGCTTCTTTCTCCCATATGGGCCAATTGCATTCTGTCTCAATCAACTTTTGTGACATATACACACACTGTTGTAAGGCCCCTTTCTAATTCTTCTGCAGGAGAACAGCAGCCACTGCCATGTCACTGGCGTCTGCTTGGACCACAAATGGTTTAGTTGGTTCTGGATGTTTAAGCACTGGCTCTTTAGCGAATAGGGATTTCAAGTGTTCAAACTCTTGCTGACAGGCAATCATCCATAACACTGGATATCCTGGATGTGGGTTCTTTGTGAGATGCTTTATTTTTAGAAAATCAGTCAATAGGAGCGCCACTTGGGCAAAGGACGGGATGAACTGAGGGTAAAAATTAGGAAATCCCAAAAAACTCTGTAGCTGTTTGCAAGTTTTAAGGGCCTGCCACCTTTACTTTAGTGGGGTCCATCTCCACCTCTTTGGTGAGATGCAGAAGCCAAGGTAATCCAACTGTGACCTGCGAAACTCACACTTTGTAATTTAACATATAGGTGTGCCGCTAGCAGCTTTTTTAGGATCTGATGCACCAGTGAGGGAAACCAGGCTTTATAGCAGTGACTGTGAGAGGGATCTTGGAGTCTTAGTGGACAACCAACTAAATATGAGCCAGCAGAGTGCAGCAGCAGCCAAAAAAGCCAATGCAATCCTAAATTGCATTAACAGAGGGTTACAATCAAGATCAAGTGAGGTACTAATACCACTCTATAAAGCCCTAGTAAGACCATACCTAGAGTATTCCATCCAGTTTTGCTCATCACACTATAAAAAAGATGTTGAGACTCTAGAAAAAGTGCAGAGGAGAGGAACCAGGATGATTAGCGGACTGGAGACTAAAACATATGAAGAACAGTTACATGAACTGGACATGGCTAGTCTAGTAAGGAGAAGGACCAGGGTAGATATGATAGCAGTCCAATATTTGAGGGGCTGCCACAGAGAGGAGGGCTCAAGCTGTTTTCCAAAGCACCTGAAGGCCAGACAAGGAATAATGGATGGAAACTGACCAAGGAGTCAACCTAGAAATAAGGAGGAACTTTCTGATAGTGAGAACAATCAACCAATGGAACAGAAGTTGCCTTCAGAAGTTGTGGGGAGCTTCATCACTTGAGACGTTCAAGAAAAGATTGGACTGCTATTTGTCAGAAATGGTATAGGGTCTCCTGCTTGTGCAGGGGGCTGGACTAAATGACCTATAAGGTCCTTTTCAACTCTGTTAATTTGTTAATTAAGTGTGATATGTTCCTCCATGGTCTTGGTATATATGAGAATATCATCTAAGTAGACGAGTACCCCTTGGTACAAATGCTCGTGCAACACCTCATTGATGAGCTGCATGAACACAGCCAGCACTCCCTGAAGCCCAAAGGGCATAACCCAGAACTGGTAACTGCCTAAAGAACAATTAAAAGTCGTTTTTCATTTGTCTCCAGCCCATATTTTGGACTGTTGCCTTTTGGCAGAAGATACAGAACAATTAAAACTCGGACCACATGTTTTCTGAATAGTTTTCATTCCAGAGTTATAATTGCACTCAACAATGAACTAAAGGGCCACCATCAGTGAGCTGTTGGACAGTATTACTTGGTCTGTTGTGTGGATGTTTGGTTGGTTTAGGGGTGGAGAATTGTGGTGGGTGGGAGAGTGTTTGGGGATTGTTATGTGTGTTGGACTTGGTCTTTGGATGTTAAGTGAATTTCATTGTATGGGTATACTGTGTATACATGTATAATAACAATAAACTTATTTATTTATTTATTTATTTATTTATTTATTTATTTATTTATTTATTTATTTATTTATTATATTCATACTCTGTAATATGCCTCCCTGAGATATAACTTAGTGAACATGCAGCCCTCTGCTAAACAGGCCAACATGTCCTTCATTAATAGAGGGGATACAGACGCTCCACACAAACCACATTGATCCTCCCAAAATTGATACAAATCCTCCATCCTTCTTTTCCCAGAAAAGAATGGGTGCCGCCATCCTGGACCCCGCTGGTTGAATAAAACTCCTTTTTAGGTTATTTTCTATATATGCCCTCATCTCTATCATTTTCTGTGGGTCATAGAATACATTTTGGGCTATGGCAATTTAGCCCCAGGGAGGATTTCCATGACACAGTCCATGGAATGGTGAGGAGGTAAGGTATCACACTCCTGTTCACTAAATACTTCCACCAGATCTGCATTTATACTAGGGAACTCCCCTTCACATGTTCTTTTTATGTGTGGTACAGTATTCCACCCTTGCTTAACTGGTCTCGGGATCTAGGGTTGCCCCTCATGGGGTGGCAGATTAGGCCCAAGTCCTATCTGCAGATGCTGGCAACCACCTCCCCACCATATTGTTGATCCCCATTTATTTAGCCATGCCAACCCAAGTACAATCTCTTCTGTAATCCTTGGAACCACCACAAACCTTAGCAGCTCCTGATGTGGACCTATTTCCAATACAACCCTATCTGTGACATGCATGACCAATTGGTCCCCTAACAAGGAGCCATCCATTTGTTCAAACCAAATCAGGCTTGTCAGGTGGCAGTGACAGTTGCACTCATCAAGCAGCAAGTGCACCTTGAATCTATCAGGGCTGAAGAGTTTCATCGCTTGGTTGCCTCCAACACTACTGGGATCATAAATAGTTTGATGGGTATACATACCATTGGGTCTGAGTCCCCCTCCTCATTACTTCCACAGATGTCAGGCATGTTGCCCAGACCAGTGGACTCGGTGGTTGTGGGGTTTGCCTGGCTCACCCCCCTTGACTTCTCTGGACCATCTTTAATGCTTTTCCTGGTCGTTCCCCTCTTTGTGGACCCATGGATACCTTAGGGCACATATCTGGGCATTTGTCTGTCCTGCGCCCCAGCCTCCCACACTGGAAACATGTCAAAAGTTGTCAGACAGGCATGGTCTTTCCAGTTGCCCTGGGGGGAGGGAGCTTCACCATCGGTGGTGGGATCCTTGAGAAGAAACTGGTAGGACAAGCAGGTAATGGCTTTTGTCCCCATGTACCCCACTCTCTTCTTGGTCTGTCATCTCTGAATTCTATATCCAACTCTGTCTTCACCTGGAACCATGCAGTCAGTCTAGGTGGCAGTCCTCTGAACAAACAAGCTTGCCTTAGGATGCAGTAAAGTTCAGCCTTAAAATGGTGCACCATTAACCGCACTGGCCAACCTTGCCACCTAGTCTTCAGAACTCCCAGATATATTCAGTCACAGGCCTCCCTCGTTGCTTAATGGCTAATAGCTCCCCCTCCGCTTGAACCTTTCCTGAAGTGCTGCCAGGAACAGGCCAGTGTCCCCTAGCTTGGAATATAGGCCACTATCCAGTCAGTGGCCTCTCCCTCCATTACCACCACCATGCCATTACCATGTACTACTGTGATGTGTACAAATGCCCATATCAGTCCACATGGTTTAACACCTGGCCCAAGAAGAGGGCTACCTTCTCAGGACTGCCATCAAATATCACCCGCACTGCTGGTGGGTCCCATTGCCCTAATGCTCCAGGGTCATGGCTGGCTAGATATTTTCTAGAGTCCAAAATTTCCTTAACTTCAAAATGTTGTTCCCCTTCAATGAGGATGGGAACGGGAGGAGGTTCTTTGGCTGGACGTAGAGGGGACGAATGTTCCAGTTTCAGTAAGCTAACATGAAACACTGGATGAATCTGTCACAAATTCTTGGGTAAATCTAATTCAACTGTTACTGGGTTAATGATCCAAGTAATGGGGAAAGGCCCCACATACTTAGGCCCAAGCTTTTTTGATTTTTGAGGAGTTTGCAAATATTTGGTAGAAAGATAAACCATGTCTCCCACTTCATAAACATGCGCAGGGCACCTCCTTTTGTCAGCTTGGGTTTTATGAGCTTGGTGAGCGTCATCTAAAGCTTTTCGGGTTACTGCCCAAGTCCCTCGTAACTGTTCGATCCACTCAATCAGAGAAGGATTCTGTGGGTTATCTTGAGGTAGCTCTGGGATTGGCACAAATTCCTGGCCAGAAGCCACCTTGAATGGAGTGAACCCTGTGCTGCTATGTATGGAATTATTATATGCCACCTCTGCAAATGGCAGCAAATCTACCCAGTTATCTTGCTGGTAATTTATATAACACCTCAGATACTGTTCTAATACGGCATTGGTTCTTTCACAGGCCCCATTGGTCTGGGGATGATGGGCGGAGCTTAACCCCTGGGCGGAGCCTATCAGCATCAGGAACTCTTTCCAAAATTTGGAGGTGAATTGTACTCCCCTGTCTGAAATTATAAGTTTCGGAGCACCATGTAACCTATATACATGTTGAATGAACATTTTAGCAAGGGTTTTTGCTGATGGGATCTTAGAACATGGGATAAAGTGCACCTGTTTGGAAAACAAATCAGTCACTACCCATATAACTGTGCACCCCCCACTTTCTGGAAGGTCTACAATGAAATCCATGGATATTTTCTACCAAGGGGCAGTGGGTCTGGCTACACTTTGGAGTAGACCAGGTGACTTCCCTGGAGGTCTCTTAGCTGAGGCACACACTGGACAGCTCGCTACATATGCCTCTGTGTCCTTTTTGAGTGCAGGCCACCAGAACTTCTTTTGACAAGATGTAAGGTTTTGACAAATCCAAAGTGCCCTGCCACTTTGGAGTCATGAGCGTGCTACAGAACTGTTACTCGTCGGCTGGCTGGAACATATAATTTGGCTCCAATCCAAGCTAGACCATCACGAAGTGTGCATTCATTTGAGTGGGCTTGGAACCACTCGTCGGTTTTCAAAGTCTCTTGTAATTTCTGGAGCAAATCGCCCGAGAGGCTTGGGTCGCTCTTCGACTGTGCTCTGGTAGTCACTGGTGCCACCAGTTGGGCTGAAGGGACAATTGGACGAACCACCTCCTCCCTGGTGCTGTTGTATTGAGGCAATCTGGACAGAGCATCTGCCATGAAGTTCTTCCCACCAGGGAGGTAGCGCAAGATGAAGTTAAAATGGTTGAAGTGTTGGGCCCAGCGAACTTGTTTTGGCAACAACTTACATGGGGTTTTTAAAGCCTCGAGATTTTTATGATCAGTCCATACTTCAAAAGGATGCTTAGCTCCTTCGAGAAATTGTCTCCAGGTTAGAAGTGCCCAGCGTACAGCAAAAGCTTCTTTCTCCCATATGGCCCATCTCCTTTCAGTTTCGGACAGTTTCCGGGATGTGTAGGCACAAGGCTGTAGTTTCCCATCTGCATTCTTTTGCAGAAGTACGGCTCCTACTGCGACGTCACTGGCATCTGCCTGTACTACAAAAGATTCATCCATGTCTGGGTGTTTGAGGACTGGTTCGGCAGCAAACAGCCGTTTCAACTTTTTGAATGCTGCCTGGCAGTCCATAGTGTCAGCCTCTCAACTTGCATTTCATTCAGGGCTGACATAGTAAAGAGGGGGTTAAATTCCTGTGGGATTAGTAAGAGAGACTGCCGTAGAATGATTTAGATAATGACCAATAAGGATAAGGAAACAAGCCAGGAAAGGGAGGGAATTTGGAGCAGAGGTCATTTCCTGACTGCATATGAGTCCGTGAAGACGTTGTTCTAACAAATAAAAGTTTTTTTCCTTTATTATCAAAATGTGAGAGGCATTTTATTTCTTTAGACACTTCGAATTTGGACACATAGTCCATTCCAGAGGTCTGGAGGGTTTTGGTTTTTCTTCACCTTTGGTTTTCAGGAGATTAGTTATTGGCAGTGCGATTTTAGCGAATGAGGGGATGAACTGTCGATAAAAGTTAGCAAACCCCAAGAAACTTTGTAATTGCTTGTGGGTGCATGGTGCCGTCCATTCCAACACCGCCTGAACCTTCGCAGGGTCCATTTCTATTCCCCCCTGGGAGATGCGATATCCAAGATAGTCAATTTTGGTTTGGTGGAATTTGCACTTAGAAAGTTTTGCATACAGTTCAGCAGCCCTGAGTTTTTTCAGGACGGTGCGCACTAATTTCACGTGGTCGGCCATGTTCTCAGAGTAGATGAGAATGTCATCCAAATAAACCAGCACCCCCTTGTACAAATGCTCATGCAAAACTTAATTGATCAATTGCATGAATACCGCAGGAGCTCCTTATAGACCAAAAGGGTGTACTCGGAACTGGAAACATCCCAGCGGGCAGTTAAATGCAGTTTTCCATTCATCCCCCTCCTTAATTCGCACTCTGTAGTAAGCTTCCCGTAAGTCCAGTTTGGTGAAAACTTTTCCCTTCCCTAAGTGAACTAGCATGTCCTTCATGAGGGGTAAGGGGTAGACATTTTCCACGCAAATAGCGTTTAACTTCCTATAATCAACTACTAGATGAAAGGAACCATCTTTCTTCTCCCGGAACAGAACTGGCGCAGCCACCCATGGTCTAGCTGGTTGGATGAAACCCCGTTCTAGGTTTTTGTCAATGAAATTTCGTAATTCCCCCAGCTCACGCGGGGTCATTGGGTAAATTTTTGGCTTAGGGAGCTTTACTCCAGGGAGTATCTCAATGGTACAGTCCATAGCCCTGTGTGGGGGTAGCACATCCGAGGCCTTCTCACTAAAGACTTCACGGAGATCCCAATACTCCTTTGGAATTTTCTCCTCCACTTCAATGTGGTCCATTGCCATCTCTGCTTCTTCGTGCTCCTCTCCGCCCTCAAGGGGGGGTTCTTCCCTCTCTAGTGGTGGGTTCCTAGCGCGAATGCGCAAAACCCCCATTTTCCAGTTAACTCGCGGGTTCCATTTACGTAACCAGGGCAGGCCAAGTATAAGTATATTCCATGCTAGGGGCCACAATAAAACTGAGAGTCTCTACGTGGTCCCCTAATTTCATTTCAATGGGTTCCATTACAAAATTGGTTGCCCCCCCCCCCCGCCATCGATCCATCTAGCTGACAAAATGCAATAGGCCTTTTCAATGCTTTCAGTCTCAGGCCCATCTCCTCTACTACTTTCGGGCTGATAATGCATCTGGTGCAGAGTCTAATAAGGCTGGCATCTGTGCGTGGGCCCCTGTGGACGGCATCCTTAATTCTATGGGGATGAGCATGGGGCCCTCAGTGTGACTCACCAAATCATCAGAGTCGGAGTCGGTCTCGCTGTCGTCCGCGTCGGTCGGAGTTCCCAACTCACCCTTGGCCCGGGGAGCGAACTCAATGACTTCCCCTTCCAGTGTGGTTTCATGAACTTTTGTCAATGTTTTGTCCATCTTCTTAGGCCCTCTGCTGGTAGGTTTTGGCACTGGCTTGGAGGAACACTCAGCAGCCCGGTGACCTTCCATGCCACACTTGAAACACATGAAGGGTTTCGGCTTGGGTTTGGACTCCGCCCTCTCACCAGCCATCTTTGGGGCTTCCTTGCGGTAGTAGGAGGATGAAAGCTTCCCAGCATGCCTTCTTCAGAGCCAACTTCGGGCTATCTTGATTTCCGCATCCTCAGCCACTATGTGCCAACTGTGCAAATCTTTGGGGACCCCCCCGTGCTCTACAGTCTTTGTAGATTTCCTCATTTAGTCCATCTTTGAAACTCTCCAGCAGAGCCATTTCTGACCACCTTGTCATGTATGGTGCCAGCTCCCAAAATTCTTGGGTGTATTCCGCTACCGATCTCCGGCCCTGCTGGATACCCTTCATTCGGAGTCTCGCCTTCCACTCAGTTAGGTGGTCCTCAAAATGTCTGCTAAGAGCTGCCATGAACTGGTTGTAATTACGCAGCAGGGGGGAATTGTTATTGTGGAGGACCACCATCCATTCAGCTGCCACTCCCCCTAAGGTGCTAGTGACACATCTCACTCGAGCTGCATCCAATAGGTAGTCCTCCCCCCAGTCTTGTATGTGATTCCACACTTGGGTTAAGAAAAGCTCCAGGGTTTTCGGGTTTCCTCCATATTTTCCAGGCGGGGGGGGGGGGCGGATTTTTGGTTTCTTGCATCTGCAGGGTGGGGCCTGCAAGGCTGGGGGTCCCTGGACTGCTGCATCCCTCACTTGACCACCCAAAGCCTGGGATGTACCTTTGCCAGCTCCCTCTTCCTCTCCGCCACAAGCCCCTTCCTCTGGATTTACTTTGGAGTATTCTCTTCCCTTTCCCACAGGGGTTGCATAAAACTCACGGTTTTTTTGGCTTTCTTCAACATCGTGGATGAGTTGTAGTGCTTGTGCCATCATGAAGCTTTCCTTTTGCTCTTGCAGCCACACTGCCTCTCCTTTTCGGGGTCTGGAGCTGGTTACTCTGTGGGGGGTCCTCCCCAGATCCGGCAACCTTCCTACTCCCTTCGACCATCGGGCTTTGTCTGGCTCCTCTCTCAGCTGTAAATTCTCCATCCACACCGTGGTCTCTTCTCCCGGCTGGCATGAAGACATGCTGAGCCATATGCCCCCATCTGATCTAAATCACTTTCTTGATCAGACATTCTGTGGATTTCAGCCCCCTCAGTGTTGTCCGGGATGGCTGAGGATGAGAATCCTGCTTAATGTCGAGTATGCTTCCTTCAGTATCCAGGAAAGGAAAACCCAGACTTCATCATAGATTAAAGTATGGTACTTTTACTAGATATGAAATGAACGCAGCCATGGAAAGCAGGATTCTGAGGCAAAAAGCGCGCAAGTTACATATAGAAAGCATCCCCTCCCAATGTCCACCATAAATCATCCAATCCAATGGTCTCCCAGAGGTCAGGTGAGAGCACACGTCTTGCCATGTCAGCATCCAGGAATGCAGTGTCTGTTAGCCTGATAACAACTTAAGAATTGGTTTCATTTCTTAGATTCATCCATAGCCCAGCTACCTAAACCCTCCCCCCTCCCTCCATTACTATGACAGCCAAAGCAGGGAAAGGCGGAGGCTGACAGGTCCTTTGATCTGACATCCCCAGATGCCTCTCCTGCCAGGCAGGTATCACTTTCAGGACAGTTATATCAGTTGCCACTGCAGATTCTTCTCTAACCCCAACCCTGTACCTTCAGCCATGATGTAGAGCTCTGACAAACTCTCAGGTTCCGAAGGGAATGAAAAAACATGTTAGGGCTGACATCTCCATTTCCACCCCACTCCAGGGGAAGGTTACTGTAAAATCTCCATTTCCACCCCACTCCAGGGGAAGGACAGGGATGAAATCCTGCATGTTCTGACAGGTTCTGGAGAACCAGTAGCAAAAATTTTGAGTAGTTTGGAGAACCAGCAAATGCCACCTTTGGCTGACCCCAGAGTAGGGTGGGAATGGAGATTTTGTAGTATCCTTTCCCTGCCATGCCAATCAAGTCATGCCCACAGAACCAGTAGTAGAAAAAATTGGATTTCACCACTGGGGAAGGATGCTGAAGGACGTTGAAGGACAACAAAAGAAAACCCAGCCAATCAGCTGGGATTTGATCAGCGTGGACTCGGGAGGCACAGAATAGATGGGGCAGGACAAGTCAGAGGTGGCATTTGCCGGTTCTCTGAACTACTCAAAATTTCCATTACCAGTTCTCCAGAACCGGTCAGAAACAGCTGAATACCACCTCTGAGTAGCTTCTAATTTTTTTTAACATCCAGTTATAACTAGATTTATATTTTATATTTAATATATAATTTTCTCTCTCTCTCTCTGAAATTATATCAGAGAGATTATATCCTCTATCCTGGTCCTGTTAGATCTCTCAGCGGCTTTTGATACCATCGACCATGGTATCATGCTGCGCCGGCTGGAGGGGTTGGGAGTGGGGGGCACCGTTTTGCGGTGGTTCTCCTCCTATCTCTCCGACCGGTCGCAGGCGGTGTTGGCAGGGGGGCAGAGGTCGACCCCGAGGCGTCTCTCTTGTGGAGTGCCGCAAGGGTCGGTCCTTTCGCCCCTTCTGTTCAACATCTATGTGAAGCCGCTGGGCGAGATCATCCGTGGCTTTGGGGTGAAGTTCCATCAGTACGCTGATGACACTCAGCTGTACTTCTCCACCCCAGGCCACCCCAACGATGCCGTGGAAGTGATGTCCCGATGCCTGGAGGCCGTGCGGATCTGGATGGGGGGCAACAGGCTCCAACTCAACCCCTCCAAGACCGAGTGGCTGTGGCTTCCGGCATCCCGATATGGTCAGTTGACTCCATCACTGACCATTGGGGGCGAGTCATTGGCCCCCACGGATAGGGCTCGCAACTTGGGCGTCCTCCTGGATGCACGGCTGTCTTTGGAGGAGCATGTGACGGCCGTGGCCAGGGGGGCTTTTTATCAGGCTCGCCTGATACGCCAGTTGCGTCCCTATCTAGATCGGGATTCCGTACGCACAGTCACTCAGGCACTCGTCATTTCCCGCCTGGACTACTGCAATGCTCTCTACATGGGGCTCCCCTTGAGGTGCACCCGGAGGCTCCAACTGGTGCAGAATGCGGCCGCGCGGGGGATTATGGGAGCAAGGGGGCGCTCCCATGTGACACCTCTCCTGCGTGAGCTGCATTGGCTTCCGGTGGTCTTCCGGGTGCGCTTCAAGGTGTTAGTGACCACCTTTAAAGCGCTCCATGGCATAGGGCCTGGGTACTTGCGGGACCGCCTTCTGCCACCGATAGCCTCCCACCGGCCAGTTCGCTCCCACAGAGAGGGACTCCTCAGGGTGCCGTCGGCCAGACAATGTCGGCTGGCGACACCCAGGGGGAGAGCCTTCTCTGTGGCAGCACCAGCCCTCTGGAACGATTTGCCCCCGGAGATCCATACGATACCCGATCTCCGGGCTTTCCGCCGTGCCCTAAAAACTTTTTTATTTCGTCAAGCTGGGCTGGCGTAACCCCCCCCCCCTCTTTTTTTTATGCTTAAAGTTTTATGGGTTTTAAATTTTAATTGCCTATTGGGTTTTAAATTTATTGGGCCAAAATTATTTAATTCTTTTATTAATATTTTAAATTTTGTATTGGAGTGTTTTTTATTCTTGGCTGTACACCGCCCTGAGTCCACTAGGAGAAGGGCGGTATATAAATTTAAATAAATAAATAAATAAATAAATATCATGGCTTCCTTCTTTTCATATTCTATACTTTCTTGTCATGATACCCATAAATCACAAGTTCATTGATTTTTGTTTTCATAAAAAGTCCATAAAGTTTTCAGTCAGTAACAAATTGAGTTTTAGGTCCTCGACTTACGACCACAACTGAGCCCCAAATTTCTGTTGCTAAGTGAGTCATTTGTTAATTGTCTCATCTTACAACATTTCCTGCCACAGTTGTTAAGTGAATCACTGCGGTTAGTAATAAGGTCATTGAGCAAATCTAGCTAGACAAATCCCCTTGACTTTGCTGGTCAGAAGATCACAAAAGGGGATCACATAACCCCAGAACATTGCAAATGTCATAAATACGATTCAGTTCCAAGAATCTGGATTTTGCTCGCATAACCAGGGGGATGCTGCAAGGGTCATAAATGTGAAAAACAGTCATAAGTCACTTTTTCCAGTGTTGTTGTAACTTTGAATGGTCGCTAAATGAACTGTTGTAAGTCAAGGGCTGCCTGTATTGTTTTTTTCCCTGTTTGAACAAGTCAACCTGATGGTCTCTGCAAATTCTCTCATCTTCACCATCCATTCCTCCATGATGAATATTTAAGGGTCATTTCACATTTAACAGGAAGCGTTAGAGGGAATTGTAGAGGAGCATTATTACCAATGACTGCCAAGGACCGGAGATGAAACTTAGCTGGGTTCAGAGTCAATCTTATGAAATAATTCTCTCACTGTGGATTGTCCTGCTAAATATAACACATCATAGTTACATTTAACAATATAACGGATGCCCAAAAGGAATGTCTGTACACTGTTTGCACACTGCAAATTGTACGGCTAGAATAGAATGCTATTTGCAAGTTGGGATATCCATAATTGTAATAAATGGGCCAAGGATTTTCTTTTGAAGCAACTGTGCACTTGTGGCCATCAAACTAAACAAAACTTTACTAAACTTACATAAACCCTAAATGGTCACTGACATCCCCTAAACTCTGCTGAAGGTATTACCTAGCTGGTAACGAAACATTTGGAAACTTCCAACTTCCCATAGGACAACTCGTCACAGGACAATTCAACAGTCCAGTTTAATTATTTGAAACAATTTAAAAAATATTTTAATTTTTGTCATTCTCATTTTATTTTGTCCATCCTTTGGCATCCTTTCTTTAATGATTTTCTTTGACTATTTCTTTGAGATTAATGTAACTCTCGTCCCATGGTGTGATGACAAGAATGAAGGTCCCACAGCCAGCTGAGAGTTCAAACTTCCCTTCAATGCTCCAAATTTCTCCCCAAATGCTCCAACATTCTTGGCAAGTCCCAGAGCAAAGCTCTCTCTCTCTCTCTCTCTCTCTCTCTCTCCCTCCCTCCCTCCCTCCCTCCCTCCCTCCCTCTCTCTCTCTCTCTCTCTCTCTCTCTCTCTCACACACACACACACACACACACACACACACACACACACACACACGGCAGCCTCTGGCTGCACCCAGTCCAGCAAAACAAGGGAACAGGGAAATGAGCCCATGAACCAAAGAACAAACAAGGAGTCCACAAAGTCAGGAACATGGCACTGAGTTCACAAAGTCAGGAAGAAGCAAACAGTCCTGCAAACTCCAAATGTTTCTACTCTACCAATTCAATGTTTGTTCCTGACAAACGCCCCTCCCCATAGCATCTCCTTAAGTGTCAGTGCCCAGGTGTGTTTTGTGAAGAGGGGTGGGAGCTTGCTGTGACCCAGGCCCATGTAGTTGATATTAAATGCAAAACAGTTCCAAAAAACAAACAGATTTTATTAAAACAGCTGAGAATTAACTCATTCTCAACATATTCTCAACAAAATGTAAACAAAGTCCTTAAAACACCAGTCTTTATCTCTGACCTTGGGATAATTAGGCAAACTGCCAAAGGCTTTCCTTGACAACAGTTCAGGAACAGAAGAAATAACTACAGCCAAACAAGAAGCAATTCTCTCAATGGTTGTTTTCCGGCAAAGAGCCCAATCTCTGCCTCCGATGCAGAGCCCTCATCTGGGCCTTCCCCAACCTCTAGGACTGGCTCATGTTCTTCTTCAGCCTCATTGTTGCCTGACTCTGCTGCCAGCTCCACAGACTGCTGGCGGACCACAACAGCGCTCTTCTTCCGAATCGTTAGGTTGGCCTGTACTTTTCCTGCTTTCTCTTCACGCTCCATGCTTGGGGATCAGGAGGGGGCAGTCTTTGCTCATTGCCTGAGCTACGTCACTCCTCATGTCCACTGCTTGCCCTCTCTTGGTCATGCTTCCCCTGTTCCTCCCTGCTAACAAGCTATCCCAATCCTGAGGGCCCTCGGCTGCCTCGGCCTGCTCCTTCCCACATTTATCCAAAGCCAACGAAGCTACCCCCTCGATCTCCATCAGCTCCCATGGTCTTCCCCAGCCTCCTCACTGTGTGACTCTGCTGCCAGCTCCGCTAGCTGACCACAGCAGGCGAGTTGGCCACAGCAAGTTGTCCTAAACCCTCATGAAACAGAACTGGAGATTGGCAAACAAGAATTTTATTGTCTTGAATGTTGTGAAACAACAACAACAAAAAAGGCAAAAGAGTCCTTAGACATTGGCAAGTTCATGATACACTTATAAGACTGGAAAAACAGAATAGTCATCTTTTTCTAACAAGCCAGGATGTGTCTTTCATCCTAAGCCCTTTCTCCCTGTTCACTATTATTGGTCTGTGCAATCAACATGAATGTGGAAGCTTTTATCTAAAAGTATGCATAATTCTTTATTCAATAAAATGTTGAGATAAACCTTTTCTCCTCCAGATAAATGATCTTCTAAGCCAAATAGCAATATCCTCAACTTGTGATATATTTAGATAGATCACGGCATTGATCATAGCTAAACCTGTCTGATGGCTGATGATTTTCTAAAGTGCTTTTGACATCCATTCTATTGCTTTTAGAATAAAAGACAATTTCAACAAACAGAGTTTATTTGGGGTAGAAACAGTTCAATGAGAGGAGAGGCAGAGATATACAAAATAATTTGGGAATTAATTCTCAAACTAGATTTGTTTTGGTCATCTTTTTTTAAATTTTTTTTTTCATTTATTTTTAAAACATAAAACACAAAACAACATCTTTTTGGAGCAAGAGTTTGGCCCGGTATAACACAGGGGCCAATTCATCCATTAACATTTTAAGACAAACAAAAAATAACTAAAACAACAACAACAAAAAAAAAAACCCTAATCTAAACCCAATTTGAATGTTATCATTCAATGTAACATCTTATTCTAACATTTAAATTTCTATTGTGCAGTCACCCTAATTCTTAAACTTCAAATCCAAACAGCACTTTATAGTATTCATTTATCATTTTCATCTATTTATTCATTTATCAGTATTTCATGTATTTTCTGTACTTCAAAGACCCAAATCAAGTCAATGTTTCTTTTAGAACACATCTAATAACCAATATAAAATATTTCATTCCTCTCTGAAAGACATTTTAAAATCAATATCCATTCTTCAGAAGTATCTCCTTCATTCCTCCTAGGTTTATTTTTAGCTGGATTGCAGCTTAGTTAGCTGGTTTCCAGGGATGTTTTCCTCCACTCCTAACCTTACTTATTGGCTGGATCACAGTTAGTTTTAACTGCTTCCAACATTTTCTCCTTCACTCCTCCTAGATTTATTTTTGGCTGGATAACAGCTTTTCAGCTGTTTTCCAGGGATGCTTCCCTCCACTCCTAACCTATATTTCGCTGGTTCACAGTTTAACTTTAACTGGTCCCCAGAGTTGCCTCCTCCACTCCTCCTAAGTTTATTTTTGGCTGGTTCACAGCTTAATTAGCTGTTTTCAAGGGATGTTTACCGCCACTCCTTACTTTATATTTAACTGGTTCACAGTTTGGCTCTAACTGCTCTCCAGCGTTGGTTTTGGTCATCTTGAAGAGATAGCAATGTTCTGTCTTTAAATGCAGACAACTTTCTTAGTTGTTGGGAAATTTAATCCCATGAATGTTTGGATAAGCGAAATGTGAAGGGTCTTACATTCTATTAGATTTTAGCCATTTATTAAATAAAAGCAATGACCATTTTTGAATTGGTAGAATACTCCAAATAACCTCAGCTAGGGACAAAACTAAGATCACCAAGCAGAAGATGCACAACAAACCATCAACAACATCTACAAACATATAACATTCAGAAGGAAAGAAAAAAAAGTGCAACACATTATCCTTTTTGAATATCTTCATCAGCAGAGACAAATGGTAAACTAGAAACACAAGTTCAGATAAAAAAACCACACCAACCAAGTGTTCTGCTGCCAAAGTAACAATCAAAATTCTCACAAGAGAAACCATGTTACGGTTGCAGGAATCGAGTATGAGAAGAAGGACTAGGGGAGACACAATAGCAGCGTTCCAATAATTGAAGAGCTCCTACAAAGAAAAGGGAGTCAAACTATTTTCCAAAGCACCAAAGATGTGAAAAGAAACAATCAGTGGAAACTAATCAAGGAGAGAAGCAACCTAGAACTTCAAAGAAATTTCTTAACCATGAAAGCAATCAACCAATGGAATAGCTTGCCTTCAGAAGTTGTGGGTGCTCCATCACTGGAGGCTTTCAAAAAGAGACTGGACAACCATTTGACTGAAATGGCATAGGGTCTCCTGCTTAAGCAGGAGCTTGGGCCAGGGGTGAAATGCTCCCGGTCCGGACCAGCTCAGGTGAGTAGGTAGTGGAGATTGAGGCTAGTTCGCCAAACCGGGAGCAGTCCATGGCCCGCAGTCCTGCCATGCTTGCCTGCCTTCCATGCTGCCTTCCTGGTGTCCCAGTGGCCAGCTTGCAAAGGCAAGCAAGCAGAAGTCCATGTGGAAGGCAGGCAAGCGTGGCAGGGCTGTGGGGAAGGAGCTAGTAGCTTACTGCCCCCCCCCCTCACTCAAGCAGCGGCTTCCCTGACAAGCTATGCATCCATAGCAATGGGGTTGTTTTGTTCACTGCGGTGGTGCTTTGGGAGGGCAGGTGGACATATTCATTATAGCTGCCAGCTGCAGATGTCCGCCTGCCCTCCTGAAGTACCACCTTGGTGAACGAAACAACCCTATTGCGCTGTGCCTCCTTCTGTAGCCAAACGCGCCCAGCCATGCATGCCCTTTCCTCAAATGGGCTGTGCATGGGGCACTTGGAAAGCGAGTGAACAAGAGAGCTCTCCAATCTCTGGGGTTTTTTTGGTATGTGTGTGTGTGTGAGGGAGAGAGAAAGGAAGGAGGGAGGGAGTGGTCTGAAGCCAAGGTACCCAAACTTCTGGCAGTGGCGTGGATGGCTTCTGAGCAGCCCTGAGTCAGCCTGTTCCACCTGACCTATTCCCTGAGTCTTGCCATTCTCCTTGCCCCACCACTCCCACTCAAGCAGTGGCAGGCTCTGCAGGACAACAGGACCTCTTATTTTTCCAACATCATGGCGTATGCTTGCTACCTCTGCTTGTCTGCTTGCAAGCGATGATCTCTGCTTCTCTTGGGATGCTGGTGTGGGCACCATGGATGCATAGCTTGTGGGGCTGAGCAGGAAAGCCATTGCTTGAGTGGGTTGGGGGTGGGGGCGAGGAGAACAGCAAGACTCAGGGAGTAGGTCAGGTGGAGCTGGCTGCTCAGAAGCTGCCCCCACTGCTGCCAGAAGTTTGGTTGTCTCAGCTTCAGATCGCTCACACACACACACACACACACACACACACAGAGAGAGAGAGAGAGAGAGAGAGAGAGAGAGAGAGAGAGAGAGAGAGAGAGAGAGAGAGAGAGAGAGAGAGAGAGAGAGAGAGAGAGAGAGAGAGAGGTTGGAAAGCTGTCTTGCTTGCTTGCTGTCCAAGTGCCCCATGCACAGCAGAGTGACGTGAATGACATCAAACTGGCCATGCCCACCCAGTCATATGACCACCAAGCCATGCCACACCAAACCATGCCCACAGAACCAGTAGCAAAAAAATTTAGATTTCACCCCTGGGTTGGACCAGAAGACCTCCAAGTCCTTTCCTTTATGTTCTATGTGTAAAAACATTATTTAGACAAGCATACTGCAGGAACCCTAAACATCAGAAAAAAGGAAACAGATCATCTATACATCTTCCACCAAAATGGATATCCATGTATCTTCATCAAAAATTGCCTGGTCACTGAACCCAATATAGCACAATTTTTTATTGGCACCAGGACTGAAAAGGTGATGCTTTATGGGTTTGCCTGTAGATAAGGGATGAAATTTGGGATAAAGAGATGAGTATTTGTTATCCTAGAGTGATAGTGACTGTTTATCCTAAACAGTCACTAAATGTGTTTATATTTATTGTGATGAAGATTGGAAGTCCCTTCTCTTCCTTTATCATATTCATACTTTTCACTTTCTTCTTATTCTTTTTTATTTCTTTTTCTTTGCACTTTTTACTTCTTCCTGTTTTCTTTCTTTAGGTTCAGTTGGTATTATATTTTACTATCACGATTAAAATTCTTAATTCAAAAGACATACATATCTAATTATGGTCCATTCTTGTCATTTGTGGATAGGAAACTGTTGACATTAGGGAAAGCTTGCTTGTTGGTGGAAATCTTTCTCCTTCTGCCTCTTTTCTGAACTGTTGGTGCTGTTCTGTACAGAGGTCAAATCTGTCTAAATCAACAGAGGCATTCACAGAGTAATTGCCATGGATACATTTTAAAGATTAAAAGTTTGAAATGCATCAATGTTTTCTCACACATGAGTGATTATATTTGCAGTTAACATCTGTGGATACTTGGTTTTGACAGTTGAGGTTTTATAGCTGAGTATCTTGTTTAATTGATATTTGGAATTTGGCAGCATTTGGTAACAGACATAAAATACTACAGCAATGAAAAACATACTACCTTCCAGATGTTGGTGTGCAATTCTCACCATCCCTGGCCATTTGTTTCACTAGTTCAGGCAATTAAGAGTTGGAATCCTACAACCTTTTCAGAACAATATGCTCCCAAAATATGTATAATGCATGGAGCATATTTGCCAGACAGTTTTTAATCAGGTCAGGGACATTGACAAACACCAACCCAGATCAAATCTATATCTTTCTTGTCTTTAACCTGGACATTTAAATTTGCATTTGACATGGGTCTTTGAACATTGAAGTTCTCTTTCATATCGTATTCATGATTTGAAATTCATATTATATTCCATTTCATATCTAAACCTGAACTCAACCATATTACCTATACATGTAAACAATTCTATGTTTACTCATTTTTTTAGTTCCAGGAGCCTCTTTTCATTTTATTCAGCAACTGTCACCGAAAGGGATATTTTATCTCTGATCCTTTGGACGTAAACTTTCTCTTTCTTGTTGCAGCAGCTCTTTCAAATGGTCTGTCAAACTCATGGCCTACCGGCCGGATGCATCACATGCTGACCATGCCCACACCCGGTTTAGCAAAGGTGGTATTCTAGTCCAACCTCCTACTCAAGCAGGAGACCCTGTACCCTTTCAGACAAGGGGCTGTCCAATCTCTTCTTAAAACCTCCAGTGATGGAACACACACTGCAAAGTAGTGTGTGAAACAGTAGAACAGCTAGTTAACTGCTGCAAGAACCATCTGCAAAAAACAGCTAGTACGTACAGCAACAATTTTCTGCTGGACTAATCTGCAAGAAATACAATTTGCCCGCAAGCAAGATAGGTGGACCACAAAAGAGTCACCTTGAATCATGAAATGGGTGGCAAATAAATGATAGATAGATAGATAGATAGATATAGATAGATAGATAGATAGATAGATAGATAGATAGATAGATATAGATAGATAGATAGATAGATAATCAGACAGACAGAATAGACAGAATAATAGAAAACAGAAGAGGCTAAATTTGTCTGGATCATTGGATCCAAACAGACAAGCACTGATTTGAATTAATAGGTACACAATTTGTAAACTTTACTCTTGAATAACTACCATTTTGTTCAAGTATGTTTACCAAGAATTGATGTCTCAAAAACACACTTAACTTTGTCATGAATTTGTAACCTTCACATTTTCCCTATTTAGAAACAATACCTTGAGTCTTTGGTCCAACATTAATGTATATTGTGGAAAGTTTAATTGTATTTACTTAGGTGTAAGAGCATCAAATTCAAGAAATTAGGGAGCCTGCAGACTAAGCACCATAATTAACATCCAGCTGTCTGCAATTACACCAGTTCGAATCTCACAGGCTCAAGGTTGACTCAACCTTCCATCCTTTCTAAGGTAGGTAAATTGAGGACCCAGTTTCTGGGGGCCATAAGCTGACTTTGTATAAATATACAAAAGTATGAAGGCTATTGCTTAACACATTTAAAGCCGCCCAGAGTCTTCAGAGAAGGGCGGCATATAAATCAATTTTTTTTAAAAAAAGTATTTCTGTGCAAATGAATTTAGGGGCTGACTTTATTTCACATTGTTAAATGAAAGCATCTAAACTGGATTTGATGCTGAAGCTGGATTTATCTTGACCAAGTGTATCTTCTTAGGAGTAGGACAATACGGAATAGAATTTCTTTCCTAGAGAATATATTATATTTAGACTTCTAAATATATTTACTAGTAAGTAAATGTCTATATTTACTAGTAAGTAAATGTCTTTGAGCACAGTGCAATTTATTTGCAAATGTAGAATTAAATTGGATTCCATGCCCACCTTTAGAAGCCCTTTGGATAGAAGAGGAGTTGTGCTTCTCACAGTTTATGAACATGGAACTTATTTGCTGTTGCAAACTATTTGTTCCTGTTATATGCCAATAAATTTGCATGAAATCTCATCTTCGGAAAATGGAATGTGTGTCTGTCTGCTTTTGAATTAAGTATTCCAAGAGTGTACAATAAATAATTTCAATTTCATGGACCCTAAAGGAATTAGAATATTTGGAGATTTATGTTGTGGTTCTGTTAGATAAATAATCTGTCATGAATGATTTAATTATCTTGAGAAAAGTGTCTAAAATTGACAGGTTTGAATAACTACCTTTTTAACCTTTTAAAATATTATTAAAATGTTCTTAAAATGCAATCATGATAAGGCAGCATGCACCAACTCAAAACGTAAAAACATTGTGTTAAATATTTACATAGGTGAAGACTTTTTAAAAATCTTTTTTTGTAAAAGAAAAATACATGACTAGTTTCATAAGCATTTGTCAGCTCTTTAGGTTAGATAATTCATAATAATTGTTCATCCCTAGTAATACAGTTTATTTGTTTGGAAATCATAGGGAACATAAGGAACTTGAGTGAATTTATTATTTAATGTAGCAAAATTGTCATACATGAATCTCTGTTTAATACTGTTCTAGTCCTGACATTTTGTCTCTAGCAGTCTAGAATAAATAGAAAAGGTAAATGGGATAGAAGGATCAATGGATTGAGGAATGGAAGGATTGTAATAGCAGTAGTACTTAGACTTATATACTGCTTCATA
The DNA here is from genome assembly GCA_030761175.1 of Masticophis lateralis. Classification (NCBI taxonomy): domain Eukaryota; kingdom Metazoa; phylum Chordata; class Lepidosauria; order Squamata; family Colubridae; genus Masticophis; species Masticophis lateralis. The sequence continues at coordinate 104,934,842 of JAUDYJ010000005.1, forward strand.
GTGCTTTTACAGCCCTCTCTAAGGCAGTTTCCAGAGTCAGCCCCCCAGAGTCAATCCAGGTCCTCATTTTACCCACCTCAAAAGGATGGAAGGCTGAGTCAACCTTGAGCTGGTGAGATTTGAACTGCTGAACTGCAGCTAGCAGTCAGCTGAAGTAGCCTGCAGTAGAGCACTCTGACCACTGTGCCACCTCGGCTCTTGTATAAATAGAAGGATGGAAGGATAAAAGGATGGAAGGATCAATGGATGAAGATGGATGAATAACTAGAAAGATGGAAGAATAGACAGATGGAATGGATGGAAGAAGGAAGAATAAATAGAGAGATGGAAGATTGGAAGGTGTAAGGATCGCCTCTCCTTCCAACTTAAAAAAGTGAGAACTCTTGAAACATGGTTGTTCAAAAGGATTTCTTTTATTAAGCAGAAGTGACAGCTGTCCAGTTAAAGAAAGATCTGAATACCCTTGTGGCAAGGCAGTAGGATTAAAATGGTAGAGACCCTCCTTTAAGTCAGAATGCAGATTTTAACCAATACACAAGTGTGAAGATGTTTTCTTTACTAGTTTCTCTGAGAATCCGAACACACATGCATTCACACCGTTATCCTTTAAAGTGAAACAACCCGCATGGCTATCATAAAAATTCCTGCAGGTGAAGGGGGTCTCAGGGCTCTTTGGTGCCAGGATATAGGTTGTAAAATATCTGTTGACACAGGCAATGCTAGCGAATCAAATCCAAGTGTCCCCCCCTCCTCCGACTGAATGGCAATATCACTTTTAGGGATCTGACAGAAGGATAAATGGAAGAATAGAAGGATGGAAACATAAATAGAAGGATGGATGAATGGATGATTTTATTTTGAAAGAGATGGTTATCTAAGACCTTTCATAGAATAATGTAGCAAAAGGGAATGTGTCTTAGCATTTTCTTATTATAGGGCCATGTGTGGGAATAAATTAGTTATATGGACATCAATTTATCAATTATTTAGACAAAATGCTAATAACACATTTCAGGTTGCAGTCGCAAACTGGAAGACCCAAGGTTGAGAAAAGCAGCTATTAAAAAGGGGGTTAACTGGTTTCATGAATTCTTCTTATCTCCAACTCAATTAAAGGAACAGATGGCTTAGTGATAAAACGTTGAGAGCAGAGCCAGTTTTTGACAAACAATGATGTCACCCATCTCTTAGCCAACTAGGTAAGAAACTGTGAGAATTGGTGTCCAAGGACACAAATGCTCAGGAAACAAAATTGCAGAAAAAACTACTTGAAACCTTTATGACTGTTTTCAATTGAGTTCATAACTTCTTGGTAATGAATGGCTTGACATTCTTATACATCTTTCTCTTGCTTTTGCAGTATAATTGATTAATCTGACTTTCTATTTTTGCCCATTTGAGAGACCTGACTGGGGCTAGAATTTACCTTTTGGGGACAGAGGAGACCACTGGAAACTGACTCTCATTTTGGTGTCAGACTGACTTGATTCTTCCCTGTTTGCTGGTGACTGCTTGAGAACTGTCTTTCACAGAGTAGCCAGAAAGACACATCTCACCCAGCTTTTCACCCTCCCAGACTGGAAAGCCTCTAAATTCAACACCACACATTATTGCCCTCCCTATTGCATGGAAGATGCCAAGATGTTCATAGATTGGATGATTGTCTCACAGTGTCAGATCCCAAAAAAATGTGATACTGCCATTCAAGTGGAGAAGGGGGAGCATGGCCTGTGTCATCAGATATTTTACAACCTATTTCCTGGCACCAAGGGGCCTGAGAAGGGAACTTTACCTGCAGGAATTTATATGACAGCCATGTGGGTTGTCTCACTTTAAAGGGTACTGGTGGGAATGCATGGTTGTTCCGTGTCTCAAAAGAAAGAGTAAAGAAAATACCTTCACACTTGTGGATTGGCCAAAAACTGCATTCTGATTAAAATGGAGGGGTCTCTACCATTTTAATCCTATTGTTTTGCCTAAGGATATTCAGATTGTGCTTTAGCTGGATTGCTTTCACTTCGGCTTAATAAAAGAATCCTTTTGAACAACTACGTTTCAAGAGTTCGTACTTTCTTAGGTTGGAAGGAGAGGCGATCCTTACAGAAAGCACAATCTGCAAAATGGTCAACCCAGAGAAGCAATCTTCGCTCTACTGAGGGGACTTTGCAAACCATGTCTGAACGAAGCAGAGAGCTGGGAGAAACCGATTGCTGGGGAGAGACAGTAACTGCCACCCAGTCGGATGCCTGCTTTGTGCACCCCATCGGAGAGGATGAGGTAACCCTGGGGAATCCGGAAAAGCCCCGCTCGTCGATTGGCATCAGGAAGAAAGATGGCTGGGATGAGGGAACCAGAGGAGTCACCCTCAACTGTGGCAACCGAAAACCAGGGTGGAAACTGGAACTAGAAGCCCTTGCTGACCAGGGGGGACTGACCGAAGCACCCCTGAGGGAGGACTATCTGAGGAGGCATATAACCCAATTGGTGATGGTAACTTTGGAAAATCTCAACATCCGAAGGGAGCCAGGACAACAACCAAAGGGCGTGGAAAGGGCAGCAGTCACGGATGAAGCCACGGGAGGCACCCTCCCTCTGGAGCCTGCCTATCAAGCAGAGGGTGGTGCCCCCTCAAGTAGGGGGAGAAGACCCAGCAAACCAGGCACTATGCACACCAGCACCCATTCCAACCAACCCCAGGCTCCTCAACTGGAAAGAGAAACTCCCCCCCTTGGGGTGAAGTTTGATGGGAATCTGCAACAATTAGGATTCTTTGTGGCACATATGCTAACCTACATGCAAGAGTATGGGCGTGATTTCCAAACCCAAGACTCCCAAGTGCGAGTGGTGACCCTAGCCCTAGAGGGGGCCGCAGCCAGATGGATGGTGACCTTGCATAACGCCAACACACCAGAACTACGGGATTTTGACCATTTCATGATGGCCTTGCAACATCGATTTGAGGACCCACTGGCAGACCGCAAAGCACACGACCGCATTAAGGTGATGAAGCAGGGGCGACGGCCAGTAGCAGAGTATACTGAAGAATTCCGGGATCTCGCGTGTCGTGTGCACTGGCCGGAAGATATTTTGGTGAGCTGTTTCAAGGACGGGCTGAGTGATGATCTATACAATGCCTGCGTAGCCCAAGGGGCACCGAATGACCTACATGAATGGTATGTCACTGCTGAAGAAGCTGAGATCGATATGGCCAGAAACCAGTATTGAGCGGGGCGAGCATGGAAGAAATCCTCACCCCAATGGAAGCAAGAGCCCCTCAAACCACAAACCGCATTCTCTCCGAGATCTTCAGCCTGTTTCAAGTGCGGAAAAAAAGGGCACCGAGCTGCAGAGTGTCATCTGCAAACACTCACCTGGAACCACCCACCAGGGAGGGTCCTGCAAAACCGGGTCGGTGTGGGAAGGAGACCACTCTGTGGAGCAGGCAGACCATAGAAGTTCCGTTCCCTATCCTCTTTGGGGAGGAAATCCTGGCATCTGAACAGGAGGAATCACACTCATTCGGAAGAGATCCAGATGATGAACCACTGGTAAGAAAACCTATTAAACTGCTTACCCTCCCCTTAAGACTATTCATCCCAATACAAGACAGGAGATAAGCATCTCCACTTTAGTGGATTCAGGGTGCACTTGTTGTTTGATCAGCCCAACCTTAGTAGGGAAGTTAGGGATTAATGTAAGAAAAACCCCATTGCTTTCTGCCAACTGAATGGGTCAATAGCAGGAGGGGAGCCAGCTTCTCTGGCCACTGAGACTTTACATATAGGCATTGGAAGCCATGAGGAAAAGCTTACATTTATAGTAGCACCTGGCATGGAATGGCCGTTGGTTCTGGGCCTTGCATGGCTAAAAAAATGGAACCCACAAAGCAATTGGAAACAAGGCATCATAAAATTTCAGAAGAAGGTGACTCTTGCTGAGTACCCAAATAAAAGAATTGAGGGGGCAGAGAATCGAGAAACAGCCATGCCTGGTCACGCCACACCAATTGAGAGCATACCCATAGAATACAAGGATTTAGCTGAGGTTTTTAGTGAAAAAGCCTCAGATGAGCTCCCTCCCCACCGCGCCACTGACTGTACAATAGAAATCTTACCCAGCGCAAAACTCAAACCCAAGATGTACAGCATGTCACCGAGGGAGCTGGAAGAACTGAGAACATTCATTGAGAAAAAGCTAGCAAGGGGTTTCATCGAGCCAGCTCGACCAAAAATTGTAGCTCCTGTACTCTTTAGAGAGAAAAACGATGGTTCAAAATGCCTGTGTGTTGATTTTTGGACTTTAAATGCGATCAGTGTGCAGAACATGTATCCTCTCCCCCTTATGAAAGATACGTTAGCACATCTCGCTAAAGGCTACATTTTTTTAAAGCTGGACTTAAGGGAGGCTTACTACCATGTCAGAATGAAGAAAGGGGATGAGTGGAAAACAGCATTTAACACCCCCCTCGGTTGCTACCAATTCAAGGTGCTCCCCTTTGGGGTGCAAGGAGCTCCTGCAGTGTTTATGCAGTTAATAAATGAAGTGTTGCATCAACATTTATGTAAGGGAGTTCTGGTCTATTTGGACGACATTTTAATCTATACTGAGACCAAAGCAGAACATGTGAAATTAGTCAGGGCAGTTTTAAACAAACTCCGCGCTGCCTATCTTTATGCCAAACTTTCCAAATGTGAATTCCATCAAGACAAGATTGACTATTTGGAATACCACATTTCCCACCAGGGGGTTGAGATGGATCCTCTGAAAGTGCAGGCTGTACTTAATTGGGACCCTCCATGCACACGTAAACAGTTACAAAGCTTCTTGGGGTTTGCAATTTTTACCGCCAGTTTATCCCTGTGTTTGCTCAGCTTGCCCTCCCCATCACCAAGCTCTTAAAAACAAAGGGGGAGTACAACTCTGAACCAAAGCAACCATTGAACTGGACTATGGAATGCCAGGCGGCATTTGAAAAACTTAAACGGCTGTTCTCAGCAGAACCAATTCTAAAACACCCAGACACGGAGAAACCATTTGTCATACAAGCAGATGCCAGCGATGTGGCAATAGGGGCGGTCCTGCTTCAGAATAATGAGCAAGACCAACTACAACCCTGCGCTTACACTTCTAAAAAGCTGAATGAGACTGAGCAAAGGTGAGCTATTTGGGAGAAAGAGGCTTATGCAGTTTGTTGGGCATTGTTGATCTGGTGGCATTTCCTAGAAGGCAGTAAGACCCCTTTTGAAGTCTGGACAGATCATAAAAATCTAGAAGCTCTAAAGGCCCCAAGGAAACTCTCCCCAAAACAAGTACAATGGGCTCAGTATTTTAAACATTTTGATTTTACTCTAAAATACCTCCCCGGGGGGGGTGGGAGTTTCTGGCAGATGCGCTATCCAGGAAACCGCAATACAATAGTGCAAAGTCAGACGTAATCAAACCTATAGTACAAAACAATCAACTAGCTGCTAAAGTAGTCACCAGATTCCAGGCTAAACAAGAAACATCGACGGAAAATGACACCACCCAAACTTTTAAATAAGCATTGAACACTGATGAATGGTTTTTTTTTAATTAAATCTTTATTAAATATTTACATTAAGATTAACACAAAATAAACATTGAAAAACAATATAAATGGTGAAATGTAGAAACACATAAACACAAGACTAAAACGAAACAACAAACATGACTAACCAGGAGTTAAGCTCACTCTCCAATTAATAATAACTAGTGTCATCCAAACCAAACATTTCAATAGAGTCAATTTCTACTAACTATCTACAAAACAGCCTGTTTTTGTCAAAATTTTAAGAAATCATATAGCCTAATAAATATTTAATTAATCTAAATAGACGATCTTGTCACCCATTTCCTGGGTTTAACCTTCTTTTGAGCCAGACAAAGCATTTGTTCCAACTTCTATTGTATATTGAATCTTTCTTGTCTTTTAAAATATAAGTTAATCTATCCATCTCAGCTCATTGGAGAATCTTGTTTATTATCAGATGATTGGGAGGCGTATCTACATCTTTCCACATTTGGGCAAATGCCATTCTCGCCGCTGTTGAGACATGGACAAATATATACCAATCTTTGTTATCAATGTAGTCTGGTCTTATTCCAAGCAAATAGAGGTCTGGATAAAGGGAAAAGCTCACACCTGTTATTTCCAGCAGCCACTGTTTTATTTTCCCCCAATAGTGTCTAGTTAACGGACAGGTCCACCACTGGTGGAAGAAAGTACCCACATTTCCAACATCTGATGAATGGTTTTTGAATAACAAATCCAGCTGTCTGATGAAAGACGACTTGACTTGGGTGGGTGGGAGGTTGTATGTCCCTGCAAGCCAAAGACTATGCTTAATGGAACGGTGCCACAACTCCAAATTAGCTGGACATTTTGGGTTTGTGAAAACTTTACACCTGATTAAAAGACAATTTTGGTGGCCATCACTAAAAAAGGACATAGAAAGCTATGTAGCTAGCTGCCCCATTTGTGCAGCAGCAAAAAGACGCCAGGGAAAAACCCCAGGTCTCTTGCAGAAGGTAGCTGAACCCTCCGCGCCTTGGAGAGAGATTGCTATGGATTTCATTGTGGAATTGCCAAACAGTGAGGGAAATACTGTTATTTGGGTTGTGACAGACCTATTTTCAAAACAGGCACATTTTATACCCTGCCAAAAGATCCCAACTGCTAAAAGTTTAGCCAAATTATTCCTAATACACATTTATCGATTTCATGGTGCTCCACAAAGGATCATCTCCGACAGAGGAGCGCAATTCACCTCAAACTTTTGGAGGGCATTTTTGGGCTTACTTGGTACTGGCCAGGGGTTGAGCACATCCTTTCATCCTTGTACTAATGGTAATTCTGAAATTTTGAACTCGGTGGTAGAACAATGTTTAAGATGTTTCATTAATTTTCAACAGGATAACTGGACTGAACTTTTGCCTTTTGCTGAAGTTGCATTTAATAATGCTGTACATTCAAGCACTGGTTTTACCCCTTTTAGAGTAGCAATCGGCCAGGATTTCAGTCCCATGCCTGAACTACCCACAGAAGAACCCACCATCCCCTCACTTAAGGAGTGGATAGATAATTTGCAAACACATGGCCAGTGGTTAGATTAGCCTTACAGGAAGCTAGAGAAGCTTTTAAGATTCAAGCTGACAAGAAAAGGATGGAACCCAAACCTTTTCATGTTGGAGACAGAGTGTACTTATCTACAAAATTCTTGAAATCATTACAACCTTCAAAGAAACTAGGGCCAAAGTTCATTGGACCTTTCCTCATCACTAGAATCATCAATCCAGTAGCAGTTGAACTACTCCTTCCAAAGACACTCAGGTAGATCCACCCAGTATTCCATATCAATTTACTCAAACGAGAAGTAATCTCATCCCTCAGACCACCTGCATCTGCACCACCTGTTCCCATCATGATTGAAGGTGAAAAACACTTTGAAATCAAGGAAATCCTTGACTCTAGGATACACAGAGGGAAAGTCCAATACTTAGTTGCTTGGAAACATTTACCATCAGCACACAATGAGTGGGTCGCTAAACACCATGTTAGGGCTCCAATCTTACTGAGAAAATTTCACTCCCAATACCTGAACAAACCTTGTTGATATACTATCATGAAATCTTGAAATCTTGTGTATATTTGTGTTTTTTTACAGGTGGACCCTTTGGTTTTTTAAGGAAGGTACCATGTCAGATCCCCCAAAAATGTGATACTGCCATTCAAGTGGAGAAGGGGGAGCATGGCCTGTGTCATCAGATATTTTACAACCTATTTCCTGGCACCAAGGGGCCTGAGAAGGGAACTTTACTTGCAGGAATTTATATGACAGCCATGTGGGTTGTCTGACTTTAAAGGGTAGTGGTGGGAATGCATGGTTGTTCCGGGTCTCAAAAGAAATAGTAAAGAAAATACCTTCACACTTGTGGATTGGCCAAAATCTGCATTCTGACCAAAAGGGAGGGGTCTCTACCACTTTAATCCTATTGTTTTGCCTAAGGGTATTCAGATTGTGCTTTAGCTGGATTGCTTTCACTTCGGCTTAATAAAAGAATCCTTTTAACAACGACGTTTCAAGAGTTCGTACTTTCTTAGGTTGGAATGATCTAAAATTTAAATCAGTTACATCTTAAATTTGCCTCCAATTTTTTATTTTTATTTTTAATTAGATTTATATGCCACCCTTCTCCAAAGACTCAGGGCGGCTTACAATGCGTTAAGCAATAGCCAGCATACTTTTGTATATTGTATAGAAAGTCATCTTATTGCCCCCACAAATTGGGTCCTCAATTTACCTACCTTAGAAAGGATGGAAGGCTGAGTCAACCTTGAGCCTGGTGAGACCCAAATTGGTACAATTGCAGACAGCTGGATGTTAATAACAGGTTTTAGTCTGCTTATTAGCCTGTTGAGCTATCCAGGCTCATGGAGTAATCCAGCCCAATGAAGTAAAAGGTAGTCATTTATTGGTGATAGCAGACTTTTTGCCTAGAAAAAGTGCACATTTACATATTTATGTGATTTAGGGGTCTCATGACTCCTTAATACTTGGAGTGGCTGGCCACAAGAAAAGCAAAGCTTCTGCTGTGTTGCTCTTAAATTGTAGATTATATTTCTTTTGGGACCTGAATTTAGCTGCCACCTTTCCTGCTTTTATAGAATATAAAATATTCTTTATTGGCCAAGTGTGATTGGACACACAAGGAATTTGTCTCGGGAGCAGAAGCTCTCAGTGTACATACAAACAACAAAGTGATAAATCATAAGATACCAATAGGAAAGGAGGACAGAAGAAACAAATAACCACCTCCTCCTCCTCCTCCTCCTCCTCCTCCTCCTCCTCCTCCTCCTCCTTTATCACTTTGGATGTTGAGGGAAATAAAAGCAAAGTTAAGGTTGCTAAATGTGGATTTTTAAAAATCACCAGGTACTTATAGAGCATTGAGTCAGATCCCAGATTCAGTGACATTTGGTGTAGCCACACATTATTGAGATGATTTCTGTTTCTTAATAGAATGGAAACCAGAACATAATTCCCAGCCCTTCTGTTGAAGGTGATTGCTGTCATGATAATAGAGAAGCAATAATATCAAAGCAAAATGAAATGCAAGATTTGTGGACAGTGAAAATTTTATATTGATTATGACTCTTCAGAAAACAATTGTTGGGTGTAATAGGCATGGATGAGCTGATTTATTTGCATAAGGCCTCTTTGCCTGGGGCCTTAGTATAAATCTTTCTCAGTTATGTCAACCAAAATTGGATTTCCTTTTTATGTTTTGCTCAGGAATTGCCACTTGGAATACCAGTCACAGTCCTGCTGAAGTGCTTTTATTCTTTCTTACTCTGTTTGCTATACTCAGCCATATCCCTGAAATAATATTTATTTTTTTCCTTTTGCAGAAGTGTTTTGTCATTGCCTCCTTTCTAGGGTTGAGAGAAAGTAATTGGTCCAAGATCACCCATATGGTTTTGTTCCTAAAGCGGGCCTAGAACTCATGGTCTCCTGGCTGCTAGCCTGGTGCCTTATCCACTACATCAAACTGGTTCTCTCTCTTGAAGATAGTAATCCCAATATTGCATGATAAGATAAGACATTATCATGCAGAAGGCGGATAGGCAAGAAAGCAAAAATTAAGAAATAGGATCAATGGCATTTTAGAATTCAATAACTTATTATCTTAGAATAGAATATTAATAATTTACTATATTAATATTAGTCAATATTACTAACTTAGTATTTTCATACTAAAATTATAATATTTTAGTAATGTAGTTGCTCTGTAGGGCAACCCGGGGGTCAGTAACTGAGGCGAGACCAGGTAAAAAGTCAAACAGGAACATTTATTGTTAACAGAACAGCTAGAGAGAAAACAGAGCAAAGAGCTAGGTGTTTGACAGCTATTTATACCCTAGGTGTCAAACCAACAACCAATAAGGATTTAGTATTCTCCCGCCGGCTGGATGGTGCGTCTTAGCCAATCAGGGCCACGCATCATAAGTGCGAGGACCTCATCGTAAGTGCAAGGACTTTGTCGTAAGAGTGAGGACTCAACAGTAGCAATTTATCAAAACAGCTTTTCAGCATTTATTGTGGTATTTCAGGTTTCCTGCTTGGCATGATCTTGATTTCTGTCACTTTCTAAATGGGGCCAAAGAGTAACTGGAAGCTTCTCTTGCTTAAAAAAATGCAGTGGCATTTCTAGAATAGCACCTATTGTTCCTCGGTTCCTTGAGCTTCATTGGTTGCTAGTTTGCTTCCAGGTCCAATTCAAAGTGTTGATTTTGACCTTTAAAGCCCTTACCGGCATGGGGCCAGGTTATCTGGGAGAGCAATTACACCTGTTTATCCCATCAGATTTGGTAGAAGAGGTATGTTATGTACTCCCATATGCTAAGGACACCTGGTCTCACCTAAAAGAACGCCCTTTTCTGTCATGGCATCTGCCTTAGGGAGCATCATCTCCTAAAAAGTGAGGTTGTCTCCATGCTAACATTCTGGAAATCCCTCAGAAGGTGGTTAGGCCATCAGACCTGGAGGACCAAGGGACAGGTGAATTGTTGAGATGGGTCCATTGATGTTAATATGTGTTGCCCTCACATTGCCTTTTAACCACAATTATTTGTGTGTGGGCGGGAAGGGGGGTTATTATACACTACCCAGAGTCACTTTTTCATAAAAAGAAGCCATATAAAATAGATAAATAGATGGGGGGGGGAGGGAGGGAGAGGGATTATTCTTTCTTTTCTTCCCTGTTTCATGGAATTGTTGCTGTTTGAAATTTAACATTTCATCTGTGAGTGTAAAACTGATATTGCAGACCCTTCAGAAAAAGACCCATTCATTTATTCATTGGGGGCCTGGTTCACTCTCCATGGTCCTGTCTCTCATATCCAAAACGTTAACTGATAAATCTAAAACTATTGAATATTTTAAAGGTTGTCACAGCTTTTCATTCTGGCTCTCCCCATCTGAGCCATCTCTGGATGGAGTAACAGAGTAAAGCAGAAGAACTCTGAAATATGTGTGGCAAGAACTAAGGAACACATGGGAAGTTTTAACATACAGAAGCTGCCAAGATACATTTCTGGAAAAAAAATTCTTGTAAAAGAATAAGCAGATCGTGAAACTTGTGGAAATTCAGAAGCTGCTGACACCAATGGGAGAGAAAGAAATCCTGAACACATTGAATAATTTGCACTGAGGTGTGTTGGAAACCTTTCAAAGTTACGCCTGGCTTCCTTTGAAACCATCTCATATTTTTGCCCTAGGAAGAACCGTTCCATTTATGTTTACTTTTGCTCAAGGCAACATACACTGCTTCCTGTGGATGTACGAAATCTGGAATTTTTTTCCTGAACTAATTGAAATGCATGGTTTTTATCCTATTCTGCAGGTGTACCAGATAAAGATAGAGCTCCCACATTCACTTCAAAGTTTAACTAATAAAAATAAGTCACATAGCTACATCTATATGTACAATATATCTATATCATCTATTTTCTATGTCTACATCTATGGTATATTTATATTTAAACCTAAACTATGTCTATGATTGTGTGTGTGTGTGTGTGTGTGTGTGTGTGTGCATTACTGTGAAACTGTGAAGGAAACACAGAAATGGAAAACAATAATAATAGAGTAACAGAGCTGGAAGGCACCTTGGAGATCTTCTAGTCCAACCCCTTACTCAAGCAGAAGACTATACCATTTCAGACAAATAGTTATCCAATCTCTTCTTTAAAATGTCCAGTGCTGGAGTATTCATAACTTCTGAAGGCAAGTTGTTGCACTGATTAATTGTTCTCACTGTCAGGAGACCACGTTAGTCTCCTTAGTTCTAGGTTGCTTCTTTCCTTGATTCGTTTCCATCTGTTGCTTCTTGTCCTGCCTTCAAGTTTTTTGGAGAATAGGTTGACTTCCTCTTCTTTGTGGCAGCCACTCAAATACTGGAATACTGCTATCATGTCACTCCTAGTCCTTCTTTTCTCTAGACTGGCCATATCCAATTCTGCAATCATTCTCCAGGCCTTTAATCATCTTTGTTGCTGTTTTATGCTCTTCTCTCTAAAATAATAATTGTTTTATGGGTTAAGGATTTGAATGTTCACATGATCAGGAAGCTATTTGTCACTACCAGCCCTCAGTGAGATGTGAATGTGTGTGAATTATTGCATCCAGTTTTGGTTGCCATGATATAAAAAAGATGTTGAGAATCTAGAAAGAGTGCAGAGAAGAGCAACAAAGATGATTAGTGGGCTGGAGGCTAAAATATGTGAAGAATGATTACAGGAATTAGGTATGTCTAGGCTAATGAAAAGGAGGACTAGAGGTGACATGATAGCAGTGTTTCAATATCTGATGGGCTGCCACAAAGAAGAGTGGGTTGACTTATTTTCCAAAGCACCTGAAGGCAAGACAAGAAACAATGGATGGAAACTGAACAAAGAGAGAAGCAATCTAGAACTAAGGAGAAATTTCCTGACAGTGAGAACAATCAAGATTGGAACATCAACAAGATGTCCCAATCTTGATTGGAACATCTTGCCTTTAGAAATTGTGGGTGCTCCATCACTGGAGTGTTTTAAGAAGAGACTGGACATCCATTTGTCTGGAATGGTATAGTTTCCTGCTTCAGCAGGGAGGAGGACTAGAAAACCTCCAAAGTCCTTTCCAGCACTGTCATTCTGCGAATGCTGGCTTAATCACAGATACCAATTTATGAATCATACGGATCTATCAAACCTTGAAATTAGGATCCAAGCCACCCCCACCAGATGAAGAGGAGATAATGGTCCACATCTCTATTTTGTATCTCACCTAAAATTTAGGATCACAAGATTGTGTACAGAGTAATCCCTCCTTTCGTTTTTTGTAAAGCATTTTTTTTCATCTGCCCACACACAGAGAGACTTGCATGAAGGGCCAAGATATTAGTGGAACCTGATATGCCTGGGACTGTGAGAGACATTTTGCCTTGGCTATAGTTGGTTGATTATTCTCATCATTTTTAACTTTTATTTTATACTGATACTAGCTGAATACCCATGCTCCACTATGAAACTATGTGATTGGGCTTGATAAATTAACACCTAGAGTTTGAAAATTAATGAGTAGTTATGATTGGCCTGTCCTCTCCCCTTCTCTCCATCAAGCTAGCCCCACAGAAGCCTCTCCTCTCCCCTTTTCTCCCTCAGGCTGGCCCCACGGTTCTGGAGATTTTGTGATTAATGCATGAGTGGTTTTTGCTTTTATATAAAGAGATTGACTTTTATATGCTTGTCAATGTATTGTTTGTTAGCTAAGCAGAGTTATAGGGTTAATATGAGCAGCCATATAAATTATCCAAATAAAATAATATAGCATATATTATATTATAATATAATACATGCACCCATTTATTACTGGACTTACAGGATTGGAGATTAAAAAGTAACAATGGGTAGTAAATATATCAATTTTTTTTAAAAGGAGTATTCCTTTTTAATAGGATTGCTTTGCTTCTATGCCTTATAGAGCTATCTTGAAAGAGAATGCCTAAGACAAATTGATCTGGAAAAAGTAATCCAAATGTATTCAACCAATGATATAACAGAGACACAATAAGGGAGAAGGTTAACAATGAGCTACTGAAACAATTAAACAACCAAACTTTAGATAAAAATAGCATAGTGGGAGTAAGAAGCAAAGTTTCTGAACTGTTGCATTAAGCCACAGCTATAAATACATGTTACTTTGAAGCTTCAAGGAATGAATTGGAAGCTGCACCATTCTCTAAAGTGTCGAGTATAGTGGATTTTTTTATATATACATGCTAAACAGGGAGACTCCAATTATTGTACAATATTTGATAGTTTTAGCTGGTAAATGAGGGAGAGAAACAGATGGTCACCTTTGGAACCTGAGAATAAGAGTGGACTTCGTTGAACTCTCTTACGTCCTTGTTACTGCCACAATTTGCTTTCTGCAGCAGATATTATTGTAATTCTGAAGGGCTAGAACACTCCATATCTCTCCATAGGCAATAGGTTTTATTGGCAGTCCTAGCTTGATTCCATGATTAAGTTCCAAAAAAGTTTTTTTAAAAAATAACTTCTCTACCTTTGCACGTCCACCAAATGTATCTTGCAAAGGTGATCAGAAGAAATTAAACTCATGAAGGACAGTCCCATAGTTTTTCAAATAGACTGAACTTCCATCATTAGCATAAAAATTGGCAGCACTGGGCAGACCTTTGCAGATGTTGAGAATGCTTAAAATATCGGGACCTGGTTTGTATTTTATGGGACACCACTAGGGATTATAAAGTGGTCTAGATTTATAAAGAATAGGGGAGAAAAACTGAAAGAAAATAAAGACAAAACATTTCTGCGCTGTTGACCAGAAAATTGATTGCACGGACAGGTCTACCAATAGCTGGCGATGGGTGGCAGCTTTGTGTTATTTTTCTTATGTAGTCAGCATGTATTGCATAAAATATCTTGAAATAATAGAAGGGGTCCAGGTCAAAAAACAAAACAAAATCCTGATCTTGTTTGGACACAGAAGATCATTGTCCAGCATAATATCTCGAGTTTTTAGGATGGTCTGGAAGTCAAGAACATCTTGGAGGAAGGTCATGATAAGTCATTTATGTGTGGCTGTCAAAAAATTATTGGACCACTCCATATAGACACCAAGAGTCCACCTCCATCAGAGACAGACTTTGCCTTTTGTCAGGGTTGACAAGTCATAAATGCATATTTCACTCAATTATCCCTCTGATGGACAAAACACAAAGAGGATGCTTCAAGAGGGTCTAGGACAACTTGCCATGGCCAACTCGTGTGGCCCTCTCAACACAGCCATCTCACCATGGCCAACCCACCATAGCCATCTCTGTGGCTATCTTGTCTTGGCCAATTCATCACAGGACAGCTTGCCATGAGACAACTCACCATGGACAATTCCACCAGGATAAGTCAATGCAATAAATGTTATCCACCACTATTGCTTTGACATTATTTCCATTGACAAAAATTGAGTTATCCTGCATGGAATTGTCCAAGCGAAATTGTCCATAGAGCAAGTTGGCCATAGAGAATTGTCCTGTGGTAAATTGGCTGTGGTGAGTTGGCTGCAGTGAGACGATTGCACCAGGTTGGCTGTGGCAAAATGACTATGGCAAGATGGCCATGGCAAGATGGATACAGTAAGTTGTCCACAGCGACCTATCAAATTCCAGCTTTGAAATTTTCAGATAAACCAATGAAATAGTGCTGTTTGTGAGTTTGGAAGCACCTTTTCTTCTCCCTTCATTTCTCCTGTTGGATTGTAAATTCTTTGGGATCAATTTTGTTTTATTTATTTATTGGTTTGATTTATATGCCGCCCTTCTGCGGAGACTCAGGGCGGTTTACAATGTGTTAAGCAATAGCCTTCATACTTTCGTATCTACCTGCTTAGTAGGGCTTTTGCCCCCCCCCCCCCAAGTGGTGTTCTTTTTTATACAAAATCAGCTTATTGCCCCCACAATCCGGGTCCTCATTTTACCTACCTCAGAAGGATGGAAGGCTGAGTCAACCTTGAGCCTGGTGAGAATCGAACTTGCAGTAATTGCAGGCAGCTGGCAGCTAAGTGCTATTTAACAGGACTTTAGTCCGCTGCTCCACCAAGGCTCTTAAGAACCATATTCTGGCATTTTAACTGAGACAAACAACCAATTATATGAGCATCAACTTTGGAACAAGTAATTCCTAGCCCTTTCACAAACTGATCAATTACTAATACCCTCCTCTTCCAAAATTTGTACTCAGGACATGCTAGGAAATCAAAGTCCCAGCATCTGTTTGAAAGTCTCAGGGAAAATTTGTTGCATTCTCATCATGTTCCAGTGAGATGCTTTGGTCAATGCTATGACCCTCTCTATGAAAGGATTCATTGATGTCACTGGTTTCAGGGAGCAAGCTTGCATTTTCATACATTCTTGGGCGGCCCACTTCTAAATTTAAATTGCTGAAATTTAATAATGGAAAGAGATGATGAAGAATTTGCCTAAGGGCCTGAGAAACAGCCCTAGTGAGAAGGATTCAGTGGAGTTCCCTTGGGCCAAAGGAAGCGTCCATCGCTTTGTTAGAAAAATGAAAGCTACAGTGGAATAAATGTCTGGATTCAAACTGTTTAGTATTTCTAACTCACCTCTGACCTCATCAAAATCATGAATTCTAAGATGGGAGAAGGGGTGGGATGCTGTTACCATTCTCCACTTGGACATTTTTGGAGGGAAGAGATGAAAAGGTGGACTAGGCGGTGCATATTTATTAGTACCATCGAACTGCTCATTGAGTTCTCCAACACTGGAGGATTTTAAGAAGGGATTGGATAACATTTTATCTGAAATGGGTCAAGCAGGGTTTCCTGCTTGAGCATGGGACTGGTCTAGAAGACCTCCAAGACCCCTTCCAATTCTGTTGAGTTCCCTCTTGCACATAATAATTGCAGAGAATGACTTCTGCAGTTGGGATGACCTGGGATGTGTGTTTGAATGACAAGAGGGAGAATGCTTCTGAGCATATGCAGATGTCTCCAAATGATGGTCGCCATGGGGAGATTGCAGTTCCAGGCAGAACTTCTAATTTTGATTATTTTAAAAACTTTTTAAAAAAATTCTATCCAATTCACATTGTGTTCTGCTGGCAAGATTGATCCCTTCAAAAGATATTATACTCAGAACTCAGAACATAGAATACTCAGAACATAGAATAATAAGGTTGGAAGGGACCCTGGAGGTCTTCTAATCCAACCCCCTGTTCAAGCAGAACAATCTCTATACCATTCCAGACAAATGGCAGTCTAATCCTTTGTTAAATATCTCCAGTGATGGAGCATCCACAACTTCTGGTGGCAAGCCATTCCACTGATCAATTGTTCTCACTGTCAGGAAATTTTTCCTTAGTTCATTTTATGGAACATCCTGAACTCAGAATACTTAAGAAGGATTCTATGAGAAAGAAGGAAGCTATTCAGGATCAAGTCCAAGTTTTTATCCAAGTAATTTTAAAACATGGAACTCCAGTCTCAGAGCAGAATGTAGAAAACCCATTTCATTAAAAGGGTAGAATTGCTTTTTAAATAAATCCCTGCCCTGGACATAGACAATCTGAATGAATTTTGTATCTTGTCTTTTTCTGATATAATTTGCCTATTTTTTTTTTATCAGTACACAGATTGGACATTAGGGTGATGATAATGGTATTGAAAGTAACTGATATTCTGAATGGTAATTGAAAAGAGGTTGGTCTGGTTTAGGATAGTAAACCTATCTCTTGCTATTTCTCTCCCTCTCCCTCCCTCCCTCCCTCCCGGCAATTCATTCTTCACCCCCTGTCTATACAACAAGCAGGTATTAAGATAAAAGAATGTGGGTCAAGAGGTGGCAGATTGACCAATTTAGGCATGTAGCCATTGTAGAACCAGCTTTGACCCCTATCTCTATATCAGATAGTGAGATAACTAAGAACATAAAGTGAGGATAGCTGATTTCCTTCTTTTTATAGCTTCAATTCTTAAGTGTGTCTCTACCCAACACTTCTGGGAAGGCAACGTCTCATTTCTATGAGAATGCCAAGGCAGAACCGTGACAGTATCACAGGCTGCCTGTTATATTGCCAATGTATCCAGTAATGATTAAAAACAAGCACAGTCATGTCTTACAGTAACCTTGTACTTCTCATTAAATTTTCTGGCATCTATTATTGAAATATTACCCGGATAGAATTGGCATGCCCTTAGGAGCATTCAATGACCTGTTGATGACCTCTGAGGTTTGCTGTGATCTGTTTGTGGTGCCCAGGTATTTGCTTGGTGTTTCTTTCCCTCTCCCTCTCCCTCTCCCTCTCCCTCTCCCTCTCCCTCTCCCTCTCCCTCTCCCTCTCCCTCTCTCAGGTTTGGAAGTAAAAAGTAAAAGGAAGGAAAGGATAACCTAATAGTTGCTGGAAGTGATTCATAATTAACAAAGGAGGCAGGATGAGGAATTTTAGTTCACTGAAGTGGATCCTAATGAAATAATTCCCAAAGACTAATTAAATATTAACAACTTTTGGGGGGTGGGGGAGACCCAGTCACTTTGGGTTTCAGCTTGGCATACTGCTTTATTAGTAATGCTCTTTTGTAAGATACCAATATATCAAGTTATTTATTTTTTGTTAAGATATTGATTAGTGAAGAAAAAGAAAAAAGTGTTTGATTATATCAGGTTTTCTTTTATTATTATTTACTTTATTCATTAAACATGAAACTCAGTCAATTGAACATTCAAAAATGCACCACAAATACCATTGACTGGTGCTAATGGTTGATATGGGTTGCTGCCAGTATTCTAGGTATCAACCAAGTATCTTCTTAAGATGTACGATGTTCCAAGTAGTGCAGTTTTTTGCAGTTCCACTGGTGTTATTGCAGGGAGCTTCAATTTGTTGATGTATCTTATAAAATTCTTGGACATGGTACCAAGTGCCCCGATGACAATGGGTATCACTGTTACATGTTTCATCCATAGCCGTGTAGTTTCGATGGCCAAGTCATGATATTTCATGATTTTTTCCAGTTCTTTTTCTTCGATTCTGGCATATCCTGGTACCGCGATGTCAATAAATTGCATGTTTCAGTTTTCAACAACTGTAATATCTGGCATGTTGTGTTCCAAATGACGATTCGTCTAGATCTTCACTTTTTCATTTTCTATAACTTTTTCTACTTTATGTTCCATGACTTTTTGATTACAGGAAAGTCATATTTTTTACATAATGACCAGTGGATTAATTTAACAACTCGGTCGTGTTTAGCTTTATAATCAGTTTGTGTGATTTTGCTGCATTCACATATTAAATGTGAAACAATTTTGACTTTGTTGTTGCAAAGTCAGCAGTTTGGATTGTCAGTGGATTTTTGTATCTTCGCTTTCATGGCATTAGTTTGTAGTGCTTGCTCTTGAGCAGCAAGTATTAAACCTTCTGTTTCTTTTTTGATGGTTCCCATCTTAAGCCATGCCCATGTAAAGTTGTCATCACATTTTCCTTCAATGTTTTTCAAGTGCTGTCCATGCAAAGCTTTGGTTTTCCATCTATTCAATCTCTCATCCAGCTGTTTTTCCTTATATTCTGCCTTCGTTTCTGTTGTTTTTATAATGTTCTCTGTTTTCACAGCCTGCAGCAATTTTTCTGTACTTTGGTTCACATAATCATTCAAACTTCATTTTTCTTCTTTTACAGTTTGATGAATTTGCAATAGTCCTCTGCCCCCTATTTTCCTTGGCAGGTACAACCTGTCAATGTCACTTTGTGGATGTAAAGCATGGTACATATTCAAAAGTTTGTGAGTTTTCCGGTCCAAGTTTTCCAGTTCAGCCAGTTCAGTCCAGTTAATGATTCCAGTTGAGTAGCATATCACTGGAACTGCCCATGTATTAATGGCTTTAATTATGTTTCCAGCATTCAGCTTTGATTTTAATATTTTGCAGACCCTCCTGATGTATTCCTTTTGCATTGACTCTTTGACTTTTCCATTCAAGATATTATCTGCTTCCAATATGCCTCAGTTCTTGTAACCATCATTCTTTGCAAACACTTTTACTATGTTTCCATTTCCCAGTTCTATTCCTTCTATTTTTTCCATTTTTTCTTGCTGCATGGATAATATAGCACATTTTTCAAGTCCAAAGTTCATTTTGATGTCCCTGCTGAACAGCTGAACTGTGTTGAGTATTGATTTAAGTTCAGTGGGGCTTTTCACATACATTTTTAAGTCATCCATGCATAGTAGATGGTTTATCTTGCCATGTTGGCTTGAGATTTTGTCAGAGCGTAAATCAGCCTCATTCCCCCCATGGGGAAACTGTAATTAATTAGAGGTGAATGGATCTTGTTTTCCATGCTGTATACTTTCAAAGAAAGAAAACCTAAAGTATATATATTCTAAGAAACATTTTATTAGAAAAGTAAAAAAAAACTAGTTAACTACATTTTTACCAGCAGTTATCTCAGAGACGAACAAAGGAAGTATAAATTGGGAAGGTAGAAAAGAAAGAATGTAGACATGCACAGTAGCTCAGAAATCACAAGACAGTCTTATGTCTGTGATAAAGTTCTCTGGCAGGCTACCGTAAGCCTTAGAATGGAAGCTTAGCTGGCAAATACAAATAACGCAGTGACAACCCCTTCTTTTGTCAGTTGAGCAGACATCAGCTGTAGCCATCAAGTAAGGCATATCTTCTTACGCAGATACTCATGCTGTGCTGCTGGAAGTGGTTTCTTGAGCATATCAGCAATCTGATCATGTGTATGCACATACGGCAATTTTACAAAATCTTGTTTCACTAATTGTTTTATGTTTTTATAACGGATGTCAATGTGTCTGGACCTAGAACCTGTGAAACATGAGTCAGAAATATAAACCACAGATTCATTGTCTTCCATCACGGTGATTGGTCGAATCAGGTGTGTCCAGATATCTTTGACTAAAACATCAAACCACGTTAGAGAATTACATGCATCTGAAACACAAGCATATTCAGCCTCAGTAGATGAACAAGAAACAAAATTCTGTTTTTGCATTTGCCAGTAAACAGGACATCCATTTAAGAACATCATATAACCTGAAGTACTTTTACGTGCTTTCTTATCACTTGCCCGATCAGAATCTGCATAACAACTTAATTCTGCATGATCAGTATGTGTTGGTTCTAACAATAACTTCATATTTTTAGTGTGTTTTAGATATTTCAATAATTTCTTAACACATGTCCAATGAAACTGTTTTGCCTTACCTACGTGTCGAGACAACAGATTAACACTAAGTGCAATGTCGGGTCTAGTCCTCTAATATACAACGGTGACCCAATAACTGAATGATAAAGTGTTTGATCCTCAAATTCAGGACTTGGTTCATGTGCCAGGTTATGGAAATCTATTTGCATGGGTATGCACACTGTATTAACTTCTTTCATGTTGCCATGATGCAAAATTTGCTCAATTTTATCCTCGTGTGAAGGAATAAACCCCTTCTGCATTTTGACAATCTGAACACCTAAATAAATGTTAACATGACCTAAAGACTTCAATGTGAAATATATCTGCAAAGCTTTAGCAAATTCTCATTCATCTGCTTATTTGGACCAATATAAACAATATCATCAACATAAACAAGAACTATCTCATATATATTATCAGATCTTTTTGTAAACACGCATTCATCAGTTTCAGACTTAATAAAGCCCATTGAATTTAGTTTGTCAGAAAGACATAAGTACCACATTAAACCAGACTGTTTCAGACCATAAAGACTTTTATGTTGAAACCAGGTATCCCCTTCTTGCTCTCAGAACCCCGGAGGACCTTTTACATAGATCTCCTCATCTAGGTCAGCATGTAGATAAGCCATGTCAACATCGAACTGGAAAGCTTCTAAACCAAGGATAGTGGTGGTGGCTAAAGCAATTTTTACACTTTCAGTCTGGACTGTTGGTGAGTAGGTATTTGTGTAGTCCTCAGGATAATGTTGAGCGAAACCCTGAGCTACAAGTCTGGCCTTGTATAATGACTCACTATTTGGCTTCTTTTTGATTCTGTAGACCCATCGAGTGCCAATGACTTTTTTGTTTGCTGGAGGTTTTGCATAAATACCTTAAGTTTATTTAGACTATCCATTTCAGCCTGCATTGCCTCATACCACTTCTCTTGCTCTGATTCAGGAAGATGCTTGATTTGTATGAAATTATCAGGAGGAAGTGTAACACTACAAATCAAAGGCAAGGGTGTTTTTGTCAGTTGCCACAAATATTGCTTTGGAGGGATCCCCTTTGTGGCCCTCTTGAGGTCAGGCTTGTACCCATACAACGTGAAGAAAGGAGTCTGATTTATTACACTACTCCAAGTACGGTTGACAATATAATTTGCATATTTAATAGCTTCACCCCAGTATGGGTTACTGAGATTGGCATCTTCTAGGAGACAATGCATCCTGGTTTCCAGGACCCCTTGTCACCTTTCTACCACCCCCTTCTGAGCCAGGGTATAAGACGCCGAGGTCTGATGAAGAATTCCATTCTTATGCATCCAGTCCTGGAACTGCTGAGACATGAATCACTTTGAATTCTAGTGATGCTTACTCCGTGTTGGGTATAAACAAGAGCAGCAAAGTCTTTAAAGATCTGAAAGGTCTCAGATTTTTCTTTCATAGGATATAAATATACATATCTAGAGTAATTATCAACAATTGTTAAAAAAATATTTTTTACCACCAAGTGTTGACTTGAAAGGACCTACTATGTCAGTGTGTACCAAATCAAAAATGTGTGTTGACAGGCATGTAGCGCATTTTGGAATGTCTGCTGCTTTCGGTTTGGCTTTTTTGTAGACAGCACAATTCAAAAACACCTTACACCCCTTTAGATCCAAACCTCTTGCGAACTCCGGCATTTTCCTAAGAAACGGTGTATCCATAAGTGGGGCATGCCCCACTTATGGATACACCTGTAATGCAAAGGTTTACCAGTTAGTGAATTTTCAACATTAACAGGGTTATGAGGAACCTCAGGCTTGCTCTGAGCAACCTGTTTCCGAATTTTCTTTTTGTTGGCTTTAGGAGCCTTTGGATAGCAACAGATCTCTCACTGGAACATCTCTCTCTGGGCTTGTGCTCTCTTCTTTTGGAGTTTGTATGCTTGCCTGTGCTTATGGTTTAGACTTTGGCTTTATGTAATAAACACCACCAATTAACATGGTTTCAGCAACAATATCTCCCTTTTTAACTATATAACTTGCTTTTTTGAGGTGGTGGACTTAGAACTTTAATACTCTAGACAAGTGACTTTGACTAAGCAAACTACTATTTGCTGTTGATATATAATAAACATCAGGGATGAATGCATCGAGCTCTTCAACATAAACAGTTCCTTTCCCTCTGACCTGACAAGGATGATTGGAAAAAGAATAAAGTTCACGTAGTTCAGATTCAGGCTCGTGCATCTCTGTAAAAAGTTCTTTTTTGTAAGTAACATGTAATGCTGCACCACTATCCAAAGTCCACAGAAGTTGTCTGTCATATTCTGGACGAGGTTATGGATCATTGGTTAAAGCCAATGTGGCGAGTGGAGCTTGCGGATCATGCCTGGGACCACGACGACCTTGTCTTCCGCCTCTGCCTCTGCCTCCTCTGGAGTCTGTTCCTCTAGGCTGGTACGTGACGGGAGCTGGAAATCATTGGGGACAATCCCGGGTGGCATGTCCCACACAATTACAGATGTAGCATCTTGGCATCCTTGGAACGTAGGCTCTTCCTCAGAAGGGGCACCTCGCTGGAGCTCTTGATGCAGGTGGTCCTCTCAAATGTGGCGTGGCTAGCATAAATGTCTCTTCTTTGGTTAAAATTCTGCATACATGATCCACTGTGCATTGAGCAATGGGCACCTGATTAATCTTTATAATAGCATGTTAGAGGTAAAACCTCTTAGTATGTTTGCTGCAACTAATTGATTGTTTGGTGAACTATTTAAATGGACCAATCAGAGCACAGCTTCCTAGCTCTGAGTTTCCCGCACTTTCCAACGGTCAGAAAGGTGTATATAAGTAGCTGCAGGAACAGAGCTTCTTCAGAGAGAGAGAGAGACTCTGAAACCAGAGAGACTAGCAGAGACTCTTCAGCAAAGAGCTGAGCAGCTGAAGTCACTACAATGTGCTGAGTCACTACCTTGCTCCTGAGAAGGCTGACAAAGAATACAGAGAGCCTCCCACATTTGGGAAGAAAACTAGAGCTGATGGACTTTGCTAAGAGAAGAACTTTCCAGGCTGTTGATGCCTCTTTGTAGGTTTTGTTTTTAAAACCTACAAAGAGGCATTTAAATGTTTTTATTAAACCTAGTAATTTTTCAAGACTCCTCAATTAATATCATGCTAGTGTGTTTGTCTGCGTATCGGTCCACAGTCCACTCGAACCCAAATATCTCCATTTTTTAATCCTTAACAATTGGTAGCAAGAGGATGGTTCGATGGATCTGATCTGTAGCACAATGCATTAGCATGCCCACAATTAAACCAATGCGACAGGAAAAAGTCGAGACCCAGGCTTTTACCAAGAGTAAGCAACTCAAAAGCCAATTGCTGGAAGAACAAGCCAGGATGGCCTCAGCTGAAGGCATCCAAGCAACAAACGAGCAGGAGAGCGAAGAGGCTGTGAGTTTTGATGCAGACACCCCAGCTTTCAAGATGCACATTGCGGAAGGTGATTATTCCATGCTTGGAAGAGCAGTAGGTGGATGGGCATCCCCTATGACAACGAGCACAAGACTGATGGGAGAAGATGAGATGAGGTCAATAATACTTCGAACCCTTGGTCTCCCCATGACATGTGAGAATCCAGTTGCTGCCCTCAACATTCTGACGCAAACAGCAACCACACCGTTGATAGCACAGGACAGGATTGAAAATCAAGAAAACACCAGGTTGGTAAGGGATTTTCTTTTTTCTTTCTTTTTCTTTTTGAACATTTTTAATTTATTTTCAACATAAAACATAAAACAGCATCTTTTTAGAGCAAGGGTTTGATCTGGTATAAAATAAGTATAAATTCCAAATTTCATCAATTAACATCTTAAAGAAAAAAGAAGAGAGAGGGGAAAAAAATAAAAACAGAACAAGTCTGAACCCAATTTTTGTCATTCAATCTAACACCTTATTCTAACATTCAACATTCTATTGTGTAATCACCCTAAATTTTAAACTTCAAATCTAAACAGCTCTTTATAATACTCATTTATCGTTTTAACAATCAGTATTTCATATGTTCTCCTTACTTCAAAGACCCAAATCAAGTCAATTTCTTTTAAATCACATCTAGTAATCAACATATAATATTTCATTCCTCTCTTAAAAAACATATCGTAATCAGTAACTATTCTTCAGAGATATCTCCTTCAGTCCTTCTAGTTTTATTTTGACTGGATTGCAGCTTAATAGCTAGTTTCCAGGAATATTCCTCCATTCCTAACCTTATTTGTTAGCTGGGTCACAGTTTAGTTTTAACTACTTTCCAACATTTTCTCCTTCACTCCTCCTAGATTTATTTTTAGCTGGATAACAGCTTTTGAGCTGTTTTCCAGTGGTGCTTTCCTCCACTCCTTACCTTATATTTAACTGGTTCACAGTTGATTTTAACTGGTCCCCAGGATTGTCTCCTCCACTCCCCCTAGGTTTATTTTTGGCTGGTTCACAGCTTAGTTAGCTGTTTTCCAGTGGTACTTTCCTCCACTTCTTACCCTATATTTAACTGGTTCAGTTTGGCTCTAACTGCTCTCCAGCATTTATCTCCTCTGCTCCTCCTAGGTTTATTTTTAGCTGGACAACAGCTTTTCAGCTGTTTTCCAGTGGTGCTTTCCTCCACTCCTTACCCTATATTGGGGCAGGTCTTGAGACTGTTATATGGGATGAGTTTGACCCTGTGACTCCTGAGGATATGGACAGGATCCTGGGGAGATTGAACGCAACCACATGTTTATTGGACCTGTGTCCCTCCTGGCTAGTGCTGGCTACCCGGGAAGTTACACGAGGCCGGCTCCAGAGGATTATAAATGCTTCTTTGAGGAGGGTTTCTTGCCTCCTGCCTGGAAAGAGGCGGTGGTGAGGCCCCTCCTCAAGAAGCCTTCTCTGGACCCAGCTGTTTTGGGAAATTATCGTCCAGTCTCCAACCTTCGCTTCTTGGTGAAGGTTGTAGAGAGTGTGGTTGCACGACAGCTCCCGCAGTACCTGGATGACACTGTCTATCTAGCTCCATTCCAGTCCGGCTTCAGGCCTGGGTACAGCACGGAGACGGCATTGATCGCGTTGGTTGATGATCTCTGGAGGGCTCAGGACAGGGGTTGCTCCTCTGTTCTGGTCCTATTAGACCTCTCAGTGGCTTTTGATACCATCGACCATGGTATCATGCTGCACCGGCTGGAGGGATTGGGAGTGGGAGGCACCGTGTTGTGGTGGTTCTCCTCCTATCTCTCTGACCAGTCACAGTCTGTGTTGGCAGGGGGGCAGAGGTCGACCTCGAGGCGCCTTGATTGCGGGGTGCTGCAAGGGTCGGTCCTCTCGCCGCTCCTGTTCAACATTTATGTGAAGCTGCTGGGTGAGATCATCCGTGGTTTCAGGGTGCAGTGTCATCTCTACGCTGACAATATGCAGCTGTACATCTCCACCCCGGATCACCCCAATGATGCCCTCAAAGTGATGTCCCAATGTCTGGAGGCCGTACGGGTCTGGATGGGGAGGCACAGGCTCCGACTCAATTCTTCCAAGACTGAGTGGCTGTGGATGCCGGCATCCCAATATAGCCAGCTGGTGCCTTCGCTGGCTATTGGGGGCGAGTCTTTGGCCCCCACGGAGAGGGTTCGTAACTTGGGCATCCTCCTGGATCCACGACTGTCTTTAGAAGAGCATATGACGGCCGTGGCCAGGGGGGCTTTTTATCAGGTTCGCCTGATATGCCAGTTGCATCCCTTTCTGGATCGGGACTCCTTATGCAGAGTCACTCATGCCCTGGTCACCTCTCGCCTGGACTACTGTAATGCTCTCTACATAGGGCTCTCCTTGAGAACCACCTGGAGGCTCCAACTGGTCCAGAATGCGGCCGCGCGGGTGATTATGGGGGCGAACTGGCACTCCCACATAACACCTCTCCTGCGTGAGCTGCACTGGCTCCCAATGGTCTTTCAAGTGTACTTCAAGGTCTTGGGGTTTTAAATTTGGGAAAGTCAAAATCTGATTTAATTATGTTTTAGATTATTTTAACTTTTTTTTGAGTTAAATATTATTTTCCATTTAATGAGAAAGTATAAGTATGTAGAAAGTGGGCATCACTTTCTGGACAGAAAAGCTGTTGATTGTATATAATAGAATGGACATATCCTCATTAAAATGCTACAACTTGTTCAGAGTTAGTTGTCTCTCCTATATAAGAAAGAAAGCAATCTCCTTAAGGCAGAGATACATTTCAGAAACACAGTACATGCTGAAGTGCACCAGTTGTTCCTTAGCAAGGACTCAGCATTGTCTCTGATATCTGCTTGATCCTTCCTCCTGAGTTTCTAAGTTACTTTTCCTCTCCTCCATCTTTTTATGATAACAATAGCACTTAGACTTATATACTGCTTGACCGTGCTTTATAGCACCCTCTAAGTGGTTTACAGAGTCAGCATTTTACCCCCAACAACCTGGGTCCTCATTTTACCCACCTCAGAAGGAGGGAAGGCTGAGTCAACCTTGAGCCTGGTGAGATTCAATCTGCCAAACTGCTGGCAGCTGGTGATCAGCAGAAGTAGCCTGCAGTACTGTACTCTAACCACTGTGTCACCTTGGCTCTTATAATGGATCCTCATGCCTTGATTCTTCCTCAGCCAATCTATTGGAGAAATTACTCATTGGGGATATTGGCAGTCTCTCTCCCCCCCCTCTCTCTCCCTCCCCCTCCCCCCTCCCCCCTCTCCCTCTCTCCCTCCCTCTCCCACTCCCTCTCTCCCTCTCTCCCTCTCTCCCTCTCTCCCTCTCTCCCTCCCTCTCCCACTCCCTCTTTCCCCCCTTCTCCATCTCCTTCCCCCTCCCCTTCCCGCTTCATTTCAAGAGTTGACAGAAGAAGTAAAACCCTTAGACTTATAAACAAGTACAGCAGACTTTCTACCAGAAGGAAGAAGCTGCTTACCCTGCTAATCTTTTCTCCTGGGACTGGGATTTTATATGTTTTCCCCCATTTAATTCCTCAATTTCCCACCATTCTTCTGTCCTTTCTCTTAGTACCTAATCTTAGGAGCTAATTAATTCACCTTTAACCTCAGAGTCAAATTATTTAGCTAAAACCTCTTTATAATTTCCCTCAGTGTTCACATTTATTTATTAGTTCAATTTATATGCCTCCTTCTCCAGAGACTCAGGGCGGCTTACAATGCCTTAAGCAATAGCCTTCATACTTTTGTATATACCTGCTTAGTAGAGCTTTTATTATTTTATTATTTTAACTTTTATATTGCTTGTATTTTAATGTTTGGCTGTTCACCGCCCTGAGTCCGTCAGGAGAAGGGCGGTATACAAATTTAATAAACTAAACTAAACTAAACTAAACTAAACTAAACTAAACTAAACTAAACTAAACTAAACTAAACTAAACTAAACTATATTTAACTGGTTCACAGTTTGGTTCTAACTGCTCTCCAGCATTTCTCTCCTCCTAAGTTTATTTTTGGCTGGTTCACAGCCTAATCATCTATTCTCCAGGGATGCTTTCCTCCAATTCTAATCTTATGTGTAACTAATTCACAATTTAGCTTTAATCATCTGATCCCCAAAATCATACTTCCTTACCAATTTAATCTAATGATGCATCTTAATATATATCTTCTCTCCTACTCTCTCCTAAACTTTTACTTTTATTTAAATTTCTCCCATTTCATATTTGTTCCTTGTTTTTCTATGTAAAGCCACATTTTAATCCATTTTGAAACACCAATTTACCATAATTATAAAATCTAAAAACAAATCTTATTAATATTCAAAAATTCATTTCCATTCTCTTATTTACTATGAAAAAACAACAATTTAAACCACTTTCAAATCAATTTTCTATAACCATTAAAACTCTTGTTAATATTTAAAAAAATACTTTCAAAATCTTCACATTTTTATAGTTTTTCTGTAATGATCTTTCCCGCTTTAAAAATAATCATAAAAGCTACAAACAATTCCTGTTAATATTCGAAGCTCCATTCACATTTTCTTATTTTCTATAAAATACAATATTTTAAACCATTTTTTTAGAAAATAAGAGGAAAAAAACCAATTTTCTACATACATTGAATCCATAAGGAATTATTATTAATAATCAAAAATTCATTCATAATCTTCATATTTTATATAGTTTTTCTATTATCACTTTTTCCCCATCTTAAAAGTCACTTCTCTCAACAGTAATAATGAAAAATCAAAAGGGAAAGAGGATGGGAGACGAAAAAAGAAATAAAAGTATAGCAAAATAAGAAAAAAAAGGAAAGATTCAAAGAATGAAAGAAAGAGAAAAAAAGAGAGGAATAAAACCAGAGAATAATAAAAAAATAAAAAATAAAAGAGAGGGAGAGAAAGAAGAAGAAGGAAATCTCCTCCTCACATTGTTTAAACATCAATTACATAAAAAACATTTACATCCATTTTATTCAAGCTATAGCACTTTTCTCATCTTGCTGCCCAATATATTCCAGTTTTTTTTTCTTTCTGCAAACTGTCCATACTTTTTCCTTTCAGTTCCAATATCAATAAGTTTATAAAGACTAAAGAATTTTTAGTCTTGGGAATGGGAAGATATCAAGTAACTCTTCCAGTCAGAAAAGGGGTGTACGGCAAAAGAGGGATGATAAGAAGGATAAATTTTGCCACTAACCTTGTTACCATGGTAGAGATGTCTGAATCAGAGCTCTCAAGGGAACAGTACACAAAACCATGGTTACTCGATAGTGGGGTGAGTAAGCACATTGTGAATAACCCAAAGCTGTGGACTGAATTAAGAAGATATAAATCTATGGTAAAGGTTGCAAATGGTAAAAGGGTAAGAGTTACTGGAATTGGTAAGGTTTTTATTCCTGGGCTTGGGGAAATTGATGAAGTTTTATATGTACCTAATATTGATCATAACTTGCTCATCACTGTGAAGATAAGTGAGAACTCAGACATAGAGATATTATTTACAAAAGGAACTGCTACGGTTACCAATAATAAGCATGTGGTTGGGGAAGTGTTGAAAATTAGCGGTCTACCCTATTATTCTATTTCAAGGGCTGAAGAATCTAATGTTACAAACCAGGTTACCACTTTTGATAGTGACGATGACGAATCTCAATCTGATTCGGATGATGATTTTACAGGTACACAAGAGAAAGGGAATTTTAAAGGTAAAGGTAAAAATGTTTTAAGTAATAAAAAGTCTGTAAATTTTAATTTACAACAGGGAAGAAGTGAGCCTGAGAACACTAATGCAATCTCCACTGGTAAGCCATTGCATGATGAATGTGCTTATCTCTTGCATCGTAGATTGGGTCATGTGAGTTTCCCAGTAGTACAGAAGGTATCTGAATGCTCAAACGGAACTAATGTTAAGGATTGTAACACTTTACTGGATTGTTCTATTTGCAGGATTGCAAAGTCAAAAACAAGTCCTGCACCCAAGAAATCCCAGGGATACTCTGAACACATATTTCATTTGGTACATATGAATCTGGTGGATCACCTAAAGCTTCTTTTAGTGGGAATCATTACTTTCTGACAATTGTAGATGACCATAGTAGGTTTTGTTTTGTTTACCCTATTAAATCTAAGGATCAAACACTGTCTAAATTTAAGGAATTCTGCTGCCTAGTGAAGAACCAGCATAAAGTCAATATCCAAAAACTTTTGACTGATAGGGGAACTGAATTTAATTCAGCACAGTTCTCTAATTGGTTAAAACAAAAGGGGATAGTGCACGTTCGAACTTCGCCGCATTTGGCTTTTCAAAATGGAGTTGTAGCAAGTCAAAATGGCATGCTACAGACAATGGTAAGATGCACACTTGAGGATGCTGATATAAGTTTTTCATATTGAGCGGAAGCTGTTACGTATGCAAATTATACACTCAACTGGGTATGGTCCAGTGTGGTGCAAAAGACCCCATATGAGATAGTATATAGCCATAAGCCAAAACTGGTGCATCTTCACATTTTTGGAGTAATGGCTGATGTCCACATCCCAAAAGTACTTAGAAAGAAGGGGGAGAAGAAGTCTCAACCAAACTGAGGTTTATGGGTTATGAGATAGGTTCTAAGGCCTTTAGGTTTGTGGATCCAAAAGGTAGAATTGTAATATCTCGGTCAGCCATTTTTTACGAAGGCACAAATTGGAGCAGGATCCACACAAATGAGATCCTGGCTCAAAGTCTCCCTTGTAGAAAAAACAAAAATGCAGAAAAGATGTCTGAAAACCTATCTACTGATAGTGACACCTCTGGTTTTGAAGACGAGGAGGACAGTATACCTTCCAAACCCCTGAAAGGAGTTTTAAAGGGCAAGACACAGAAAGCGTGGAAAGAAGGGCATCCCATGTTAAAAACAAAAGATCATGATGATGATGAGGACAATCTACCAGATAGTACTGAGATGGATGAAGAACCTGTTAAAAGGCCAGTTCAATCTACAAGGGGAAAGAAGCCAAAAAGGTATGAAGATTTTGCCACTTCTGTTGACCAGGTCTCAACCATACCCCAAAGGTATGAAGATATACTTATGCTATCTGATAAAGAACAACAACACTGGCATGCAGCGATGGATACTGAATTACAGAGTTTTAAAAAACTAGAGATATTCACTCCAACAGAATTACCAACAAACAAAAAGTTAATTGGCACAAGGTGGGTCTTTAAGAAAAAGCCCATTGATGACTTCCGGGTGGGACTCCGTCGTCGCCGGGCGGCTTTTGTGTAGCTGCCGGCTTCAGCGCGCGTTAGAGCCGCTAAACAGCTGTTTAGCGGCTCGGAAAATCCCCCTTTTGTTTTAGGAGGGGGCAAGAGCCAGTGAAGCCCAGGTAGAGCCCCAGAGGCACCCCCAGGGATTTTTTTTAGCCCTGGAAGGTGCTCTGTGTGAGGGCTCCCTATCTTCTTCGCTGAAGCTCCGCGTGCCGAGGGACCTCTGTCAGCGGCAGAGCGAGACGACCGGAGTCATCCCATCCCTTAAAGAAACATCTTGCAACGGCTTGAATTGGTGAGAAAAATTTTTTAAAGGGGAAATTTTGCAAAAAGAGTTTTAAGGCTTGCTGAGACTTAAAGAAAAAGAAGTGGCAGTTTAAAATTTGGAGTGGAAGCAAAGGAAAATGGTGCTTGGCTGAAAAAGCAGAAACGAAAGTAGAAAGTAGAAACTGATAATTAACAACTTTAGCCTGCCTGGTGTTAACTCAAAAGACTTTAAACATTTTAAAGTGGAAAATAACTTTGGCTGTTCCCCCTTCCTGCAAAACTGGGGAGAAAGACTGGACTTTTAGGGAAGGGAGGAAGATTTTCCTTTTTTAAGAAATTAAGGTGCTCTCCAGGCATGGCTTCAAAGAAAACTGGTGGGGATTCCCCTCCTCACCAGACAAAGGAATTACCAGCCAAGCCATTAGCTCAGTCTCAGAGTACAATGCAAGGAGGAGGGAATGAGGATTTGAAAGCTTTTATGGCCAACTTAACAGCAACTCTTGCTAACCAGATTAAAGACTTGAATGTGAAGATTGAAAATAATCAAAATGAAATGAAGCAGTTTGTAAAGGAAAAAAGTGATAAGTTGAATCAGAATGTAACTACAGTGGTAACGGCTCTGACTGATGCCCTGGTGGTGGTTGAAAAAAAAGTGGATGACTTAAATTTAGATGTCCAAAAGAATAAGAAAGATGCAGAGGAGAAATTTTTTAAGGTGGACTTGAGGAACCAAAAGATGGAGGATGAAATCACCATGCTACAATTTCAAAATATGGAGTTTGCCATAAGACTAAGGGGTCTGAGGGAAAATAATAGACAGGACTTGAGGGCTGCTTGTGTGGATATTTTGGCCAAAATCTCAAAAATGGAACCTGAGCTAATTGAGAAAAGAATTGACAAGATTTACAGGGTTAACTCTCGAGTAGCGAAACAGAGGAATTTGCCCAGAGATGTTGTGATTTATTTTACTGACAGAACGCTGAGAAATAATATTCTGCAAAGTTCTTTTCATACCAGTATTTAGGTGGAGGGCAATCAAATTGGAGTTTTTAAAGAGTTACCACCTAAAATGTTAAGAGATCAGAGAGATTATGGCTTCCTGGCGAATGAATTGAAAAGGCAACAGATCCCATTCAGATGGGATGCACCAGTTGGAATTATTTTGAGATATGAGGATGTTAGATATCGTTTGAATTCGTTGGCAAAAGCAGAACATTTTTATCACAACATTCTTAAAAGATCCCCAACACCACCATGCTCATCCACATTGTTATCAGTTGAAGGAGCCTTTCAATACAAGGATTTTGAGGAAGAGATATTAGAACCTTCAAAGGAACAAGAACAACAGGCATCTCAAGTGATGGCAGCGGAGGATGTTCTAGGAGGCGGTTTAACGGAGGATTTTTTTTATTGGCCTCCCAGAGCCAAAAATAAAACATTCCAGAGCGACAAGAGAGGTGGATCCGGACCTTGAATTGATGATGCAAGAACCAAAAGATCAACGTGTAACCCGGGCAGCTGAAAAGCAGAGACAAGAGAAGCAAAAACAACAGATGCCCGAGATGCCACAAGAAGTGAAAGGGATGAATGGCGCATCACAAAAATCTGAAGCAGTGGGAGGGGCAAGACCCAAGACTTCTGTTGTCGAACAAAGTCTTAGACAAGTCCTTGGCAAGCTTCGTGAATCTTCAGATGGCAGTTAGACTCTTATCGTGGAATGTGAATGGTTTGAATTCCCCACAGAAAAGAAGGAAAATATTTCATTATTTGAATCAATATAAAAATGAGATTGTTTGCCTCCAAGAAACTCATATTAGAACCCAGGACCAAAAATACTTGACAAATTTAAAATTTGGAGTACATTTTATTTCTTCTAATTTGGCAAAAAGGAATGGACTAGTGTTGTATATTTCTAAAAGAATACCAGCTAAACTTGTAGAATCGGATGATCAAGGAAGATATATTGCGGTTGAAATAAATGTACAGAATGTTCAGTTCCTTTTGATAGGAATCTACGCCCCTAACCAGCAACAAGAAACTTTTTATAAATTATTACATAGCAAAATATTGCAATGGAATTATAAATCCTTATTGATAATGGGAGATTGGAATGGAGTGATTGATGCAAATCTTGATAAGAAGACATTGGCTAAGAAGGGGAATAAATTACCACAGACTTTTTCTGCATTGAAAGAAGAATTACAACTGAAGGATGTATGAAGAATACATCATCCGAAGGAACAGGATTTTACCTTTTTCTCTGACAGGCATAAGTCCTTCTCTAGAATTGATTTTATATTGACTTCTACTGATTTATTTGCTAACACGACCAAGACTAAGATTTTTCCAAGAACTCTGTCTGATCATAGCCCTGTATGGATGGAAATGGATTTCGGTAAGAGGGAGAGAAGATCCTGGAGACTTAATGAGAATTTATTTAGGTATGAGAAGAATATAGAGGATCTTAAAAAATATCTGAAGGAATTTTTTCAGTTGAACTTGAATAAAGGTACACCTATTGAAGTTGTTTGGGATGCAAGTAAGGCTTATATGAGAGGTGTACTGATTTACATGAACTCTAAGCAAAGGACAATTCGACAAAAGAAAAGAATAGAATTGGAGGCTGAAATAAAGGCAAAAGAACAATTGCATATAAATAATCCGACTGATCAGAAATTACAGCAAACTATAAAACTTCTGAAAGAACAATTTCAAATATTGATAGCTGATCAGACGGCGACTAATTTGCAATTTGCTAGACATAATACCTTTTGTAATGCTAACAAGCCGGGCAGATGGTTAGCATATACTTTAAAAAAGAAACAAAGTTCTCGTGTAATAGAATCTATTGAATACAAAGGCAAACGGGTCTTTCAACAGATGTCAATTCATCAAGCTTTTTTAGATTATTATTCTAATTTATATCGTAAAGATAACATTCAAGAGGATCTTATTGATAAATATCACTAAATATAGTGATCAAGCAGGTTTTATTGAGGGGAGATATATGAAGGATAACGTGCGGCAAGTTATAGATTTATTGGAATATCTTGAGAAGAGTAAACAGATCCCTGCGGTGCTGGTATTTTTGGATGCGGAAAAAGCCTTTGATCGAGTCAATTGGGATTTTCTATTAAAGACTTTGTATAAAATGGACTTTGGAGATCAGTTTGTACAAGCAATTGAGGCAATCTATCAAGAACAGACAGCACAAATGGTTATTAATGGAAGTTTAACTACTAATTTTCAGATACAGAAAGGAACTAGACAAGGTTGCCCGTTATCTCCATTGTTGTTTATTCTAATCTTAGAAGTCTTGTTGAATTCTCTACGGGATTCGAATAAATTGAGTGGAATTGTTGTAAAGCAAAAAGACTATAGGACGAAAGCATTCGCAGATGATCTGGTTGTAACCCTAACATGACCTTTGGAATCAATCATCCAGATGAAAAAAATTATTGATGACTATGGTTTGGTCTCAGGTTTTAGACTAAACCAGAAAAAGACTAAGATGATAGTTAAGAATATGTCGGAACCACAAAGGATTGAATTGGAAAGGGTGGCAGGCTTTGAAATAGCTACAAAGGTGAAATATCTAGGAGTCCAGGTTGCAGCGTCTAATATGAAACTTTTTCAAAATAATTATGAGGTTTTGTGGCATAAGATACAAAAGGATCTTGAAATATGGAAGAAACTGCAACTATCTTTACTTGGAAGAATAGCAGCTATTAAGATGAACGTTCTACCTAGATTTCTGTTTTTATTTCAAATGATCCCAGTGCTTAAAAGTGATAAAATACTGGCTGAATGGCAGTCAGGTCTAAATAAATTTATTTGGAATCAGAAAAAGCCAAGAGTTAAGTTTAAAATTATGCAAGATGTTCGTGAAAGAGGTGGCCTTAAAGTCCCAAACCTACTTCTATATTATGAAGCTACAGTGTTGACACAAGTGGGTGATTGGTTTGGAATAACGAAAAATGACATTTTGAATTTAGAAGGCCACGATTTGGACTTTGGTTGGCATGCATACTTGTTTTATGAGGATAAGTTGGATAATGTTTTTAAAAGTCACATATTGAGATGGGCCTTGATGAGAGTTTGGAAGAAGCACCAGTTTCAGTTGGATTACAAAATACCTTTGTGGTTGGATCTTGGGCAGATTATGCCAAATATAAAGTCACTCGGGGGGTTGTTATATAAAGAGATACTCTTTAATGATGGGGGCAGATGGAACTTGAAATCTTTTAAAACTCTGTTGGAAGATGGGAAGAACTTAAGTTGGTTGCAGTACTCTCAACTTCAATCGAGATGGAGAGAAGATCAGAAAATTGGATTAATGCTACATGAAGAAGATTTGGTGATACAGATGAAACAGAAAGGACCGATGCATATTAAGAGGGTGTATAATTTACTGCTAGAAAGAGACTCAGAGAGTGAATTAGTTAAGGATTGTATGATAAAATGGGCACAGAATTTTGCAGAACCAGTGATGTTAGAAACTTGGGAAAAGATCTGGGTCCAGAATGTTAAATTTACGCAGGCACAGAACTTGAGGGAAAATTTTTACAAGATGTTTTATAGATGGCATTTAGATCCTAAGAAATTATCATGTATGTATCCAAATGTTCAACCTAAATGTTGGAGGTGTGATTGTTTGGATGCTACATACTTTCATATCTGGTGGACTTGCAGGAAAGTGAAAGCTTTCTGGATTAAACTCTGGTGGGTTATGCAGAATGTTTTGAAAAAGAAGCTTCAATTTTCTCCGCAATTGTTTTTGTTGGGTATAGTTAAGGATTGTTCACCGAATGAAACAAGATTGATTTTATACATGATTACCGCAGCTAGGTTACTGATTGGACAATATTGGAAAAAAGATAGTGTACCTACCATAGAAGAATGGACTTTGAAGATGGCTAATTTTGCGGAAATGGCAAAGATTTCTGCATATTTAAAAGATAGGACCCATGAAGTTTTTGTTCGGAACTGGAAGAAATGGGTGGATTATGTGCAGAATAAATATCAAATTAAGAAGTATCAGTTAGTATTTGATTGAGGACATTTATAAAAATGGGTTGATTATGTCTAGAATAAGTATTAAATCAAGAATTTTTGGTTAGCTTTTTGATAGAGCTTGAAGAAATAAAGGATTATTCTTATTGTTATTACTATGTTAAATATATATATCACATTTTAACTTACTATATTGTTATTGGTTTTAAATTGGCTGTTCACCGCCCTGAGTCCGGTAGGAGAAGGGCGGTATAGAAATTCGATTAATAAATAAATAAATAAATAAATATTGTTTCCTAGATATTAACTTGATATAAATTTATATACTTTGGTTATACTGCTGTCTTTAACAAAAAGAAGGGGGAAAGAATTTTTATGTTTGTGTAGCTTTAAGGGGGCATTTATAAATTTTATAAACTTTACTTGTTTAATTTTAAGTTTTCTTATAGAATTTTGGATTAATCTTATTTTTGTTACAGTTATGATACATATTGTGGATCTCACCTATATCTAATGTCTAATAATGATTGATATATACTTATGATTTGTATGTAATGGAAGTCAGGGGGGGAGGGTTGGGGGGAGGGGGGAGGGGGGTAATTGCGGGGTTAAAATTGTATTGTAAAACTTTTTCAATAAAAAAAAAAAGAAAAAGCCCATTGATGATGGAAAATTCATTTACAAGGCAAGGTTGGTTGCACAGGGTTTCTCACAGAGATTCCCTGATGACTATGCTGACACCTTCTCACCCACAGTGAGGCCAGAAAGTGTGAAGACCGTACTCACAATAGCTGCCATACAAGGGGAAAGTGTGTATCAATTTGATGTACAAACAGCATACTTACATGCCAAGCTAGATAAGAAAATATATGTTAAGACTCCTCAAGGTATTGATTACAAGGGAAATGACATTTGGCTTTTGAACAAGAGACTCTATGGTCTAAAACAATCTGGCAGAAGGTGGTACGAATGCCTCACCAGTAGTTTAAAACAGATGGGTTTTACAATCTCATCAGCCAACGAATGTGTATTTATTAAAAATCATCAGAGTATTAAAGAAACAGTCCTTGTTTATGTAGATGACATTTTGTATATCTGTAAGTCTGAGGATAGGTGCAAAACCTTTTCTAAGGAGCTAAGTAAGAATTTTGCCCTAAAGCCTCTGGGTCGCGTCAATAAGTTTTTAGGAGTTCAATTCATAAAAATGCAGAAAGGGTATGAACTCTCACAACAGGATAAGATCATAGAATTGGTAGACAGATGCAACATGACAGAAGTCAAACCTTGTGACACACCCATGCAAACAGATTTCCTTAAGAACATGTATGCTGAAAGTGAACCTTTGAACAGAAGACACTTTACAAGTTAATGATAGAGTCATTGTTGTATATTGCGAGCTGGACTAGGCCAGATATTAGTCTGACCATAAATGTTCTGTCCAGGCACTCTGAGAATTCCACTCAATACCATTGGAGTGGAATCAAAAGAGTATTAAAGTATCTAAAGAGCACAGTCAAACATTCATTCCTATTAGAGCCAGAAGTCTCAGACAAACCAAGTTTATGTTGTTATGCAGATGCCGATTGGGCAGGGGATATCAAATCTAGGAAGAGTACCTCAGGTTATGTTATGTTCCTGAATGGAAGTCCCATCCATTGGTACTCAGGTAAACAGAGGTTAATTACAACTTCCACTGCTGAGGCAGAATATGTGTGTTTATCTAAGGCATCAAATGAACTGATGTGGTGTGATGATCTTCTGATAAACTTGTGGGAAGAACCAATGTATCCTACTGACATTTATGAGGATAATATAGCTGCTGCTAATATATCGCAGGCTGATGCAGTGGGACAAAGATCACATCACATTGACATCAAGTATAAGCATGTTAGGCAATTGACCAAAATGGGCAGTATTCTGCGAAACAAAGGAACAAATAGCAGACTTATTCACAAAGCCATTACCCAGGGATCAACACCAATTTCTCTTGATATCTATGAGATATCTATGATCACGTATTGTATATGTTTATGTTTTGCATGTACATATATTTCTGTAATCAATTGTTGCAGAGAAGGGGATTGTTAGAGGTAAAACCTCTCAGCATGTTTGCTGCAACTAATCGATTGTTTGGTGAACTGTTTAAATGGACCAATCAGAGCACAGCTTCCTAGCTCTGAGTTTCCCGCACTTTCCAACGGTCAGAAAGGTGTATATAAGTAGGTGCAGGAACAGAGCTTCTTCAGAGAGAGAGAGACTCTGAAACCAGAGAGACTAGCAGAGACTCTTCAGCAAAGAGCTGAGCGGCTGAAGTCACTACAATGTGCTGAGTCACTACGTTGCTCCTGAGAAGGCTGACAAAGAACACAGAGAGCCTCCCACGTTTGGGAAGAAAACTAGAGCTGATGGACTTTGCTAAGAGAAGAACTTTCCAGGCTGTTGATGCCTCTTTGTAGGTTTTGTTTTTAAATGTTTTTATTAAACCAAGTAATTTTTCAAGACTCCTTAATTAATTTCATGCTAGTGCATTTGTCTGTGTATTGGTCCATGGTCCACTCAAACCCAGATACCTTCATTTTTTAATCCTTAACATAGCATCTTTCCATTCATAATTCAATGGGTTAATAATAATACTGATCATTTGAAAATCATCAATAAGATAGCTTCTTTCACCCAAATCCTTCCTCATTCCTTTCATTTTAGTTAAATGTTCTCCAATATATTCACCAGGTTTTAATCTCGAACCATGGAACTCAGACAAGAGCAAACATGTAGATTCAATTGAAACAGGCCAGTAGCATGTTTCTAATTGGGCCCAAATCTGTTGGGCAATTGCATCAGGTGGAAAAGTAACCTGCAGTTCAGTATCCATGTATATCAATAATGTTGTGCATGCTTTAGTATCTAAGTCTCTCATTGCAGGAGTCCATGGCTGGCCAGGAGGATCAAACACCATGCAATGAATACCTTCTATACGGAGTCAAAGTCCAACCTCGCTGACCCATGCTTTATAATTTTGTCCTGAACGCTTTAATTTTGAATCACCAGCCAGTGGAAAAATAGAAGATGCCTGTTGAGGAACATGCATTTGAGGTGCTGGTAAAAACACCTGTGGTACCAGTGGAATAGGTGCTGATCCTGGCTGGGTGGGCTGTACAGCTAAAGGCACTTGTACTTGAACCTAAGGCTGCTGTGTTTGGATTTGTGGCTGTTGTGTTCCAGCTGCCACTAGTGCTTGAGCTGCAATATTAATATGGCCTGCTGGAGGGACTGGCACTTGTCTTTGCTGCATTAAGCATTGTTGTGTCCCATCTACACCACCAGGGGGTGTTAAAATTTGAGCCTGTGGAGGCACAGTTGCAGCCTGAAGAATTGATTGATTTAGAGACATTGTTGAAAAAGTTTGCTGTACTTGTTGTAAATGCTCTGGCATTACGTGAAGCAATTCAGTTTTATCTTGTGAATTACTTTCACAAGTAGAAGGTGCTGTAACACTAGTTTCAGGCATCACAAAAAACTTTGCTGCAGTAGCAGCATCATGTGTAATCTGAGAAGGCATAACATCTCAAGTCAATTGTGACGTAGGGACAGCTTTCTTTTCTGATTCGCCCAACACAAAAACCTCCTGTGGGAGTGGCTTTGATTTTGAAGAAGGCAAAATGGAGGACTCAGGAATTTGAAAAATATGACAGTCCCTCTTATCTGGCTTAAGTATAGAAATAAATGCTTTTGCCTTGTACAACATATGTTCTAAAACCTCTATTTGATCACAATAACTTTTCACAGCCTTCTCATGCAGGGTTTGTTCAGGGCTCAGAGGAGAATAATGAATTTCATCTCTCTGTGGGTAAAAAATGTCACTGCGTTTTTGTATTTACCAGCTGAGCTCTTATCTTTGGACTCTCAGACTTACAGTAGTTTGCCAGACCCTTATCAGTTAGCTACTGCACATGTCTACATTCCTTTCTTCTTCTCTAACTTTTTCTTTTATTCACCTACCAAGAAAGGTAGCCGGGAAAGCTGCCAAGATGTAACCTAATTTGATTAGTAAGATTGTTATTATTTCTTTACAATAAATATGAGTTTTTCATTAGAATGTATTTTTGGTTTATTTTCACTTACAAAGTATACTCAAGGAAAAAGCCATGATCCACCTCTAATTAAGGCCAATTACCCCAGAATGGGAACGGGGCTGATTGCCACTCTGACAAAGAAAACCCAGCCATTTGTGGAATTTTTGGTTTGACACCAAGCCTTTCAAATTCCTGGGCTTCTTTAGTACATTCTTTAGTAATTACCTGGAGGCATGAAGAATCAGAAGGTGTCACTGACCTCAGCAGCACATTGTCTTCAGGATAAGCTCCTCCAATAGCATGTTCTTCAATTCTGGTCACTGAGGCAAGTGGGATTTGAAAAGTTGAAAGCCCATGTAAAATTCTTTTCACCGTTTCATCAGAGAGATGTATGTCTTCAGCAGACTGTGCCCTGTATCTGGTTTTCTTTTTTTTTTTTTCTTGGCATATTTGCAGTAAATAATCAGCGTTCCTCGGTCGCTGACTAAACTATCTGCTTAATAGCCTATTCGCTTATCAGCTGAGCAACACCCAATGAAAACAACATAAATCAACTATCCTCTGGTGCCATGTGTTGAAGCATGAATCAGCCTCATTCCCCCCATGGGGAAACTGTAATTAATTAGAGGTAAATGGATCTTGTTTTCCACGCTGTATACTTTCAAAGAAAGAAAACCTAAAGTATATATATTCTAAGGAACATTCTATTATAAAAGTAAAAAAAACAACAACTAGCTAACTACATTTTTACTGGCAGTTATCTCAGAGACGAACAAAGGAAGTATAAATCAGGAAGGTAGAAAAGAAAGAATATAGACATGCGCGGTAGCTCAGAAATCACAAGACAGTCTTATCTCTGTGATAAAGTTCTCTGGCAGGCTACTGTAAGTCTTAGGATGGAAGCTCAGCTGGCAAATACAAATAACGCAGTATCCCAGTTTTGTGTTTCATAGGATTATTGTCAATGGAATTAATACAATGTTGAACAGTAGTGGTGAAACTGAGTCCCCCTTGAAGATTCCTTGTCTGATGTTGACTTCACCAATGTTCTTCCCATTTGCTGTTAGAACAGTTTTCCATTTTTGCATATTTGCTTTCAAAAATGTACAAATACTTTTGCTGATTCCAAAGTTTTTCAGTCAGATGTTAATCCAGCTCTGGGGTAATGAGTCAAATGCCTTCTTGTAATTAATCCATGTCATATTTAAATTTGTTTTTCTTCATTTTGCATTTTTAGTACCATTTTGTCAATGAGCATCTTTCATTTCATTTCATTTTTCATTTTATTTGATTTGTATACCGCCCTACTCCCGAAGGACTCAGGGCGGTGAACAGCCACACAATAAAATACACAAATACAAAATTTAAAACGCAGAATAAAATTGAATTAAATAATTTGGCCAGACAAATTAAGACAACCCCATCATTTAAACCAATTTAAAATTTATATATTAAAAGAAGTAAAAGGGAGAAAATTAGGCCAGGCCCCCCTGGTGATATAAAAAGGTCTTAAGAGCATGACGAAGGTGTGCAGATCTGGGATCATCCATATTTCTGGGAGGAGCTCATTCCAGATAGTAGGTGCCCCCACAGAGAAGGCTCTCCCCCTAGGGGCCACCAGTTGACATTGTTTGGCCGATGGCACCTGGAGAGCGTACCGGCTGGTGGGAGGCTATTGGTGGTAGTAGGCGGTCCCGTAGGTAACCAGGTCCTAAGCCATGGAGCGCTCTAAAGGTGGTCACCAAAACCTTGAAGCTCACATGGAAGACCACTGGGAGCCAGTGCAGCTTGTGCAGGAGAGGTGTCACATGGGAACGCCAGGTCGCTCCCATCACCACCCGCGCGGCCACACTCTGTGCCAGTTGGAGCCTCTTGGTACTCCTCAAGGGGAGCCCCATGTAGAGAGCATTACAATAGTCCAGGCGTGAAATGACTAGGGCATAAGTGACCGTGCGTAACGAGTCCCAATCCAGAAAGGGACGCAACTGGTGAATCAGGTGAACCTGATGAAAAATCCTCCTGGTCACGGCCGTCAAATGCTCATCTAAAGACAGCCGTGAGTCCAGAGGACGCCCAAGTTGCGAACCCTCTCTGTGGGGGTCAATGATTCACCCCCAATAGTCAGCGATGGCGTCAGCCGACTATATTGGGACATCAGAAACCACAACCACTCGGTCTTGGATGGGTTGAGCCTGAGCCTGTTCCTCCCCATCCAGATCCGCACAGCCTCCAGGCACCAGGACATCACTTCAAGGGCATTGTTCAGGTGGTCTGGGGTGGAGATGTACAGCTGGGTGTCATCAGCGTACTCGTGGTACTTCACCCCGAAACCACGGATGATCTCGCCCAGCGGCTTCACCTAAATGTTGAACAGGAGGGGCGAGAGAACTGACCCTTGTGGCATCCCACATATAAGGGGCCTTGGGGTTAACCTCTGCCCCCCTGTCAACACAGACTGTGACCGGTCAGAGAGAAAGGAGGAGAACCACTGCAACACAGTGCCTCCCACTCCTAACTCTTCCAACTGGTGCAGCATAATACCATGGTCGATGGTATCAAAAGCCACTGAGAGATCTAACAGGACCAGGACAGAGGACAGGACAGAGGACAGAGGAGCAGCCCTCCAGAGATCATCTACCAATGTGACCAATGCCATCTCTGTGCTGTACCCGGGCCTGAAGCCTGACTGGAATGGATCCAGATACGTCATTTCATCCAGGTGCTGGGAGAACTGATACACGACCATACTCTCAACAACCTTCGCCACAAAGCAAAGGTTGGAGACCGGACAGTAGTTTACCAACATTGCCGGGTCCCCGGAAGGCTTCTTGAGGAGGGGCCTCACCACCGCCTCCTTCAAGGCGGCAGGAAAGTCACCCTCACCCAACAAAGCATTTATAATCCCCTGGAGCCAGCCTCGTGTCACCTCCTGGGAAGCCAGTACTAACCAGGAGGGACACAGGTCCAATAAATGTGGTCTCATTCACTCTGCCCAGAATCCTATTCACATCCTCAGGGGTCACAGAATCAAACTCATTCCAGATAACATTCTCAAGACCAGGCCCTGGTCACTTCTCCTGAGACTATCCAGTCAGTGTCCAAGTCTTCCCGAATCTGAACGATTTTATCATACAGATACTGAACAAAATCCTCGGCTCTACCCTCCAAGGGGTCCTTCCGCACTTCCTGATGGAGCAGGGAGTAGGTCACCCTAAACAGGATGGCCGGGCGATTATCTGATGATGCTATAAGAGCAGCAAAATAATTACATTTCTCTGCTTTTATCGCCACTAGGTAATTCCTAATATGGAATCTTACCAGTGTCCGGTCAGATTCAGAAAGACTGGCCCTCCAACTACTCTCTAGGCATCTTTTCCGGTGCTTCAACTCCCTCAGCTCCTCAGTAAACCAAGGAGCCAAATGAGATTGGTGCCGGGTCAGAAGCCTCAAAGGCACGACCCGATCCAGAGCTCCAGCGGCCGCCCTATCCCAGGCGGCCACTAGGTCTCCAGTTGAGGCGTGTGCCTGAGCCTCAGGGAATGGCCCAAGCTCCATCTGGAACCTATCAGGTTCCATCAGGTGCCTGGGGTGGAACCATCT
This sequence comes from Masticophis lateralis, assembly GCA_030761175.1. NCBI lineage: Eukaryota > Metazoa > Chordata > Lepidosauria > Squamata > Colubridae > Masticophis > Masticophis lateralis. Next base: position 104,979,309 of record JAUDYJ010000005.1, read on the forward strand.
TATCGGCTCTGCCTCCCTGTGGTGGGGTGTAGCGGTTCAGAAGTCAAGATGAAGGAGAGAGTGATCTGACCATGACAAGGGCTCGGTGACTATATCCCCTATATCAAGATCTCTCAGCCACTGTCCAAAGACAAAAACCAGATACAGTGTGTTTCCCCCCATTTGGATAGTGCCATGAATTAACTGGGTCAGATCCATGGCTGTCATGGAAGCCATGAACTCCTGAGCCACCACAGACATCTCCCCCATGGATGGCAGATTGAAATCCCCCATGACCATTAGGCTAGGTGTATCAACCACCACCGTAGCAATGACATTGAGTAGCTCAGGCAGGGCTGTGGCAGGGAGCCAGGTACGTGATCAGCAAGCCCATCTGAATCCCATGACCCCATTTCACCAGGAGGGATTGACAGCCGGCTGTCTGAGGAACAGTGGCCTCCCTCAGTCTCAGACCTTCTTTAATAATAACCGCTACCCCCCCCCCTGCCCCACCCCTGAGACCCTGGCTGATGGAATGCATGGAAACCTGGTGGGCACATTTCAACGAGGGGAACCCCCTTCCTGGCCCAACCAGGTCTCCATAATACCTGCCAGGTCTGCACCCCCCTCCTGAAAAAGATCGCAAATGAGGGGGGCTTTATTTACTATGGACCTGGCATTACACAACATCAGCCAAAGGCCCAGGCCCTGAGGGTCTATGCAACCTGGGGAACGGGTGGAGCCTTGGCGGCCGGAGCATGCCACCACTCGTAGACAGCGGGTGCGCACTCCCCTAGCGTGATATAGCCCCCTACTCCCGCCATATATACCCATCCCACCAACACTGTTGATGTTTTGAACTCCATCCGGATGAGCTTTAACCTCCCCCTCGACCCCGGGTCCCCCACCCCCCATGCCATGCTTCATGGCCAGACCCCGACCCTCCCCCTTGTGGGTTATCCCCCATGCCCACAACCCAAGTTCCAATCAAACCCTCCCCCAGCCTGGGACCCCTTAAAAATTTAGCTAAAAATTTTGATACAAAACCCCTCAATCCTCTAGTTTTCACAGGCCACCTCTCTGGGTCCCAAAACCCATCACTGAGGTGGGCCCTCGATAGTAAGGAGGGCCACATCTGCGAGAGGGGGGAATCTCACAGTGCAAGTAGCTCTGCTGTTGTGTACATCTCTGAAAATACAGTGATGGAGGCATGGAGCTTAATCAGGGGACACAGAAAAGATGTAAACAAAGGGCCATTGTTCATTCGTGTATCATTGGTGTCTGTATTGTCCTCCCACGACAATAGGAGGGTCCTGGCGATTTCATCCAGTGGGAGCTGAATCCAGCCTGCCCTCTCATGGCGGGGCCCCCAAGGGCCATAGATCGAAAAAATACTTCTCCCACTGGCGGTTGTCCTGATGTAGTGAAGGAGCCCTCAACAATTGCATCAATTTATCAACCCATGATCGGAGGGAAAATTTGTTAGTCTATCAGTTCATGGGTCACATCGGGGCTAGATGGTAATTCTTGGCATAGTCTTCTACTCTAGATCGTAACTGAGTAAGTAATGGAGAGAAAAGGGGGGGGGAGGAGGAGACAAAAAGGGAGGGAGAGGGGAGAACTCCTTCAAACAGGGCAAATAATAGGCCCATTCTTGGCGTACACACAGTATCCCCAGAGGGGGAGGAAAAGAAAGGGTTGGTATCCATGCAATGGGGGAAATCCCCCGTCGCCCACCAGTCCTGTTTTCCTCAGTTCTTCCAGGGTTCCTCAGTTCTTCCGGGGTAACAACCCGTTTCCAGATCCCAGCCTCCATTGGATGTCATGGGGGAGGGCTCCAGGCCCTCTGCAACTGTTAGGAACCTCCAGGAAGGGGTCTCTCACCTCCAAGTCCCCCAGAGCCGCTTATGCCCCACTCAGTTTTCTCCCCCCAGCAAGCCCCTCTGACCAGTAAAGGGTTGGAAAAAACAGTGTCCAGCACTTCAATCTGATCTTTTGTTCCTCTTGATTTTTTATAATTCCCTTTTTGTTCTACTGGATACAAGTATTCTTGTAAAAAGTTTGAACATTGTTGGCAGACAAGTAATTGGGCGATAGTTGCTTGGCTCTGTGCCCTTTTCTGGATCTTTGATTATCAAGTATGTTCAATCAGCTGTTAACCATTCTTCGCTTGTTGCATTTTGAAGCATTTGATCAAATTGAGTGGCCATGCGATGATGGAGGCTGGTCAGGTGTTTTAGCCAGTATCTATGCAGTTCACCCAGGCCAGGTGCACTCCAGTTCTTGATCTTCTTTGCTTGTTTTGCAACCATATCAGTTGTTATTACAATATTTTCCATTTTGTTTCGTGTTGTTTAATGTTGAAAATCTTTGATCCAGCAGGCAGTTTTGTTGTGTTCCACTGGGTTTCCTCACAGTTCTTTCCAAAAGTTTTTTACATGAGTGAACATTAGTTTGGACTCAATTTTCATCAAGAGACCAGTAGAAGAGGTGTTGGTTTCTTCTAAACTGGACATTTTCAGGATATTGTTTAATTTGTCCTTCATATCTTTCAATTTTCTTTGCTGTTGCTATTACACATTGTTTTAGTTCTTCCATGATTTCCGTTATTGTTTTTTCTTCCAGGTTGTATTTATTGTGTAAACTATTTTTCAGCTTTTTGTTATTTAGTTTTCCTTCTTTCAAGTACTTTAGATTGTTGACATCCCCTGTAGGTTTTTTTATTTTATTTTCAAGTCAAAATTTTCACTTTGGTGTTCCAGTGGGTTTCTTTTTTGGCATTTTATAACCCAGATGTGCAATTATAATGGTGTCTGGGCTATACATTAGTTGGTTGGTTTCATATGGTATGCTGGATGGGATGGACGTTAAAATGCTGTTCACTGCAGTTAGTAGAACTTTCACTCGTTTGCTATGCACTTTGCAAATGGTAGGTAGTCTTTTAATTTCTATGTTTTCTTTGATGTGATTTTCAATCTTTTCTTTCAGCATTTTTGCTAGATGACTTAGCTCTTTTGAGTTGTTGCACAGGAGGATTTTCATCCTGCATGTTGGTTTCTTCCTCTGATTGGTCAGTTTGTTCAGGTGTTGGAACAATTTCTTCAGCCTGTTCTTCGTTACTTGTTGTTTTCTTTTTAGCCAATATTTTTAAATGTTGCATTTTACATCTGTGAAAACTTTATTACGAATGATGAAGCACCTTTGATCTTTGTTCAATTACATCAATTTCCAGGTGTTTTTCCTTCCACAGAAGCATCATCCTTTTGAGAAATCCCCTGGCTGTTGGTTCTGCCTGGTAATAATATTTGATGATTTCTCAATTTTCTGCAGTTGTCCAAGTTTTGTGCTTTTGCCCTGGTTCTCTAGCAGTAACAACAATAATAACAATTATTTACTCCACCTTCTCATATTCTATAACTTTTTCCACTTTATGTTCCCATGACTTTTTGGATATAGGTAAGTTGTATTTTTTACATAATGACCAGTGGATTAATTTAGCAACTCGGTCATGTCTAGCTTTATAATTGTTGTTGTTGTTGTTGTTGTTGTTGCATAAGAAGCCGAAGTGGCACAGTGGTTAGAGTGCAGTTTAGCAGGCTACTTCAGCTGACTGCTAGCTGCATTTCAGCAGTTCAAATCTCACCAGGCTCAAGGTTGACTCCGGCTTCTGTCCTTCCGAGGTCAGTAAAATGAGGAGCCAGATTGCTGGGGGCAAGAGGCTGTCTGTAGACTGCTTAAAGGGGGCTGAAAAAGCACTGTGAAGCGGTAGATAAGTCTAAGTGCTATTGCTATATACAAATGAACTAATGAGATGAAATTGTCCGTATTAAAATCATCCACCGCAACATTATCCTTCATATTTTGGTCATTTAAGGTCTTCATAATGCTACTACAGAAATGTAGTGGCAGTCTTAAATTTTCACATTAGGTCTTGGAATCTGCAATGTGTTCATTCTCCTTTTTGGATTCTTTAAGACACCGTTTGCTCTAGTTAAACAACTGAGTCAAAAGTAGTGATAGAAGAGAATATTTGCAACTGTGAGTTGAACTCTGAGCTCAGAGACCCCCAAGGACCCCAACTGAATCAAAAGTACTGTTTTTATGGAATATTTCTTTCAGCAGAATTCAAAAAGGTGGTTCTTTATTTCCTTACACAATATTTCATATCCATCCTAGAGGTGATCCGAATGTCTGGCTGCTCTTCAGAGTTTTATTTAGAATCTGACCTTTTTCCTTCTGACTACAGAGGTCATGCAAAGTTCCAACTCTCCTGGCCCATTTAGACTCTTGTTAGACTGTCTGAGCATTGATATGGTGGACTTCATCCAAGAAATTGCATCCCTTTGTCCTCAACAGGATGCTGCATTAAAATCTGACTGGTCATTCTCTCCTGGGATGTCATCCTAATCCCTGCATTATCCCTGTTTGCCTGGGATCTCGCAAATGGTTAATTTGAGAGAGAGAGAGAAATGAAAGAATCAAAAAAGGAAAAATGACTATGAAGTGACCCATGGAAAAGATGGCTCCTAACAAATAAGGAACCATCTATTTTTAGAGATATTTATTCTTTTGCCAATGAAACATCTTCCTTTCTTTGAAAATAATTAAACTAGGAGAATATTGGATGCTGCCCCATCTTCAGCCCTCTGGTCTAACTAAGCTGTAGTGATGTATATCTCACAGAAGATGGCAATATTAATCTTTTTTAAAACCTTCATGGAGAAGTTATGTAGGAGCCAATGAACTAGATAATACCCTTAAAACAGCAGTGGATCCTTGCAACTCTCTGCAGTGTATTATTTCTTTCATAATAGGATTGGATTCTCCCTCTCTCCCTCCCTCGTTCTCTCCTCTCTCTCCTCTCTCATTCAATCCAGCATCTATTCCAGCATCTATCATCTATCTATCATCTATCTGTCTATCTGTCTGTCTGTCTACCTAATTACCTATCACTATCTATCTACATATGTACACATATAAGTCTATATTTTATTAATGGAATATATTAAGATGCCAATTTATTAGCCATATCAAGTGTACATTCCTAATGCCCAGCTAAATGCAATGCACAAATATCCTTTTTGTAATAAATTCATGCACAATAGGACAAGCAGACATCAAAGAGAAAGAGAATAAATTTTGAAATTTGAAATTACAGAAGCTGAAATAGATGGAATCACCTTCTATCCAGAGGCATTTATGTCTTCAGAGGCATACCGTTATTCATTAATACTCGACTCTTTCTTTCTACTGCAGTAGAAGATCCTCTGTTTCCAAGTCACTAGATTCATCAAATCTTTAAGCCAAATAAATTCATCATGGGTTTAGAATAGAATGGAAGGGAATGTAGAATAGGATAGGATAGGACCAGATCACAATACAGTTGGAAGGGACCTTGGAGGTCTTCTAGTCCAACCCTCTGCTCAGGCAGGAGATCCTATACCATTTCAGATGAATGGTTGTTCAATCTCTTTTTAAAAACTTACAATTTTGGAGCACCCATAATTTCTGGACGAAAATTGTTCCACTGATTAATTGTTGTCACTGTCAGGAAATGTCTCCTTAGTTAGAGGTTGGTTCCCTCTTTCATAAATTTCCATCCATTGCTTCTTGTCCTGCCTTCAGGTGCTTTGGAGAATAGCTTGACTCCCTTTTCTTTGTGGCAGATATTGGAAGACTGGTCTCATGTCACCACTAGTCCTTCTCTTCATTAAACTAGGCAGACTTAACTTCTACAACCATTCTTCACATGTTTTTAACCTCCAGTCATCTTGGTTGCTCATTTCTGCACTTTTCTTTCTAGAATCTCAATATCTTTCTATATTGTGACCAACCAAAACTGAATGCAGATCCATGTGTAGCCTTACCAAAGTAATATAAGATGGAAAGAAACATTTCCATTTTATTCAGAAGGAAGTCCTGGACTGAGGAGGGGGGGAAAAGTCTCTTCCCCTGAGAAAAATACAGCAGCAGATTAATTCTGTACTGATGTCATGAAAACTAAGTGCCCATCTTGACAATATTCTTCAGAATAGCTTGATTCAAATAAAATTTTACATCTTTAATCATGAATCTACATTAATAGTTTCCAGGCCCTGTCAAACTAGATTCCAATAGTGTAAAACCCAGAATTGCTTTGCTAATATTTCATGGTGCAAAATTGCCTCTAAAATCCCTTTTAATTGTTCAAGCCAGGGCAAATGAATAAAATTTCTAAACATGTTGATCTGGATCTAATCTATCAGTTTATTGGTTATTAGTATTCACAGATATGATTTTATTTTCTTCTGAAACCAGGGTTAGACTGCAATCGTTTTGGACAGCGCTAGAATTGATTTCCAGATTGACCCTCAATCTGTGGCCCAAGCTAGCTGCAAACCAACAAATCTATTTGTGCAATAATTTGATTTGATTTGATTTGTGTGCAATACCCACTTAATTTGTTTTTTATTTACCTTCTGGTTACATTGACTGTATAAATGATCGGAATTCAATTTACCTTAGATTTCCTGTTAAAGGCACTGCTAGGATCCTAATTACCTTTATAAGTGCATTTCATGTTTTTGTTTTTTGTTTTTTTGCTTAGAATTTTCCAAATCTCTTGTCTGGAGCTATCAGCTGCAGCAAACCACTTACATCATCTCTAATGATTCTCCTTTCATTTCCTTCCCATAAATCTCTCCCTCTAATTACTTGGGCTTGCTGAGGGAACAGCTGTGCTAAAGAGTTCTGATTTTCTAGCTCTAACAAAGTTGTGTTTAGTCATTCTTTTACTCTTATTGCATCCCAACAGAAAGAACAGAATGGATGGTACCTTCTTTTTTTTAAAAATATACTTTATTGATTTTATAAAAATAAAACAAAATACAACATGTTTCATGCCACATCGGAAGTGCAGTGTTAACCGTAATTTACAGAGTTTATCACAATAACATTCTAGTTAACAATGAGTAAAATCACTTTTTCCGACTCTCAAATATTTTTCCTGTTACGAATCCAATTGTACCATCTACCCCATACATCATAATATTTAGATTTTTCACCATTATTCAGCTCATTTGTTAGATTGGACATTTCTGCACATTCTAGAATCTTATTGATTACACTTTCCTCAGAGGGAGGCGCATTATCCTTCCATGTCTTTGCAAAAACTAATCTGGTTGCCGTGATTATATGGATCAAGAGTTGAGTCTTTTCTTTTGCCAATCTCTCCCTAATTATACCTAGTAAGAAGATTTCGGGGGCTAATTCCAAATCCTCTCCAATTATTTCCTTCAGCCAGGCCCAGATTTTAAGCCAAAACTTTTTGGTTATCTGACAGGACCACCACATGTGAAAAAAGGTACCGACCTCCTTACCACATTTCCAACAGGTTGGTGAGGCATTGGGAATCATTTTAGCTATTCTAGCTGGTGCTAGGTGCCATCTGTGGAGCATCTTGTACTGTTTTTCCCTATAGGATGCCGCTTTCGTTATATGGTAATTCCTGTTCCAGGCTTCTTCCCACTCATTAAAGTTAACATTGTATCCTATATTTTTTTCCCAGACACCCAGTTGGTTCCTAGCTATGGTCTCTGCCCTATCCTCATCTAGTAACACTAGATGAGGATAGTCTAGTCTAGCCAGCATTTTCTTTTCTTGTCCCAGTAAGATTTTATCTAGATTTCTATATTTGGATTCTATGCCAAATCAGTCCCTATTCTTTTGGTACCTAGAATTGATCTGGAAATAAGTCCACCAATCTATATTGAGGCCTTGGTCTCTTAATAAATCTAAAGATTTTAAACTCCCTTTATCATCTAGTATCTCCTTATATGTGGGGAAATTTTGAATGTCTCGCCTGTTTGGGTCAATTAGGGCCTCCAGAATGGAGAGCCAATTTGGGACTTTAGTGTAAAACCTCTGCCTGATTTCTTCCCATATTTGAATAAGGGTCTCCCTTACTTTATGTCTACAAAAAAGGAGGCTTTTTTTATTTCTCGGGTTCCACAATTGGGCATGCCAACCTTCTTGCAGGTCATGCCCTTCCAAAGTCAAGATTCTTCTATTATGTAGTGTGACCCAGTCCCTAATCCACACCAATTTGGCTGCCTTTTGATAAGTCTCCCAATACGGGAGACCAAAGCCTCCCAAATTTCTTTTGCCTTGTAGAATCCTATATGATATCCTGGACTTTTTCCCTTCCCATAGAAAGAGCCTAATACCTTTATTCAATTCTGAAAAAAATTTTTTGCCTAATTTCACCGGGATATTTTGAAATAAGAATATTATTTTGGGGAGAATGTTCATTTTGATTGCTGCAATTTTTCCTATAAGGGACAATTTTATCTTTTTCCATCTCTCCAGATCTAACTGTATTTTTTGCAATAACGGGATGTAGTTATTTTCTTTTAATGATGAGTGCCGGGAGGTTAGCCAAATACCTAGATACTTAGTTTTTTTCACTATCTGGATGCGTACCAACTCTTCTAGCTCTATTTTTTGTATTTCTGTTACATTTTTCACTATTATTTTTGTTTTGGTTTTATTGAGTTTGAAGCCAGCCACTTTACCATAATTCTCTATTTCTTGTAGGATTTTTGGGCCTGTTACGAGTGGATCTTCCACAATTAAGGCCACATCGTCTGCAAAGGCCTGCGTCTTAAAAATTTTGTTCCTTATCTTGAGACCTTTAATATCTTTGTTAGCCCTGATCTTTCTGAGGAGCACTTCTAGCGCCAAAATAAAAAGTAAGGGGGATAAGGGGTGTTGGATCGGCGCAGGAAAGAAGAAGTGACCAGCGGAGTTCAAGTAACAACGTTTATTAACGAGAACTGAACTGCTTGAGCGCTGCCGGAGCTCTCCTTATATTTGCTCCGGCAGACGCACCGCCCCCCTGACAGGGATTCAAATCTCCCGCCGAAGGATCTTCAGCCAATCCCAGGCGGGTGTCCTTATAAGGACATAACAAGGGGCATCCTTGCCTTATACCTTTTTGGATTGGAAATACTTTCGTCCTATCCCCATTTATTACAATATTTGCCTTCTGATTATGGTATATGTTTTCAATCATTTTCCTGAAATTGGCCCCAAAGCCCATTAAATTAATTTGGTTAATCATAAAACTCCAGTTCAAATTGTCGAAGGCCTTTTGAGCGTCTACGAAAACTAGTGCCAGCTGTTTATCAAAATGGTGTTCATAATATTCTATGACATTTAATACTGTTCTCAGATTATTCCTGATTTGCCTCCCAGGGAGAAACCCATTTTGGTCTTTAAGGATCCAAATATTTAAGATTTTCTTCATTCTTTCCGCAATGATGGACATAAAGAGTTTATAATCGGAATTTAATAAAGAGATTGGCCTATAATTTGCTATATGCTTAGGATCGGTACCTTCCTTCAAAATCAGTGAGAGGTACGCTTCCCTCCATGTCTCGGGTATACTTATACCTATCAATACCTCATTGAAAATCCCTAGTAATTCTAATGTTAGTGGTTCCTCAAATTTAGCATATATTTCCCCTGGAAGTCCGTCAGGGCCTGGAGATTTATTTTTTTTGATTTTAGCAAGGGCGGTTTCCAATTCCTCTATTGTGATCAGTCTGTTTAACATATCCTTCTCTTCCTCAGTTATTTGTGGTAGGTTAGCCTCCATTAAATATTGTTCTACTGCTTTGGCCTCGACCTCTTCTTGTTTGCACAATGCTTCATAAAAGTCTCTAGCTAGGCCTAATTTATCCTCTTCCTTTGTCAAGAGGTTGCCTTTGGAGTCCTCCAATACCAAAATTTGACTTTTTTCATTCTGTTTTTTGAGTTTATATGCGAGCCACCTACCAGACTTGTTAGCATTTTCAAAAATATAATGTTTAGCTCTCTTTATTTTGCCCGCTATCTCCTCCTGATCCAAGATATTCAGCCTATGTCTCGCTAGCCTCCAACTCTCTTTAGATATTTCATCTCCCGGCCTCCGAAGTAGATTATTTTCCGCCTCTTCTAATTTCTTAGTGAGGGCCTCTCTCTCCTTCCTTTTTTCCTTGTTCTTATATGCCATATAAGAGATAGTCACCTCTCTCACATAGGCTTTCATAGTGTCCCACACTATTTCTCTAGCTGTTCCTTTATTTCCATTTTCAGCAAAAAACTGCTTAATTTCTTCATTTAATTTAATTACAAACTCTTTTTCATTCAATACCGACGTATTTAATCTCCACCTCTTTTGTGTTCTCTTTCTCGCTTGAAACCAATTTATTTCCAGAAATCTATGATCTGACCATGAACTAATATTTATTTCAACCTTCTGTATTTGCAAGCCTAGTTTCCAGGTAACCCAAACCATATCAATTCTGGACCACGAGTTATGAGGCAGTGAATAAAAAGTGTATTCACTATCTAATGGGTGGAGCGTTCGCCATATATCTATTAGGTTTAATTCGTCTACCAAATCAAAAAAGCTCTTTGGGAGGGGTAGTCTTTTGTTCTTTTTATTTTTCCCGCTTTTATAATCTATAGAAGGGTCTGTAATCCCATTAAAGTCCCCTAGCATACATACTTTGCTATCAGCCCATTTTCCTAGTTGCTCATGCAATTTCCGATAGAAAAGTCCCTGTTTTTTATTAGGGGCATATATCCCCACCAATATCAATTTGGAATTGCCCCTCGTTATCTCAATTATTAAGATTCTGCCTTTAGAATCTTGGTATTTTAATTCCACCTCTATTTCTTTCTTAACATAAATTGCGATCCCCCCCCTTTTTTTTTCAGCTAAAGACACAAATACTTTACCGAATTTGGGGAATTCTAATTGTTTAGCCTCATCTTTTTTATATGGGTTTCCTGTATACAAATTATATCCGGATTAAATTTTACCAATTTTGAAACCAGTATTAGCTTTCTCTTCCTATAGTCATTAAAACCGTTGACATTCTGTGACAAGATTTTTAAGCCATTCATTCCTAGTGTCTGTGGTTACTGCCTAGTTCTTGTTTTTTAGTGTTACTGCTCTCACCGGTTGGGTTTTCTTTCCTGTTTCTTCCCCTTCTACTTCTCCTCTTTTTTTCCCTTCTTCTATATCCTCCCTAGTGCTCTGTTCTTGGGATGACTCTTCCTCTGTGTTTACTGTTTCAACCTCCTCTTTACTGTTATATTCCTCTTCTTCTCCTCTCAGTTGGTCCAGAAACTCTTGTGCTACACTTGGATTGTCGATTCTTATCTTCCTTCCCTGCCAGGAAATTAACAAGCCCTCTGGCAGTAACCATCTGAACACTATATTCCTTCTATTTAACTGATTTGTCAAGAATCTATAGTTCTTTCTTCCCTCTCTCACCCTTTTTGGTACTTGTTTGTGTATAATCACTTCCTTCCCGCTATACAATATTGGTTCATCTCTCGCAATTTTATAAAGGATATGTCAACCTCGCTAGTTTTGCCTTGCTGCTTCGGTTGTCATAGAAACGGAGGGAGGGGGGTTTAGGCGCACTTTCTAAATCTGGGAAAGGCACACTTTCTAAATCTGGGGAAATCGAAACCATTTCTTAAGCTGTTATCAGACCAATGGACACTGCATTCCTGGATGCTGACAGGACCAGACGTTTGCTCCCACCTGACCTCTGGAAGACCTGTGGATTGGATGATTTATGGTGCACAGGGGAGGGGATGCTTTCTAATTGTAACTTTCGCGCGTTTTGCTTCAGAATCCTGCTTTCTATGGTTGCGTTCATTTCATATCTAGTAAAAGTACCAGTTAACCTAATATGGACTCTGGGTCTTCCTTTCCTGGATACTGAAGGAAGCATACCTGACAGGATATCTCTCACTTTTCTCCTAGCAAACCTTACATGGACCTCTCTAGGGAGCTTATTTCTTCTGACGTAGTTCATTTGAACCCTATATATCTCATCGAGCTCCCTAATAATTTCCAGTTTGTCTTGCTGGAGTATATCCGCTATTAACTCTGCCATTTTATCTCCTAAATCTTCATCTTTTTCTTCTGCAATATTTTGAAATCGAAGGTAAAATGAGGCCTTATCCATTTCAAGATGGACCAATGTATTTTCCGTTACCTTAACCTGGGCTGAGAGGGATTTATCTACTCTATCTAACTTCTTTTTGTTCAGATCCATTCTTTCCTTGACTTTTTGGATTCTTTTTTCATTATTAGCAATTGACGCCTGAATCTCACTCATCTTTGTATCCAACGCATGCATATCTAGCTTTAATTCAGTGTGGTTATTAGTAAGTTTTTCCTGCATAGCTGGCATCGTTTCCTGTATTAGTAACAAAGAGGACTGGACTGTTTGCAGTGATGGCGTCGTTGGTAGTTTGTCTGGTTTCTGTAAGCCATCAGAGGGCTTCTGAACAGCTGGAGATGACAACGCTAAGGTGGGATTTGATGGAACTTTTTTACCAGTTTTTTGAATTGTTGTAGTCATATTTGCCATTTCTTTCAGAATAGTCTTTTGTTCTTTTATTATGAATTCTATGTTTTCCCAAATGAGCATTCAGCGGGGCTGTCACAAAATCTCCTGAGTGTTACTCCTAAAGAGTCAAATTAAGGTACCTGTTTTCCCCTTTTTAGCTGTGAAAGGTCTGTAACTTTAAATATTAAATATCGGGGATATATCAATATAATAGAGAATCTATTGCTTTAAGAGTTTTCCTCTTGATTTCTCTTAATTCCTTGTCTTAAACCTTTTTTAAATAAATCAATCTATCAAGTTAATTAATTCCAGTCTATGCCAGTTAGGTAAATAAAATGGATTAAGGAGGATTGATTCCACTAATAAATATTTTAAAAAATTACTTAGGCTATGTTTATATTTATTAATTAAGTGTCAATTGAAAAAATCCTAATCAGGCATGCTAGAGCTTGTAATTTCTTAATTACTTAGCACGATACTAAAAATACTATAAATGGTCCACTTAATCCAATAACTTATTAAGGTAATAATTATCAAAGGAAAAAAAACAATTAATTATGATAAAAGTGAATGCAACAGAACTTATTCAGTTAGGCTAATACAAACAAAGCTAACAGTAACGTTAAATATAGAAAAGTATTGATATATATAAATGTATAAATAGGAATATCTTATAAGAGTGCTATCTAAAGATAAGTAAAATGGTAATTAATAATTAGTAATTAATAATTAATAATAGAAATTCATCGGCAATGTAATAATTAATAGTAATACAGAGGTTAGACTAGCGTAAATAGCCACGAAGATCTTCCAATTAGGTCCAGGAAGGACAGTTTCATGAAGTTACTCAATATACAAAACTCTCTTTCACTGAGAAGAGAGGCCCCAGCTAATCCCGGGAATGGGCTAGAAACTAAAGTGTAATACCATCTAGGATACAGTCTAGAATTCAATACTACGATTTTGATAGAAATATCTCACACAATCAATTCTGAGCCGTCGATCCCTTCCAAATCCGGCAGGCAAAAATTAACACTGTCCCAAGTCACTCAAGCACGGAAGTCACTCTGTTAGTCTTATAATGACTGGCAGATTCCAGTTCTCCGTAATGGCCTCGCTTCCTGCTTCTCGGGATGGATTCTTCCAATTAAGCCTTTGACTTGACTCTCCCTCCAGTCTCCTCCCAGCAGCAATAAAAATGCGGTTTCCTTGCACAAATCTCAGTTCAGTTCAGTTTCTCTTACTCAGGATCTTCCCCGCTGTTTCCACAAATCGACAGTCACAATCACTCCTCTCCCTCTCCTTCTCCATGCCGGCTGTCAGGTCTCGCCATATGCAAATCACTCTAGAGTTGCAGTCACCACTTAGTGCCTCTTCAAGTTTCTCTCGACCTGCATCCACCGGCTCCTTCGTTGGTGTCTGAAACAGTGAAATAGGGGTGGTACAACACAGTCCCAACACCACAGCCTCTGATCTCCAATTGCTTCCTTCTTAGGTTGTCGGCGGCTACAGCTTCAAGTCTGACATTAATTGTCAGACTCACCGCGTTGGTTTGACAGAGCCTTCCAGTCTAGTGGGAGCGTTTGCTTGTCGCTTTCCCACTAGACCTGTTCGCTATTTCGTCCATGGGATCCTCCGAATCCTCACGCCCCCACAGGGATCCCCAAAACGCGATAATTGATAGCGTTGAGGGGCGCAGTCACCCGCTCCACACCATGCCGCTGTAGCTTGCCAACCGGAAGTCCTCCCCTGGATGGTACTTTCTAGTCCAACCCACCACTCAAGCAGGAGACCCTATACCATTTCAGACAAATGGCTGCCCAGTCTCTTCTTAGAAGCTTCCAGTGATGGAGCACCAGAACTTCTGGAGGCAACTTCGGTTCCAATGCTTGATTGTCCTCACTGTCAGGAAGTTTCTCCTTAGTTTCTCCTTGATTATTTTCTATCCATTGCTTCTTCTCCTGCCTTCTAGTGCTTTGGAAAATAGATTTGAAAATGAGATTTGAAACTTTTTAAACAATGGTGGAGGAAAAATCTGGAAGACAGGAGAGACAAATAACCTCCTCCTCCTTTCCTTCCTTCCTTCCTTCCTTCCTTCCTCCCTCCCTCCCTCCCTCCCTCCCTCCCTCCCCTCCTCCTCCTCCTCTTCTCCCATTGCAAACCCAGATTTCCTAATCCAACCGTTCCCCCCCACACACACACCTCCTAGGAATTTGATCAAAGCGCAAAGAAAATATTCTTGCAAAAAAAGAAATCTCACCTACTCCCTTAGCTACTTTGTAAAGGAACTCCATTCACAAACATTTCATAATTTTTTTTCTCTCTTGGGAAAAGGGGGAAAGAATAGAAGGGGGAAAAAGCATTTAAAAACTCATGCAGAATATTTCTAGCATGCTACTATTAGAAAGATTCCAAGCAAAATGTCTAAAAGTTTCACTTTTGCAGCCATCTGCAAAGCATAATCCATTTTTCCCCTCTTGCTGCCAACATTTTATACCTTCCTCTTTTTTCCACTTTCCCCTGGAATGCACATATGTGACCATATGGTGTGGTTCTTATATCTCTCATGAGCAGTGACATTTTTTTATATCTTCTCCCCTTACTCCACGTTACAAAATAATTACATCTGAAGGTGTGTTCCTATTAGAGAGATGGGAACCTTGAGAAATAATTTGGATGCTCAATTCCTTTTTGATTTACTGTTGTATTTAAATACATTTCCATATTTACCACAGTTTTCAAGGAGGTGAGATATTGAAGGAAGTGTAGAACATTAACACTGAATAAACTAAAGTTGATTCTCATCGCAAGGAAGAAAGGACATCATTTAGTTCCATTTTTACAGTACCTTTGTTGAAAAAGGACAAGTTCCAAACAGTTTGGAAAACAAACACAACAATATATAAATATTCCGTCTTGGTTCTCACCTTCAGAAGCTTTAAAACACCCAAATCTAACAGATCCCAAAAATATACTGAGATATAAAGATTTAATTATCAAGGAAAGCTGAAATCTAAACAACAACTGGAAATAGAATTAAACAAGAAAAATGACTGGTGGACTTTTTCACAGATACAATCCAAACATAGGGAATATACAAAAACGTATCAAATATGTAAAGAGAAACAGGAATTAGATATCATCATATTAGACTCTGGAGAGAAATTAATCAGTAAAATTTACAAATTTCTGTTAAGGTACAAGATGGAGGATGAAACAGTCAAACATACAATGATCAAATGGATGCAAAATTTTAAGTACTCAATAGAACTAGATGGGAAGAATTTTGGCAAACGAACATAAAAACAACTCTGGCGATGGCATACAAGGACAACCAGCTAAAGATGTTTTATAGGTGGGACATATCTCCAACGAGATTGGCTAAAGTAAACCCAAAAAATAGTTCGGCATTTTGGGAATGCAAAAATTCACAAGGCACTTTCTACCATCTATGGTGGACATGCCTGGCAGCGAAGAAATTCTGGTCAACCATCAAGAAATGGCTAGAACGAATCACTAAATTACAAATTGATAAGAAACCTGAAATTTTTCTATTAGGAATTTTTACAAAATCATATTTGAAAGAAATAAAATATCTGTTGATACATATACTAACGGTGGCAAGGATAATATATGCTAAAAATTGGAAATTGGAAAAAACCCCAACAGAAGAAGTAATTATAGACAAAATTACACAATGTACGGAAATGGACAGACTGACGAAAGAATTAAAGGAAAAAGAAGACACTGAATTTTACAAAGTTTGGAATAAATGGTACCATTGGCGCAGGGCTGTTACGGAAGAAACATAGTCAGAAATTATATAGTACCAAGGTATATTTGTGTATATAACCACCTTCTTATGGGTGAAGAACCCAGAAAGTGAAGGTTACATATAGAACATTAAAGTAGAAGTCGTAGAGACAGAACAGAAGAGAAGATAAAGAGGTAATATGAAATCATTAGATTAAGACTTTAGGGAACAAGTGTAATTATATTAATGGAAAGATCTCCACGAAACAGACACTTCAAATGATTGATTATTTACAATTGTTTAGTGTATAATGTATTTTTCTATGTGTTTGTTATTTGTGTTGTATGTTTTTTTATTTGTTAATAAAGTTTATAATTTTTTTAAAAAAAAAAGAAAAGTGAGACAAATTGTGGGACAGAAACTATAAATTAACAATGGCAGTAACCTATAAAGAAAATGTGTGTAAAATGTTCCATAGATGGCACTTGGCACCAGTGAGATTGACCAAAATATTCCCAAATCTATCACCTAATTGTTGGAGATGTGTTTACAAATTAGGCACATACTACCATATGTGGTGGATGGGGTCAAAGATAAAAAAAAATGGCATAAAATTAAAAATTGGCTGGAGAAAATTACTAAATTAAAAATGGAATTTAAACCAGAATTCTATTTATTAGGAATAATTAACCCCAAAATAGACAAATCTTTACAATATCTAATAATTCATATATTAACAGCAGCTAGGATTACTGTCAAACAGGGATGGAAACAAAATAATTTACCAAGAGAGGAAACAGTAATTTGATAAATTCTACAATGTGCAGAAATGGATAAGATGACACTGGAAATTAAGGTGAGGAAAGAGTCATAATATTATAGAGTGTGGAATAAACTATATGATTGGTTAGAAAAAAGAAATCAAAATAACAATTCAGAATGTTAATTTAACCAGCTTAAAACTATGAAGTGTAAATTGCTGAACAGTGTCAACCGAATAATGGTGGTTTTGTAAATAGATACTAATGTAAATATAACTACGTAGATGAAAGATTGAATAAGAATAGAGAATACATATCCATGTCGATACAGAAAGCTGTAAAATAATATATGATGTAATGTTATGTTTGTTACGTGTTTTAATGTATTTTTGTTTTTTGTTGTATTTTTCTTTACTTTATTTTTAAAACTTAAAAACTCAATAAAATTATTTTTTAGAATAGAATAGAATAGAATAGAATAGAATAGAATAGAATAGAATAGAATAGAATAGAATAGAATAGAATGGGACCTTGGAGATCTTCTAGTCCAGCCCCCTGCTCCAGTAGGAAACCCTATACCATTTTAGAAAAGAGGCTGTCCAGTCTCTTCTTAAAACCCTCCAGTGTTGGAGCCCCCACAATTTCTGAAGGCAAGCTGTTCCACTGATCAATTGTCCTCACTGTTAGGAAGCTTCTCCTTAGTTCTAAGTTATTTCTCTCCTTGGTTAGTTTCCATCCATTGTTTCTTGTCCTGCCTTCTGGTGCTTTGGAAAATACGTTGACCCCCCCCCCTCTTCTTTGTGGCAGCCCCTCAAATACTGAAGCACTGCTATCATGTCTCCTCTCATTCTTTGTTTCTTTAGACTAGCCAGATCCATATGGGATATGGGTCTTCATATGATTTAGTCTCCAGGCCTTTGATCATCTTAGAAGCAATGGATGGAAAGTAATCAAGGAGAGATCTAAAAAGAAATTTCCTGACAGTGAGAAAAATCAACCAGTGGAACAGCTTGCCTCCAGAAGTTGTGGGGGCTCCATTACTGGAGGCTTTCAAGAAGAGACTGAACAGACATTTGTCTGAAATGGCAATGGGGTCTCCTGTTTGAGCAGCAGATTAGTCTAGAAGACTTCCAAGGTCCTTTCCAGCTGTATTATTTTATAGTCTGCATTCATAGAATTTCACACCTGTTCTTTATAACTTAGTGGATTCATTGAGTTCATAAAATGATCCGGGCTAATTTTCCCCATTCATTTTCTATTATATTCTATTTTGGAGCAAAACAACTGCAGTCTTCATTCAGCCTCCAAATGAAAAAATCATGACTCTTTCAATCTGTTTCTCCATGTATCATTCGACAGGCATGTTCTTGTTATCCGGATCCTTTCCTAGCAGTCCTGGTGTTGTTTAGACTGGGACATTCAGGATCTATGAAGATAGAAAACAAATCAAAGATAAAATAGATAACACTCCTATGCCATAATCAAATAGTTTTTACCTATATGTACTTAAACTCTGGACTCATAGAAAGTTACCTTACGTTGAAAGCTTGCCAGATATATGACTGCTCCAGTCTGCTCTGTATTTTCTAAACTGAGGAGTAATGAGTAGTTACTCCTCAGTTGGAGTAACTGGTTGAGTAGTTTAGATGAGTTTTTCCAAGCTCTTCCTGGAAATGCTTCAAAGTCTTAAATTGGAATCTTCTGTGTTGTGTGAAGCCTGTGTCTTTGCGCTAAGCTCTAGGTAATGTAAAATACATGAAGACAGAAGCAAGCACCTTCAGTGGTTGACAAGGCAGAAAATGAAGTTAAACACAAGGTGGAAATATATCACTGGATAGAGCCATATTTCTAAGTTCATCATTGGTTCTTGACTACCATTTGGTTTAAAATCAGCTTAAGGGGTTAAAAATAGAGGGAATGTTGTTCTCACTTAGGTTTAAAATCTATTTGTATTAGCTATGCTTTGTTTATTTAGATTGACCAGGCTACTTGATTGAACAACTTCTAATTAGAGTGTTTTTCTTTCAACATTCTCAGTGATTCCTTCCTCCCTCCGTCCTGCCCTCCCTCCCTCCCTTCGTAAACATAAGTCATCTTAGAAAAGGAATTCCCCGTCTCTTTCACGGAGTAGGAATGAATGTTCCAAGAAGAGGCTTCTTAAGATATATGTTTTTGAAATATTTGAAAAGATATATTTATTTATATATTGATCAAATTTATTTTCCATCCATCTTGTGGTTCAGGCAATTCTGAACGGCTGAATTATAGATGTGTACTTTAAAACATCCCTAGGTATGCTTTCATTATTCAAAAATTTAATAGAATTGACTGACTCATACAATTTTAAGAGCCTTGGTGGTACAGGGGACTAAAGCTCTGTTAAAGTAGCACTTAGCTGCCAGCTGCCTGCAATTACTGCGAGTTCAAATCTCACCAGGCTCAAGGTTGACTCAGCTTTCCATCCTTCTGAGGTAGGTAAAATGACGACCCGGATTGTGGGGGCAATAAGCTGACTTTGTATAAAAAAAGAACACCGCTTTGGGGGGGTCACAGCCCTACTAAGCAGGTATATACAAAAGTATGAAGGCTATTGCTTAAGCATTGTAAGCTGCCCGGAGTCTCCGGAGGAGGGAGGCATATAAATCAAACCAATAAATAAACAATAAATAAATCTATTAATGGAGATTTTTTTATTTAATGTGTAGAAAAATCAGATTAAACCATAACAACCACCTAAAAAAAAGTCAGTTACATTTCTCTGTTTAGCGACATATGCTAATTTTACTGTTCCAATTTGTTCTAATTGCTCTTTGCTCACTGTTTGCTCACTGTTTTCATAGAATTTATCACTAGCTGGGAAACTCTTATTGGTAACCAAGCTAAAGAATTAAGACATATAGGAAAAGAAAATGAAAGTATATAATTGCATTCCAGAGTCAATGTTTTGATTTGCTTTAAGGAAAACAGGGGGTAGAAATTTCATTGCCAGTATATTGGCTGCATAAATTTCAGATAACAACAACAACCAAGAGCCTTGGTGGTGCAGCAGACTAAAGTGCTGTTAACTAGCACCAGCTGCCTGCAATTACTGCAAGTTTGAATCTCACCAGACTCAAGGTTGACTCAGCTTTCCATCCTTTTGTCATAGGTAAAATGAGGACCCAGATTGTGGGGGCAATAAGCTGACTTTGTATAAAAAAAGAACATCGCTTGGGGGGGGGGTGAAAGCCCTACTAAGCAGGTATATACAAAAGTATGAAGGCTATTGCTTAATGCATTGTAAGCCGCCCTGAATCTCCGGAAAAGGGTGCATATAAATCAAACTAATAAATAAATAATAAATAAATAAATAACAACAACAATAATAAAAAACATGCCAGTCATCACAGTTGTCAAAAACCGAAGTGTACAATTTATTGATATCGCTGTACTGATGCCAGAGTCAAAGAAAAAGAATTAGAAAAAATCATGAAATATTGTGACCCGGCCATTGAAACTATGTGATTATGGATGAAACATGTAACAGTGATATCCATTATCATTGGGACACAAGGATTTTGCAAAATGCATCAACAAATTGCAGCTTCCTGCAATAACACCAGCAGAACTGGAAAAAAAAAATCATACATTTTAAGAAGATACTTGTTTGATACCTAGGATGCTGTATCAACCATCAGCGCCAGTCAATAATGTTGGTAAATGTTCAATTGACCGAGTTTCAAGTTTAATGAATAAAAGAGATAATAATAATATTCTGGTTCATTTATATTGCAAAACCAGTTGATGTATGAATTGAAGAGAAACAGCTAGAAAAAATAATGAAATACAGTGATCTGCAAGTTGAAGTTGAGCAATTCTGGAGGAACAAACCAAGGATTGTCTCAATAGTAATAGGAGCCCTTGGAGCGATACCCAAAGGGCTGCCTAGGTACATGGAAATTTTGAACTGATCAAACCTGAATATCCTGACTTCACTAAAAAAAAAAAAAACCCTGACAATATACTCAGACGTTATCTTAATAATTCTTAGGTCTTTAGTTAGGACTTGAACTGTTAAGTTTTTACCAGTCCTAG
This sequence comes from Masticophis lateralis, assembly GCA_030761175.1. Classification (NCBI taxonomy): domain Eukaryota; kingdom Metazoa; phylum Chordata; class Lepidosauria; order Squamata; family Colubridae; genus Masticophis; species Masticophis lateralis. The sequence goes on from JAUDYJ010000005.1 coordinate 105,000,275, forward strand.
ACTATAAATCAAATTGAAGATTAAATAATAAAAATAATAGAAAATAGGCTATTAAAATATCATAAGGAGCATAATGGTTCAGTGGTTAAAGATGCTGAGCTGATCACTGGAAAGCTAACAGCTTGGGTTCAAGACCCAAGTGCCTCAAGACAGGGTGAGGTCCCGCCTTTGTCTCAGCTCCTGCCCACCTAGCAGCCTGAAAGTAAGAAAATGCAAGTAAGTAAATAGGTTCCACCTTGGTAGGAAAGTAATAGTGTTCCACGTTCCTTCAATGTATAGTCTTGCCGATCACATGACCACAGAAAATGGCTCCCTCAGCTAAGAAATGGAGATGAACACTGCCCACTAGAGTCAGACATGACTTAACCTTTATATAAATATACTGTATTTTTCGGACTATAAGACGCACTCCCCCCTCCAAAAAAAGTGGGTGGAAATGTCTGTGCATCTTATAGGGTGAGTATGAGCCTGTTTTTGCCCTCCCAAACCCTCCCAGAAGCACTTTGCAAGCACTCTTCAACCCCCCCTGACATCAGGGAGGCTGAAAACAGGATGCACGGAGGATTTGGGAGGCCAAAAATGGGCCCAATTTTGGGCTGCAGAGTGCTTCTGGACACCAGGGAGGGCAAAAATGGGACACACAGAAGCCAAAAACTTTTTTTTCTTGTTTTCCTTCTCTAAGCCTAGGTGCGTCTTACAGTCTGAAAAATATGGTAATTTAAATTTTGACAAAGGCACATTTGCAAAATCATGTAGAGGGATATGAGTATAATTTCAAAAAATAATCTGAAAAGGAGGTACTTCTCCTGAGGATTCATGATGAACAAGACCGAGGTTCTTAATAAGAGGCTCTTCTCTAGATAAAATATCCAAGGTTTTCTGAAATTAGTTCAGAAGGACTAAGTCTTGATAAGATAAGCAATCTCTTCAGATGAGTTCTGAATATTGGTAGTTTATCATTAATTTTATTTATAGCAAGGATGAGTGTAATGAATTTGGAGATTCTTCCCAAAATAAAGCCTCTGTGAATTTTTGTAAGATGGAAAAGCATTTTGTTCAATGTTGCAAAATCTCTCATGGGAGTTCTAAGCATCTCCAATAATAAGCTGATTTCTCTTTTAAGAAAAGAATTGTTGTAAAGGCAAAGTTACTGAGAAATTGTGAACTATTCAGTTATATATCTCCTAATACTTCTCTGCACTACACAGTTCTAATACATAAGGAAATATTGATTAGACATATTTTCTGACTTGAAAGACTATATTGGTTGCTGTCCCATGGGCTATCATGCTGTACATCACAATAATTTTAATTATTCCTGGAATTTAGGCCTCCCCCCTTATCAGGAGAAGAAACATCAAGAAGTGCCAATTCTCCCCCCACCAAAAAAAACAACAATAAAAAAAACCCAGATTATGAGGAAAAGAAAATTTCTTGTTGTGAGGTTATGATGATGAAGATGATGAGAGAACTGAAAATAATTTAAATCAGACAACACAGGCGAGAGACAGGTCAAGTGAGATACAATCAGAACAACGGAACATGGTTATATTTTCCCCCATCATATTTATGTACATTGATATCACATTGATTTTCTTCATCTCAGAACTGAAAGTGGCATCAAAGAAACATAGTAGTTGATGACCTGTCCACAGCCAACTAAAGGTGTGGCTTTTCCAGTGGGAAAAACACAGTGGGCTGTTAGGAGAAGAGACCTCCATGGTGGATGGCAGCGGGAAGCACTGGGACTTCTATAAAACCCTGATCTACACTCCCATAGTGCTCAGAAGCAGCCAGAAGGTAGCCTGTGGTTATTTTAATTACCCTTGGCTTAGAAGAAACAAAATGCAATGCTATCTTTGAGCTGTTGCAGAATCTCCAATACTAAACATCTCTACATTTTCACTTTACATATAAGAGAAGGAAAGAAACAGAAAAACAGCAACACAACACTCATTCCTTCACTGCCAAGGGAAAATAGGGAAATTGACTTAAGTTTGTCAATTCCATTTCAGCTTGCTTTATCTGGGTAAAAAAAGGGAGAGCCTTAGAGTCAATCTTTCTCTACAGAACTGAATCTCAGGAGCTAAAGGAAGGGTGGGGTAACACTTCTCAAGAAAGAAAGAAAGAAAGAAAGAAAGAAAGAGAAAGAAAGAAAAAGAAAGAAAGAAAGAAGGAAGGAAGGAAGGAAGGAAGGAAGGAAGGAAGGAAGGAAGGAAAGAAAGAAAGAAAGAAAGAAAGAAAGAAAGAAAGAGAAAGAAAGAAAGAAAGAAAGAAAGAAAGAAAGAAAGAAAGAAAGAAAGAAAGAAAGAAAGAAAGAAAGAAAGAAAGAAAGAAGAAAGAAAGAAAGAAAGAAATGAGTTGGGGAACACTTCTTTTTTATTAACACACCTCCTTGAACAGTTACAGTATGGGTCAATTTCATGAAATCACTTGAACTCAACTCAAAGAAAACATCACCAAAGCAAAGAATTAATGTGATATTAAACGTACCTTCAGCAGGGGTATTATTTAATACTCCTCAATGCTGTATTGATCAAGGTACCTGTGAAAAGGACAGGAGGGTTTCTATCAAATGGCTTATTTCAAGAGATATTTGTTATGTCTCTCAATTTGTTCTACCTGGGATAAGACTCGATGATGATGATGATGATGATGATGATGATGATATCCATTCAGCTGTGTCCAACTGTTGATGATTCTATGGGCCAATCTTAGAATTGGTGAATCATATAGCAATTGTCAGCCCCTGCCCATGTATTGTACTCTGACAATTTTCCAGCCTTCTGTAGTCTTACAAGAGACAGGATCATTGTAACATCATTGTTCATCTTGAGATCTGCTATACAATAACTGATGGCTGAGAATCAGCTTTGCATATTCCTGCTCTGGGGAAGAGTATGTGAAGGACAGTGAAGAAGATCTGGAGAGGTGACACTGCAATTCCTGGCAAGAGCAGAAGAGAAAGAACTGGGGAAAAATCTCAAAACACAAAGACCTGCAAATAGAAGTGGAATTATCATGACAAAGGAAAATGAAGTATCGGTAGTGATAGGCACCTTGGGTGCAATCCCAAAACAACTGGAGCATTGCTTGAGCAACATGGGCATTGACAAAATCACCATTGGTCAATTGCAAAAGGCAGCTTTATGTGGAACAGCTTTCTTCCTGTAACAAAACCTTTGATATTATTAAGCAACAACAACTGCCTATCTCAGGTCCTTGGGAAGGACTTGATAGGTGGATGAAAACACTATATCCAGTCTAAACATCTGTCTAATTGTGTATGACCAACCATAACAATAATGACAATGTTTATACAATATACCAGGCTTCGCACATGCATTGTCAAAAGGATGCATTATAGTTGCTATGGGTATGCTGAAGAATAAACATGTTTCATGAAATAACGTCTTACCACACCAGCTGTCAGTGCTCTCCAACCGTTCTTTTAATTGCAATTATGTGAGTTGCTAAAGCAAAGTCAAAGCATTTTTAAGCCACTTAAGCCACAAAATTTTAAGAATTTTGATTCCCAAAGGAAAGGAATCCTCTCTGACAGCCCAGGACAATTATTTATATCCCAATCCACTGCCCCATATGACACTTTTATTTATTTATTTAAAAAAGGGGAATTTCATTATTTGTATATCCACTTAGAGGTTGGAAATAAAATTTTACATGAAAAACATAAGTTGACATAACCTAGCAATTTCTCAGAGACATCATATCACATTAAAAGAGAATGTAACACAAACTGCTGTTGGATTACTTTAGGCAGTCAACAACCAAATATATATGTAGCCTCTCAGCCAGCATTATACCAGAAAAGGGAAAAAGCTATTTATGGCTGTTAACTTAATTGGATATGAAATGTTTGTTTCACTATCCCTAGAACAAAACAGTTTCTCTTTTTTTCTGAACGATGCAATTTGTCACAGAACTCAGAGCCAAGTGTCATCTCAGTTTTTGGTAGCCAAGAATTAAATGATCAGGAATAATTGTCACATTAATCTAGAATAGAGAAATCAACAATTATTTTTGGTAAATTAAGGCAAGAGCTCTTAGCAGACATTAGACTCTCTTTGGCAATTCAGAGGATAATCTTGTTCATTAACATCCAATACAAAAGCCTCTTTAAATTATGCATTTTTAAAGAAACATACAATTTACTACTACATGAAGCATTAACACTGTCCATTAATATTTAATACATACATTATTAAATCTTTGACTTTGGGGAATCTTCGAATAACTTGAGCAGAGAGAATACCATAATAATTTTAATTTTATTTCCCTCCTTTTTATCTTACATCCTTTACTCAAAATAGAATTTTTTGTAAATCCCAGGGATTTAAACATTAGCATGCAGACCAGAACTCCAGAGTTTGTCCTGAGGTAACCAATTGTTATTTGCATGCAAGACAGAGATGCTACAAATTCCAGTATTCAGCCATAGCCGACATGGACTCTAAGATCAAGAAAAATGTTAACATGTCATATCCCCATGCAAGTCTGATCATTTTATATCTTCAGTGATGAGAGAGTATTGCGGTGTCTCATGAGATTAGAACGCTGGGCTGCCCATTGGCAGGCCCGTGTTTGAGACCTGTTTCTGTCACGGGGAGGGATGAGCTCCCGTCACATGCTCCAGCTCCTGCAAACCCAGCAATTCAAAAGAGGCAACCGCAAGTAGATGAATGGGTACCACTTCAGTAGGCAACTTCACGGGGACATGAAAGGAGCTTCCAACTGGATATTCCCGGGGTGACAGTCATAATCACCCACAAATCCTTTCACCACTTCTGCTTCACGGAAAAAAAATTATGAGAGTTACCGATGAACCCTAAGCATTCCTCATTCTGCCCAGAGGTATTCAGGGCATGTGAAAGATGCATCCAGTTCAGCCAGTAAGAATGAGGTAAGGACTGCTAAGAGTAGAGGTCCCACTTAAAGCATCCTGGCTAATTTCTGCTTGAGTAGAAAAAGGAAAGGGAAGCCTGCTACTCATCTCAGTCATTGGTGACAGAGTCAAACTGTTCCCATTGTTAGGAAGTTTCTCTAACTTTTGGTTAGAATCAGCTTTTTGGAAGTTTTGTGTCCTGAACCCTGAAATGTGAGAGAATAGATCCTGACCTCGTTATAGGTACTGCTTTCAGGTACGTAAAGGCGCTACCATGTTTCTTCCCACAATCACCATCTTTTCTAAAGGTTAAGATGCTAAGCACTTTCAATAGATCTTAGTGCTAAACTCCTTTGTTGCCCTTCTCTTACTGCTCCACCAATTTTTTTAAAAAACAATGCTGATCATCCATTTTATCTCCAGAACTAAAAAAGCAGAAAGGGATCTAAATATTTTCTCAATGATTATAGGTAACCGTTTCAATGTAATTGCTAAACAGACTATGGTTTACTTGTATCTGAGAAGGTAGCAGCACATGGCGGGTCTTGCATAAACTCAAAGCTTAAATTGGGTTGGGTCTAGCTACTTCTAGTATATGATATCACCAATGAATTCCATGATGGTAGATACATTGGGAAGATGAAACATTGAATAGCAAAGAGTTTTATATCTATTGAAAACAAAATTTCATGGGTATATCTGTGAGGTTTCCAAGAATTCCCATTATCAGCAGGTCTTAAACACAACATCAAAAGTAAGAAAACTTTTAAAGCTGGATCATATTAGTTTAGTTGACTAGTGTAAAAAGCAGAATTGTCTAAGCACAGAGAGCAGGAATGATCATTTCCATGCATGCAATTCAACTACAGAGGATATTAGCCTGAGTCAGAGAGTGAAGGTGAATTTAGCCAACCTACAAACCCAACTTTCTAAACCATCTAGTCTTTAAAGGTCCTTATTGGGATGATGAGACTTGACAGTTCTTTTCTAAGGACTCTTATCGATGAGGCATTCATGATGCAAATATTATTTGCCTACCTGTATTCCTAAAATCTCTTGTGGTTTTACTAAGCCAATGTGCGTCTGTGTAGTTCATTCATTGGTCAAGAAGAAATTAGATGTATTGTTTTGGGGCAGTTTAATCTTAATCTTATACTGTGACATTTAGATTCTCTGTGAACACTAAAGTGCTGAAACTAGCTATTTAAAATCATCTAAGGCTCTTGAATTCTCTTTTTAGGAAAATGCCTTCTTCTTCATAAGGTCAAAAAAGTTCCACCTTATCTCAAATGAAGGACATTTATAAAATAAAATAATAAATTAAATTAAAATTTAAAAATCTGGACCTTTCTTAACAGATTCTGAGATAACTGAGTCTCCGTTGAACTTTTGTGAGACTTTTCCCAGCTTCATCTGCCTGCTAAATATCAATTTCAATGAATGGGTACCATTGAAATGAATTTTTAGATCTGTTTGCAGGTAATATTTTTATTTTCAAGCCTGATAAAATATCAGCTGGGTTCTTCCCCCTAGCCATTGAAATAATTTGTGAAGTCTTGTAAATCTGACTAATAATAAATCTGACAGTGTGAAATGTTACACAGCATGGCAATTGAAAATCTTTGAAATCCTATGATTATAGGTAGCTGTTTCAATGAAATCACTAGGCAGGCTATGGACATCAATCAGCCATCTGCATTTCAGCTATTTTATGCTGATCATTATTGAAATGTTCCTTTTTATTACATGATGAGCTGTTAGGTTTTGATTATAACCTTGTGTCATCCAGGATGACTCCCATTGGCTGGTAGCTTGAGAAAGGAAAAAGAAAATGAGAGTCTTCTCTAAGTTTGGGAGTGGTTCACAAATTACAGGCATGGAAAACTACAGTAAAATTGTGAAGTCTATACTTCCCTTGCATTTCACTTTAGGGAAAATGACTCCATGACAAATGAGAGATAATTAAAAAAAATTATTTTCTTTTAATATAAAACATTCCATCATTCATTAAACAGTGTGTTGTCTGGGAACAAATGTTTTGTGTCATAACAATTAAAGATTACCACCATATTCATTATTTATATCTACTCTTATTTTAATATTAATGCTTAATACTTAACATATCTATTATTACAACATTTCTCTTCTTAACTTATTTAACTTTACTATACATTACTATTACTTTCATATTTATTCTCTAACCATAGATAAAATAAATCCCATATATTGTAATAATCAGATTCTTCCTTTTTCTTAATTGCAAGTGTTAATCTATTCATTTCTGCACATTCCAATATTTTCTTACTCATGTTTTCATCTACAGGAATCTCTTCACCTTTCCAATTCTGTACACATACAATTCTAGCCACAGTTATTACATGAATAATCAAGTATATTGTCAGCCTCTCAAGTTGCATGTCATTCAGGGCTGACATAGTAAAGGGGGGGGGGGTTAAATTACTGTAGTAGAATGATTTAGAGAATGACCAATAGAATAAGGGAGCAAGCCAAGAAAGGGAGGGAATTTGGAGCAGAGGTCATTTCCCGGCTGCATATGAGTTCGTGAGGACGTTGTTCTAACAAATAAAAGTTTTTTTTCTTTATTATCGAAATGTGAGAGGCACTTTATTTCTTTTTAGACAACTCCGCTCGGACATATATATTTTCATTACTATAATTCCCTGGTAAAATTCCCAACAGGAATATCTCAGGTTTTAAATCAATATGCTGATTTAAATCGTCATCTTCTGCAACACATATGAATTTTTGCCCAGTATTTTTTTGCTTCTACACATGTCCACTGTCAGATCCCAAATAATGTGATATTGCCATTCAAGTGGAGAAGGGGGAGACTTGGATTCGATTTACTAGCACGACCTGTGTCATCATCAGATGTTTTACAACCTATATCCTGGCACCAGGAATTTATATGATAGCCATGTGGGTTGTCTTACTTTAAAGGATAGTAGTGGGAATGCATGTTTATTCGGGTTCTCAAAGGAAATGGTAAAGAAAACAATTTCACACATGTGTATTGGTTAAAACCTGCATTCTGATTTAAAGGGAGGGGTCTCTACCACTTTAATCCTACTGCTTTGCCTAAGGGTATTCAGATTGTGCTTTAGCTGGATGGCTTTCACTTCTGCCTAATAAAAGAATCCTTTTGAACCACTATGTTTCAAGAGTTCGTACTTTCTTAGGTTGGAAGGAGAGACGATCCTTACATCCACCATATATGATAATAAGATCCCGGTGTCATTTCCAATATTTAGTTGATTTATCTTTAAACATTTTTGCCAGTCTTTCAGGTGACAAATGCCATCTATAAAATATCTTGTACAGATTCTCCTTGTATGCAGTTGACATCGTTAATTTATAATTCCTATTCCATAATTGCTGCCATTTATCTAACTCTATAGTGCAGTCAATATTTTTTGCCCATGCTATCATTGTTTAACTTGTTCTTCTTCTAATTTGATACTCAATAAATAACTCTATAATTTTCTTATCACACCCTCATCAGTTCCTGTTAATATCTTGTCTAATTCTGTCAATCCCATATAAAAACCATATAATTTTGCATCTTTTTCATATCTAGATTGTACTTGCAGTTGTGTATACCACATCATATCAATCCCCTGTTTTTCCAAATCTTGTTTCATTTTAAGTTCCCCCTTTTCTGACAAAATGTCCTTATATCTAACAATATTTCCCATATTAATAATATTTGGATGTGTAAGTGCTTCCATTGTCAAAAGCCAAACTGGTTTCTTCAAGTAATGTTGTTCTCTAATTATCTCCTATACTAATAATAAAGCATTTCCTATATAATGTCTTTGAAAGTAACCATGTATCTTCTTCCCCCATACTATAAAAAGGCGTGCAAACCCAATTGCAAGTCATGTCCCTCCAATGTCAATACTCTTGTATTTTTCAATACAATCCATTCTTTCATCCATGTTAACACTGCTGCCTGATAGTATAGTTCCCAGTTTTCTCCTCTGGTTATCGCATCTTGTAACAGTTTTAACTTGATTCTCGCCTTCTTCCCCTGCCATATAAATTTAACTATTATTTTCAAAATATTTTTTCCGCTCAGGAGTTTTCTCCAATTTTATCGGAATTGTTTGGAATAAAAACAATAGCCGTGGTAGTATGTTCATCTTAATTGTTGCTATTCTTCCTATTAACGAAAATTGCAAATTTTTCCATCTCTCCAAATCTGTCTCAATTTGTTTTATTAGTTTATAATAATTATCTTCCTTAACCATAACACATCTAGCTGTTAGTTGAATCCCTAAGTATTTTATTTTCTTTGTAATCTGAATATCTAACTTCTTCATTAACTCCCTTTTCTGTTTTTCTGTAATATTTTTCACTAATATCTTAGTTTTCTCTTTATTCATTTTCAATCCTGCCACCTCACCATATTCTTCTATTCTTTCTAATAGTTTTGGCCCTGTTTCTTGTGGATCTTCTAAAATAATCACCAAATCATCTGCAAATGCCTGTAATTTATATTCCTCCTTTTCAATTTAACTCTTTATTCTGTATTATATTTCTATTTAATACTTCCAGCATCAGTACAAATAATAGTGGAGATAGAGGACATTCCTGTCTTGTACCTTTCATAATATTAACCTTTTCTGTCATATCTCCATTTACCATCATCTTTGCTAATTGTTTATAATATATCATGTTAATCATATTAGTAAATCTCTCCCCAAAATCCATAACTTTTAATTGCATCAACATAAATTACCAGTTCAATTATTGAATGCCTTCTGTGCATCAAGGAATATCAACGCCATTTGTTTCTCTGGATGTGCTTCATAATATTTCAATGTATTCAAAATTATTCTCATGTTGTCTCTGATCTGTCTCTTAGGTAAGAAACCATTTGGATCTGTATGTATAAATCCATTTAAAAATCTCTTTAATCTTTCTGCCATTATTGAGGTCGATTATCTTGTAATCGATATTTAATAGAGAAATCAGTCTATAATTTTTTATCTGTTGCAGGTCTGAGTCTTCTTTCGGAATGAGAGTAATATATGCCTCCGTCCATGAAGCTGGCATTTTTGCCTCTAACAATAGTTCATTGAATACTTCCAGCATTGTATTACTTATAACTTCTTGTAACTTTTTATATAGCTCTGCTGGTAATCCATCTGGGCCCGGTGTTTTGCTGTTCTTTTGTTGTTTAATTGCTTCTGTCAATTCCATCACTGTTATCCTTTCTTCTGGTGCCTTTTTAAATGTTTCTAGTGTAATAGGTAATTCAGCTTTTTCTAAGTATTGTTTTATTTTTTCTTCTAACATTATCTCTTGTTTGTATAATTTTTCATAGTAAAAATGAATCTTTTTTTTCTCATCATTTTGGTAATGTACAGTTCCTTCATCATCTATTAATTGATAGATTGATATTTTTTCTTTCTCTTTTTTCAATCTATATGTCAACCATCTTCCTGGTTTATTTGCATTTTCAAAAAAGTTTTGCTTAGATCTCTTAAATTTTTGAGCTAAGTCCTCCTTTTCTATTAGACTCAACTGATATTTTTTCAAATCCATTTGATTTCTTATGTTCTTTTTTTGTGGATCTTTTTGCAATTCCATCTCTAACTTCTTATACTCCTCTTCTAGGTTGTTGTTTTTTTTGAACTTGTCTTTTCTTTCTATTTCTCTTTCCCACATATGTTATTTCCAGTCCTCTGATATATGCTTTCGCTGTGTCCCATACATTTTGTAATGAAGTCTCTTCTTTTCTATTCTCTTTAAAAAAAGAAAACCAACTCCTTTTCCATATGCTGTAAAAAATATTTTTCATTTAAAATTGTTTGATTCAATGTCCATCTTAATTTCTTTTTTTGTCCCTTCCATATAATTTTCATTGGATTATGATACGCCCATATGCATGTTTCAATGTTTATTTCTTGTATATTAAACAATAAGTCATCTGACATCCACATCATATCAATTCTAGACCAAGACATATGTCTATTTGAGTAAAATGTATATTGACTTTTTTCCGGAAATCTTCCTTGCCAAGCATCTTGAATACCTAATTCTTCAACCATTTTGAAAAAGGTTTTTGGAAGTATTTTCCTAGTTTATTAATCTTTTTAGTTTTATAATCCAAGTCCACAACCATAATTGCATTGAAATCACCTACTATATTTATGTTTTCATACTCCAATTCTATTATTTTCCTGTGCAATTTACCATAGACGTTTTCTTGGTTGTCAATTGGTTCATATGCCACCACTAAAAGTATTTGTTTATAGTTCATTGTGACTTCCACCATTAGTATCCTCCCTTCCTGTCCATGAAAATTGGTTTAGCCTTTATTACCTCCTTAATATACAACACAACACCTGTCTTACTTCGTAGAGTTTCCAGGTGTCCACTATTTGAGCGGACAGTCCACTATTTTCACATTATGTTCACTATTTTTTTTTCACAAAATAGTGGACTTTTTTTTTTTATTCAAACGCCCAACACTCTCTTCGATGAAATTTCTGCCTTAGAAGAAGTTTATGTTCATCTGCAGGGCGATTCATCCCTTGATAAGTGAACGTACTTTTTCAAGAAAGAGCCAGCTCCAGGTTTACTGAAACTGTTCCAGTATTGTGCATCAATTCCGGTATCAAATGCAAATGTTGAACAAATTTTCAGCGTCATGGGAAATTTGGGGACTGACGAACGTAACCGACTGCTTGTACCATCAGTTCAAAATGAACTTTGTATATTTTTTTAATATTTCTCAACATTGTACTGAAATTAAAGAATTATTCCTTAAACACAAAGAATTGATCAAAGCTGCGCCGTCAAATAAATAATACAGATGACAGCAAACTAAAATGTAATTTAATATTTTACATATTATTATAATATATTTGATGTTTTGAATTTTAAGTAAAGTTTTGAAGTGATTATTTTAATACATGTTAAAATGTTTGTAAGAAAATATATAATTTAATTGTAATTTTTTTTTTACTACTTAACACACATACACCCCCCCGCTTGTCCGCTATTTTTTGGAAGCAGACCTGGCAACTTTATTGATTGGTAAGCGAGGCATATAATTTCCCCATTTTAGGATATTCCAAAAAAAGTTTATGTTGTCTGTTGATGTGAACTTCCTGTAAACAAATTATATCCTGTTTTAATTTTTCCAATTTATTAAAAATTCTTTAATGGAACCTCTTCTTAATGGCTTATAGCTCAGGATAGATTGCCAGACTTCCAGGGGTGGGTTCTAAATTTTTTTACTACTGGTTCTGTGCGTGTGGCTTATTTTGTGGGCGTGGCTCGGAGGTCATGTGACTGGGTGGGCCTGGCTAGCTGGTCACGGCCATGGCTATGTGTATAGGAACTACTCAGAGGGCTGAAAAAAGTCATTTCTGACAGGTCCTCACACTTTTGACTGGTCCTCACACTTATGACCATCCTCACATCCTCACATGCAGCATTCTTAACAACCATGTCATTCATTTCACAACTGCTTCTCTTCACCATGGTGACAAGATAGGGCAAAAATGTAAAATGTGAGGACAGTCGTAAGTTCGAGGACTGGTCAAAAGTGTGAAGACCAGTCAAAAATAACTTTTTCAGCCCTCTGAGTAGTCCATATGCATAAAAGGATACAGCAATAGAGAGGGATGAAGGAAGGGAAGGGAAATTAGAGTGGGAGTGACGGTAAGAGAGGGAGGAAGAGAGGAGGAGAAGGAGAAAGGAAGAGGAAGTAGGGAGGGGAAGAAGAGGAGGGGAAGAGAAAGTAAGAAGGAAAGAAAAGAGAGAGGTGGGAGGTTTGAAGAGAAAGATTGCTGTGCAATAAAAATTCAGGAAAGAAAGCCAATCCCAAACAAATATAGAGATATTAAGATAAAGAATGAATTGTTAAACTTTAAAGAATAAAAGAGAACAAATATGAATAAATAGCAATAATTAGAAACACACACACAAACATACAATGTATTTTCTTTGAACAGAGTATTTGGCTGGTTCACAAATTTAAACAGTGTTTAGTCATTTCAATTAAATTTACAATTTCTGTATTTCCTTTTTGCCATATTTATTCCTCATCTATTTTTTTAAAAAACCAATATTACCCTTCATCCTCATCTCTAATCTAAATCAAATTCAATTTTTCCCTTCTATTCTATATTATACTCCTTCCCATTGTCATCTATTTTTATATCCATCCTGACATTGGTTAATTATGTAATTATGTTATACAGTTGTTTAATACAAATTCAACATTTTAATATAAATCAATTAGTTATATAACTATCTTTTTTGTATATTAATCAATATGAACATGAATATTCCAATTATTTCCATGCAATCCAATTTCTTACAAATCAATTAATTATATGTACCAATAATAATAAACCAAATAATTTCCCCCAAATATTCCTCCAAACCACAATTTAACCATTTCTGCTTTCAATACAATATACAATTAATAGTATCTCAATTATTACAATTCCCTAGTTAAATAGAGCTTTTTTCCTTTTGTGTTTTAAAATCTTGAACTCTCCTCTTTTGCCCTAAATTGCCCATTGTTTGCAGTTTTGCACCTACCTTTTTTGGTGAGGAAAAAGAAAAAGCAATCTCTCTCTTGTCACAGTGCAGCAAAGACCTTGCTTTACTTTCAGTTTCGTTTTTTCAGCATAGCTAGGGGGAAAAATTCTGCTCCACTCTTTGCAGCTAGCAACAGAGCCCTGAGCAAAATAGCTGAGAGCAAATCAGCTGAGAGTTGGGAGGCCGATCTAATCAACTTGTGCTAACCTATGCTGAAGCTGAAAGGGGCTGTTTCAGGCACTGGTCTACTCATTTGTTTTCTTTTAACACTGATCAGCTGTAGGGCAGCCCTTTGAAGCCCTGTGGCAAGAGTTTAAACAGTTTTTTTCCCTCTAGCCATCAGCTGGGACTCAGGAGGCAGCAATAGATCGGGAGTGGGTGGGGTAAGCGAACAGCGACTGGCTGGGAACCAGTTCGGAGGTGTGGCCAGCCAATCTTATTACCTGTTCTCCGAACTATTAATTTTTGTTACTACCAGTGCGAACCAGGAGCAACCCACCACTGCAGTCTTCTCATAAATTCTTCAAAAGGTCCTCCAAATGTTTCCAAAGTTTTAGCACAGGTATATCTCTAATATTAACCTCAATGCTGCTCCCAGTCTTTGAAACTCTGAAGTTTCAAAGCAGGGACTTTGGATCAAGGTACTACCAAGGATAAAATTACACCTCCAGCACATTGGCAGTATAATCTACTTTATATAAACAGGGAGTAAACCCTACATTCACTCACACTGATGGTGCTACCTAGTCAGGTAATGAAATGTCTACATGCAATCAATCAAATTTGGAGAGTAGACAGGAGTAGACAAAGGATTCCGTAGACAGTACATGATTAGCACAGTAAATAAATTTGCATTTTCTGAAGAATTTACAAATTGGGCCCAGATTATATACATACATATACACATACACATACACATACACATACACATACACATACACATACATATACATATACATATTCCTCTCACATCTAAAATAAAGTTGGTGGCATTTTTTCCCCTTCACTCTTCCATATTATAAAGTGAATAGCCATTTTCCACACTGATTTTTAATATTGGTTTGAAAGTTGAAGCTTGTGCTATTGGATTAAAATACCCGTGGTCCATATCTTAATTTTTTAGAATAATAATTAATACTATATGCTAGTTGCATGTTATTGTCTGTGCCTGCATTTTATAAATATGTTGGAATAAATTGCAAGATAGTCAGTAACCAGTCTGAAAGTTAAATTAAAGCCAATAGCATCCCTTTATACATTCATTATCAGTTTCCTATTTTTATTGAGTACAACAATTATCTCCGGGTTCTCATCCTGTGTAATAGTTTACAGATTCTTACAATAATATAAGCAATTATTAAATCTATGTTACAAAAACCCTTTACAATAGTTCTTTTTAAAATTACAAATTTTCGTTCAATTTGACATGCAAATTTTAATGGCTAAATGAAATAAAGAATTAGAGATCTTATTTTTCTAGACAATAGGAAGAGGCATTAATATCAATAACCAATTGTCAACAGATCTTAAATTACATCTTATTCAACAAAAATAATAATTCACATTTACTGGACACCATTTGTAGAGAACAAGCTTGAGCAAATTTTGCAATGAGAATAACATTTCATTTAAACTTATGTTTGTACAGCATCCATTTGTTCCATTTAGGAGAATGTTATTACAGGTATTAATTCAACCTTGAGACAGGATTTAATATTCTCCATTGTTCATATTACTTGGAGCTATGTTTAGGCACAGAAAGTGGATTCTCCATGCCCTATTTATAACTAAAAGATTTATTCTTCGGCATTGGAGAGATAAATACATTACTTCAACTACAAGCCAAAGTCAACGACAAGCCAAAGTTCTATAAAGTCTATGTTATTAGCAACTTATTAATAAATCACAATCTGAATTTATTGTCTATGGATGATTCTAATGAAATATGCCATGAATATACTGTATGTCTTCTATCTTTTGTTTTGTTGCTTTTTTTAATGCTTTTTTTCAAGAGGCAACTGGATTTTCTGGTTATTCTTTACCATGACCTGGATGACTGAGAATCTCCAAGAACTTTTTAAATAATATTTATTTTATGTCATTTTTACTTTCTGGCTTTTGATATTTTTTTCTTTCTGCTTTTTTTTTAGATACACAGAAGAGGAATGAATGTCTCTGGAGTTCGCTGGAACTCCATCCTATAACATTTGGTTGGGCGCTTGTACTGTTGTCCAAGTCTGATCCAAATCAGGAGCAAAATCCCATATATATATATATATATTTTGCATGATTTTCAAGAGATATTAAAGGAATAGCAAGAAATGAACAGATTGATTAAATTTCCAATCAACTTAGTGCACTCATTTTACCTTAAGAAATTCAACATTATCCACGATTAAAAAAAACAAGAGCCAACGTTTTGGGAAGGAGGGCCGCCTCCATTTCCACTGTCCCTATAACCAGGTAGGAAAAAAAGATGTACTTTAGACAAACTATGGTGAGAACTATTTGTGTTCATTTATCTTATCTGCTGATAAAAACAAACATCATTGTGAAACATTGCATGTGAAAACTGCATTGTTTTCTCACACAACTTTCTCACACCCACAGAAATGGGCCATGAATAAAATAAGGAGAGAGGCAGATGGTGGCCAAAGAGGAAACAGGCATCTTATCTTGATGATCTGGGGGGTGGGGGAGACGTTTGTCTGGAACAAAATTGGTCAGGAGCCAGGATAGAGTTCAAAAGTACAGTGGGCATGGCTTAATTAGTGGGCGGAGCTTGGTGGTAAAGTGGCTGGGTGGGCGTGGCCAAGTCAATGTTACTTCTTTGCCCTTTTTTAACCTACAAAACACAACACAAGTGGCTCACCCACAATGGAAAAGTAGCTGTCCTAGACCCAAAATGGCCCCTGCAACAAGCAGAAACCTCACACAGCCCCAAAAAACCCAACTTTAACACTTTACATACACATTCACAACACAACACAAGTGGCTCACCCACAATGTAAAAGTAGCTGTGCTAGACCCAAAATGGCCCCTGCAACAAGCAGGAACCTCACACAGCCACAAAAAGCCCAAAAAACAAACTCTCACACTTTACACACACAAAATTCCACATACAGCTTTGTGAGATTTTGTGTGTTTGTGTAGTTAGAGTGAAACATTACAGAAAGACACTAAATCTCAGAAAGCTGCACAAATATTATTTTATTTTAATTTATTTTTATATAAAAGCAGCTAAATTTAAAACTTCCTAAACTTTAAATGGCTAGGTCTAAAAAAATAACAACTAAAAAACCCCCAATTAACTATTTTTCTTAAAGCTCCCAAAGGGGGAAAAAACTTACCCAATAGAACAGGGGTCTCCAACCTTGGCAACTTTAAGACTTGTGGATTTCAACTCCCAGAATTCCTCAGCCAGCTTTGCTGGGAGTTGAAGTCCACAAGTCTTAAAGTTGTCAAGGTTGGGGACCCCTGCAGGCAGGAAAGCAGGCAGGCAGGCAGGCAGATAGAGCTGCTCACCAATGAGCTTGATTGAAGGCAGGGAGATTCAGTTGCTTGCTGATGAGATGGATTGCAGGTACAATATTACAGCAAGATAACATTGAGACCAGCAGCTAAGGTAAGCAAGCTGGAGGCTGGGGGCGGGGATTTTTGCTAGCTAGCTAACCGCAGGCAACTCAGCTGGGATCGTCAGAGCCAATCAAAAGAAAAAAAAAAACCGCTCTGATGATCGCGCGGCTCAGCTGGGCATGGGGGGCAGGGCAGAGATTTTTGCTACTGGTTCTCCGAACTGCCTGCCACCATCGCTATCTACTCGCCTGAGCCGGTCCAAACCGGGAGCATTTCACCCCTGATTTGACCCCATTCTCAGCCTAGTCATCCCCTACAACTGTATTTTTAAAAGTCGATGGAGATTCTCCATCATCCAGGTCATGGTTTGTCAGATATTGCCTGCATATGATGCACCAGAGACTAGAAGGGGTTAAGTCTTTACAGACATCACATGTGACTATATCAGCCAATGAACTCTCTTATTGGACTCGTACCTAGAAACCACTTGCATATCTTCCCTTTTTTCCCACTCTCTCATCTGCTTCTCAGCGAGACAACACGTGAACTTCTCTCTCCTCTCAACATCTGAGTCATACAGTTAGGGTAAAAATACAAAGGACACCCTGTCCATTATTGTATGCATGTATATATTTGTAAATAATAAAACAACCTTTTGAACCTGAAGCTTTATTGACCAACTTCCTCATAGAACCAAATGAGCATGGCCATCAATATATATCCGACAAATGGTAGCAGACGATGAAAAATTATTGCTCAGATCTATTAATTTTTTTTGTAAATTTTAAAATCATAGAACGATTTTTCCTAGCATGGAATCCTTGAACCTGAACGAATTATCTTTACAAGAGATTGATTCATTAACTGTATCCTTAACAAAACAGCACCAATCATTATCCAAAAGACTAAAAAACTTTCTATTGAAGCTACGCAGCAAGTACAAACCTCCTCACGAAAAGACCCAATTTTTTTCTCCTCTTCACCCAAACGCCGAAAGAACAGACCCACACTTACAACAACCTTGCTTCAATCTCAATTCTACTCCACCTCATGACTATCATCAAGGACTTCAACCTTCTGAATCCCTTGTATGTTCCAACCCTGTAACTTCAGACCAACTTTTATTTTCTCAAGCTTCTCCAAAACAACATTTATATCAAGCTTTATATGCGACAGGCCTGCTAAACGCAGGCTGGACTCCTCAAAGAACTCTTGAACTGTTAAACACCCTTTCAACATCACCTGAGACCTGAGACTCCTCTTCACTGCTGTGAGAGGACAGTGAAGCCCGATGGACTTACTCCCACCGGAAATGGGTGGACTCTTTCTCTTGGACCTTTGCTTTTAAGATGTTTTATGAATCCTTGGCCTTATTTATTCTCTCAGTTGAATTGCGATGTATTTATCAGCCGATCTCTTGGCACTGCGAGATTCCCCCCTCTCGCAGGCCTGGCCCTCTTCGTTATCGAGGGCCTACCTTAATGATGGGCTTTGGGACCCCAAGAGGTGGCATGTAGCAAAGGTGAGGGTGAGGGGTTTTTTAAAAAGGGCTTTTAAGCAATTAGGGGGTTCCGGGGGGAGAGAGTGGGGGAAGAAGTGGACCTGGGGGGGGGGTCCTTGGAATGTCAGAGTGGCAGCGTGGGTTTGAGGGGCATAGCGGAGGGAGTTGGGGGGAGGGGCTAGGAAAGGTGCTGGGGGAGGACAAGAAGGGCCATTCCATCTGTACACTGGGTGGCAGAGGCAGATATGACGGGCGCAGGGGGCCATATCAGGTTTGGGAAGTACGGCCCCCAGAGCGCTTCCTGTAACCCTGGTTGCCCAGAGCCTCAGGGCCTGAGCCTTCGGCTGATGCTATGCAATGTCAGGTCTGCAGTAACTAAAGCCCCCCTCATTAATGATCTAATCCAGGAGGGAGGTGCGGACCTGGCGGGAATTACGGAAACTTGGTTGGGCCAGGAGGGGGGGTGCCCCTCATTGAGATGTGCCCACCAGGTTTCTGCGCATTTCATCAGCCGAGGGCTCAGGGGAGGGACGGAGGGGTAGCGGTGATTATTAAGGAAGACTTAGATCCGAGGGAGGCCACTGTTCCTCAGGTTGCTGGCTGTGAGTCCCTCCTTGTGAAGTGGGGTCGTGTGGTGCAGATGGCTTGCTGATCACGTACTTGGCTCCCTGCCGTGTGGCAGCAGCCCTGCCTGAGTTGCTTAACGTAATAGCTGGGGTGGCGGTTGGTACCCCCAGACTTATGGTTATGGGAGATTTCAACCTGCCGTCCATCGGCGAAATGTCAGAGGCAGCTCAGGAGTTCATGGCTTCCATGACGGCCGTGGACCTGACCCAGTTAGTTCATGGCCCCACCCACACGGGGGGACACACGCTAGACTTGGTTTTTATCTCTGCTCAGTGCCTGAATGATCTTTATTTAGGAGAATTAGCCATCAATCCCTTGTCATGGACAGATCATTCGCTCCTTTGGCTAGACTTCCATACCGCTTCCCTTCGTCGCAGGGAGACGGAACCGACTAGGTGGTTCCATCCCAGGTGCCTGATGGACCCAGATAGGTTCCTGATGGAGCTTGGGCCTTTCCCAGAGACTCTGGCTCATGGCTCGACTGAAGAACTGGTAGCCGCCTGGGATAGGGCGGCTGCCGGGGCTTTGGACCGCATCATGCCTTTGCGGCCTCTGACCCGGTGCTGACCTCGATTAGCTCCTTGGTTTTCCGAGAAGCTAAGAGAGATGAAGCACCGGAAAAGGCGCCTAGAGAGCGATTGGAGGGCCAGTCGCACTGAATCTGACCGGACACTGGTAAGAGCTCATATTAAGATCTACCTGGTGGCAATAAAAGTGGCGAAATGTAATTATTTCTCCACTCTTATTGCATCATCAGATAATCGCCCAGCCGCCCTGTTTAGGGTGACCCGCTCCCTCCTACAGACAGGAGCGTGGGAGGTCCTCTTGCAGGGGAGAGCTGAGGAATTTGTGCAATATCTGCATGATAAAGTCGCTCAGATTCAGGACGACTTGGACTTCAATTGGGTAGTTCCGGATGGGATGACGGGAGTGGACCTTGAGAATGTTATCTGGGATGATTTGACACTGTGACTCCCGAGGACGTGGACAGGATTCTAGGGAGGCTGAACGCTACCACATGTTTATTGGACCCGTGTCCCTCTTGGCTGGTACTGGCCTCCCGGGAGATTACACGAGGCTGGCTCCAGGGTATTATTAATGCTTCTCTGAGTGAGGGTGTCTTCCTGGCCACCTTGAAAGAGGCAGTGGTGAGGCCCCTCCTCAAGAAGCCTTCCCTGGACCCGGCTATATTAGGTAATTATCATCCGGTCTCCAACCTTCACTTCACGGTGAAGGTTGTTGAGAGTCTGGTGGCGTAACAGCTCCCTCGTTACCTGGATGAAGCTGTCTATCTGGATCCATGCCAGTCGGTTTCAGGGTGAGTTACAGCACGGAAACGGCATTGATCACGTTGGTTGATGATCTCTGGAGGGCTCGGGACAGAGGATTTTCCTCGGTCCTGGTCCTTCTTGATCTCTCAGCGGCTTTTGATACCATCGATCATGGTATCATGCTGCATCGGTTAGGGGGTTTGGGAGTGGGAGGCACCATTATGCAGTGACCGTACGCAGTCTGTGTTGGCAGTGGGGCAGAGGTCAGCCTCGAGACATCTCACTTGTGGGCTGCCACAGTCCTCTCACCCCTCCTGTTTAACATTTATGTGAAGCCACTGGGTGAGATCATCCGTGGTTTCGGGGTGAAGTGTCAACTGTATGCCAATGACACGCAGTTGTACATTTCTACCCCGGATCACCCCAATGATGCCCTTGCCATGATGTCCCGCTGCCTGGAAGCCATACGGATCTGGATGGGGAGGAACAGGCTCAGACTCAATCCCTCTAAGACAGAGTGGCTGTGGCTGCCGGCGCCCTGATATAGCCAGGTGGTGCCATCACTGGCTATTGGGGATGAGATCTTACCCCCCTCAGAGAGGGCTTGCAACTTGGGCGTCCTCCTGGATGCACGGCTGTCTTTAGACGATCATATGACAGCCGTGGCCAGGGGGGCTTTTTATCAGGTTGGCCTGATCGCCCAGTTGCGTCCCTTTCTGGATTGGGACACCCTACGCACAGTCACTCACGCTCTCATCACTTCCTGTTTGGAGTACTGTAATGCTTTCTACATGGGGCTCCCCTTGAGGAGCACCCGGAGACTTCAGCTGGTCCAGAATGCAGCCACGCGAGTGGTTATGGGAGCGACTCGTCACTCCCGGGTAACTCCCCTCTTGCGCGAGCTGCACTGGCTTCCGGTGGTCTTCCAGGTGCGTTTCAAGGTGTTAGTCACTATCTTCAAAGCTCTCCATGGCTTAGGACCGGGATATTTACAGGACCGTCTTCTGCCAATGAATATCTCCCACTGCCCAATACGCTCTCACAGAAAGGGCCTCCTCAGGGTGCCATCGGCCAGACAATGTCGGCAGGCGGCTCCAGGGGGAGAGCATTCTCTGTGGGAGCTCCAGCCCTATGGAATGAACTACCCCCAGATATAAGAAAGATTCCTGACCTCCGTGCCTTCCAATGAGCCCTGAAGACCCTACTATTTCATCAAGCCTGTCTGACTTAAATTTGTGTTAATTTTAATAGGGTTTTAGTAGGGGTTTTAAATTTTATGGCCAAATAGTTTAATTATTTTATTAGTTTTAATTTTTATATGTGATTCTTTTAATATGGCTGTAAATCGCCCTGAGTCCCATTCGGGAGAAGGGCGGTATATAAATGCAATAAAACTGAAACTGAAACTGAAACTGAAACTGAAACCAGAACTGGTAAGCGACAATTTTTTGCTTCAACCCATAGATTCCCAAACTGACTTTTCAAATACCCATTATATTAAAAATCCTCCCTCCCCACCTATTGACTTTATTGCTTCCAATATGGCTTCTACCTTTCCCAAAAGCATGGCTTCAAAAATGGCCGACAAAATGGCCGCCCCCATACTCCACCATGCTGTCCAAGAAATGGCCAACAATTTATATGACCACACTTTAAACAAAATGATGTCTACCACTTCAAACCACGAGGTCTCAACCAACCCTCTTACCCCATACATCCTACTACCCACCCCACAACTGGAGATATTCAGACTGATTCCCTACCTTCTTCATCCAGAGCACTGAGTTCGAATCCTCCCAATTTTTTTTTCAATTTTCAGAATTTTTCTATTTTTGCCACCGCTGCAGACCTCCCGATCTATACCACTGCAGCTGCCGCAGCTGCAATTATTTCTACTGATACCAATATTGTCTCCAATGTAAAAAGATCCTTTTCAGTCTTTGCAGCCGCTGCCTCGCTCCCCCCTTATCACCGAAGATCCCGCCACCGCCGCTGCCGCTGCCGCCTCCAACACTACAGATGCCCCATCCAAACAACAAATTCACACGATTTTTGCAGCCTTTGGATCAAAAGCCAGCCTACCTTCTACAGCAGCCGATGCCGTTGCAGCAGCTCTTCCGAATCAAACTACAACCACCACCTCCATTATTCCTCCTATCGTTGAATCACCTACAACATCTTCTTTCACACCAAATGACTCCAATCAACAATCCGACGTTCAATTATCTATCTCTGCTGAGAGTAACTCATTTCAGCCTTCTATACTGCAAACTGTAATGATTTAAATATTGAAACTAATAATTATTTGTCTTTATCTACTAATGTAAATTTATCTTTAGAAATTGAAACTGTTTTGCAACATATTAAACAACATGGCCCAATACTTTTATCACCAAACTTCAAAAAATTACAAACCTCAGGTAATAATTTCCCTACTTGGGAACAAGAAACTCATTTACATCTTTTAAGAGAAGGCACATTTCTTATAATTGAATCTCCCCCTAATAAACCTTGGTCATCTGACTTAACTTTTCTCCACAATAGTGTTTATGCCACTCTTATGTCAACTTTAGAAAGTGATATTGTTCACTTTATCCCTACAGGTTTTACTGCACAAGAAGTATGGCAATACTTACAAAAACATTACAACAAATCCTCGCCTGCAACTATCGCTACTCTTGCTGGTAACTTTTATAGCACCATATATAAACCTGGCACATCTATGGCCAAACACCTTTTCCACCTCGAATCCATGCAAAAACAACTGATTCAACGCAATCATCCTGTACCTGAAACTGCCATGATTGGTATCATTTTCAATTCTATTAAACACATCCCTGGTTGGTCAGAATTCTTTAATAATCTCCACTCCTTACTCCCCCCCCCCCACATGTACAATGTTGCTGAAATCAAATCCAAATTAACAAATGAAGATAGAAGACTCTATCATACTGATAGATACCCTACTTCTTTTGACCACCCTTTTTACCCTAAATATGATTCCCATCCTTCACATTCTTCACACAAACCCTTCTACCAAAACTGGCAGAAACACCCCTCTCAATATCAAAATAATTTTAATTATTGTAACTATAGAGGACATTATCATACCTACAACCCTCATCCTCCACACGGTGACAACAACACTCACACTCATCATACAAGGGGATACACCCCTACAGACAAGACTAACAAAAGAAATCACACTATCAAAGAACATACTGAACCTAAAAGATCCATGCCCACTGAATTTTACATTAAAAAGGGTCCCACACACAAAGATTATAAAGACAGAAGGGGACAACATACTGAACAATCTATATATTCTAACTCCGAATCCCAAACATTTGGCATCTTTCCCAACACCCAACAACACCTGCGTGACACCATGCACCTATGGGTCATTGATTCTGGAAGCATACACCATACCACCACTAACAAATGCATATTATATGATATTCACCCAACCAATATTTCCACTACAGCAGCAAATGGTACTTCCAATACAGTTTTTTTTATTGAAAAAGTTTTACAAATATAACTTTTTCCCCTTTTCCCCCCCTTCCCCTCCCCAACCCACCCTAATCCATCCCTCCCACCCTTGACTTCCCTTATAATCATAAAAATTACTATACATTTTTATCTCTCCCAGATATAAAAAAGGTGAAATTTAAGTCATATCATATCATACCATACAGTTCCCTCAGCTATTCTACCCCCTGTCAGTACTAAAAATTTCTAAATAACATTCAGATAATAGCTATCTGATACTTCCTTAATTTATAATTAATCTACACATAATATATCCCAAATGTTACCAAATAAAATCCAGATCATAATTCCCCCCAGATACTTTACACCCTATATACTATAACTTTCAACACAACATAACATTTTCTATATAACATTCTGCATCTATATAACAGTTTATACTTAACATTCAGCTAAAAACTATCTGATACTTCTTAGTTTGTTTGTTTGTTTGTTTGTTTGTTTGTTTGTTTATTTATTTATTTATTTATTTAGACTTATATACTGCCCTTCTCCTTGCGGACTCACGGCGGTGAACAGCCAAATAAAAAATAAGTACACAAAAGTTAAAATATTATAAAATCAACTATAAATTTAGCTGATAATTAAAACAGATTAATATTAAAATAGATATCAAACTCTAAAAGACTCTAAAAAATTTAGCAGGGATCAGGCTAAGCCGGCAAACTGAAAAAGATATGTTTTCAAGGCCCGACGAAAAGTCCAGAGGTCGGAGATCATTCTCAACTCTGGAGGAAGATTGTTCCAGAGGGTGGGAGCTGCCACAGAGAAGGCTCTCCCCCTGGGGGTCGCCAGCCAGCATTGTCTGGCTGACGGCACCCTGAGGAGGCCCTCTCTGTGGGAGTGAACCAGCCGGTGGGAGGCAATTGGTGGCAGAAGGCGGTCCCGTAAGTACCCTGGTCATAAGCCATGGAGCGCTTTAAAGGTGATTACCAACACCTTGAAACACACCCAGAAGTCCATCAGCAGCCAATGCAGCTCTCGCAGGAGAGGTGTCATGTGGGAGTGCCCTTTTGCTCCCATAATCCCCCACACGGCTGCATTTTGCACCAGTTGGAGCCTCCGGGTGCACCCCAAGGGGAGCCCCATGTAGAGAGCATTTCAGTAGTCCAGGCGAGAAGTGACGAGCGCCTGAGTGACTGTGCGTAGGGAGTCCCAATCTAGAAAGGGCCGCAACTGGAATATCAGGCGAACCTGATAGAAAGTCCCCCTGGCCACCGCTGTCGTGTGATCCTCTAAAGACAGCCGTGGGTCCAGGAGGATGCCCAAGTTGCGCACCCTTTCCGTGGGGGCCAATGATTCGCCCTCAATAACCAGCGATGGTGTCAGCTGGCTATATCGGGATGCCGGCAGCCACAGCCACTCGGTCTTGGAGGGATTGAGTCGAAGCCTGTTTCTCCCCATCCAGACCCGCACGGCTTCAAGGCACTGGGACATCACTTCCACGGCATCGTTGGGGTGGTCTGGGGTGGAGATGTACAGCTGAGTATCATCAGCGTACTGAGTCCCAATCTAGAAAGGGCCTCAACTGGAATATCAGGCGAACCTGATAGAAAGCCCCCCTGGCCACAGCTGTCGTGTGATCCTCTAAAGACAGCCGTGGGTCCAGGAGGACGCCCAAGTTGCGCACCCTTTCCGTGGGGGCCAATGATTCGCCCTCAATAACCAGCGATGGTGTCAGCTGGCTATATCGGGATGCCGGCAGCCACAGCCACTCGGTCTTGGAGGGATTGAGTCGAAGCCTGTTTCTCCCCATCCAGACCCGCACGGCTTCAAGGCACTGGGACATCACTTCCACGGCATCGTTGGGGTGGTCTGGGGTGGAGATGTACAGCTGAGTATCATCAGCGTACTGATGGAACTCCACCCCAAAACCATGGATGATCTCGCCCAGCGGCTTTACATAAATGTTGAACAGGAGGGGTGAGAGGACTGACCCTTGTGGCACCCCACACACTAGGCACCTCGGGGTCAACCACTGCCCCCCTGTCAACATGGATTGTAACCAGTCGGACAGGTAGGAGGAGAACCACTGTAGAATGGTGCCCACCACCCCCAATCCCTCCAACCGGCACAACATGATACCATGGTCAATGGTATCAAAAGCCGCTGAGAGGTCTAACAACACCAGGATAGAGGAGTACCCCCTACCCCGGGCCCTCCAGAGATCCTCCACCAATGCGACCAATGCCGTTTTGGTGCTGTATCCAGACCTGAAGCCGAACTGGAGCGGGTC
The DNA here is from genome assembly GCA_030761175.1 of Masticophis lateralis. Classification (NCBI taxonomy): domain Eukaryota; kingdom Metazoa; phylum Chordata; class Lepidosauria; order Squamata; family Colubridae; genus Masticophis; species Masticophis lateralis. The sequence goes on from JAUDYJ010000005.1 coordinate 105,026,527, forward strand.
TAAATAGACAGCTTCATCCAGGTACTGGGGGAGCTGCCATGCTACCACACTCTCAACAACCTTTGCAAGGAAGCGAAGGTTGGAGACTGGATGATAATTAGCCAAAACAGCTGGATCTCCAGGGAGGGCTTCTTGAGGAGGGGCCTCACCACCGCCTCCTTCAAGGCGGCCGGTAGGGCATCCTCACTCAAAGAAGCGTTAATAATCTCCTGGAGCCAGCCTTGTGTAACCTCCCGGGAAGCCAGCACCAACCAGGAAGGAGAGGGTCCAATAAACATGTGGTGGCGTTCAGTCTTCCCAGAATCCTGTCCACCTCCTCAGGAGCCACAGGATTGAACTCAGCCCAGATAACACTCTCAAGACCTGCCTCAGTCACCTCGTCTGAACTAACCCAGTCAGCGGCCAAATCTTCCCGAATCTGAGTTATTTTATCATCCAGATATTGAACAAAGTCCTCAGCTCGTCCCTGCAAGGGATCCTCCCGCGTTCCCGAAGGAAGGAGGGAGCATGTCACCCTGAACAGGGCGGCTGGATGATTATCTGATGACATGGTAAGAGCGGCAAAATAATTAGACTTCGACGCTTTTATCGCCACTATGTAAGTCTTAATATGAGCTCTTACTAGTGTCAAGTCAGATTCAGAGCGCCTGGCCCTCCAACCGCTCTCCAGGCGTCTTTTCTGGCGCTTCATCTCCCTCAATTCCTCGGTAAACCAAGGAGCTAAGTGAGTTCGGCGCAGGGTCAGAGGCCGCAAAGGCACGACGCGATCCAAGGCCCCACCGGCCACCCTATCCCAGGCAGCCACCAGGTCCTCAGCTGAGTCGTGTGTCAGTGTCTCAGGAAATGGCCAAGCTCCGTCTGGAACCTATCAGGATCCATCAGGCGCCTGGGGCGGAACCACCTGGTCGGTTCCGCCTCCCTGCGTCGAGATGCAGTGGTCAGAAAGTCAAGTCGAAGGAGCGAGTGGTCAGTCCATGACAAGGGTTCCACACCTATATCCCCAATATCAAGACCACTCAACCACTGACCAGAGACAAAAACTAGATCCAGGGTGTGTCCACCAATGTGGGTTGGGTCCTGAATTACCTGGGTCAGGTCCATGGCCGTCATGGAAGCCATGAACTCCCAAGCTATCTTCGATGTTTCACCGATAGATGGCAGATTGAAATCCCCCATGACCATAAGCCTGGGGGTGCCAATTGCCACCTCGGCTACAACATTGAAAAGCTCGGGCAGGGTCGTTGCCACGTGGCAGGGAGCCAGGTGACTAACAGACCCATCTGCCCACCACGACTCCACCTCACAAAGATGGACTCATACCCGGCTATCTGAGGTACAGTGGCCTCCCTCGGATCCAGACCTTCCTTAATAATGACCGCTACTCCACCACCCCTACCCTGAGCTCTTGGCTGATGGAATGCAAGGAAACCTGGTGAGCACATCTCTACAAGGGGAACCCCACCCTCGTGGCCCAACCAGGTCTCTGTAATACCGGCCAGGTCCGCACCCCCCTCTTGAAGGAGGTCACATATGAGAGGGGCCTTATTTACCACGGACCTCGCATTGCATAACAACAGCTGGAGCCTCAGGTCCTGAGACTCTGAACAACCCGGGGAACGGGAATAGCTCGGGGGACCAGGGCATGCAATTGCTCGAAGACAGCGAGTGCGTGCCCCCACCACATGATATGGTCCCCTGTTCTCGCCATATCTGCCCCTCCCACACAGCGTATTTATAGTACAGCCCTCAACAGAGGGCTCTGTAGGAGCCCTCTTGCCTCCAGAGTCTACACCCCCTATGGCAGCACAAACTGCCGGACTTGTCCCTCTCCCCCACGGGTTCTCCCCCAAACCTGCTCCCTCCCCCACCCCAGAGCCCCTTAAAACTCTAATTAAAAAAGATCTTTAAAAACCCCTCAATCCCCGTTTTGTGACATGCCACCTCTCGGGGTCCCAAAACCCATCATTAAGGTAGGCCCTTGATAGCATAGAAGGCCAAGCCTGTGAGAGTGGGGAATCTCGCAGGGCAAGAAGCAAAGACCTAGAATACATCCAACACAAATATAGACAAAGAAGACAGTAAGGCATGGCTTGGGTCCACAATAATAGTTCAAAATATCCCGAAGCAGGGCCAGGTCAATCAGGAGAATCACTGCTACCCTCTCACAGTAGTGGCTAGGAGTTTCTATGTTCTGTCCAGCTGAGGGGATGTCCAGACCACCCTCTCACAGTGGTCCACCATAAAAGTCAGGTGAGTTGGAAAGTCTAAGACCACTCTCTCACAGTGGCCCAGCCAAATTTGTCCTGCAAGGTGTGGCACCCCCTCAGGGAAGGTAGCAGTAGAGAACTGGCTCCATAAGTCCTCCTGTGAACTGCCCTGTTTTCCAGTATGGCCAGCCAGCGAGATGATAAATGGAGTCAGGTTCGAAAAACAGCTCCGGAGATTAGCGGGCAGATAGCGGGGGGAGTGAAGATAGTTCGAGGGCCAACGGAGGACAGGCGGGATGGGGGCGAGGGGGAGACGGCTCCATCAGGGTGTAGGGGGGGTAGCCCCCAGATTGTAAGTCCACTCTGTCGGTGGAAGGAACCCTCACCACCAACAGTAGCCAGCTGGGGCCCTGCTGGAGCCATCGGTGTCAGCGTCACCACCAAAATACAAGCCGCCTTCCCGCCGGGATCGTCACCCATCTCCAGGCGCTCTCCTACCACCAGGGCACCTGCAGTCCAGCGCAAGGCTGCCCCAGCGACCAATGGAGCCAACAGCTCCAGCGATTCCCCAGCCAGGCGAAAACTCGTTTGATATTTATTCTGTACATAGTCTATCCATTTCTTCCATTCCCACACAAAAGTTTCTTGGGTCCTGTCTTTTAGATATGCTGATATCTTTGCCATTTCTGCAAAACTGGCCACCTTCAAGGTCCATTCTTCAATAGTGGGTAAAATATCCTTCTTCCAATATTGGCCAATCAATAACCTAGCTGCTGTAATCATATATAATATCAATTTTGTTTCACTCAATGAGAAATCCTTAACTGTACCCAATAGAAATAACTGTGGAGAAAATTGAAGTTTCTTCTTCAGCACATTTTGCATAACCCACCAAATTTTAATCCAAAAAGCCTTCACTTTTCTGCACGTCCACCATATATGGAAATATGTAGCATCTAAACAATCACATCTCCAGCATTTTGGCTGAACATTAGAATACATACATGACAATTTCTTAGGATCTAAATGCCACCTATAAAACATTTTGTAAAAGTTTTCCCTCAAATTCTGTGACTGAGTAAATTTAACATTCTGGACCCATATCTTTTCCCATGTTTCCATCATAACCGGTTCTGCAAAATTTTGTGCCCATTTTATCATACAGTCTTTAACCAATTCGTTTTCAGAATCTCTTTCCAGCAATATGTTATAAACCCTCTTAATATGCATTGGACCTTTCTCTTTTATCTGTCTCACCAATTCCTCTTCATACGTCATTAAACCAATTATTTGATCTTCCCTCCATCTTGATTGAAGTTGACTATACTGTAGCCAAATTAAATTAATCTCTTCTTCCAACAGAGTATTAAACGTCTTTAGATTCCATCTGCCCCATCTTCAAAAAGTATCTCTTTATATAAAATCCCCCTGAGTGACTTTATATTCCGTATAATGATATGGTCCCCTGTTCTCGCCATATCTGCCCCTCCCACACAGTGTATTTATAGCACAGCCCTCAACAGAGGGCTGACCAAGATCCAACCACAAAGGTATTTTGTAATCCAATTTAAGCTGGTGCTTCTTCCATACTCTCATCAGAGAATTTCTAAGTATGTGGTACTTCCAATACAGTTGAATATGAAGGATCTATCTTTATACCCAGTATAGGGAACATTAGTCAAGTACTCTATACACCTAACTTTGGCCACAATATTTTGAGTACTTCAAAATTAGGTAAAATCGGTTTAAAAAATCTCTTGATGATCAACACGGTTTTATAAAATCCAAACATGATAACACTATTGTTGCTAATATTTCTGTCATTAATGATTTACCTTTTCTTATTCCAGATTCCTTTACATCATCTTCACCCCCGACTCAACTATCTCAACTATCTCAACTATCTCAATCCTCATCGAGACCTGACCCTGGCAATCATCCCAACCATACCCCTGACACCCACCATGAAGGTAACACACCTCACTGTATCGATGACACACATGACACTTCCCACTCACATAACAACCAACACACCACACCACACCTCTCTCCAACTTCATCCACATCACAAAACCTACGAAACTCGAAAACAAAAATTCAAACTCATATAGGTGAACCTTTACACAATAATTGTGCCCATTTATTACACAAACGTTTAGCACATGCCAATACTGTTGCTACAAACAATACTCAAAATTTCTACCAAGGCATATGCACTAAGGATTGCCCTATCCAACTTGACTGTGAGATTTGTAAAGCTGCAAAATCAAAGGCAGCCCCAATTTCCCACACCAGCACCAGACGATCTCAACACATATACAAATTGGTACACGTTGACATTGTAGGCCCTTTTCCACTTTCTTTGGGCAAACACAAATATTTTTTGAACTTAGTCGATGATTTCAGTTGTTTCGGACATATCTATACCCTTACCGAAAAATCTCAAGCCTTTCAAAAAATAAAAAATTTTTACACTGTCATACAAAACCAACACATCAAATTAAAGAAAATTCAAACAGATTGTGGAGCCGAACTCACATCTGTACAATTTCAAAACTGGATTGACTCCAAAGGCATTATACACTACAAAACATCTCCTTTTACCCCACAGCAAAATGGGATTTGTGAAAGAAAAAATTGAATATTACAGACCATGATGCGCAGCATCATGTTAGATGCTGATGTACTCCCTAGCTATTGGGCAGAAGCCCTTGCATATGTCAATTACACTTTTAACCGCACATGGAATAAGGTTATTAACCAAACACCCTATTTTCTTTCTTAAGATTGAAGACCTGTTACAAAGATGTGGCATGGAAGACTGCAACCTCACAGATACACCCATGCGCACTGACTGTAATAAAATTGCTTATCTAGACAGTAACAAGCATCACGATAAAGCTCAATTTCAATCCATCATAGGATCACCCCTTTATATCAGCAGATGGAGTAGACCCGATATATCATTAAGTACAAATCTCTTATCTGGACAAGTAGATGAGCCTAAAGAACAACATTGGGTTGCTATGAAAAGGTTACTTAGATATTTGCATAATACTAAAGATATGATCTTATTATTAGAACCTGATGAAAGGGTCACTCCAGAACTTATCTGTTATTCAGATGCTGATTGGGCAGGGAATGAAAAATCAAGAAAAAGCACATCAGGCTTTATATACTTCCTAAATGGTTGTCCCATAGACTGGCGCGTTTGTCGCCAAAAATTCATTGCTAATTCCATGGCCGAAGCTGAATATGCCAGTGCTTCTGACTTGCATACTCCTCACATGGATATATGAATTAGTTTCAGATATTTGGACACAACCTCCACTACCTATCACTCTCCATGAGGACAATGAGTCTGTCATAGCCTCTTTGGTCAGGGATGATGTCAGCTTCAGATCTCGCCATATTGATATACATTATAAAAATGTGGGAGACCTAGTTAAAAAGGGTTTTGTTGAATTTGTTCATTGTGATACCAAGGACCAAATTGCCTATTTCTTAACTAAACCTGTACCTTGTGAAACACATTGGAACCACTGCAAATCAGTTGGACTGTACTTGTAATTTATTTTTTCTTATACTTGTTTTTATTATTATTTTTGAACACTGTTCCATCACACTTGGCAATAGAAGGGGTCTGTCAGATATTGCCTGATTATGATGCACCAGAGACTAGAAGGGGTTAAGTCTTTACAGACATCACATGTGACTATATCAGCCAATGAACTCTCTTATTGGACTCGTACCTAGAAACCACTTGCATATCTTCCCTTTTTTCCCACTCTCTCATCTGCTTCTCAGCGAGACAACACGTGAACTTCTCTCTCCTCTCAACATCTGAGTCATACAGTTAGGGTAAAAATACAAAGGACACCCTGTCCATTATTGTATGCATGTATATATTTGTAAATAATAAAACAACCTTTTGAACCTGAAGCTATATTGACCAAATAACTTTCTCATAGAACCAAATGAGCATGGCCATCAATATATATCTGACATGGTTGCCCCAAAGGTGCTTTTCCTAAAGATAACTGGACTCCCATGGGCTTTTTTCCCCTTGAAAACATTTCACTTCTCATTCAAGAAGCTTCTTCAGTTCTCTGAAGAACTGAAGAAACTTCACAGATGAAAAGTGAAACATTTTCAAGGAAAAAACCCAAGAAAATCCAGTTGTCTTTTGGAAGGTACTTTTAAAAATATAGTCAGAGGCATTTTTCTGTGTTTTTAAACATAACCTACCCTTTTAATTGTTGCTTCTCCCAATTCTTTTCTAAAAATGTTCATTATTCCAAGTTTAATCGACCTTCTAGTGTTGCGAGACTCCCCCCTCTCGCAGGCCTGGCCCTCCACATTATCAAGGGCCTATCTTGATGATGGGTTTTGGAACCCCAAGAGATGGCATGCAGTGAAGAGGGGTTGAGTGTTTTTTTATCAAAAATTTTAATGAAAATTTAAGGGGACCCGTGAGGAGGGGAGGGGGTTGTAAAGGTCGACCTGGGGGGGGTCTGTATAGCTACTGAGCAGGGTGATGGGTCGATTGGGTGCAGCGGAGAGGTTGTGGAAGGAAATTTGACCTAGGTTCTGGGTAAGGTTAGTGTCACCACATGTTTATTGGACTCATGTCCCTCCTGGTTGGTACTGGCCTCCCGGGAGGTTACACGAGGCTGGCTCCAGGGGATTATAAATGCTTCTCTGAGTGAGGGTGCCTTTCCTGCTGCCTTGAAAGAGGCGGTGGTGAGGCCCCTCCTCAAGAAGCCTTCCCTGGACCTGGCTGAATTAGCTAATTATCGTCCGGTCTCCAACCTTTGTTTCACAGTGAAGGTTGTTGAGAGTGTGGTGGCACGACAACTTTCCCAGCACCTGGATGAAGCTATCTATCTGGACCCATACCAGTCAGGGTTCAGACAGGGGTACAGCACAGAAATGGCATTGGTCGCATTGGTGGATGATCTCTGGAGGGCTCGGGACAGGGTTGCTCCTCTGTCCTGGTCCTGTTAGATCTCTCAGCAGCTTTTGATACCATCGGCCATGGTATCATGCTGCAGTGGTTGAGGGGGTTAGGAATAGGGGGCACCATCCTGTGATGGTTCTCCTCTTTCCTCTCCAACCGCTTGCAGTTTGGCAGGGGGGCAGAGGTCGACTTCGAGATGACTCGCATGGGGAGTGCTGCAAGGGTCGGTCCTCTCACCCCTTCTGTTCAACATTTATGTGAAGCCGCTGGGTGTGATCATCCATGGTTTTGAGGTGAGAGTCCATCTGTACCCTGATGATACTCAGCTGTATATCTCCACCCCAGACCAGAATGATGCCCTTGATGTGATGTCTCACTGCCTGGAGGCCGTGTGGGCCGTGTGGGTCTGGATGGGGAGAAATTGGCTCAGACTCAACCCTTCCAAGACTGAGTGGCTGTGGCTTCTGGAGTCACGATATAGTCAGCTGGTGCCATCACTGACTATTGAGGATGAATTCTTGCCCCACACAGAGAGGGCTTGCAATCTGGGCATCCTCCTGGATGCACGGCTGTCTTTAGAAGAGCATATGACGGCTGTGGCCAGGGGGGCTTTTTATCAAGTTCGCCTGATCCGCCAGTTGCAGCCCTTTCTGGATTGTGACGCCTTGCGCACGGTCACTCACACCCTTGTCACCTCCCGACTGGACTACTGTAATGCTCTCTAGATGGGGCTCCCCTTGAAAAGCACCCAGAGGCACCAACTGGTCCAGAATGCGGCCGAGCGGGTGGTTATGGGTGCAACCTGTTGTGCCCATGTAACACCCCTCCTGTGCGAGCTACACTGGCTCCCAGTGGTTTTCCGGTTGCGATTCAAGGTGTTGGTTACCACCTTTAAAGCGCTTCATGGCATTGGACCTGGGTACCTTCGAGACTGACTTCTGCCACCAGTAGCCTCCCAGCGGCCAGTCCGCTCCCACAGAGGGGCCTCCTCAGGGTGCCATCAACCAAGTTATGTCAGCTGGCGACATCCAGGGGGAGGGCCTTCTCTGTGGGAGCCCCTGCCCTTTGGAATGAACTGCCCCTGGAAATGCATAAGATCACAAACCTCCGTGTATTTCGCTGTGCCCTCAAAACCTTGTTTTTTCCACCAGGTTGGGCTATCAATGTAATGATTTTAACTGGACGTTTTAAATTTGGGGTTTTAAATTTGGGGTTTTATATTTGAGCCGGAATTATTTAATAATTTTAATTATTTTTAATTTATGTTCGTCTTTGTGCTTTCAATAGGCTGTACACCACCCTGAGTCCTTCGGGAGAAGGGCAATATAGAAATAAAATTATTATTGTTGTTGTTGTTTTTGTTGTTTTTGTTTTTGTTGTTGTTAATCAGAAAAGAGCCAGCTTGACATTATTTTATCCCGCTGCCATCCATCTGCAGATATTTTTCTAAAGATACATGCTTCTGATTTCCCTTTGCTGTATATTTCTATGAAAACTGAAATCCAGTCACAGCCAGCTTCCCTCAGTGGCTTTCCTGTCACCCTGGCTGATGGAGTTTTTTTAACATTGCCATTCCAGATTTCATGCACAGCCCCAATATATCATGGATGTTGTAGTCTTAAATGTGTGCATAAATATGTGCATAATAAATTTGTGAATATAATGGTGTTCCTCTAAATGGAACTGCAGCCAGGCATGAACAGAATGAAAGAAAGAACACTCCCATAGATTTATGGCTCAGCAGTAAATTTGGAGCAAAAATTCTAAACATCTGAAAATATCTTGGTGTGAATTGGGGGAAAGGTCACTGCAACATTTCATTAACTTTGAGCAAAGCTTTGCAGACAGGAAATGGTTTGGTCCGTTCTCCGAAGGAAAGAACCAAAATTCCATATTTAGCAGGGCAAAGCAGGGTAAACCTCAGAGAAATCATGAGCATAGCATTTGGAACGTGCTTCTTGACAGGAAATAAGATATGCTGCTAATTTTAAAACCCAAATATTTTGAATCGTTGCGATACATTGTGCACATAAACAGAATGCACAACAGATGTTTTGTGTATCCTTAATGTATTATTTCTCCCTTTTCACCATAACCATAAAACAACACCAAAAAACACATAAATATATAAGCACATAAACATTATCATAACCTATCAGCAAAATCTGCTAGTCCCACTCTATAGGGCTTTAGTCAGATCCCATTTGGAATAGTGGGTCCAGTTCTGGAGATCTCACTTTTAAAAAAGATATTGATAAGATTGAGCAAGTCCAGGGACAACAAAAATGGCACAAGGTCTGAGCGAGAAGAATAGAATAGAATAGAATAGAATAGAATAGAATAGAATAGAATAGAATAGAATAGAATAGAATAGAATAGAATAGAATAGAATAGAATAGAATAATTGAATTGATTTTTTTATTGGTCAAGTGTGATTGGGCACACAAGGAATTTATCTTTGGTGCATATGCTCTCAGTATACATAAGGAAAAAATACATTCATCAAGAATCATAAGATACAACACTTAGTGATAGTCATAGGTTACTAATAAGCAATCAAATCATACTAGGAAACAACGGAACAATAAAATTGGAAAAATACAAGCAACATGGTTATAGTCATAAGTAGGAGGTAGGTAATAGGAAGCATGAGAAGAATAATAGTAATACAGTCTTAGTAAATAGTTTGACAGTGTTGTAGGAATTAGTTGTTTAGCAGAGTGATGGCATTTGGGGGGAAATGTCCTTGTGTCCAGTTGTTCTGGTGTTCAGTGCCCTATAGAGTCATTTTGAGGGTAGAAGTTGAAACAATTTATGTTGAGGGGTCTGTAGATATTTTCACAGCCCTCTTTTTGACTCGTGCAGTATACAGATCCTCAATGGAAGACAGATTGGTAGCAGTTGTTTTTTCTGCAGTTCTAATATCCTCTGAAGTCTGTGTCGTTTTGTTGGGTTGCAGAGCCAAACTAGACAGTTATAGAGGTGCAGATGACAGATTCAATAATTCCTCTGTAGAACTGAGTATCAGGAGAATATCAGGAGAGATATTGAAGATGCTGGATATGTACAGCCTGGAGGACAGAAGAAAAAAGTGGGCCATGACTGAAATCTTTAGATATATTAAGGGGTCAATAAGGTTCTAAAGGCAGTATTTTCAATATTAAGAAAAAAGTCAAGAACACAAGGGCATTTATTGATTGATTGATTGATTGATTGATTCGATTTATATGCCGCCCTTCTCCGGAGACTCAGGGCAGCTTACAATGAGTTAAGCAATAGCCTTCATACTTTTGTATATACATGCTTAGTAGCTCCCCCCCCAAAGCGGTGTTCTTTTTTTATACAAAGTCAGCTTACTGCCCCCACAATCCAGGTCCTCATTTTACCTACCTCGGAAGGTAGGTAAAATGGAAGGCTGAGTCAACTTTGAGCCTGGTGAGATTTGAATTCACAGTAATTGCAGGCAGCTGGCAGCTAAGTGCTACTTAACAGCACTTTAGCCCCCTGCACCACCAAGGCTCCTTAAACATAACCTTAAACTGACAGAAGGAAAGTTCAATAGTAAGAAAGTTAGAAAGTATGACTTTACTGAAACAGTAGTGGAAGCTTGGGATAGTGAGTCAATCATCAGTCAATCATCATCAAATGCTTTGGATAAATACATAGAACATAGAATAATAGAGTTGGAAGGGACCTTGGAGGTCTTCTAGTTCAACCTCCTGCTCAAGCAGGAGACCCTATACCTGTGTTGGCGAACCTATGGCATGGGTGCCACAGGTGGCACGCGGAGCCATAACGGTGGGCATGCGAGCTCAGCTCCGGCACGCATGCATGTGTCAGTAAGCTGATTTTCGGGCCTTCTAGGCCTACCAGAAGTCAGGAAACACACTGTTTCCAGCCTCCGGAGAGCCTCTGGGGGGTGGGGAAGATGATTTTTTGCCCTCCCCAGGCTCCTAGAAAGGCTCTGGAGCCCGGAGAGAGCAAAAAACAGGCCTTCTGTGCCATCACGTGCCAAAAGCAGGGGAGCACGGGGGTGTGTGTGCATAGAATTATGGATGTGGGGGGAGTGTGCGTGTCACCCCACCACACTCCCCCCACTTTTGGCATGCGACGGCAAAAAGGTTAGGCATGACTACCCTATACCATTTCCGATAAATGGTTGTCCAGTCTCTTTTCATCACTGAAAGCCCCCAGTGATGAAGCACTCACAACTTCTGAGGCAAGTTGTTCCATTCATTTATTGCTCTCATTGTTAGGAAATTTCTCCTTGTTTGTAGATTGGTTCCCTCTTTGATTAGTTTCCATCCATTGCTTCTTGCCCTGCCTTCAAATGATTTGGAGGATAGGTTGACCCCCTATTCTTTGTGGCATCCCCTTAGATATTGGAACACCGCTATCACGTCACCCCTAAGCTAGACATACCCAATTCCTGTAACCATTTTTGTATGTTTTAGCCTCCAGCCCCTGGAGTGATGACATTCACATGTCCATCATTTGAGGGAAAAAAATTAAAAAGAAAAAGAAACTCAAAGGGCAGACTTGATGGACTTCTAGATCTTTTTCAGCTTGTCAGTTTTTCTACGTTTCTATAAAAGGCTGAGTTTTATCTGCTTTTATGCACCAGAGAACCCAAAATAAGGAAACACTCTCAGGAGATTTGAATTCCCAAAAGTAAAACTTTATTGGATACACCTTGTTGGTACTGAAGAAACAAAAGCATCTCTGGTTTTCCTGTGAAAATGCTTGCCCAATTAAACAATAGTTTCCCCTTCTCTCCACCCCTGGGTGATCACATTGTCCAATTATGAAACATTATTTTGTTATGGAACAGTCCATTTCTCTCTCAAGCACCTGCAGCAGTGACCTTGATGGCTTCCAAGCTCTCACAATCTCTGCATACATTTTCAGCATTCTATTTCCCTCTTCCCACCCCTCAGTTCATTGGCAAATTGAAAAGCATTAAGGTTTGAAAGAAGCAGACCGATTCAGTCTTGATATATATAATCTCAAAGAAAAAATACTAATGAGAGAAAATGTCAGCACCAACCCATTTGGTGCATCTTCTGAACTGAATTCTCTCTGAACATAAATTATGGATAAATCAAGGAGTTGATTGTGGGGTAGGTATGCAAATCTTTAGATATTTTGAAAAAAATGTCTCTCTGGCAATGGTGACCTGTGAATGGATCAAACAGAACCAATTTCACCTAAGTGGAATTAGTAGAACAAATCGGTCTTCAGATAGTCAAAATGGAAATAGTCAAAAATAAACATTGCAGTCTTTCTCCAATAAAAGAACCTCTAATAAAAAAACAGTTGCACAAAACTATTTACAAAGAAATGCACTCCTACCACCTATGGCTTAAATTCTCACCATTCTGCAATAGCGGCAAACATCACATCATTCTTTTTATTCCCCACCACATGTGAAAATGTATGTGACATACATAAATGTATTAGACTATATTTAAGCCTCATCTACTCTTGCCATCCCATGGGTCAGCAAAGAAAGCCATGTGAATAATTACAACAGCACTAAAATCATCCTTTAAGATATTCAGACATTTTCTCGTTCACTAGACAACCCCAGACCAATAAAATCAGTGCCCCTAATAACCATTAGACCAATGGTGGGTTTCAAAATTTTTTACTACCGGTTCTGTGGTTGTGGCTTGGTGGGTGTGGCATGGCTTGGTGGGTGTGACTTGGTGGGAGTGGCAGGGGAAGGATACTGTAAAATGTCCATTCCCTCCCCAATCCAAGGGAAGGTGCAAAATCTCTATTTCCTCTTGATCAGCTGGGACTTGGGAGGCAGAGAATAGATGGGGGCGGGGCCAGTCAGAATTTTTACTACCGGTTCTCCAAACTACTCAAAATTTCTGCTACCGGTTCTCCAGAACTGGTCAGAACCTGCCGAAACCCATGTCTGCATTAAACCCATTTGAGGGGTAGCTTCAGAAAATAACATTTTCAGAGCTTGCTTATGAAGATTCTGAAGAACCCTCAATAGGTAAGTGATTCCGCATTCATGGCCAGTTCAAAAAAAGCCTTCTCCTTTATCCCAGCTACACCAACTTGTTTAATCAATAAGATCATCCCCCATCAATATTCTTGAAGGTAGTTCTTCAAGTTAGTTGGTCCATTTTCCTAAGCAAATACTTCAAATTGGTCTTGTAATTAGGACAGGTATCATCTAACTTCCTGATTCGGCCAATATTCAGGTGACCACATCTTACATCAGATGACATTTCAGAACCATCTTCAGTGACAGTCCATATCAAATGAATGGTAATCATTCTCTGCAGTCATTACCAAGATATAATCTTAGAAGATAGATTGGTAATTGGCATACTACCCTGCTCTCATATTCATGTTATTTATATTATCGCTTTTTCTTTGGCATTTAAGGGAACAGGGTCCAAGATGGGTTTGAACAATTCTATTCAATAATGCTTGAATCCTGCAACATTATCTTGGGCTACTTATATTTGCCTTTTTCTGTATATAATGCTTTTAGACAACATTGCTGAGATTTCTTTAACTTTAATTGAAGTAGATATATTCTCTCCTTCAAGGGTTAGCAATGGTCATAGCTGATAACAACTGATCTCTTAAGCCACTAAAGAAATGATGGAATTCATCTAATCTTAAATTGAATAATATCTTGTGATGTTTTGAAAAATATTTTGGCAATAATAGGCCTGTTTCTCAATAATCCTATTAAATCCTCCAATTCCATGCTTCTTCCATTGGAAAAATGTATTCTTCTGCTTTAAAAAAGTCTATTGAAGGAATAGCTAGAGAGACAAAGGATCGGGAACAAGTAATTATTTTTAAATTTCTAAAAGAAATTTTAAATACAATGTCAACCTCGCTAGTTTTGCTTTGCCGCTTCGGTTGCCATAGAATCGGGGGGAGGCAGGTTTATGCTCACACGGGCTTTCTAGAAACTTTCTGAGAAACGAAACCTTCCCTTAAGCTGTTATCAGTCCAACGGACACTGCATTCCTGGATGCTGACATGGCCAGACGTCTGCTCCCACCTGACCTCTGGAAGACCTGTGGATTGGGTGATTTATGGTGCACAAGGGAGGGGGATGCTTTCTAATTGTAACTTTCGCGCGTTTTGCTTCAGAATCCTGCTTTCTATGGTTGCGTTCAATTCATATCTAGTAAAAGTACCAGTTACCTATCAAATGGAATCTGGGTCCTCCTTTCCTGGATACTGAAGGAAGCATACCTGACAATAAGCAGGATTCTCATCACAGCCATCCCGGATCACACCGAGGGGGCTGAAAACTTTACAGAATGTCTGATCAGGGAAGTGATACAGAACAGATGGGAGCATATGGCTCGGAAATGTCTTCATACCAGCAACCCGAAGAGGCCGAGAAATGGATGGAGAATTTACGACTGAAGGAAACGAGGGAAGAGCCAGCCCGATGGTCGACAGGGGTCGGAAGGTTGCCGGATCTGAGAAAGACCCCCCGTGGAGTAACAACCTCCAGACCCCGAAAAGGAGAAGGCGTGTGGCTGCAGGAGCAGAAGGAACGCCTCAAAATGGAGCAAGCCCTTCAACTCATTCGTGAGATTGATGAAGACCGAAAAGCCCGTGAGTCTTATGCATACCCTGGGGGGGGGGGAAGAAGAAGACTCTAAAATAGATCCTGAGGAAGGAGTTTGTGGGGGAGAGGAAGAGAGAGCTGACGAAGATATATCCCAGGCATTGGGGGGTCAAATGAGGGATGCAGCAGTCCAGGGACCCCCAGCCTTACAGGCCCGACCCCGCAGACGGAAAAACCCTAAAATTCCCCCCCTTGCTGGAAAGTATGATGGGAACCCAAAAACTTTGGGGTTTTTTTTAACCCAAGTGTGGAATCACATGCAAGACTGGGGCGAGGACTATTTGTCAGATGCCGCCTGAGTGAGATGTGTCACCAGTGCTTTAGAGGGGGTGGCAGCCGAGTGGATGGTGGTACTCCACAATAACAATTCCCCCCTGCTGCGGAATTACAACCAGTTTATGGCGGCCCTTAGGAGACATTTCGAGGACCACCTAGCTGAGCGGAAGGCGAGGCTCCGTATGAAAAGTATCCAGCAAGGCCGGAGATCGGTAGCGGAATACACCCAAGAATTCCGGGAGCTAGCGCCATACATGACAGGGTGGTCAGAGGTAGCTTTGCTGGAAGGTTTCAAAGACGGGCTGAATGATGAAATCTACCACGACTGTAGAGCACGGGGGGTTCCCGATGATCTGGACAGTTGGTACATAGCAGCTGAGGATGCAGAAATTGAGATAAGCCGTAGCCGACTAAGGAGGGGGCGTGCCGGGGAACCCTCATTCTCCTACCACCGCAAAGAAGCCCCAAAAATGACTGGGGGAAGGCCGGAAACCAAACCCAAACCGAAGCCTTTCACTTGTTTTAAGTGCGGCATGGAAGGACACCGGGCCGCTGAGTGCTTGTCCAGGCCAGTGCCAAAACCTGCCAGCAGAGCGCCAAAGAAGATGGGCAAAACACCCGCAAAAGTTCGTGAAGTCGCGCTGGAGGGGGAAGTCGTAGAGTTCGCTCCCCGGGCCAAAGGGGAGTTGGGAACTCCGACCCACGCGGACGACAGCGAGACCGACTCCGATGATCTGGTGAGTCACACTGAGGGGCCCCTACTCGTCCCCATAGAACTTAAAGTGCCGTCCACAGGGACCCATGCACAGATGCCGGCCTTACTAGACTCTGGGTGCACCAGGTGCATTATCAGCCCGAAAGTAGTAGAAAAGATGGGCCTGGGACTGAGGGAGCTGAAAAGGCCTATTGCATTCTGCCAGCTAGATGGGTCGATGGCAGGCGGGGCCCCGACTAGTTTCATAACGGAACCCATTGAAATGAAATTAGGGGACCACGTAGAGACTCTCAGTTTTGTGGTGGCCCCTAGCATGGAACGACCCCTCATTCTTGGCTTGCCCTGGCTACGGAAATGGAACCCACGAATTAACTGGAAAACGGGGGTTCTGCGCATTCGTACTAGTAAACCACCATCTGAAGGGAAGGAGCCCCCCCCTGAAGACAGAGGGGCCCCTGAAGAAGCGGAGATGGCAATAGACCACATAGAGGGGGAGGAGAAAATTCCCAAAGAGTATTGGGATCTCCGTGAAGTTTTTAGCGAGAAGGCCTCGGATGTGCTGCCCCCCCACAGGGCTACAGACTGTGCTATTGAGATACTCCCGGGAGTGAAGCTCCCTAAGCCTAAGATTTATCCTATGACCCCTCGTGAACTGGGGGAACTACGAAATTTTATTGACAAAAACCTAGAACGGGGCTTCATCCAACCAGCCAGACCACGAGTGGCCGCACCAGTTTTATTCAGAGAAAAGAAAGATGGTTCCTTTCGTCTGGTGGTTGACTATAGGAACCTAAACGCGATTTGCGTGGAAAATGTCTACCCCTTACCCCTCATGAAGGACATGTTGGCTCACCTAGGGAAGGGGAAGATTTTTACCAAGTTGGATTTACGGGAGGCTTATTACAGGGTGCGCATCAAGGAAGGGGATGAATGGAAAACTGCATTTAACTGTCCGCTGGGGTGTTTCCAGTTCCGAGTACTCCCGTTTGGACTACAAGGGGCTCCTGCGGTATTCATGCAATTAATCAATGAAATTTTGCATGAGCATTTGTATAAGGGGGTGCTCGTTTATTTGGATGACATTCTTATCTACTCTGACAACATGGCCGACCATGTGAGATTAGTACGCACCGTCCTGAAAAAACTTAGGGCTGCTGAACTGTATGCAAAGCTTTCTAAATGTGAGTTCCACCAAACCAAAATTGACTATCTTGGCTATCGCATCTCCCCGGAGGGAATAGAAATGGACCCTGCGAAGGTTCAGGCGGTGTTAGAATGGGCAGCGCCACGCACCCGCAAGCAGTTACAGAGTTTTTTGGGATTTGCTAACTTTTACCGACAATTCATCCCCTCGTTTGCCAAAATCGCATTGCCAATAACTAATCTCCTGAAAACCAAGGGGGAAGGAAAACCAAAACCCTCCAAACCTCTTGAATGGACTATGGACTGTCAGGCAGCATTCGAAAAACTGAAACGGCTATTTGCTGCTGAACCAGTTCTTAAACACCCAGATATGGACGAACCTTTTGTGGTACAGGCAGATGCCAGTGATGTTGCAGTAGGGGCCGTACTTCTGCAGAAGAATGCGGATGGAAAATTACAGCCCTGCGCCTACACATCCCGGAAACTATCCGAAACCGAAAGGAGATGGGCCATATGGGAAAAGGAGGCTTTCGCCGTACGTTGGGCACTCCTAACCTGGAGACACTTTCTCGAAGGAGCTAAACATCCTTTTGAAGTTTGGACTGATCATAAAAATCTCGAGGCTTTGAAAACCCCACGTAAGCTGTCGCCTAAACAAGTGCGCTGGGCCCAACATTTCAACCGTTTTAACTTCACTTTGCGCTACCTCCCTGGCGGGAAGAATTTCATGGCAGATGCTTTGTCCAGATTGCCTCAGTACAACAGCACCAGGGAGGAAGTTGTCCGTCCAATTGTCCCGTCAGCCCAACTGGCGGCACCAGTGACTACCCGAGCACAATCGAAACGTGACCCAAGTCTGTCGGGTGAGTTGCTCCAGCAACTAAAAGAAACTTTAAAAACCGATGAGTGGTTCCAAGCCCACTCAAATGAATGTACACTTCGTGATGGACTAGCTTGGGTTGGAGCCAAATTGTATGTCCCAGCTAATTTACGAGCAACTGTTTTGCAACACGCCCATGACTCCAAGGTGGCGGGACACTTTGGATTTGTCAAGTCCTTACACCTCGTCAAAAGACAGTTTTGGTGGCCCGCGCTCAAAAAGGACACAGAGGCATATGTAGCGAGCTGTCCAGTGTGTGCCTCGGCTAAGAGACCTCCCGGGAAGGCACCTGGTCTTCTCCAAAGTGTGGCCAGGCCCACTGCTCCTTGGAAAGAAATATCCATGGACTTCATTGTAGACCTTCCCGAGAGTGGGGGTTGCACCGTTATATGGGTAGTAACTGATCTATTTTCCAAACAGGTGCATTTTATCCCATGCACTAAGATCCCATCAGCAAAAACCCTTGCTAAGATGTTCATTCAACATGTATATAGGCTACATGGAGCGCCAAAACGTATAATTTCAGACAGGGGAGTACAGTTCACCTCCAGCTTTTGGAAAGAGTTCCTAATGTTGATAGGCTCCGCCCAAGGACTAAGCTCCGCCCACCACCCCCAGACCAATGGGGCCTGTGAAAGAACCAATGGCGTGTTAGAACAATATTTAAGATGTTATATAAACTACCAACAGGACAACTGGGTGGAATTACTGCCATTCGCAGAAGTGGCATATAACAATTCCGTACATAGCAGCACAGGTTTCACTCCTTTCAAGGTGGCTTCTGGACAAGAGTTTGTGCCAATCCCAGAGTTACCTCATGATGACCCACAAAACCCTTCTCTGATTGAGTGGATCGATCAACTACGAGCGACTTGGGCAGTGACTCGTAAAGCGTTAGATGATGCCTACCAAGCCCATAAAACCCAAGCCGACAAAAGGAGATGCCCTGCACATACCTATCAAGTGGGGGACATGGTGTATCTGTCTACCAAGTATTTACAAACTCCGCAGAAATCAAAAAAGCTTGGTCCTAAGTATGTGGGCCCTTTCCCTGTTACACGGATCATTAACCCAGTCACGGTTGAATTAGATTTACCTAAGAACTTGCGACGAATTCATCCAGTGTTTCATGTTAGTTTACTGAAACTGGAACAATCATCCTCTCTACGTCCGTCCAAGGAATCTCCTCCTGTTCCCATCCTCATTGAAGGGGAACAACACTTTGAAGTAAAAGAGATTTTGGACTCTAGAAAACATCATGGGAAAGTACAGTATCTCGTAGCCTGGAAGCACTTCCCATTATCACAAGCTGAGTGGGTGAATAAACGTGATGTTAGGGCACCTAGAAAAGTGCAGCTGTTCCACACCAAATACCCTGATAAACCTTGAATCATGATGAGTGTTAATTGTTGTGATATTGCCTTTCCTTTTCTCTGTTTCAGGATTAGAAGCTGTCTCTTCTGAAGGGGGGCCGAATGTCAACCTCGCTAGTTTTGCTTTGCCGCTTCGGTTGCCATAGAATCGGGGGGAGGCAGGTTTATGCTCACACGGGCTTTCTAGAAACTTTCTGAGAAACGAAACCTTCCCTTAAGCTGTTATCAGTCCAACGGACACTGCATTCCTGGATGCTGACATGGCCAGACGTCTGCTCCCACCTGACCTCTGGAAGACCTGTGGATTGGGTGATTTATGGTGCACAAGGGAGGGGGATGCTTTCTAATTGTAACTTTCGCGCGTTTTGCTTCAGAATCCTGCTTTCTATGGTTGCGTTCAATTCATATCTAGTAAAAGTACCAGTTACCTATCAAATGGAATCTGGGTCCTCCTTTCCTGGATACTGAAGGAAGCATACCTGACATACAAAGTTGTGATGGAATATATCAATTTCCTAGTGATATCAAAAAAACATTTTTGAGATAAAGACTATAAAGGTAATTATATTTATTTTACCAAATGTTCAGTTTTCAGAATGTTATTTGAATTCCTAATAAAATGAATTAATCATTTCAGTGAAATGTATTAAAATACTATTTCAAGTCTGCTATTCTTCTGTGGCAATCAGAGTTTCATCTTAAACTTAAGTGAAAGATGAAATACTATACTAGATTTTTTAAAAAAATATTTTTACCAAACAATTTTTTTAAAAAAACAAAAAGAGATATTAACACTTTATCTTATATTATACTAGAATTTTTAAGTGTATATATACTGAGTGCTTTTATTTTGTTCTGGTCTAAGACTGTAATAATAAATTGTTGTTGTTGTTGTATCTAATTTTAGGTTTGTCTAGTTAGATTAGTTATAGATTAGTTACCCATAAATGAAACTGTATCTCAAATTGTACAACAGGAAATGAGAGTGTAGAAGAAAAGCAGAACTTTTAAAAAAGAATAATTGCTTTAATTGCAGCAATTCTAGTAAAGCATGAGGCTTACCTATTTATTGCTGTTCTGTTTGACAGACTGTAATTACTTCACTTGTTTAGTTTGAACAAAAAGGAAAGGAAGAGCCTCCTTCCCATTGAATTTGAACATACCCATGAAAATAGAGAATTCCATCTCTATTTTCTACTTCCATCCAAATTGCGTCAAGAAATGTTGTAAAATGGGACAAAACTCACTTAACAAATGTCTCACTCAGCCACAGAAATTTTGGGCTCAATTGTGGCCATATGATAAGGACTACCTGTATAACAAAAAATATAAAAATAAAAGAGCAGAAGGTTAATCAATTACAATTGTTTTGCTCAAGGGGATCTTTGATCTTTCAACACCTGGCAATTGATTTAACAGCCTCCTTCTATTCAGCTACTAACTATGGTTGACCCTGCTTACTTTTCTTGTGAGTGTCCAATATCTGCTAGACTGGGGCTCACTTTAAGCATGAAGTGAATATTCGGTACCTTTGATCTATAATTTAGAAACACTTCCTTGTTCCCAGTTAGAGCCGGTAAGTAAATGAGGCAGTAACAGAGCCATTTACCGGGATAATTATAGTGATGGCCAATCCCTTTTCTTCTGAACTAATAAAGCAGTAACAAGACTTTCCATTTTCAAGTACTGTTTGTGTCAGATTCCTTTGAAAGGTATGGAAACAGAGAAAGTGGAGCCAGTCTCTCAAAATCAGCTGTTTCATTAACCAGAGTAAAGAGGAAACATACAGTAGGTCAGATAAACAGAAGGTGACTTTTGATTTTCATTTGTTAACTTTAGAGGAACCACCTCTAAAGTTAACAAATGTGGGCTGATGAGATACTGCCACCAAATTGTTTGAAAAGAAAAAGAATGCAAAAAAAATAGAAGAGGGGAAAAAAATACTTTGGCTTAATTTTTTGACAGATGTAGGACAGGAAGGAGATCTAGAAGTTAATGGGCAACAGAAGTCCTGTATGTTTAAGACATTCATGGGAGAGGAACCATATCAGATAGAACTTGTAGTTTCCGCAGACTAAGACAACTTGGCAAATTTACCCATAAATGGTCACTCTGTTTCACAACCAGATGATCACCCCAAAACATTGAACATTTTACACTCTGCTTTTCCCAACTGAATTCTAGCACTCACCCTGATACTTTAGAAATCCTTCTTGTAAAACAAACCTAAAAATCTTTAGTTTTGGTATCTAATGCAAATTTGGTTTGAGGTGCAACAGCAGCCTTTGGCTTGTTGACTTCACCCCATGCTTTTCATCTTATTTAACTGAATAACAGGGTTGAGGGGTGGGGAGCTTGGAGATCTTCTAGTCCAACCCTTTACTCAAGCAGGAGATCCTATTTCAGACAAACAGTTGTCCAATTAAAAGCCTCCAGTGATGAAGCACCCACAACTTCTGAAGACAAGACGTTCCACTGGTTAATTGTCCTCACTGTTCCAGGTTGCTTCTCTCCTTGATTAGTTTTCATCCATGGTTTCTTGGCCTGCTTTCTGGTGCTTTGGAAAATAAGTTGACTCCCCTCTTCTTTATGGCAGCCCCTCAAATATTGCAAGACTGCTATCATGTCTCCCCTAGTCCTTCTTTTCTCTAGATTAGACATACCCAATTCCTGCAACTGTTCTTCATTTGTTTTAGCCTCCAGCCCCCTAAATTAGATTTATTTAGCATCTAGAGGCTTGTAGCAAAATCAGAAGTAGATTGCAACCAAGAAACCAGTTTGCACTTAGATTGGTCTCCAAAAACTAATCATGATCATGATCTATGCACTGCCAAATGTGTAAATTCCAAGAATCAACCAAAAAAGCAGCAGTGAAAATTAAATGGAAATAAAAACAAACAAGACCGTCCTTCATGGGGCTTATTTATTATAGCATTTTATGTTGCATAACCTATTAAGCATAGCCTGAGCTATCTCTAAAGGCCTGAATACATAGATACGAAATTTTCCCTCTATGATAAAGTGCTGGTGAATATATCAAAATCATTTAAAAGTTTTTGGTGGTTGTTTTAAAAGTCTGGAAAGCTCAAATTTTCTAACACCAGAATTCGCAAAACAACTGGTTCATAACCAGTATGAAATAACCTTTCACAAAATACAAACAGTTTTTTTAAAAAAAACAAAGATTAATTTTCTCACCAAAATGTTTATTTGTCCTTGTGGGTTTTTTTATAAGCATCTGTAAACTATAGTTTATTGTGCAACTTGGCCAGATGATGCTACCTCCATCCCTTTAAGTTTCAATAACTCTTCCTCTTGGTTTGTTTATTTCTTACAATTTCAAATGAATTAAAACCGGTCAAATTCAACCAAAAGCAAATGTACTTATTTATTTTTTTTCATGTGTGAATATGACTGTTTCTGAGTGCCATTTTCCTGCTTTCTGCTTCTGCTTTTGTCTGCTTGCTACGGTTTAATGTTCTGGCTTTGCTACTTGAAATACAAATCCTAGGGTATTTGCATCACACATAAAAAGTAATAAACCTGCAAAATGTTTTTATTAGGCCTCCTGCCCATGTCACCTCTGTTTTTAAGTGCCAAGCTTTAAACTCTCATGTGGAAAGTGTAATTTGTTTGGGGGGAAAGGACCTTTGAAAGCTAAAATATAGTCCTGTCAGTTTTCCCATGTGGGCCCATCTTAATGCAGCAACCATCAAGGAATTGGAGGTATTTGTAGCACTCCCACAGTTCCAGGAAGTTAAAACTGCAATCATCAGTTTTATGTTAAAGCTGGCTTTCAGCATTCCATCATATTATTGTGCAACTAGGCGTAGATAATGTCTCCTTCAAATAGATCTTGCTGATGTTAAGGATAGAACCATGTTGTTTTCTTAGCAGCAATACGTAAGTTATTTCTCCTTTTGCCAAGCTTTTTTTCCCCTGGGCAATTTCTCTACCTACCATCAGGAGTGTCTGCGGGGGAGTCAAGAAAGGCAAGGCAGAACCTGTGATCAGACTCTTGCCCTGTTTTTGTGTGCCGAGTCTCTGGTACTTTCTGAGCTTGGTTGTTTTCTTGCAAATGTTTCATGACCCAGCTAGGTAACATCATTAGAATGGATTGGGATTAGAAGGGAATGGGATTTTCAGAAAGGAGGAGGAGGAGGAGGAGGAGGAGGAGGAGGAGGAGGAGGAGGAGAATAATTGTGGGGTCGGTAAAATGAGGACCCAGACTGTTGAGGGCAATATGCTGACTCTATAAACTGCTCAGAGAGTGCCGTATAAAGCACCGTGGACCAGTATACAAGTCTAAGTGCTATTGCTATGTAACCTCCTTGATACACTTCTCTATTAGGGGATGGAGTCCAGGAATTCTTCTCAAGTCTGGGAAATAACATTTAGTTCTTGTTGCTGTGGTGGGATTTCAAATCTGGTGCTTTGTCTAATCTCTGTAGAAACCTTCATGACTATTTTTGAGTGTTTGCAAATTCTTGGGCAGAAACTTGATAGCATCTTAGAAATCCTAAAAAAAAAAAACAACAACCCTCCCCAACAACCTCTCTAACAAAAGGTTAACAGAGCCATTTCTTGAACTTTAATTCAGCTATTCTGGCCTGCCCTTATTATTTCAGATTTTGTTCTGTAAGAATTTGCCATATTTTTGAACCTTGCTAGCCAGGATTCCAACAGTGTTTTCCCTATTGAAGCGGCCCTGTGAGGTAGGTTAGGCTGAGAAATAAGGATTGGCTAAGGTCATTAACTTTCCCCAGTGAGATACAAAATAGAGCCACTCCTTCAATTATGGTTGTTCTCAAGCTCCAAATTGCTTTCTCTCCAGTCTTCTTCTTTTTGCTTGGGATTGTGAATTTTTCTAGCATAGCTTCAGGTGATGGAAAATAGAGATGTATTAAGTCACTAGCCACATCATCTGTTATAGATGTCTTGGAATTGCAGGACCTTGGTACTGGACATACAGCATTGAAGTATGGGGGAAGAGGCAAACCAAACATTACCCTAAAATCAATGCACATGCTGGAAAATGGCATGAGCAGGCAGGCAGGCAGGCAGGAAGACAAATGAAGTCATTGATCCTTTCCTCACTGCTTGTTGGATGGTGGGTTGGATGAAGTCACAGATGATAAAACTGGGCAAGACAGATGTGATATTGCAGAGTTCAATAATTTAAGATTGGGTTTACCCTATAGTTGCATTCCCTAGAAAGAACTGGTCCATGGTCTGGAATTCTTCTTGAACTACATCTTCAGATCAGAAAAAGAAACAGGACCCAGAAGTACATCTGCATAATTACACTTAATCTATTCCTCCCACTCTTTCTCCGATGGTCATTGCTGGTAATAATCCAATTATGTATGGCTGATTGCACCTTGACTTCACCACTGCTATGCAATCTACATAGGGATACACTTGAGGACAATCTGAAAACATTCATTACAGTGATGGGTTGCTTCCGCTTTGCACCAGTTCACAAGAACTGATAGTAAAAATTTGTAGTGGTTCTGAGAACTGGTAATAACATTGGCTGGCCATGCCGCTGAACCGGTCCCCGGCCTGGTAGCTGCTTGCTTACCCTGCCCACCTCATCAGAGGCTTTTTTTTAAAAAAAACTTTTAAAAGCATTTTTTCTACAAGCTCTTCAGCGGAAAACATGTTTTTATTTTTTTTTTAAAAAAAGCCTCTGATGATCCCTCAGCTCAGCTGGAATCATCAGAGGCTTTTCAAAGCATTTTTTCTACAACCTCTTCAGCTGAAGGGATGGTAAAAAATGCTTTGAAAAGACTCTGATGATCTCAGCTCAGCTGGAATCATCAGTGGCTTTTCAAAGCATTTTTTAAGAGTTAAGATTTTTTTTATAATTAATTATTTATTTTAGGATTTGATTATCTGAACGAATAAATTTCTTGATATGAACCTGTCCAGGCCTTGTTCAAATGCTGGACTCTTAGAGGCCTCCAGCTGATGTCGTGGCGATATCGGACATGAGGAGCAGGTCTCCGGACTACCACGCCAAGTTCTTCCTGTTGGAGGGCTCCAAAAGGAGCTAAAGCCATCCCATAGGGGTGGTGAAGAAAAGAGAGGTGCCCTGTAGTTTGGGGAGAGCAGAAACTCTCCTGCTGGACTCAGGGCTTCTTCCCTCTCCCTCAACAAGGAGAAGAGGCAGCCATCATGACTGCCACAAAGCTGGGATAGCAAGGCAACAAAGAAACATGCAGGAGCATTGCAGATAAACAGTGATTGGAACTGGGTGAGAAGATTTCTTTTTATTTAGACCCTAACTTTAAAGAAAAAAAGAAAGAGAAAAATCTAGCAAAAGAGACTCCTATAACTATTTTTTAAAGTGGTGAACTACCATAGAAAGAAAAATCCTAGACCTGAAAGAAAGGAACTAAAGGGAAAAAAGCTAAAGACTCTTTAAAACATAGAAAAATTGGATTTGTAAGTTGGGTAGGTGCTGTTTTGGAAAGGCATTAAAAATGCTGGACTATCTACTTGAATTTTCTTGAATAGTTGACTTTGCCTCCATAAATTGAATTAAATTTGGATGAATTAAAATCTATAAGACTTGAAACAATGCTGAAATCTAAGCTGAGAGCACCGTCTACTGGTGAATGGAATATACCCTACAAGTTTAGAAAAATGTTTTGATGAGAGAAATAACATCCATCTGGAAGATTGTGGTGACACTTATGGTACTATAACTAGTTTATGAGAAGCAATTTAGAATGAAGGAGAAATTTCCTGACAGTTAGAACAATTAATCATGGAACAACTTGCTTCCAGAAGCTGGGAATGCTCCAACAGTGGAAGTTTTTAAGAAGATGTTGAATAACCATTGTTGAGGAATTCGCAGAACAACCCTAGAGTAGCAAGGGTGTGCACATGAAAGCAACTGAGAGCAGTTGCAAATAATCACAGCCAACACACAGATACACTAAGTTGTGTTTACTTTTAGGAAATAATAATAAGGAACAGTCCAATAAACAGTTTAGGTCATACACAGATAAAGCAGTAGATAGTAAAACAATAGTCCAGGGATATCCCAATAACAAAGTTTTCTTACCAGTCATTGTAGTCATACACAATAAACAGTTGCAAAAAGTAGCAAACACAGCAAATAGCAGAAACGATCAGCACAGAGCAATAATGGTCAGCAAAGATCAGCAAAGAGAAACAAACCATGTTTCAAGCTCCCTCTTAAGGACATTGGCTACGGAGCCAAACAATCAGGACACAGTATGATGCAATACAGCAATACTGTCCTAAAATTATATTGAGGTTTTATATATTGCCAACCCAACAAGTTAGGAAACTATCATTTCCTAACATTCTCCCCTTTGGGTAGGATGATATATAATACCTTACATTCTTAAACCAAAATAATCACAACACGATTTGTGCTTTACTGCACCCCGAGCCTTTGTATAATGATCTGCAATATTATGTTCAGTCATGCAGTACTCTAACTGAATCAATTTACTTTGTACACACTGTCTAAAGTTTAAATATCGCAAATCAGTATGCTTAGACTGTGTTCTTACAGCTAAATTAGTAGCCATGTTAATTGCAGATTGATTATCTTCGTAAACTATAAATGGATCATTCACATTTAATCCTATTGTCAGTGTTCCAAAACTGACATAGAAGCAAGGAGGAGAAAAGTTTGACATTTCACCTAGAAAAACTTTCGGTGAATTCAGTCTCCTGGGAGATGTATGGGAGGGGTGACATTCCTGTGTGCTGAAGAGACAGATAAGAGAGAGTGATCTGGAAGGCAGCCAATGGAGAGCAGTTTTTGAGGAAGGAATAGGAGGGGTTTTGGATGGAGGGGCCAGTACTGTCTGCACCGTTGTCTGGCTTGGATGCATCTCTCAATAAAGAGAATATTTCCTAAAGATGCTGCTTGGAAATTAATTTATTTCGAGGATGAAATCGAAAGCTTTGACAGACAGACAGTACTGATTTTTTTTTCTTTTCCCTTTCCCTCTCCGAGCCAATCTGGCAAGCCTCCAGAGCTCTGGTTCTTTGCCAGAAGTCTGGACACAGTGGAGAGAGAGCCCGGAAACCATGGCCGAAAGCCAACTCTCCAATGAAAGTCTACTACAGGCAGCGGCACTAGAAGCAAACGTGGATATACAGAAGGCCCAACCCCTCCCTCCTCCAGCAAAGCTGCCAGCCGAGAAGAAGAAAAAAGAACCTTTGTGGGCTTTGCCGAAGTCGGCAGAAATGGAATTCCCCTTTCCAGCCGGGAAAGGTAAGAGCCAGCCTCTAAGTGAATTAGCGAGGGTGGATTGGATGTGGGACTGGCAACAGGCCAGACAGCCGAAAGCTTCAAAAAAGTCCCTCGAAACTTCCATAGATAAATTAAAAGAACATTTTGACCGGGCTGTCCAACTGGGGGAGGAGCTGTCCTGCAGGCCCAAGGAGAGGGGGAGGCCAGCCCAGCCCACTGAACTGAGTCACCACAAACAGGAGCGCAGTCCTCCCCCCTCCCACACCAAACGAAGAGATAGCCCTGGCAGGCATCCATGGATTCCCCCTCCCCCCACCAAGCCCATCAGCCTGCATCGGGCATCAACCCCCCGCCTCCGGAGGAGAGATGATGAAGAATTCCAATGACATTATGGGCAGGCTGAGAGAGGCCCACAATGGGAGGAGGGGCCGCCGAGGGGGGAGCCACCCCGGTTTAGAGGGAAATTTGATGGGAATCCAGACCAGCTAGCACAATTCCTCGATGCGGCTGAGATTTACATCGAGCGCTACGCACACCTTTACCCATTCCCCAGGGCCCTAGTCAGTGCCATCGCAGAAGGCCTGGAGGGAGAGGCAAGGAGCTGGTCAGGGGCCCTGTACAAAAACAGGGCCGCCCAAGAACAAGATGCCCCTGGTTTCTTACAATTGCTGCGAGTCCGTTTTGAAGAAACAGGGGAAGACCCCTATGTAGAAGATGAGCTTAGAAACCTAAAGCAGAGGGGAAAGCCCATCCAAGAGCACATTCGTGAGTTCAGGAGAGTTATTGGGACTTTACCTCCTTTGCCGGAATGACTGCTCGTGTACTTCTTCAGAACGAGCTTAGATAAACAGATTGCCCAAGTGACCGCTTATCGTGATATTCCGAACCGACTCATTGACTGGTTCCGGATAGCGACACAAGTCGAGAGAGGGCTAAGGGCAAACGACATGCTAAAGCAACCACAGGCAAAGGAGAAAGCCCAACTGGACCAGGAACCGTATACCAGACGAGGAACTTCAGCACCACGGCCCACCCAAAGACCACCCACCACCCGGAGCCTGCTGAGATGCTACAGATGTGGAGGAGTTGGCCATTTGGCAGCGATGTGTGGAACCCCGGGACCGAGACCAGAGCCAATGGGCAAATCACGGCCAGGACAAGGACCCAGGCGCGCCACCAACACACCATGAAGGCCCCCCCCGGTTCAGAAGTCTTCGCCCACTTGACTGAAGCAAGGGAGAACCCAGATGATGCGAATCAGCCTCCCGAACTGTATGACAGCGATGACGATGGAGAAGACGACCCAATGGTGAGTGGACCCATCCACCCTTTTCTATTCCCTGTACGCTTAACGGCCCCAAAAACAGGGACCCAAGGGGTTTTCCAAGCCCTAATAGATTCAGGCTGCACGAGGTGCCTGATCAACTTACCCACGGTCCAAAAATTGGGAATACGAGCGAAAAAACTCAGCCACCCAATCCGATTTGAGCAAGTTGACGGATCCTTAGTGGGGGGGGGGGGCGCAGGCCACACATTTAACCGAGCCAGTGAAACTGGAGCTAGCAGATCAGATGATTCGGTTTATAATAGCCCCCAAGATGACTAACCCAGTTATACTTGGACTCTCCTGGCTTGACAAGTGGGGCCCAACTATCTGGTGGCAGGAGGGGACCCGCAGACTGAGAATAGCAAGGGGGCCTCACCCCCTGCTGCCCCAGCCACAGAGGACACCTCCCACACAGAGGCCCCGGCCCCTCCCACCAAGAGGACAAAAGATGCCCTCAACCCCAGCGCCCCTGATCAAGAGTACAGCTAAACAACTGACGGCCTCATCCGACAGCCCCCATGACACAAAGCAGATCCCAAAAGAATATCAAGACCTTGCAGAAGTATTTAGCAAGACTGAGTGTAATGTTCTACCACCCCACCGTGAGACCGATTGCGCCATCGAAATCATCCCTGGGGCAAAACTACCTAAACCTAAGCTGTATGCTATGACACCCCGGGAAATGCAAGAAATGCGAAAATACATAGACACTAATCTACAAAGGGGTTTCATTGAGCCAGCCAAACCCCGAATAGCGGCACCAGTCTTCTTCAGAGAGAAGAAAGATGGCTCTATGCGTTTAGTAGTTGACTTTCGAGGTGTCAACGGTGTCTGTGTACGCAATTTATACCCCCTTCCTCTCATGAAAGACATTTTAGCCCACCTGGCCAAAGGAAAGGTTTTCAGCAAACTAGACCTTCGCGAAGCCTACTACCGGATACGCATCAAGGAAGGTGACGAGTGGAAGACAGCATTCAATTGCCCATTAGGAAGCTTCCAATTTAAAGTAATGCCTTTTGGACTACAGGGGGCGCCGGCGGTATTCATGCAACTTATAAATGAGGTGCTTCACGACCACCTTTACAAGGGGGTCCTCGTCTACCTGGATGACATTCTCATTTACACGGAAACCATCGACGAACACATACCCCTCGTCCGCAAAGTGCTTGAGAAACTGCTGAAGGCGGACCTTTATGTCAAACTGTCGAAATGCGAGTTCCACCAGTCACGGCTAGACTATTTAGGCTACCGAGTATCCAATGAAGGGATAGAAATGGACCCAGCCAAAGTACAATCAGTCCTTGACTGGCGACCCCCACGCACCCGCAGACAACTGCAAAGCTTCTTGGGTTTCGCAAACTTCTACAGACAATTTATCCCATCTTTTGCAAAAATTGCCAAGCCTCTAACCGACCTCCTAAAAACAGGGAGCCCAGCAACAAAACCTCACCCAGGACAGCCTCTACAGTGGGACCCAGCCTGCCAACACGCATTTGAGACACTGAAAGAAATGTTTGCAAAAGAACCGATCTTAAAGCACCCCAACCCCGACTAACCTTTCGTCATCCAAGCCGATGCCAGCGATGTGGCAGTGGGGGCGATCCTACTCCAAAAAAATAGCCAAGGGAACTTACAACCCTGTGCCTACACCTCCCGCAAACTCACTGACACCGAGAGACGATGGGCAGCGTGGGAAAAGGCAGCGTTCGCAGTGAGGTGGGCGCTGTTAATGTGGCGACATCTGCTGGAAGGAAGCCAAACACCCTTTGAAGTTTGGACTGACCATAAAAATTTGGAGGCCCTCAAAACTCCAAGGAAGTTATCACCCAGACAGGTCCGGTGGGCCCAATACTTCAATCGTTTCAACTTCGAGCTAAAGCACATCCCGGGGGGGAAAAACTTTCTGGCTGACGCCCTCTCCCGAATGCCTCAATACAACAGTGAACGAGAGCAGGTGGTGAATGCCATCATCCCTTCCACCCAAGGAGCGGGCCAGATAACTACCAGACGGCAGCATCGTGATCAGCAGGGCCAACCAGCGAGTGACCTAACGACAAAGCTCAAAGCAGAAACATTGACGGACCCTTGGTTCTGAGACAATCAACATCTCTTGACGAAAAGGGATGACCTAGCCTGGAAAGGAACAAAACTTTACATCCCAGAGACGCTACGTACCCTGGTCCTTAAGAGGAGCCATGACGTTAAGCCAGCGGGACATTTTGGGTTCTTAAAAACTCTGCATTTAACACGGAGACAGTTTTGGTGGCCACATATGAGAAAAGATGTAGACAGTTATGTAAAAAGTTGTACCATCTGTGCCACGATGAAAACCCGACCAGGAAGACCCCCCGGACTGCTGCAGCCAGTAGCTGAACCGTCAAGGCCATGGGAGGAGATTGCTATGGACTTCATAGTCGAACTACCCAGGAGCGGCGGAAACACGGTGATCTGGACTGTAATAGACTTATTTTCCAAACAGGCACATTTCATACCCTGTAGCGGACTACCCTCAGCCCGCCAATTGGCAAAGCTGTTTGTGAAACACATCTACCGCCTGCATGGAGTGCCCAGAAGAATCATCTCCGACCGAGGTGTCCAGTTCACAGCGAAATTTTGGAGAGAATTCCTACGATCCATAGGATCATCCCAAGGTCTCAGCTCAGCATTTCACCCGAGCACCAATTGGGGGGCGGAGAGACTGAATGCTATGATAGAGCAGTATTTGAGGTACTATGTAAACTACCAACAGTCGAACTGGGCAGACCTCCTATCTTTTGCTGAGGTCGCGTACAACAATGCTGTCCACAGTAGCACAGGACTAGCCCCGTTCAAGGTAGTGAGTGGTATGGATTTTGTCCCCATGCCAGAGTATCCCAGGGACCCCCCTTCTTCCGTCAGCTTGAACGATTGGATGGCGATGTTAAGAGAATCCTGGGAGAACGTCAAGAAGGCATTAGACAAGGCGACACAAGCATATAAGAAGCAAGCAGATAAGCACCGAGCCCCTCAAAGACCATTCCGAGTAGGAGAGAAGGTCTACCTCTCCACCAAGTATTTGAGACTCAAGCTTCCGACTAGGAAATTGGGCCCAAAATTCATAGGACCATTTCCTATAGTAAAAATAATCAACCCTGTCACAGTACAATTGCAATTGCCCCGCTTACTAGGAAAGATACACCCTGTTTTTCACAGTAGTCTGCTGAAGCCGGTGATGGGGTCAACTTTAAGGCCAGTGCCACGTGACCCCCCAGGGCCTTTGATCATTGGGGGCCAAACTCACTATGAAGTACAGCGAATTCTCGATTCGAGGTGGCACAGAGGCCGTCTCCAATACTTAGTTAAGTGGAAGGGTTACCCTTTGTCAGAAGCTTCCTGGGTGAAGAGCAACAACATCCATGCTGACCGGCTTATAGCTAAGTTCCATGCAGATCACCCGGGCAAGGCGGGAGGGGGTAGT
This sequence comes from Masticophis lateralis, assembly GCA_030761175.1. Lineage (NCBI taxonomy): Eukaryota > Metazoa > Chordata > Lepidosauria > Squamata > Colubridae > Masticophis > Masticophis lateralis. Next base: position 105,058,734 of record JAUDYJ010000005.1, read on the forward strand.
ATGCCTCATCAGATGGGGTGACAGCACTAACCCTGTTGTTTCTCCTGCACAGGCCTCGCTGAGAGAATGAAGGGAGAGGGGCCGGATGTCAGTGTTCCAAAACTGACATAGAAGCAAGGAGGAGAAAAGTTTGACATTTCACCTAGAAAAACTTTCGGTGAATTCAGTCTCCTGGGAGATGTATGGGAGGGGTGACATTCCTGTGTGCTGAAGAGACAGATAAGAGAGAGTGATCTGGAAGGCAGCCAATGGAGAGCAGTTTTTGGGGAAGGAATAGGAGGGGTTTTGGATGGAGGGGCCAGTACTGTCTGCACCGTTGTCTGGCTTGGATGCATCTCTCAATAAAGAGAATATTTCCTAAAGATGCTGCTTGGAAATTAATTTATTTCGAGGATGAAATCAAAAGCTTTGACACCTATATTAATTAACAATTGTTTATAATATATCAATTCAGTGCATATCAAGGATAAACATGAAAATTCGGCTTCCATAGTTGATAAACTAAGATGCTTTTGCCTAATAGATTTCCATCCTATTAATACATTACACTATACCTGATGTTGATTTAGCATCAGCATATGCCGTTAAAACTAGGTCACTACTAGGCTCTAAATATAATGAATAATGAATCGTTTGCTTCAGATATCAAAGTATTCGCTTAGCAGCTTTCCAGTGCTGTTCAGTAGGTTCAGCATTATATCTAGCCAGTTGGTTCATACTATAAGATATATCTGGCCTAGACCAATTACTCAAATGTGATAGACTGTCTATTAAGGATTGATATATTTCCTTATCAAATACAGGACTTTGAATATTACTATGTTTAAAATCCTGACTCATTGGTGTTTTAGCAGGCTTACAGAATTCCATTTTGTTACATTTCAGTAATTGGCTAACTTTCTTGGCTTGCAAAATTTTGTAACCTTTACTAGTTTTAACTACATCAAGACCAAGATAATGCTTAATTTCTCCCAAATTCCTAATTCTGAACTTCTGTTGCAACATAGAAACAATTTCAGTTGCAACTATGTTGCAACTTCTGTTGCAACATAGAAACAATTTCAGTTGTTCAAAATTTTCATATTTTGTTATAAGTGCTATATCGTCACTAAATACCAATAATAAAGAACTTAAACCATCTTTCTCTTTCTTAAACAAACATGGATCAGCTATACCAGCTACAAAACCCATAGCAACTAACTCATTGACAATGCATTTATTCCACTTGTAATCTGATTGTTTTAAGCCATTAAGACTTTTCTTCAGTCTCCAGCAATCAGTCTTCCCATCAATTTTCAAACCTAGTGGCTTCTTCATATAGATCGTATGTTGTAGAGGTGCATGCAGATATGCAGTTTCAACATCTAAATCATCTATAATCATCTATATGATTTATCCTGTATTTATTTTTAGCTGCCCACACTAATGCTGCTTGCAAAGTAGTCACTCTCAGACTCAGTGCAAACACTTCATCATAGCCCTTATCTGATTGAGCAACTAATCTTGCCTTATGGGGAACAGTCCCATCTACACCAGTTTTCAGTTTGTAAACCCACTTACAACCAATTGCATGCTCACCTGTTGGTAGACTAATGTTCTCATAAACATCTGACTCCTTCAATGATGTCAGCTCTTTGTCCATCGCTTTCTTCCAAACTACCTGATCCTTTTCAGGATACAGTTCAATTTCATTAAAGTTAGATGGCTCTATGTTCATACTATGCTTGCTTGATACCTATCAGGTGGACGTCTATCTCTAGTTGAATGTCTATGCAACTCAGGACTCGGTATAGGTATTTTCTCTTCTACCTCCCCTCTAACCTCTTCCTCTTTTACAGTAATAGAAGATTCTTCCTCAACTATCTCATTATCAGGATTAGCAGCAAACAATGGAGTATCCACAATAACACTATTTACCTTGTCGGATTCCTGCTCAAGTTTACTCCAACCAACATGCTCCAGGAACTTGGCACTAGCACTGCAGTACACACTAGTGGTACCTGGCGCCCAAAATCTATATGACCTGTGGTTGGATTCATAATCAACAAAAAACAGCTTCTTTGCTCTATGTTGTCCCTTTCGCCTCAATTGCGAAGGAATATGAACCCATGCTGGGGCTCCAAATGTATGCAAATAACTTAATTCTGGTCTTCTTTCATGCCAATGTGTGAATGGTAATTCACCAGTTGTTGAATTTACCACGTCATTCAAGACATGGCTAGCACACATTATTGCCTCATCCCAAAGTGTCTCAGGCAAACCAGAATCAGATAACATGGTTCAAGCCATAGCTTGCAATGTTTGCCCACTGAGTTCAAGATGTGCATTAAGTTGTGGTCTATATGGGGCAGAACACTTGTGTTCAATGCCAGCTTTCCATAACATAGTTTCAAACCTGTTATTGGTAAACTCAGTATCATTGTCAGTTACCAGGCAAAGAACCTTGCATTTCTTTTTCCTCTCAGCAAACCTCAGCCAGTTTGAAAAATTCTGGAATGTTTCTGCTTTGGTTTTCATAAGGTAACAGAAACCATAACGGGAAAAATGGTCTATTATGCTCAATATATAACAGGCTCCTCCTAAACTAGGTTTTTTAGGACCAATAATATCTGCAAACACTACCTCTAAAGGTTCATGAGTAATGGATCATCATTTAGAACAAACAAATCATTCTCTAACTTTGCCGTAACACTTGTACCATCTTTTTCTATCAGACATTTATCTCCCCTAAATGCAGTGGTGGTTCTGTGGGCGTGGCTTAGTTAGGGGTGTGGCTTGGTGGTCATTCAACCCAGAGAGCTGAAAAAAGTGATTTCTGACAGGTCCTCACACTTTTGACTGGTCATCATTTATGCCATCATTTATCTTCTAGTCCAGAGATCTCCAACCTTGGCAACTTTAAGCCTGGCAGACTTCAACTCCCAGAATTCCCCAGCCAGCTATGCTGGCTACAGAATTCTGGGAGTTGAAGTCCACAAGTCTTAAAGCTGCCAAGTTTGAAGACCTCTGAACTAGGGCTTTGGGACCCACCTTTTGGGGAGGGGGTCCCATTTGGAGAGACCCCCTACCTCTCAGGAAGCATCAGGCCCAGGCAGAGAAAGTTGCCAAGGTTGGAGATCTCTGGACTAGAAGACCTCTAAAGGTCCCTTCCAACTCTGTAATTCTGGTGTTGGCAAGCAAGCACAGTTAAGCTATTTAAATCCTCCAGAGCCTTAGAAGATGGTAAAGCAAATCCCACCCACCCCCCTCAGCTTTCTACCAAGAGCCTTTTCCTCTCTTCCTAAGGCTGAATCTTCCCTACTTTTGGAGAAACTTGTTCTGTCCCCGTCTCACACACGCACACAAACAGTCAGCAGGGGTTAATAAAACCAGCAGTCAGGAATTCCTTTGAGATAACAGAATTGACAGCAACCCAGTGGTTGCCTGCCAAAAGACTTTATTCACAAAGGGAGGTTTTTCTTCTCGGTCCAAAATATCAAAATAAGTCCACAAAGCCAAAGAATTGTCAAGTCCAGTCCAAAATAAATCCAAGGAGGGCATATAACAAAGTTCCAGAAACACAATATGACTTGCTAGTTTTTCAGTTTTGTCCATCACAAGACCTGAATGGCCACCACACCTGCTTTTATCCCCTGTGGAATGTGGTCCAGTGACTCAGCTTAATCTCTGGCATGCCTCTTCCTCTGCTGCACACGCTTGTCCTTCTTACATTGTTGGGGATCCAGCCAAGACTCATCCCTGTCGCTGTCCAACTGTGGCTGCTCCAAAGTGCCTGGCTCCTGGCCTATCTCTTGGCCATCGGAGGACACCTGAGACATTGCCAGAGAGGAGGGTCCTGGAGAGGGAGGCCTTGCCAACTCCTCTCTTTCACTTTCTGAGTCTTCTCCCTCTGATAAGACAGGCTTGGGGGTCGGAGTCACAACAGAACTTCAGGTGCAACACTCAGAGCGTCATCTAGATTGGGATCTACATTGATGTGGTGCAAGTTCAGGATCGCCCCCTCTTTCTGTGCCAAGGCAGCAGCTCATGATTGGGGGGGGGGGGCTAAGCCAGCCTAACTTGGCTCAAATCAGCAGCCCAGGCACGAGTTCTGGCTTCTTGCAGATTGGTGGGCCTGGCTCTCTTTCAGCAGATTTGCTGCCTCGCTTTGATCAATCAATCCAGTCCCACTTTCTCCCTGCCTCCTCAGTGGAGCCAACTCCAACATTGCTTCGGCATCCCTCAGTGTTGCCCCTTACCAGGCAAGGGAATACCATCGTGCCCCAAGAGGGCTGCAGCGAAACCCAAGGACCACCCCGATTGTTGCCGATTCAGTTTGACCAATCCTCCAACCACCTTAGTAACAGCGTTCCTGCCTTAAAGGGGAAGACAGTGTGGAAAGGGGTGGGTGGGAACAACTCTCCACCGACGCAAAAGGGGCCAACTTGGAAGCGGCTGCTTTAAATTGGTCAGAGCCAGCAGGAAATTAATTCCCTCTCAGTTTCTGGAATAGGAAGGAAGGAAGAAAAGGAAGACATTTCTCGGGAAATAGCGGCTGAAAGTTCTTGGACTTAAGTTGAAACATTTAAGAATGTCAGCTAAAAGCCTGATCACTGAAACGAGTTTATGATAGAGCGTGCCCATAAGAGAGTAAATCAGAAGAGGGGCTGCTTATTATATATAAAACAGAGGTCTTCAAACTTGGTAGCTTTAAGACTTGTGGACTTCAATGCCCAGAAATCTCCAGAATTCCCCAGAATGGGCTAGGAGGGAGTTGAAGTCCACAGGTTGTAAAAGGGTCACAATTGCCCACCCCTGGGCTAAAGTAGGCTGACACTGCATGGGTGGGAGGCAGGGCAGGGCAAGGGGTGGGCGAGCCAGCAATTTAATAAACGGTTTGGTGTGCTGCGAGGCAGGGGTGGATTCTAAAATTTTTTACTACCAGTTCTGTGAGCATGGCTTATTTGGTGGGCGTGGCTTGGTGGTCACATGACTGTGTGGGCATGGCTTGGTGGTCACGTGACTGGGTGTGGCTTGATGGTCACGTGTCTGGGCATGGTTTGGTGGTCATGTGACTGGGTGGGCATAGATGGGTGGTCAAGTGACCGGGTAGGCATGGCCAGCTTGACATCACTCATGTCAAGGGTTATGGTTAGGGTGCCTGGCCTCTCCTCACCTCAAAGGCCTCAATGAGATACAATTTCCCTGTCTATTTATTTACTACTACTGAACATCCAAAATATTTATTTTATTTATTTTTATTTTATTTAGTTTATATGCCGCCCTATCTCCAATGGACCCAGGGCAACTCACAACAATAAAATCCATAAAGCCATGTACAGAGTTAAAATCTAGTTAAACCAAATAAAATTTAAAAATCCAGAAAAACCCCATCAGTCCTGGTCAGGGAACTTGAATAACCAAGTTTTTAATTCACGGTGGAAGGCATGAAGGTCAGGAGCCAATCGGAGCTCCAAAGGGAGTTGATTCCAGAGGATGGGTGTGCCCACAGAGAAAGCTCTACTTCTGGGGGCCACCAGGCGTACAGCCTATTAAAATATACTTTTTTTTTAATTTATTGAAAAAGTTTTACAATACAATTTTAACCCCACGTTTTCCCCCCTCCCCCCCTTTCCCCCCAACCCTCCCCCCCCGACTTCCGTTACATGCAAAACATAAATATATATCAATCATTATTAAACATTAGATATAGGTGAGATCCACAATATATATCATAAGTTTTAACAAAAATAAGATAAATCCAAAATTCTCTACAAATAAAAGAAAAACTTAAACATATAAAATTTTATAAATGCCCCATTAAACCTAACTCAAGCATAAATTTTCCCTTCTTTTTGTTCAAGACAGCAGTATAACCAAAATATATAAATTTATATCAAGTTAATAATTATCTAAACAACAATATAATATATATATTTAGCATGATAATAACAATAAAAATAATTCTATATTTCTTCAACCTCTATCAAAAAGCTAACTGAAGATTCTTAATTTAGTATTTATTCTACACATAATCAACCCACTTTTTCTAAATATCAATATAGTAAATATAGTAAAACTAATTATCTATATTAATTAACCATATTAATTAAACCCCCTTAATACATCCCTCAAATACCTATACCCAAATGACTAGTCCCTATATCTTCAATCAAATACTAACTGATACTTCTTAGTTTGATATTTACTCTGCACATAGTCCACCCATTTCTTCCAGTCCCGAACAAAAACTTCATGGGTCCTATCGTTTAAATATGCAGAAATCTTTGCCATTTCCGCAAAATTAGCCATCTTCAAGGTCCATTCTTCTATAGTAGGTACACTATCTTTTTTCCAGTATTGTCCTATCAATAACCTAGCTGCAGTAATCATATATAAAATCAATCTCATTTCACTCGGTGAACAATCCTTAACTATACCCAACAAAAACAATTGCGGAGAAAATTGAAGCTTCTTTTTCAAAACATTCTGCATAACCCACCAGAGTTTAATCCAGAAAGCTTTCACTTTTCTACAAGTCCACCAGATATGAAAGTATGTAGCATCCAAACAATCACACCTCCAACATTTAGGTTGAACATTTGGATACATACATGATAATTTCTTAGGATCTAAATGCCATCTATAAAACATCTTATAAAAGTTTTCCCTCAAATTCTGTGCCTGTGTAAATTTAACATTCTGGACCCAGATCTTTTCCCATGTTTCTAACATCACTGGTTCTGCAAAATTTTGTGCCCATTTTATCATACAATCCTTAACTAATTCACTCTCTGAATCTCTTTCTAACAATAAATTATACACCCTCTTAATATGCATCGGCCCTTTCTGTTTCATCTGTATCACCAAATCTTCTTCATGTAGCATTAATCCAATTTTCTGATCTTCTCTCCATCTCGATTGAAGTTGAGAATACTGCAACCAAGTTAAATTCTTCCCATCTTCCAACAGAGTTTTAAAAGGTTTCAAGTTCCATCTACCCCCATCATTAAAAAGCATCTCTTTATATAAAATCCCCCCGAGTGACTTTATATTTGGCATAATCTGCCCAAGATCCAACCACAAAGGTATTTTGTAATCCAATTGAAACTGGTGCTTCTTCCAAACTCTCATCAACGCCTGTCTCAATATATGACTTTTAAAAACATTATCCAACTTGTCTTCATAAAACAAATATGCATGCCAACCAAATTCCAAATCGTGGCCTTCTAAATTCAGAATGTCATTTTTCGTTATTCCAAACCAGTCACCCAGTTGTGTCAACACTGCAGCTTCGTAGTATAAACGTAGGTTTGGAACTTTAAGGCCACCTCTTTCACGAACATCTTGCATAATTTTAAACTTAACTCTTGGTTTTTTCTCATTCCAAATAAATTTGTTTAAACCTGACTGCCATTCAGCCAATGTTTTATCACTTTTAAGCACTGGAATCATTTGAAACAAAAACAGAAATCTAGGTAGAACGTTCATCTTAACTGCTGCTATTCTTCCAAGTAAAGATAGTTGCAGTTTCTTCCATATTTCAAGGTCCTTTTGAATCTTGTGCCACAAAACCTCATAATTATTTTGAAAAAGTTTTATGTTCGACGCTGCAACCTGGACTCCTACATATTTCACCTTTGTAGCTATTTCAAAACCTGCCGCCCTTTCCAGTTCAGTCCTTTGTGGTTCCGACATGTTCTTAACTATCATCTTAGTCTTTTTCTGGTTTAGTCTAAAACCTGAGACCAAACCATACTCATCAATAGTTTTTTTCATCTGGATGATTGATTCCAAAGGTCGTGTTAGGGTTACAACCAGATCATCTGCGAATGCTTTCGTCCTATAATCTTTTTGCCTTACAACAATTCCACTCAGTTTATTCGAATCCCGTAAAGAATTCAACAAGACTTCTAAAGTTAAAATAAACAACAATGGAGATAGCGGGCAACCTTGTCTAGTTCCTTTCTGTATATGAAAATTGGTGGTTAAACTTCCATTAATAACCATTTGTGCTGTCTGTTCTTGATAGATTGCCTCAATTGCTTGTACAAACTGATCTCCAAAATCCATTTTATACAAAGTCTTTACTAGAAAGTCCCAATTAACTCGATAAAAGGCTTTTTCCGCATCCAAAAATACCAGCACCGCAGGGATCTGTTTACTCTTCTCAAGATATTCCAATAAATCTATGACTTGCCGCACATTATCCTTCATGTATCTCCCCTCAATAAAACCTGCTTGATCACTATGAATCACCTCTTGAATAACTGGCATCAATCTGTTGGCCAAAACTTTGGCAAAAATTTTGTAATCCGAATTCAGGAGAGATATTGGTCTAAAATTTTCTGGTTTTGAAGAACCGTCTTCCTTTGGTATAAGTGAAATAAAGGCCGTCTTCCAAGAGGGGGGTATTTTACCCCCCCGTTGTATACTACAAAATAAGTCCTTAAGATGCTCTACCAATTCTGATTGTAAATTCTTATAATATACTGCTGTCAAACCATCCGTCCCAGGAGCTTTAGCTGTTTTCAGTTGTTTAATTGCATATAAAATCTCTTCAGACATTATTAAATAATTAAGTCTTTCTCTTTGTTCCGGTGAAATTTTTGTAACTCTCGTCTTTCCAAGATATTCATCAATAAGATCCTCTTGAATATTATCTTTACGATATAAATTAGAATAATAATCTTAAAAAGCTTGATGAATTGACATCTGTTGAAAGACCTGTTTGCCTTTATGTTCAATAGTATCTATTATATGAGAAGTTTCTTTCTTTCTTAAAGTGTATGCTAACCATCTGCCCGGCTTGTTAGCATTACAAAAAGTATTGTGTCTGGCAAATTGCAAATTAGTCGCCGTCTGATCAGCTATCAATATTTGAAATTGGTCTTTCAGAAGTTTTATAGTTTGCTGTAGCTTCTCATCAGTCGGATTTTTTATATGCAATTGTTCTTTTCCCTTTATTTCGGCCTCCAATTCTGTTCTTGTCTTTTGTCGTATTGACCTGTGCTTAGAATTCATATAAATCAGTACACCTCTCATATAAGCCTTACTTGCATCCCAAACAACTTCAATAAGTGTACCTTTATTCAAATTCAGCTGAAAAAATTCCTTCACATGTTTTTTAAGATCATCTATATTCTTCTCATACCTAAATAAATTCTCGTTAAGTCTCCAGGATCTTCTCTCCCTCTTACCAAAGTCCATTTCCATCCATACAGAACTATGATCAGTCAAAGTTCTTGGAAAGATCTTAGTCTTAGTCGTATTAGCAAATAAATCAGTAGAAACCAATATGAAGTCAATCCTGGAAAAGGATTTATGTCTATCAGAGAAAAAGGTAAAGTCCTGTTCCTTCGGATGATGAATTCTCCATACATCCTTCAGTTGTAATTCTTCTTTCAATACAAAGAAAGTCTGTGGTAGTTTATTCCCCTTCTTAGCCAATGTCTTTTTGTCGAGATTTATATCAATCACTCCATTCCAATCTCCCATAATCAAAAAAGACTTATAATTCCATTGCAATATTTTACTGTGTAGTAATTTGTAAAAAGTTTCTTGCTGCTGGTTAGGGGCGTAGATTCCTATCAAAAGCAACTGAACATTCTGTACATTTATTTCAACCGCAATATATCTTCCTTCATCATCCGATTCTACAAGTTTAGCTGGTATTCTTTTGGAAATATACAACACTAATCCATTCCTTTTCACCAAGTTAGAAGAAATAAAATGTGCTCCAAGTTTTGAATTTATCAAATATTTTTGGTCCTGGGTTCTAATATGAGTTTCTTGTAGGCAAACAATCTCGTTTTTGTATTGCTTCAAATAATGAAATATTTTCCTTCTTTTCTGTGGGGAGTTCAAACCATTCACGTTCCACGATAAAAGTCTAACTGCCATCTGAAGATTCACGAAGCTTGCTGAGCACTTGTCTAAGACTTTGTTCAACAACAGAAGTCTTGGGTCTTGCTTCTCCCACTGCTTCGGATTTTTGTAGTGTCCCATTCGTCCCCTTCACTTCTTGTGGCACCTCGGACCTCTGTTGTTTTTGCATCTCTAATCTCTGCTTTTCTGCGCAAGTTATACGTTGATCTCTTGGTTCTTGCATCAACAATTCAAGGTCCGGATCCACCTCTCTTGTCGCTCTGGAATGTTTTATTCTGGGCTCTGGGAGGCCAGTAAAAAAATCCTCTATTAAGCCGCCTTCTGCTCCTAAAACTTCCTCCGTTGCCATTACTTGAAGTACCTGTTGTTCTTGTTCCCTTGGAAGTTCTAAAATCCCTTCTTCATAATCCTTGTCTTGTGAGGCTCCTTCAACTGATAACAATGTGGATGAACGTGGTGGTGTTGGAGATCTTTTAAGAATGTTCTGATAAAAATGTTCTGCTTTTGCCAACGAATTCAGACAATATCTAACATCCTCATATCTCAAAATAATTCCAGCTGGTGCATCCCATCTGAATGGAATCTGTCGCCTTTTCAATTCATTCACCAGGAAACCATAGTCTCTCCGATCTCTTAACATTTTAGGTGGTAACTCTTTAAAAACTCCAATTTGATTGCCCTCCACTTGAATACTGGTATGAAAAGAACTTTGCAAAATATTATTTCTCAGCATTCTGTCAGTAAAATAAATCACAACATCTCTGGGCAAATTCCTCTGTCTCGCTACTTGGGAATTAACCCTGTAAATCTTGTCAATTCTTTTATCAATTAGCTCCGGTTCCATCTTTGAAATTTTGGCCAATATGTCCACACAAGCAGCCCTCAAGTCCTGTCTGTTGTTCTCCCTCAGTCCCCTTAGTCTTATGGCAAACTCCATATTTCGAAATTGTAACATGGTAATTTCATCCTGTATCTTCTGGTTCCTCAAATCCACCTTGAAGAATTTCTCCTCCGCATCTTTCTTGTTCTTTTGCACATCTAAATTTAGATCATCCACTTTTTTTTCAACCACCACCAAAGCATCAGTAAGAGCCGTTACAACTGTAGTTACATTCTGATTCAACTTGTCACTTTTTTCCTTTACAAATTGCTTCATTTCATTTTGATTATTTTCAATCTTCACATCCAAATCTTTAATCTGGTTAGCAAGAGTTGCTGTTAAATTAGCCATAAAAGCTTTCAAATCCTCATTCCCTCCTCCTTGCATTGAACTCTGAGGCTGAGTTAATGGCTTGGCTGATAACTCCTTTGTCTGGTGAGAAGGGGAATCCCCACCAGTTTTCTTTGAAGCCATGCCTGAGGAACACCTTAATTTCTTAAAAAAAGAAAATCTTCCTCCCTTCCCTAAAATTCCAGTCTTTCCAGTCTTTCTCCCCAGTTTTGCAGGAAGGGGGAAGAACCAAAATTATTTTTCCACTTTAAAATCTTTAAAGTCTTTTTAAATTAAAACCAGGCAGGCTAAAGCTGTTAATTATCACTTTCACTTTCTACTTTCGTTTCCGCTTCTTAAGCCAAGCGCCATTTTCCGTTCCTTTCACTCCGGATTTTAAACTGCTGCTTCTTTTCCTTTAGCCCTCAGCAGGCTCAAAAACTTTTAGAAAAATTCCCCTTTAAGAAAGATTCTCACCTAAGATTCAAGTTGTTGCAGGATGTATTAATAAAGGATGGGATTACTCCAGTTGTCTCGCTCTGCCGCTGACAGAGGTCCCTCAGCGCGCGGAGCTTCAGCGAAGTGGATAGGGAGCCTTCACACAGAGCACCTTCCAGGGCAAAAAAAAAAAAACCCTGGAGGTGCTTCTGGGGCTCTACCTGTGCTTCGCTGGCTCTAGCCCCCTCCTAAAGCAAAAGGGGGATTTTCCGAGCCGCTCAACAGCTGTTGTGCAGCTCTAACGCACGCCGAAGCCGGCAGCTACACGAAAGCCGCCCGGCGACGACGAAGTCCCACCCGGAAGTGGGACTATTATAGTGTTTCTCCACGTTTCCAGTGAGAGCAGCTGACTTGGGATGAAATGCAGAGAAACGCTCAGCAAAGCAACTGCCTTTTCCTCTGACTTCTGTTGGCAGAGAGAAGGAAGAGGCAATGGTGCCGGCAGCAGCTGAAGGCAAGGGTCTGATTGCAGCCGGTGTGGTTACCCAGCACACTCCCTTCATGTGGCTCACTTCAGTGCTGACACACACACCCCCCCCCTTCAAAGCCTTCAAGAGGCTTCAGAGGCCAAGGGTTTTTTTTTTCTTTTCCCTCTCCTGCAGCTGCTCCGAGGGCTTTGAGGCGTGGAGGACGCCGCCTCCCAAGGTTTGGGGAGAGAAGTGGGGCATGTTAAAGAAAGGCAAAAGGGAAGTGGGGTGGGGGTGGGTGGCAAGCTGGCCATGGGGATCTTGGGAAGGCAGCGGGGAAGGCAGGCAAGCAAGGCAGGTCTTCGGGAAAGGAAGTAAGCTGCTAGCTCTCTTCCCCACAGCTGGGTGGCCCTGCCATGCTTGCCTGCCTGCCTTCCCAGCAGTCCCCATGGCCAGTTTGCCACCCACCCCCACCATGCTTCCCTTTTGCCTTTCTTTAACATGCCCCACTTCTCTCCCCAAACCTTGGGAGGTGGCGTCCTCCACACCGCCTCCCAAGGTTTGCCTGCCTTCACAATCTGGTCTCAGGGACACTGGGAAGGCCGCGTGGAAGGCAGGGAAACATGGCAGGGCTAGGGGCTGTGGGAAAGGGAGTAGAGGAGGCAGGCTGGGATGGTGGTGTGGAGAGGGGGCAGGGGCAACTAGGCCACGACTCGCAGGCTTACCTGGCAGGTGCAGTACTTCAGGCAGGCAAGCTGCAAATGAGGACCCACACAGTATAAGTGAGGAGTGACTGGGTGGAGGGGCAAGTGAGCGTTCGGCAGCTGGGGCGAGCGAGTGTACCACTTCGGGGGTGTGGCCAGCCAGCAATTACTAACAGTTCTCCAAATCAGGCCAAATTACCGCTACCAGTCCTTGCAAACCGGGGAGAACTGGTAGCAACCCACCACTGCTGCAAGGACAATACATTACAAAAAAATACTGAACCGTGTGTTAAATTACTGGCTCGCCTGCCCCTCACCCTGCCCCGCCCCCACTATTTATTGGCAAGGAGCGGAGCAAGCCAGCAATTTAACAAACAATTTGGCTGAACCACCTAGAACCGGCAGAATCCCACCACTGCCTAAATGTTACTACAAACCCAGCTTTTAACAACGCTTTCACAGATAGCAGGTTAAATTTTAGCTTAGGTACATACAACATAGGTAAATGCTCATTTATACATGAACAATATGCAGTACTTTCTCCAGATACTTTCATTTTCCATCCATTGGCTAATGATACATGTTGTTTACTCTTAATCATTTTAACAAACCTCTCTTTACTATTAATTATAGACTGTGATGCTCCACTCTCAGCTACCCACAAATCATGGTTTACAGTTGTAGTTGAACTGCATATAGCTAAACTAACATCCTTTTTATCTCTCTGTTGACTACCAGTATTCAGTTTCTTGCCCTTTTTACAGAATCTAGCTATATGAACCTTAGCCCCACAAGAAAAACACTTTCTAACAGTATAAGCAGTTGAAGACGGATTTTCTTCCTGTGGTTGTCTCTTTCTCAGTTGGTCTTTAACTTGCCTTCTTCTGGACTCTTCTAACAATCTCCTGGTTATGCCAGTCAATGTCAGTTCATCTCTGGTCAGGAATTGCAGTGAAGACACATAGTCATCATAACTTTCATCCAAAAAGGAAAAAATGATATAAACCAAATGAAGCTCTGAGAAAATCAGCTCCTTTTCATGTAGCTCTTGTAAAGTTCCCTTCATAAACTCCAAATGAGCTAACATATCTCCACCTTTCAGAAGATGAGTTCTAAAGAGTTTATATGTAAGATGTATGTGTGCACCCACACTATCACGAACATAAATCCTCTTCAGATTGTCCCAACATCTAGCAGCAGACTCCTCACCACGAATATGGAGAAGATGCTGGTCACTCAGTGTCAGTCCAATAATATAAAGAGCCTTTCATTATCTCGGTTAAATTTGACTATCTTCTTTTCATCTCTATCATCTGCTGGATTCCAAGCAGTTACATCTGGTGGATCATGAATTACAGCCCATAGCCCTTCCTTATGCAGAAGTAGGCTGCACTTCATAGACCAGGAAATGTAGTTTGTTCCATCCAACTGGGTTATCAGAGATATGTTGGTTGACTGTTCTTGTGCCATCTTCACTTGGACAATAAACCACAAAAACAGCTGTCTGAATATGGTACTGTGTATTCACACTAACTCTCAGTATACTGGGCCCATAACCAATGTTGAGGAATTCACAGAGCAACCCTAGAGTAGCAAGGGTGTGCACATGAAAGTGACTGAGAGCAGTTGCAAATAATCACAGCCAACACAGAGATACACTGAGTTGTGTTTACTTTTAGGAAATAGCAATAAGGCACAGTCCAGTAAACAGTCCAGGTCATACACAGATAAAGCAGTAGATAGTAAAACAATAGTCTAGGGATATTCCAATAACAAAGTTTTCTTACGAGTTGTCATAGTCATACACAATAAACAATTGCAAACAGTAGCAAACACAGCAAATAGCAGTAACGATCAGCACAGAGCAATAATGGTCAGCAAAGATCAGCAAAGAGAAACAAACCATGTTTCAAGCTCCCTCTTAAGGACATTGGCTACGGAGCCAAACAATCAGGACACAGTATGATGCAATACAGCAATACAGTCTTAAAGCTATATTGAGGTTTTATATATTGCCAACCCAACAAATTAGGTAACTATCATTTCCTAACAACTGTCAAGAGTATTGCCAGGATTGCTGTGATTATAAGATTAGTTACAAACTGCAAAGACTCAATCAGGCCAATCTCTGTCTTGCAATTAACTACAAGCCTTCCCTGCCCTAGTTAATTGCCCATTGACTCACAATATAAGTAGGAGCTTGTTGCCTGCCAAACAGATTAAGATTCAGCTAGCAAGGCCAAGAAGCCACAACCAAGAGGAAGAGCGGGAGAATTTCCCTGCTAGAAGCTTCAAACCATGATGCTGATTGGATCAGCTCTACAGATGATTTGATTCACAGAAGCCCTCTACAGGACTCTCTCATTCATCACTGCTGTGAGAATATCCAAGACAGCATTACAATTTGCAAAAGGAAAAAACCTTTATTGTATAAAAAACAGGAAACAGAGACATGAAAACATAGACAGATTAAATATATATATCTATATATCTTTGCAAAGGTCCTTTCCTCCTCAAATGAGAAAAGGCGAAATGGAAGCCATTGAACATGGTTTTTATACATCAGAAGTCACGTGACTAATGTCCTGTCAGCCTCAGATTGATACAACATATTGTAATACAGGCTCCACCCTGGAAATTCCCCAATTCTCAACAGAAATATTCCACAAAAACATCACTTGTGTATTTCCCCTTCTGGAACAAATAGACAGACCTTAAACAACCCCATTTCAGTACTTTTCCCAGAACATCAATTTCCGTCAAAACAACTACATAATACATATTTCCTCTAAAATAATGAAATCAGCAAAAGGTCATTATAACCCTTTCACCCAGTTATAATAATAAGGTCATACGAGGTAAAATAAGACACTTAAAATGGCGTAACTCAGGTTACACTTTTACAGGAATGATTCTCTTATTCTCTCAACTGCTGAGAAGCCTACGCTGCCACTTCCCCCTGCCTCGATGATATATTGATCCTGAAACTACTTAGTGTTGTATTGGCTTTTCCTTTCCCTTTGGAAAGGGTTAAGAGGACTGGTTTCAGTTTTGTAGGAGAGGAATTTGGGGAGATGGCCTGGCTTCAGCTAATGAAGATAAGTATTAGTTACTGATGTGTTTTAAAGACATTTGTCCTTTTTAATGTTTTTAGTAAAGTATATTTTTTTAAGACTCCTCTGTCAGTTTCATTTCAGCCCCAGTGCGTTAGCATGTGAACAGGTTCACGGTTCGTTGGGACAAACCTCAACCCCTCGTAACAACAACCATTTGTCTGAAGTGGTGTAGGGCTTCCTGCCTAAGCAGGGGGTTGGATTAGAAGACCTCCATGATCCCTTCTAACTCTGTTGTTCTGTTCTGTTCCGTTCCGTTCTGTTGATTACTGGAGACTCTATTATAAGAATAAAGAAGACTTTTAAGTAAAGCAAAGTGACGTTTGACTTGCAGAAGCTTCCTGTACTACTTAAATGAAATTGATTAGTAATTCTGAGATGTAAAGAACTATGATTACTGAAGTTTCTGAGGAGTAACATTGGATTGGAATATATTGCTTTTGGACTTGAGTAAGAGTGGGACTTAACACAAGATGCTCCATCAGGGGGAAAGGAGTGAGATTTCAAGAGAAATTGTGTTGATGTTTCAAAGCATTAGGGGTTCTATGGAAAAGAATCACACAGAGAGAAAGTACGTAATGCAAGGCATATATGTGCAAATAGAAAATATGCTACAACTGATGATGAATGAAGATCAAAGAGTCCAGGAAAGAGAGGAGATAGCAGAAAGAATGGAAGAAAAGACTGACCAAACAAACCATCAAACAAAACAAGAAGATGGGAAGAAGATGATAAAGAGAACAATGACTGATGAAATAAACCAAGGGAAAAGCACTTTAAAGGATTTAAAAATGGAATCAGATAACAGGGAAGATACCTTTGAAAGGAAGATAGGGGTTTGGGTGGATATTCTGGAGACTTGGCAGTTTAGGAGGATAGAGATAGGAGAAATATTCAGTCTGAATGGTGAAGATACAGATTTTGATAGAGATAAAGATCCAAGAGAGGAGAATTATTACATATACATACATACATACATACATACATACATACATACATACATACATATATATATATATATATATATATGTCTTTGGTTATTCGGGTCTCCTCCTCCTCCTCCTCCTCCTCCTCCTCCTCCTCCTCCTCTTTTTGCTATGGTGACTAACTTTCATTTATATTTTATTGTAAGTGACCAAGAAAAAGATGTAGATGCAAAGACTTGTATGAATGTGTGTAAACTGTAGCTATTATACAAATGGCTGATTAAGTCAGACTGTGTGAATTAAGGCTGTCAGGCTTACGAGAATGAGCAGCTGGTGACTCAGAGTTAAGTGGCTTAGTGAAAGGTTGCATTTGTTCATACAAAAATTGTAGGTTACAAGAGATCACAAAAGCTCTTTTGAGAATGCATCATCTATCTGACACAACCAAACCCAAAACAATCAATGTGTTCTTATGAGGTACATATTTGATTGTTAGAAACTCTATAATAACCCTGAAAGGCAATTACTCTGCAATATTATAAATTAAATCAATCAGATAATGACATATCACATTATTCAGAGAATGAGAGTGATACAATAAAAATCCCAATGTAGGAAAGGCTTATTCAGAGAAATTAAGTAACTTCATGCCTTGGCACTGAACACACAATATAATAAATACTTTTCTACTAGACCAGGGTGGTTATTTTTTTTTTTTAAAGATTAGCTTCATTGTAGATATTTACAGCAGAGTCCTAGACTTGTCTAATCAGAATTAATCCCCTCTGTGATTAATCACACTTGTTGCTATGAACTTGTACAGTATTTATGGTTGCACCTTCACTTATGTTTTGGATTCTGCAGGGATCCAGATTCAAAAAATGAACAGGTAAATTGGAGTAGACAAAGATTCAGAAGTGATACCTCCCAGCACCCCACATATGTTTCCCCTCTATCTTTGATAGCCATATTAGTTCATTTAAAAAGTGCAGCTTCTTTAAAGGATCAGCAAGAATAAGATAAGAACTCATGCATGCGTCAATGAATTAATGTTGTAAACCACCCAGGGTCTCCTTATGATAGGGTGGGCAGGAAATAAATTAAATAAACAAACAAACAAAGAAACTTCTGGATTATCCCCCTTCCCTTTCCCAAGATTGGTAGCTCTTTTAAAAGATCCTAACAGTCTATGAATGTTAAAATGAAAGGTTATTGTCCTGATTTGATGGAGCCAAAGCTTCTGGTCAATGATTAAAGCCAATGTACTGGAGAACAATCAACATGGTCATTGTTTAGGTAAGAGAATTGAGTAAGAAAAAGTGAGGGACCAATCTTGAAAATATGGAAGACGTTAAGGTAAGGAATCTATGGAGATTCTCAGTCATGGTTGTCCCAAAGGGGCCTTTTCAAGAGGCAACTGGACTTTCTGGGTTTTCTTTGAAGACATTTCACTTCTCATCCAAGAAGCTTCTTCAGCACTGAGGTAGGGAAGGGGATGCCTCCAACATCACTGTGATAGATTAAGGGGTTTAGATCTTTGAGATGCTACCTATGCTTTCTCTCAAGGATGTTAATGTTTTTCTTCCTGTCCCACCCTATTTAAATTAGTTTATAATATGGCTTGCTTTATGAATTAGATGCTGAACTGAATCTGGTCTGGCCACTGAATCCAGTTTCTGACTTTCCATCTGGCCAGTCAGTCAACAGCCTTTCTTTTCCCCAACGCCCTTCCACCAGTTGATGGGAATGAAAGAAAGAGGACTTTTGTACTGTTTTTGAAGACATCATCCTTGTAAGTATCTGTGGAGATTCTCCATAGTCATGCAGATCATGGTTGTCCCAAAGGTGCTTTGCAAAAGGCAACCGGATTTCCTTTGTTTTTCCTTGAAGATGTTTCTCTTCATTCTGAAGAACCAAAGAAGCTTCTTGGATGAGAAGCAAAATGCCTTCAAGGAAAAACAAAGTCCAGTTGCCTTTGGAAAAAAAGCACCTTTGGGACAGTCCTTGCAAGATACATTCAGGATCTCCAAAGAGCACAGTCCTCCATTAATGGTGAAATGAAAATAAGCCCCCAGGCCACCAGTTTTCTAAAATTATATGTGACACTATCATCCTCAAACGTTCTCACTTCACTCCATGATCCCGGGGTTTAATCTAGCTTAGCCTCAATCCTGTTTGACATCTCAAGTGCACAAAATAATGCAAATGTGCATAAACAGGATTTGGCTATCTATTAATAAGCAATAATAATTTAGATAAAATGGAATGAATTTTTATTTTGCTCTGACATCATCCAACCACATTTTTGTGACTGGCATCCAGAGAATAGATTAGCAAAGCAGTCTGCATTATCTCTGACACTTAAATGTTACCTTCGCTCAAAGATGTTTGCAAAATTGCTAAAAACTTTTTGCTGTTTCTCTTTCTTTTTTTTAAAAAAAAGGATAACATCTCCCTTAGGTTAAGCTTGGCATCAGGAGTCTTGGTGATTTCACAGAGATGTATAATTTTCTTGTCCACTACAACAGTTTGCTGTGGCCTCCCTCTATGGATTTTCTCCTCCCATTTCCCTCCCTCTCTTTTCAGTCCAGCCAGGATATCTTTTATGGTCTCTTATCCAAGTACTAACAAGGTCTGATTTTTTTTGTAACTGTTCAAAAATCAAGTAAGATTGGGTGAGTATTGTTAGTTGTTTCCACTCAAAAGTATGTTGCTGAAATTTTCTGGGCACTTCTCCTGTTTAAATGACTGATTAAAGCTGTAGCAACTGAGCTAAATAAATATATACCAATACATTATGATATTTGGTTTGGATGTAACTGAATTGATTTCTTAATTTCTTTTTATCCAATGGGCAATACTTCCTCCCTCCCTCCCTCTTTCTGTCTCTTTCTTTCTCTTTTTCTTTTCTTTTTTTCAAAAAAGTTTTTATTTTTATTTTTTATAAACATATTTAAATGTACAACCTTTTTTCCCATCATTTTCCATTCGTCTTATCTTTTAACTTTCATTTTTAGTTGTTCAGGGCTGCTCTTTTATCATTTACCCTTCTTTATTTTGCCACCTTTTCTTCTTCCCTTCTGTTCCTTCCTCTCTCTCTTCCTACTTTTTGTTTTTTCTCTCCTTCTCTTTCCTACTTCCCCTTGCCTTCCCCCACTCCTCTCTCCTTTCCCCCTTTCTGACCCTCTTTTCTACTCGTCTTTCCCCTCCCTCTCCTCTCCTCTTTTCTCCCTTCCTCTTTCTCTACTTCTTTCCCTCTCTTTTGTTGTTTCCCTTTTCAATTCCATCTAGAATGGTATTTGAGCACTCCAATTTTCTATTTACATCTATTTCTCATTTCAATTTCTTATTTATTTAGTAATTACATTTATTTCATCATTTGTGTACATTTTGATAATATTCTCACTTTTTCCCTTTTACCTCCCTCCCCACCACCACTTCCCCTTTTTCCCTTTATCAGGGCATCATCTGGGTTTCTATTCTTCTAATTATTTTTTCCATCTTTTCCCTGTCTATTTTATTTCCAGACCTTTATTCATATTTCTTTTCTAACCAATTGTAAAATTTACCCCATGTCTTGAAATACATCAACTCCTCTTTATCTTTTATTCTCAGTTTTAGTCTGTTCATTTCTGCACATTCTAACATTTTTTTTATAATTTCTCCTTCCAACAGGATTTTATCTGTTTTCCAATTTTGTGCAAATACAATTCTAGCCGCTGTTATTATATGAATAATCAAATATGTATCTTCTTTACTATAATTCTCCAGTAATATTCCCAACAGAAATCTCATCTTAACTCTATATGTTGCTGCATATAACCATGTCTGTATTTTCACCCAATAATACTTTGCTTCTTTGCACAACCACCACATATGATAATATGATCCCGGCAATTGATGATATTTCCAACATTTGGCTGATTTATCTTTAAACATCTTAGCTAACTTTTCTGGTGGCATGTGCCATCTATAAAAAATCTTATACAAGTTTTATATCCTTTTCTTGTCTCACTTTTCTATTTAGAACCTCTAATGTCAATATAAATAATAACTGAAATAGAGGGCATCCTTGCCTTGTTCCTTTTCTAATTTCTATTTTTCCAGTCATTTCACCATTTCACCTTTGCCGATTGATCTTTGTATATACTGTAGTTTGGATCATTCTATGAATCTGTCCCCAAAATCCATCATTTTTAACTGTGTTATGATAAATTGCCAATTCACATTATCAAACTCCTTCTGCACATCTAGAAACAGCAACACTATTTGCTTCTCTGAGTGTATTTCATAATATTCTAATGTATTTAATATAATTCACATATTGTCTCTAATTTGTCTTTTTGGTAAAAAAAAAAACATTTTGGTCCAAGTGTATAAACTCATTTAATAGTTTCTTTAATCTTTCAGCCATAATTGATACAAAAATCTTATAGTCCACATTTAATAATGATATTGGTCTATAATTCTTTACTTGTTGCAGATCTGCCTCTTCTTTTGGTATTAAAGTTATGTATGCCTCTATCCATGAGTCTGGAATCTTAGCTTTAAGTAATAGTTCATTAAATACTTGCAGCATCACATTGCTTAATACATCTTGTAATGTTTTATATCTCTGCTGGTAATCCATCCGAACCTGGGGTCTTCCCATTCTTTTGGCTTTTAATTCCCTCCATTAATTCCATCATTGATATTCTTTCTTCTAACAATTTTTTAAACTTTTCCAGAATTCTGGGTATTTCCATTTTTTCTAAGTACTGTTCTATCTCTTCTTCTGCCACTGTCTTTTGTTGGTACAGTCCATTATAGTATTTCTCAATGATTGTCTTCTTTTCCTCACTTTTATAATGTACCTTTGCATCTTGATCTCTTATATTCCTCCTCTAATTTCTTTTGCATTTGTCTATTCTGTTTATTTTGTTTTCCTAAATATGTCATTGCCAACCCTCTAATATATGCTTTGCTAGTATCCCACACATTTTGTAATGATGTATCTTCTTTCTTATTCTCTTTAAAGAAAAAAGTCAATTCTTTTTCCATATATTGTTTGAAATTGTTTTCATTTAATAATTTTTGATTTAATGTCCATCTCATTTTTCCCCTTTCCCTTCCATGTCATTATTATTGGAAAGTGGTCTGCCCATACATTTGTTTCAATATCAATCTTTTATATTTTAGTTATTAATTTTGTTGACATCCACATCATGTCTATTCTTGACCATGACAAATGTCTATTTGAATAATAAGTGTACTGCTTCTCTTTTGGGTAACTTCATCTCCAAGCATCTTGTAAACTTAATTTATCTATCATTGTGAAAAAGGTCTTTGGAAGTGTCTTTCTTAACTTCTTATTTAGTTTTGTGGATTTATAGTCCAGCTCATTATCTACTATCGCATTAAAATCCCCTAATATACACATCTCTTCAAATTCATATTCTATTATTTTTTTATGCAACTCCACATAGTATTCTTCTTGACTATCATTTCGGGCATATATTGCCACAACAATTTTTTTTAAAAAAAATCATATTTATTTCAACCATTAATATTCTTCCTTCCTCATCTTCAAAAATGTGTTTAGATTGGATTGTTTTTTAAATGTATAATGTATAATGCTACCCCTCTTTTACTTTGACTAGTGAGTGTTGTATATAATGTTCCCAATTTCGTTTTTTCCAATAAATATTTATGCTGTCTTCTAATGTGAATTTCTTGTAAGCATATAATCTATAATTTTAATTTTTCTAGTTTGTTAAATATTCTTCTTTTTATTGCTGAGTTTGGTCCATGTATATTTACTGATATTACTTGTACTTCTTCCATTTTTACTTGTTTGTTTGGTAGATCTAGTCGTTCTTATTTCTCTTTGTTCTCTTACCTCTTTCACTCTTGTTCCCTCTCTTAATGCTCTCTCCTCTTGTTCCTTAGTTGTCTCCTTTAATTGTTATTTTTTCTCTTCTTGGCAGCTTGACCCTCCTTCTTCTCTCACTCTCTCTTCTTCTTGGTGTTCTATGTATTTCTGATAAAATATTTCTGCCTTTTCTACTGTCTATGTCTTTGTTCTTGTAGGTTCACCAAAATTCCTTCTGGCACCAACCATCTAAAACCCCGCTCCTTTTTTAATCAAATGCTTTGTCAAGAATTGGTATTCTTTTCTTAAATCTCTCACCCTTCTTGGAACTTGTTTTAGCACCACTATCTCTCTACCTTTATATTTTATCATCATGTTCCTCATAAATTGCAAAATCTCTGTTTTCAATGTGTGGGGTTTTTTTGGGGGGGGGGGGTTTGGTGAATCTAATATGTATTTCTCTGGGTAGATTATTTCTCATTGCATATCTTGTATACTCTGTAGATTTCATCTATCCCATTTATTATCTTTTGTGCTTTCTCTTTCATAACTTCTGCTAGTATTTCAGCATTTTTTTCTGGTAGATTCTCTCCTTTTTCTTCCTCTATATTTTGAAATCTTAAGTAAAAGGCAGCCTTATCCATTTCCAACTGTATAATTGTCTTTTCCTGGTTTTTATCTATAGTTGTGAGTCTATAATCCATCTCCTCCAGCTTTTTCTCTGTTGATTCTGCTTTCTCTTCCACTGCTGTCAATCATTGTTCATTTTTCCCCATCATCTCTTTTACCTTCTTTACTTCTTCTGCTTTATTTATTCATTCCTTAAGGTCTTCATGCGTTGCCTGTATTATGTTTTGTTTTGTTTTTTTAAATTCCATGTTGGTTTTCTCTTGTGTTGTCATATCTGCTGTTTTTTGCGCCATGGAGTTCGATGCTGTTGTTATTGATGGTGATGATAGATGTGATGTTAGCTTCTTCATCTTGGTCTTTATTTTCAAACCACCCAATTTGTAATCCAAGTATCACAAGTAATTATAATCCACGTTTGTCATCCTGGCCACCGCGGATCTTCAGGCTCTTGTTATCCTAATCCATATACTTGGAAAACAATAGTGGCAAAAACCAAACAAAGATATTCCACATGAAGGGAAAATAGGATAGGAAAAAAATCAAAAAATAAAACAAGTGGGGAAAAAAATCACAAACCACCAAAAATTGAGGAAAAAAAATCAAGCCCCCCAAAAAAGGAAAAAAGGAAAAGCAGCAAAACCAGCTAAAAAAATCTGATTGAAAAAGATAAAAGTAAGAATGTAACAAAAGAAAAAAATAGGGATCAAAGATACAAAATGTTGAAAGGAGAAAAAACAAGAACAAGAAAGACAATATCCAAATTTTTAACTTCCAATGTTTCAAATGTTAAACAAACAAAAAAAAAATCCAAAAGCTTTAAATCCAAATAGACAAAAAAAAAAACAAAACAAAAACAAAACAAAACAAAAAACCAGCAGGTGATGCTTATAAAGGAAAAATAACAATCAAACACAGCAGTTTTTAATCTAATCTATTGTTCAGATGGTGATCTTTTTTTTCCCTTTTACTCCCAGTAAATCACAAGACAGTTTATCTCAAACATTTACTCATGGTCATTCTTTGTTTTTTGCTCCATTTTTTATCCACAAAAAAAGAAGAAAAAAGATTTTTACACCACTAGATGGCACTATACGTATAACTCCACAACTCACTTCCACTGATCTTAAGCCTATTTGATCCAACTTAGATCTTTCCAGTATAAATTTTAAAGTCCAAAATTCATCTGTGTTTCAACCAAAAATCACTCTACCCAGTCTGCTTTCCATTATTTTCCTAATCTGTTCATATTCTTTTAAAAATTACCTTTAATGTATGGCCTCTTTCGCCGCTAGCCCAGAAATGGGGAGGTAGCCAAATATCCACTTCCTCCCTTTTCACTCTTGCCATTCCCCTTCAGTTCTAACTTTTTTTAAAAAGTTCAGGGAGTATGCTAATAATAGGGGTCTTGTTTCCAAGACAGAAATTTCCTTCTCACCCAGATGTTATGACTTGCTTCTACTTTCCTTTTCTACATGTGTGACAGTTCTACCAGCTTTGTGACAGTTCTCAATGGCTGTCTTCTCAGCTGTAGAGTCAATGGTCTTTGCCAGTGGTACTCTCAGCTCCGTCTCTCATCCGGTCCAAATAGCACAACAAAAATGAATCAAACAACAAAGGAACGTTACACAGTTTTACTTTCAGTCTCTACAGCAACTCAGCCGGAAGAACAGAACAAGCCAAAATACAGGATTAAAGTCAGCACTACACGCAGTTGCCATGCAGCGTTATTTATTGTCTCCTGTGCCATATTAACCATCATCCGGCACATAAGAATCCATAACACCCTCCCATCAGCTGTTCAGCAGCTTGTCAATCGGCACTTACCTGACATCATAGGAGGGTGACGACGACTCAGTTTCTGATTGCTGCCGATGCCTGTTGCTTATTGTCAGGGCATGCTGTCATCCTGGACAGGACTCCCTTCAATCAATGAGCCAAGCGTCTGGACAGTCAGGGCTCCAACCTTCCAGCCCCCCAGCGATGGCGAGCCCCAGCTGAGGCTCAACAGGTACAGGGAATTTGCGGCTTCCCTATCCACACCAGCCTGTGGCCACTTCCTTCACTGTCCCTACGGGATGGCTATGATCCAATGTGGACCCCCACATCAGCTGAAATATCGGTGCTCACCCCGGAGCTCCAAAGTTTGTGTCATTGCATCACAATGATGGCCATCTTTTCTTTTTTTTTTTCTTGTCCTTCCTCTCTCCTTGTCTCCCTTCCTTCTTTTCACGCTTTCTCTCTCTTTCATTGTCTCTTTCTCCCTCCCTTCCTCTTTCCTCCCTCCCTCCCTTTGACTATTTGGCAATTTTTTACAAAATCATTTCTGGTGAATCAGTCACTTAATCTTCCCCCTCTCTCATTCTCCAAACAATTCTATCTGGTCAAATTCAGTTCAGAAAATGAAATATTTCAAATGGCACAAATATGTTTGAAATGCCTCAAAACACTTTCACAGAAGCCAACCAACTCTTTACATAAATCTTTGAGCATCAGCTGCTGGACACTACAAAGAAAATTGGGATTCATTATAGACAACAAAAATATCTCATCTTTTGCTTTCCATTAAAAGGGAAGGGAAGGGAAGGGAAGGGAAGGGAAGGGAAGGGAAGGGAAGGGAAGGGAAGGGAAGGGAAGGGAAGGGAAGAGAAGAGAAGAGAAGAGAAGAGAAGAGAAGAGAAGAGAAGAGAAGAGAAGAGAAGAGAAGAGAAGAGAAGAGAAGAGAATTCTTTATTGGCCAAGTGTGATTGGACCTACAAGGAATTTGTCTTGGTGCATACTCTCTCAATATACATAAAAGAAAAGATACATTCATCAAGAATCATAAGGTACAACACTTAATGATAGTCATAGGGAACAAATAAGCAATCAAATCATATTAGGAAACAGTCAATATAAATTGTAAGGATACCAGCAACAAAGTACAGTCATACAGTCATAAGTGAGAGGAGATAGGCGATAGGAAGGATGAGAAGATTAATACTTGATAACTAATTTGACAGTGTTGAGGGAATTATTTGTTTAGCAGAGTGATGGCATTTAGGAAAAAATTGTTCTTGTGTCTAGTAGTTCTGGAGTGCTCCATAGCATCGTTTTGAGGGTAGGAGTTGAAACAGTTTATTTCCAGGATGCAAGGGGGTCTGTAAATATTTTCACAGTCTCCTTTTGACTTGTGCAGTATACAGGCCCTCAATGGAACGCAGGTTGGTAGTAATTGTTTTTTCTGCAGTTCTAATTATCCTCTGAAGTCTGTGTCTGTTTTGTTGGGTTGCAAAACCAAACCAGACAGTTATAGAGCTACAGATGACAGACTCAATAATTCCTCTGTAGAACTGTATCAGCAACTCCTTGGGCACTTTGGGCTTTCTGAGTTGGCGCAGAAAGAACATTCTTTGTTGTGCTTTTTTGATAACATTTTTGATGTTGGGTGTCCATTTTAGGTCTTGAGATATAGTAGAACCTAAAAATTTGAAGGTCTCTACTGTTGATACTGTGTTGTTTAGTATTGTAAGAGGTTGTAGTATGAGAGGGTTTCTCCTAAAGTCCACCACCATTTCTACGGTTTTGAGTGTGTTCAATTCCAGATTGTTCTGGTCGCACCACAAGGTTAGTTGTTCAACCTCCCATCTGTATGCAGATTCATCATTGTCTCGAATGAAACCAATCAATGTTGTATCATCTGCAAACTTCAGTAGTTTAACAGATGGATCGTTTGAGATGCAGTCATTGGTATAGAGAGAGAAGAGAAGTGGAGAGAGCACATAGCCCTGTGAGGCCCCTGTGCTAATTGTACAGATATCTGATGTGATTCTGCTTTGCTTCACCTGCTGCTTCCTGTCTGTTAGGAAGCTTATGATCCACTTATAAGTGTGTTCCAGTACCGCTAGCTGGTTTAGTTTAGTTAGAAGTGTATTTGGAATGATGGTGTTGAATGCTAAACTAAAGTCTACAAAGAGGACCCAACAGCATCATCTATTGATCTATTTGCTCGGTATGCAAATTGCAGGGGGTCTAACAACGAATTTGTGATGGTTTTCAAGTGGGACAGCACTAGCCTTTCAAAGGTTTTCATAACTACAGATGTTAGAGCAACTGGCCTATAGTCATTCAGTTCCTTGATGGTGGGCTTCTTCAGCACTGGGATGATAGTGGAGCATTTGAAGCAAGAAGGAACGTAGCACATCTCTAGCAATTTATTGAAGATATGGATGAAGATGGGGGCCAATTGGTCAGCACAGACTTTAAGCAAGAAGGAGTTACCTTGTCTGGAACTTTTCCTGGCTTTTGTCTATAAAATAGAACTTACACTTCTTTTTCTGTGATTACTAGGGGATGGGAACCCAATGGGATGGGGTCAGTTGTAGGAGGTTTGGCTGTTGTTGGTGTTTCTGAGAAGGGGGTTGTGGAGATAGGTGTCTGTAGTTTCCTTTCAAACCTGCAGTAAAACACATTCAGGTCATCTGCCAGTTGTTGATTTCCTTCAGCCTGGGAAGGAGGTTTATCATAGCCGATGATATTTTTAAGAGTTTTCCACATGTTTGCTAGTTCATTTGTTGAGAACTGATTCCTTAGGTTTTCAGAATAGCTTCTTTTTGCTGCTCTGATCTCCCTTGTTAATACATTTCTGGCCTGATTGTACAGCGTTTTATCATCTTTTCTATAGGCTTCCTCTATGGAACCATGTAGCTTCTTATGTTTAGCTGTGAACCAAGTTTGTTGTCACTGTATATTCGCAAGTTCCTGGTGGGTACACATAGGTCTTCACAGAAGCTGACATATGATGTTACAGTCTCTGTGAGTTCATCTAAGTCTGCAGAGGAACTTTCAAAAACATTCCAATCAGTGCAGTCAAGGCAGGCCTGTAGCTTTAACTTTGCCTCCTCCATCCAGGTCTTCATTGATTTAATTGTTGGTTTTGTGGTTTTAAGTCTTTGCCTGTAAGCAGGTACAAGGTGAAACATGCAATGATCAGAGTGTCCCACAACTGCTTATGGTAAAGACCAATAAGCATCTTTTAGTGTTGTGTAGCAATGGTCTAAAGTATTCTTGCCTCTAGCGGGACAATTGACATGCTGAAAGTATTTTGGTAACTCTTTCCTTAAGTTTGCTTTGTTTAGATCTCCCAAAATAATGGCCAGTGAATCAGAGTATTTGGCTTCAACCCCCATAATCTGGTCAGATAGAATTTGTAAGGCCTTGTTTATACAGGCTTGTGGAGGGACATAAACAGCAAAAAGAGCCTTGGTGGCGCAGCAGCTTAAAGTGGTGTTAAAGTGACACCAGTTGCTTGCAATTACTGCAAGTTCGAATCTCACCAGGCTCAAGGTTGACTCAGCCTTCCATCCTTTCAAGGTAGGTAAAATGAGGACCCAGATTGTGGGGGCAATAAGATGACTTTGTATAAAAAAGAACACCACTTAGGGGTGGCCAAAAGTCCTACTAAGCAGGTATACAGGTGAAACTAAAAAAAATTAGAATATCATGCAAAAGTTCATTTATTTCAGTAATGCAATTTAAAAGGTGAAACTAATATAAGCGATACACTCATTACATGCAAAGCGAGATATTTCAAGCCTTGATTTGTCATAATTTTGATGATTATGGCTTACAGCTCATGAAAACCCCAAATTCACAATCTCAGAAAATTAGAATATTGTGAAAAGGTTCAATATTCTAGGCTCAAAGTGTCCCACTCTAATCAGCTAATTAAGCCATAACACCTGCAAAGGGTTCCTAAGCCTTTAAATTGTCTCTCAGTCTGGTTCAGTAGGAATCACAATCATGGGAAAGACTGCTGACCTGTGCAGAAAACCATCATTGACACCCTCCATAAGGAGGGAAAGCCTCAAAAGGTAATTGCAAAAGAAGTTGAATGTTTCCAAAGTGCTGTATCAAAGTACATTAATAGAAAGTTATGTGGAAGGGAAAAGTGTGGAAGAAAAAGGTGCACAAGCATCAGGGATGACCGCAGCCTGGAGAGGATTGCCAGGAAAAGGCCATTCAAAAGTGTTGGGGACTTTCACAAGGAGTGGGCCACACACAGACGGATCCTGGACATGGGCTTCAAATGTCGTATTCCCGAACAACAAACAACGTCAGAAGTGTCTTACCTGGGCTAAAGACAAAAAGAACTGGTCTGTTGCTCAATGGTCCAAAGACCTCTTTTCTGATGAGAGCAACTTTTGCATCTCATTTGGAAACCTCCAGACCCAGAGTCTGGAGGAAGAATGGAGAGGCGCACACTGCAAGATGCTTGATGTCCAGTGTGAAGTTTCCACAGTCTGTGTTGATTTGGGGAACCATGTCACCTGCTGGTATTGGTCCACTGTGCTTCATTAAGTCCAGGGTCAATGCAGCCGTCTACCAGGAGATTTTGGAGCAATTCATGCTTCCTTCTGCAGACGAGTTTTATGGGGATGATGACTTCATTTTCCAGCAGGACTTGGCACCTGCCCACACTGCCAAAAGTACCAAAATGGTTCAATGACCATGGGATTACTGTGCTTGATTGGCCAGCAAACTGGCCTGACCTGAACTCCATAGAGAATCTATTGGGCATTGCCAAGAGAAAGATGAGAGACATGAGACCGAACAATGCAGAAGAGCTGAAGGCCGCTATTGAAGCATCCTGGTCTTCCATAACACTTCAGCAGTGCCACAGGCTGATAGCATCCATGCCACGCCACATTGAGGCAGTAATTGATGCAAAAGGGGCCCAAACTATGTACTGAATACATATGCATGCTTATACTTTTAAGAGGTCCGATATAGTTCTATGTACAATCCTTGTTTTATTGATTTCATGTAATATTCTAATTTTCTGAGATTGTGAATTTGGGGTTTTCATGAGCTGTAAACCATAATCATCAAAATTATGATAAATCAAGGCTTGAACTATCTCGCTTTGCATGTAATGAGCCTATCTCATATATTAGTTTCACCTTTTAAATTGCATTACTGAAATAAATGAACTTTTGCATAATATTCTAATTTTTTGAGTTTCACCTTATACAAAAGTATGAAGGGTATTGCTTAACGCATTGTAAATTGCCCTGAGTCTCCAGAGAAGGGTGGCATATAAATTAAATTAAAAAAAATAGTATAAATGAGGAGAACTCAGGTGGACAGTAAAATGGTTTACAGTTGATAAGTAAACACTCTAAGTTTTCATCACAGAATTTATATATTATAGTTATATCCTGAGACCAGCTATTGTTGATATATAAGCATAAACCTCCTCCCTTTTTTGCCTGATGATTCAATTCTCTCTGCTCTATGTATATGAAACCCTGGAATTTGCAGCAAATAGTGTAAATTTGTCAGAAAGATTGAAGGCAGAGCAGTTCTATTTCTCCTATTCCTTAGCCTGTTTAAAATTCCCTCTCTTTTACCTCTCCGTCTCCATTTCCTCAGTTTGGTTTTCTTGGTAATCCATAGCTCCAGGGAATTGCTTCTTCCTGTGTTAGAATCTCCTCCACATTTGTAAAGGCAGGGGGGTGAGGGGTGGGATCACAGGAAGCTGCTCCTTAAAGAAACGTTGCTTAATTTTTAGCAGATCTTCTTTATCTTTATCTTTATTTGATTTATATACTGCCCTACTCCCGAAGGACTCAGGGCGGTGAACAGCCAAACAGTAAAATATATACATACAAAATTTAAAAGACAGAGATAAAATTGAATTAAATAATTTGGCCCAAAAGATTAAAACGCCCCGATCAATTTAAAACAAATTAAAATTTAGATATTAAAAAGAGGGAGAAAAATTTGGCCAGGCCTGTCTGGTGGAATAAAAAGGTCTTAAGAGCATGGTGGAAGGTGCGCAGGTCCGGGATCCTTCGAATCTCTGGGGGGAGCTTGTTCCAGATAGTAGGTGCCCCCACAGAGAAGGCTCTCCCCCTAGGGGCCACCAATTGACATTGTTTGGCCAACGGCACCTGGAGGAGCCCCTCTCTATGAGAGTGTACCAGCCAGTGGGAGGCTATTGGTGGTAGTAGGCGGTCCCGCAGATACCCAAGTCCTAAGCCATGGAGCTCTCTAAAGGTGGTAACCAAGACCTTGAAGTGCACCCGGAAGACCACCGGGAGCCAGTGCAGCTCACGCAGGAGAGGTGTTACATGGGAACGCCATGTCGCTCCCATTACCACCCGCGTGGCCGCACTCTGCGCCAGTTGGAGCCTCCAGGTGCTCCTCAAGGGGAGCCCCATGTAGAGAGCGTTACAATACTCCAGACGGGAAGTGACGAGGGCATGAGTGACTGTACATAGAGAGTCCTGATCCAGAAAGGGATGCAACTGGTGGATCAGGCAAACCTGATGAAAAATCCTCCTGGTCACATCCGTCAAATGCCCTTCTAAAGACAGCCATGAATCCAGGAGGACGTCCAAGTTGCGAGCCCTCTCTGTGGAGGCCAATGATTCGCCCCCAATAGTCAGTGATGGCACCATAACTGACTATATCGGGACATCAGAAACCACAGCCACTTGGTCTTGGATGGATTCAGCCTGAGCCTGTTCCTCCCCATCCAGATCCGCACAGCCTCCAGGCACCAGGACATCACTTCAAGGGCATCGTTCGGGTTGTCTGGGGTGGAGATGTACAGCTGGGTGTTATCAGCGTACTGGTGGTACTTCACCCCGAAACCACGGATGATCTTGCCCAGCTGCTTCACATAAATGTTGAACAGGAGGGGTGAGAGGACCAACCCTTGCAGCATTCCACATATGAGGGGCCTCGGGGTCGACCTCTGCCCCCCTGTCAACATAGACTGTGACCGGTCAGAGAGAAAGGAGGAGAACCACTGCAACACAGTGCCTCCCACCCCTAACTCTTCCAACCGTTGCAGCATGATACCATGATCGATGGTATCAAAAGCCGCTGAGAGATCTAACAGGACCAGGACAGAGGAGCACCCCCTGTCCCGAGCCCTCCAGAGATCATCTACCTACGCAACCAATGCCGTTTCTGTGCTGTATCCGGGCCTGAAACCCAACTGGAATAGCTCCAAATACGTCATTTCATCCAGGTGCTGGGAGAACTGTTGCGCAACCACAAAGCAAAGCAAAGGTTGGAGACTGGACAATAATATACCCACATTGCCGGGTCCAGGGAAGGCTTCTTGAGGAGAGGCCTCACCACCGCCTCTTTCAAGGCGGCAGGAAAATCACCCTCACCCAACGAAGCATTTATAATCCCCTGGAGCTAGACTTGTGTCACTTCCCGGGAAGCCAGCACCAACCAGGAAGGACATGGGTCCAATAAACAAGTGGTCGCATTCAGTCTGCCCAGAATCCTGTCCACGTCTTCAGGGGTCACAGGATCAAACTCATCCCAGATAACGTTCTCAAGACCTGTCCCAGTCCCTCCCCCTGAGACTACACAGTCGGAGTCCAGGTCTTCCCGAATCTGAGTGATTTTGTCATACAGATACTGAACAAAATCCTTGGCTCTACCCTCCAAGATGGTCTTGTGAGTATGAAATCTGTAGTGAGTCACAGAGAATAATCAAAAATAAAGAAACCATTAGAGAGCATTTCACCGAGGCAGCCTTCGGTGGCGCCATCTTGGAATTTAAAAAAAGAAACCTATAGTCCAGATGAAAATTATGCATCTGTTATTTCCATCAACAAAATAATTTATTTCCAGTTACAAGTAAGGGAAACCACTATTCCAAGCCACATAATAAATATTCGTAAGAAATCTGTCTGTCTGTCTGTCTATCTGCCTGTCTATCTGCCTGTCTGTCTGCCTACCTGCGTGCCTGCCTGCCTGCCTGCCTGCCTGCCTGCCTGCCTGCCTGCCTGCCTGCCTGCCTATCTATCTATCTATCTATCTATCTATCTATCTATCTATCTATCTATCTATCTATCATTTATCATCTATCTATCTATCTATCTATCATCTATCTATCTAGCCAGTATTTATTATGGAGCTTGGAAAATGCATCCATTTTAGGAGAAATGAGTGCAGTGAAGTTACAGCCAATCAGACTTGTCATTGGATAAGCAAATGTAACTTGACTATTAATAGATTAGCAAGGTGAGATCATCCCTGGAGAATTAAATCATCCGAAGTGTTATCACTCTATGGGATAATAGATATTCCGTGATTTGAGAAGCAAAGATAAAAGGAACTTTCATGATGCAAAAATCATTTCAGTTTACTGCACTCTAATTAAATCAAGCAAAATGGTATTATTCAGGAGATAATGAATCAAATTATTTTTGACACATGTTCTTTCCTGCTATTTGCTCACCTGAAAAGCTGGTTAGTCACAGATGGACCTAATGGTTATGATGACAAATCACTCTCTGGGTAATAAAATAAACACTTCCACTTTATTTCTGCAGGTCAAAGGGGCATTTTCAGATTTGTATAGGGAACAACATTCTGCGCTCCTGCTCCAATAACAGCGGGTGGGATTGGAACTGGTTTTCCAGCCCCTCTGCATTTAATATGAATTGGAAAGATCAGGCGATTAAATATTACTTAGCAGAGAGATAAAGGTTATGTTTGCTGTTGAAACATACAGCATCATATAACTGAATTTTGCAAAACTAGAAAAAATGAGGAGAGCTAGGGCTGCTTAATAGAATAAGAGACCACCAAGAAATTCTTCATGCTAATTGCCAGGACATGACTTGTTTCCAGTTAGCATCCCTACATTGTACTGAAATCAATATTGCCATGTGGAGATCTCTAGTATTCTGTTATTGCTGTTTTAACTATGAAAGGGGGAGGAAGAAGAAGGAAGGAAGGAAGGAAGGAAGGAAGGAAGGAAGGAAGGAAGGAAGAAGGAAGGAAGGAAGGAAGGAAGGAAGGAAGGAAGGAAGGAAGGAAGGAAGGAAGGAAGGAAGGAAGGAAGGAAGGAAGGAAGGAAACCAATGATCATAGCAGGAAGAGTGTTCAAGAGAGAGCCATCAAGACTTTAGAATTTTAAACATAAATCTGAAAAAGCCAGTTCAATTTAAGAATCATCTTGTGGTTACCTTTACATACCTACATTAAAATATTTTTGCAGTTGTGGCCAAATATCCTCTGTGCTTTGAGCAATGGGATTTTGAGGTTTTATAAGCAAATTTGCTGCAAAGATCAATTTAATTTGCTATGCTGTATCAACAGTATGAGGAAGGAAATGGGCAGAGAGCAAAA
The DNA here is from genome assembly GCA_030761175.1 of Masticophis lateralis. Lineage (NCBI taxonomy): Eukaryota > Metazoa > Chordata > Lepidosauria > Squamata > Colubridae > Masticophis > Masticophis lateralis. The sequence continues at coordinate 105,093,085 of JAUDYJ010000005.1, forward strand.
CTGATTTACAGAGGCAAAATTATATTTTAGTTTTGAAAGATTTATTTCGTTTGCTTTACTAGTAGCACCTATTGCAGCTAATGAAAGAACAGAGTACTAAATCTGGACATTTGTAGTCATACTTTCATCCTGCTGCTTTTCTCCACAACAACAACCCTGTGAGGTGAGTTTGGCTGAGAGACAGTGACTGGCCCAAAGTTACCCGGCCAGCTTTCATGTTTAAATTAGGATTGAACTCACCGCCTCCTGTTTGGCCCAAAGTCACCCAGTTTCATGCCTAAGATGTGTCATAGACCTTGAGGGGGAAAGCGGTGAAAAGCTGCTGCTTATGGAATGATCAGATAAGAGACAGCATAGCCACAGTGGCCTAATGGGTAGAGAAAGAGACTCCCAAGGCACCCTCCCTAGTTTTTCAGTCTGTATAGGAGATGGTGGGAGATTTATACTTTCAAATTTGCAAGATTCTGTTAGTGTTACTTTATAGTAAAGTAGAATTGGTTGTGTTTCCTTCTGGTCTACCCCGCAAGGCTGACATATACTGACATATACTGAAAGCTAAACACAAATACTCTGCTAAATACTGAAGCTAAATACTGAAAGCTAAACACTGGAACATGTCCTCCTACTTAAGCTTTGTTCTAAATCAGAAACTCCTCAGTTGATACATTTGTCCCTGTTCTCCCAGAAACCATTTGTTGTGTCATTCTAAAATCAAATATAGAACCAACCAAGCTCAGATCAAATGGTGAATGTTTGCATTTCCTGGCGAAGCACTAAGATCAGCAATTAAAATGCAGCCCAGATGGTCTTGGCCATTGACAAAAACCTCATTCATTTGCATTAGTCAACTTGTACTTAAACTGTCCTCCAATGTAATAAGAACAAATATCTTCCAGTAGAAAAGAATGATCAACAATTAGCCTTTCTTTTTATATTTTCCCCTGAGAACGTTAACCTGCCTGTAAATCGGCAGAGTGATTTGAACCCACTCCAGTTTTTGTGACCCACAAACTAAGGTTTAGCTAGAATTTGTTTAGCATCAGCTGCTGTCTGATTTTAAAACCAGGAAATGTCTTCCTGTCTATTTCAATACCCCTGGTGCAAGGCTACTTTCCATAAATCCCAAATCCACAGAAATCAAGTGATGTTGACTCTACATCTCCACTTCAGAGGACAAGAGAACCAGGTTACTGTATGTAACCCATCACAGATGCTGGAATTAACTTTAATACTGCTGTGAATCTAATCATATGGGCAATAACTTTTAAAGGAGTTTTAGTAAGGGGTTTTAAATTATGCCCAAATAGCTTTAACTTATTTTAGTAGTTTTAATTTTTGTGTCTGACTGTTTTAATATGGCTGTGAACCGCCCTGAGTCCTTCGGGAAAAGGGCAGTATAGAAATGTAATAAATTAAACTAAACTAAACTAAACTTCATCCACCTCCAAGGGGACACCTCACTGTGTTCACAGTTAAGAAGCAATAGGTGGAACCTTATCAGAAGGAGATCCCTCCTGGAATAAATTTATATACCGACAAAGAAATAAAGGGAGACTATTATAGATCTGTTTCAAGGTATTTAGTTCTCGTCAGCTAGCTATACCCTTCTGGGATTCGAACCCAAGCTACTTACATATTAGGTAGATGTATTAACCTCTAAACCATGGGCTCTCCTTGCTTTGTTGGCTCTACCAGGGAGAGATTGTTTTTTATTAGGGGAACCTGGTCTACCTAAATAAGTTGCCAGGTTGCCGTGATAAAAAAAAACATTTAATTTCTCCCCTGGTATAGCTGACAAAGAAAGGAGAGCCTGTGGCCTAGAGATTAATACAGCTACCTAACATGTAAGTAGCCCAGGTTCAAATCCCAGAAGGTTATGGCTAGCTGATGAGGGCTAAATACCTTGAAATAGATCTATACTAAAGGAAAAGGTAAAGGTTTCCCTTGCACATGTATGCTAGACATTCCTTACTCTAGGGGACGGTGCTCATCTCCATTTCAAAGCCAAAGAACCAGCGCTGTCTGAAGATGTCTGGATGGTCATGTGGCCGGCATGACTAAATGCCAAAGGTGCACGGAACTCTGTTACCTTTCTACCAAAGGTGGTCCCTATTTTTCTACTTGCATTTTTATGTGCTTTTGAACTGCTAGATTGGCAGAAGCTGGGACAAGTAATGGGTGCTCACCCCCTTATGTGGCACTAGAGATTCGAACCGCTGAACTGCTGACTTTTCGATTGACAATCTCAGTGTCTTAGCCACTAAGCCACCATGTCCTGATCTATATTAGTCTCCCTTTATTTCTTTGTCAGTAAATATACACTTAACACACAAATAGTTTGTCACAAAAGTGACTGCCTGCAAAGGCTCCTGGATTGGGGCTGAAAGGCAAAAGCAGAAGCAGTATGCTCCATCCCATATTTGGGTAGACCAGGTTACCCTGATTAAAAAACACTTAATCCCTCCTGGAAGTAAGAAGGAATTAGGATGAAGGTTCATTCTCCGAGCTTGTGGGTTGGTTTCCAAATATTTCATTACTAGGCAAGGAAACCTCTTCAGCAGAATCTGTCAGTGTTCTTCTGTTTATAAGGGCTTCAGGTGTGGGTGTGTCAAGCGAGGGTCTTGTGATGGCTCAACTGTGAATCATTGGTGAGTCTTGTGATAAGAAGGAATTTCCTGATAGTTAGAACGATTAGTCAATGGAATAGGACGCCTCCTGGAGTTGTTGGTGCTCTGTCACTGGAGGGTTTCAAGAAAAAATTGGACAACCATTTGTCTGGGATAGTATATAAGAACTTCTCCTTGGGCAGTGGATGGACTAGAAGACCTTGAGGGATCTTTCCATCCCTATGGTTACATGAAGGACAGCCTTATTCAACCAAGTAAATGAGAAAACAGAATAACCAGGAGAGACTCTGCCCATTTTTTCCATAACATTTTAACTGCCATTCCCTGTCACTGTTTGCTTCCTGTCAGCCTCCGCTTTTCCCTGCTTTGGCTGTCGTAGTAAAGGAGGGGGGAGATGAAAGTTAGTTCAGGTTAATTTTGGTTATGTCTGCTAGATGCAGGAAACGAAAGTGAATGTTAAGACTTTTGCTGCATCTTTGAAGCTGGTATCGGGTCAACGGCCACAGTATTCCTGATTGATGACACTGCCAGACGCCTGCTCCCACCTGACCTCTGGGAGACCTTTGGGTTGGATGATTTATGGTAGACAATGGGAGGGAATGCTTTCTATCTGTAATTTTTGTGCTTTTTGCCTTAGATTCTGCTTTCCTTTGGTTGCAATCACTTCATTTCTAATAAAAGTACCTTTCTCTATAAAACCATGGAGTCTGGGTCATTCTTTCCTGGATTTTGAAGGAAGCATACCTGACATTAAGCAGAATCTCTCTCTCTCAGCCATCCCGGACAAACACCATCATAGGATGTCTGATCAAGAAAGTGATTTAGATCAGATGGGAGGATCTGGCTTGGCAATGACTTCATGTCAACTGGGGGGAGATGCCGCAGTGTGGATGGAGAATTTACATCTGACAGAGGAGCCAGATGAAGTCAGATGGTCGAGGGGAGTAGGGAAGTTGCCGGATCTGGGGAGGACCCCTTACGGAGTAACCAGCTCCAGACCCCATAGGGGAGAGGCTGTGTGGCTGCAAGAGCAAAAGGAAAGCCTCATGATGGCTCAAGCAATGCAACTCCTCCACGATGTTGACATAACCTGGAAAAATCATGAGTTTTATGCACCCCCTGTGAGGAAGGGAGGAGAATACTCCAAAGTGAATCCAGAGGAGGGTGCTTGTGGGGGAGAGGAAGAGGAAGCTGGTGAAGACACACCTCAGGCTTTGGGTGGCCAAGCGAGGGATGCAGCAGCCCAGGGACCCCCAGCCTTGCAGGCCCCACCCCGCAGATGCAAGAAACCGAAAATTCCCCCCCCCCCAACCAGAAAATATGGAGGAGACCTGAAAACCTTGGGACTTTTCTTAACCCAAGTGTGGAATCACATGCAGGACTGGGGGGAGGATTACTTATCGGATGCAGCTTGAGTGAGATGTGTCACTAATGCCGTGGAGGGAGTGGCAGCTGAATGGATGGTGGTCCTCCACAATAACAATTCCCCTCTGCTGTGAAACTACAACCTGTTCATGGGAGCTCTTAGGAGGCGGTTTGAAGACCACCTAGCAGAGCGGAAAGCGAGATTCTGAATGAAGGGCATCCAACAGGGCTGGAGGTCGGTAGCAGAATACACCCAAGAGTTTTGCGAGCTGGCACTTTCATGACAGGGTGGTCAGAGGTGGCCCTACTGGAGAGCTTCAAGGATGGACTGAATGAAGAAGTCTACAAGGACTGTAGAGCACGGGGGGGGGGGGTGTCCCCAGAGATCTGCAGAGTTGGTACATTGTAGCTGAGGACGTGGAAATCGAGATAGCCTGAAGGCGACTCTGAGGAAACTGTGTAGGGGAACTGTCATCTACTACTACTGCAAGAGAGCACTAAGATGGCTAGGGGGAGGCCCGAGTTCAAACCCAAGCCGAAGCCCTTTACATGCTTCAAGTGTGGCAAGGAAGGTCACTGGGCTGCTGAGTGCTTCTCCAAGCCAGTGCCAAAATCTACCAGCTCAGGGCCTAAGAAGACGGACAAAGCACCCACAAAAGTCCATGAAGCCGCTCTGAAAGGGGAAGTCATTGAGTTTTCTCCCCAAAACCAGGGTGAGTTGGGAACTCCGACCACTGTGGACAACAGTGAGACAGACTTGGACTCCAACTCCGATGATCTGGTGAGTCACTCTGAGGGCCCCATGCTAATCCCAGTAGAAATAAGAGTGCCGGCCACAGGGGCACACACAGAGATGTTAGCGCTATTAGACCCTGGGTGCACAAGGTGCATAATTAGCCCAAAAGTGGTGGAGAAGATGGGCCTGAGGCTAAAAACATTAAAAACACCCATTGCGTTCTGTCAGCTAGAAGGATCAATGGCAGGAGGGGACTCAACCAATTTTGTAACCGAACCAATTGAGATGCAATTAGGGAATCATGTAGAGACTCTCAGTTTTATTGTGGCCCTTAGCATGGAATGGCCCCTCATATTTGGACTGCCCTGGCTATGTAAATGGAACCCGTGAGTCAACTGGAAGATGGAGGTCTTGCACATTCACGCTAGGAACTCGCAACTAGAGAGGGAAGAACCATCCCCCTTGAGGATGGAGGGGAGCATGATGAGGCAGATGTGGCAATAGACCATATTGAAGGGGAGGAGAAGATTCCAAAGGAGTATTGGGATCTCTGTGAAGTATTTAGCGAAAGGGCCTCAAATGTGCTGCCCCCCCAAAGAGCTATGGACTGTATTATTGAAATACTCCCCGGGGTAAAGCTCCCTAAGCTAAAAATCTACCCAATGACCCCTCGAGAGCTGGGGGAATTACAGAATTTCATTGACAAAAACCTAGAACGGGGGTTCATCCAAGCAGCAAGGCCATGGGTGGCAGTGCCAGTACTGTTCCAGGAAAAGAAAGATGGCTCCTTTCATCTGGTGGCTGATTACAGAAATCTCAATGCTATTTGCGTAGAAAATGTCTACCCCCTGCCACTCATGAAGGACATGCTAGCTTACCTAGGAAAGGGGAAAATCTTTATCAAACTCGACTTACAAGAGGCATACTACAGAGTGTGAATTAAGGAAGGAGATGAATGGAAAACTGTGTTGAACTGTCCACTGGGATGTTTCTAGTTCTGAGTGCTCCCCTTTGGACTACAAGGAGCCCCTGCTGTGTTCATGCAATTGATCAACAAAGTTCTGCATGAGCATTTGTATAAGGGGGTACTAGTCTACTTGGATAACATTCTTATCTACTCAGAGAACATGGATGACCATGTGAAATTGGTGTGCACTGTCCTGAAAAAATTCAGGGCTGCAGAGCTGTATGCCAAGCTTTCCAAGTGCAAATTCCACCAAAGCAAAATTGACTATCTTGGGTATCGCATCTCACATGAGGAAATAGAAATGGACCCTGGAAAGGTTCGGGCTGTATTGGAATGGACCGTGCCATGCACCCACAAGCAATTGCAGAGTTTCTTGGGATTTGCTAACTTTTATAGACAGTTCATCCCCTCATTCACCAAAATTGTGCTGCCAATAACGAATCTCCTGAAGACAAAAGGTGAAGCAAAACCAAAGGTCTCCCGAACCCTTGAATGGACTATGGACTGTCAGGCGGCATTCCTTTCTGGTGGGAAGAACTTCACGGAAGCCGCACTTTCCAGACTGCCTCAATACAACAGTACCAAGGAGGAAGTTGTTCGTCCCATCGTCTCTTCAACCCAACTGGCAGCACCAGTGATTACCAGAGTGCAGGCAAGGGGTGATCCAAACCTATCAGGCAAATTGCTTCAGAAACTACAAGAAGCTCTCAAAGCTGACGAGTGGTTCTGAGCCCACTCAAATGAGTGAACACTTCATGATGGACTAGCTTGGATTGGAGCTAAATTATATGTTCCGGTCAGTCTGAGAGTAACAGTTTTGCAGCACGCTCATGATGCCAAAGTGACGGGACACTTTGGATTTGTCAAAATGTTACATCTGGTTAAAAGATGATTCTGGTGGCCTGCATTCAAAAAGGAAATAGAGGCATATGTTGCTAGTTGCCCACTGTGCCTCAGCTAAGGGACCTCCGGGGAAGCCACCTAGTCTACTTCAGAGTGTAGCCAGACCCAATGCCCCATGGAAAAAGATATCCATGGATTTTATTGTAGACCTGCCAGAAAGTGAGGGGTGTACAGTCATATGGGCAGTGACTGATCTGTTTTCCAAACAAGTGCATTCTATCCCATGTCCTAAGATCCCTTCAGCTAAAATCCTTGCAAAAATGTTTATTCAACATGTGTATAGGTTACATGGTGCTCCGAAACGTATAATCTCAGACAGGGGTGTACAATTTACCTCCAACTTTTGGAAGGAGTTCCTGATGTTGATAGGCTCTGCCCAAGGGTTAAGCCCCGCCCACCACCCTCAGACAAATGGGGCTTGTGAGAGAACCAATTCTGTGTTAGAACAGTATCTGAGATGTTATATTTATTATCAGCAAGATAACTGGGTGGACTTTTTATTTTATTTTTTATTTTATATCAAATTTATATACCTTCTTTCTCCCTGGGGACTCAGGGTGGTGTACAGCCAAGTAAAAACATAGACTACAAACATTAAAATACAATTAAAAAGATATATATAAATTTGGCCCCATAATTAAAAAAACAACAAACCAATTAAAACATTTCAAAGTGTTAAGCCAGTCCGGCTTGCTGAAAAAAGAAAGTTTTAAGGGCACGGTGGAAGGTACCGAGGTCTTGGATTCTCCTTATCTCTGGCAGCAGTTGGTTCCAGAGGGTAGGTGCCCCCACAGAGAAGGCCCTCCCCCTGGGGTTCACCAGCCTACATTGTTTGGCTGATGGCACCCCAAGGAGGCCCTCTCTGTGGGAGCGCACGGGTCGATGGGAGGTCATTGGTAGCAGCAGGCGGTCTTGAAGATAACTAGGTCCTATGCCATGGAGCACTTTAAAGGTGATAACCAACACCTTGAAGCGCACCCGGAAGACCACTGGCAGTAAATGATTCACTGCCATTTGCAGAGGTGGCGTATAATAACTCCATACATAGCAGCACAGGGTTCACTCTATTCAAGGTGGTTTCCAGCCAAGAATTTGTGTCAATTCCAGAGCTAGCCTCAAGATAACCCACAGAACCCTTCTTTGATTGAGTGGATTGAACAGTTACGAGGGACTTGGGCAGTAACCCGTAAAGCTTTAGATGAAGCACATCAAGCACATCAAGCCCAAGCTGACAAAAAAAGGTGTCCTGTACATGCTTATAAAGTAGGGAACATGGTTTACCTTTCTACCAAATATTTACAAACCCCTCAGAAATTGAAGAAACTTGGGCCCAAGTATGTAGGACCTTTCCCCATTACTCGAATCATTAACCCAGTCAAGGTTGAATTGGAATTGCTAAAGAATTTGTGATGGGTTCACCCTGTGTTTCATGTTAGCTTACTGAAACCGGAACGTTCGTCCTCTTTATGCCCAGTCCAAGAACCTCCTCCTGTCCCCATACTCATTGAAGGGGAACAATATTTTGAGGTTAAGGAAATCTTGGATTCCAGGAAACATCATGGTAAAGTGCAGTATCTGGTAGCCTGGAAACATTTCCCGTTATCCAAGGCTGAATGGGTGAACAAATCTGATGTTCGGGCCCCTAAGAAAGTGCAATTGTTTCACACCAAATATCCTAATAAACCTTAAATTATAATGCATTTGCTTTGTATGTGTTATCACCTCCTTTCTCCTCCCTTTCAGGAATAAGAGGCTCTTCTCTTCTGAAGAGGGGGAGAATGTCAGTCTCCGCTTTTCCCTGTTTTGGCTGTCATAGTAAAGTGGGGGGAATGAAAGTTAGTTCGGGTTAGTTTCGGTTATGTCTGCTAGACGCTGGAAACAAAAGTGAATGTTAAGACTTTTGTTGCATCTTTGAAGCTGGTATTGGATCAATGGCCATAGCATTCCTGATTGATGACACTGCCAGACGTCTGCTCCCACCTGACCTCTGGGAGACCTTTGAATTGGATGATTTATGGTGGACAGTGGGAGGGAATGCTTTCTATCTGTAATTTTTGCACTTTTTGCCTTAGATTCTGCTTTCCTTTGGTTGTGATCACTTCATTTCTAGTCAAAGTACCTGTCTCTATAAAACCATGGAGTCTGGGTCATTCTTTCCTGGATTTTGAAGGAAGCATACCTGACACTTCCTTTTTCCTGAATTACCTCAACCCATCCCATCCCAAGAAGGATGCAGAAATGCTAGTGCAACGTTCTTCTCTCCTCCACCAATCTATACACTCTGACTTCCCCTCTCTTAACATACTCATTTCATGAGTATGTTTCATATCACCATCAGCCAGATTGTTCTGACTCAGCTCCCCAAACATGACAAATACTCTGACATGAACTCAAAATATTACTTTATTAGAAGGGCCAGCAGTCCCAGCAAAAAGTTTATCTCACAGGCTAACAAGTCTGTCCAGCCAGAAGATGAATAGTTGTCTGCCACACCTATTCATCTCCATCCCCTACCTTTTATCCCCAGAGCTTGGGTGGGGCTTCGCTAGCAGAAGTGGCTCTTCCGTCCCAAAGATTGGCCCATGGATTTCCACTGCTCTCCTCTGCTTTCTGCGCATCTGTGCATCAGGCACTGGACCTAGCTGTTCCTCCTCTTCCTCATCAGTCACCTCCTGACCTGGGGGCTGTTGACTCCCCAGGTCAGGGCTGGGGACCATCTGAGGGCTGACAGATGGTCCAGCTCCGCCTCTCTCTCTCTCTCTCTCTCTCTCTCTCTCTCTCTCTCTCTCTCTCTCTCTCTCTCTCTCTCTCTCTCTCTCTCTCTCTCTCTCTGCCACCTCCTTTCCCCCTTCCTCTCAGATTGCTCCGCTGCCTCCTCCTCCTCCTCCTCCTCCTCCTCTGATTTGGCTGCTGGGGGGCCGGCGGCAGACAGGCCACAACACAGATATTTAGCTTGGATTTGGCATTTTTGTCCACCTATCCTTCCCAATGACCTGGGATAGGCAAGAAGTTATTGAATGGTGTCAAAGATATCATTGAAGGATGTAATCAGTTCCAATAAAACTGCCTTTTGCAGTTGACTGATAGGGTTCAAGTGGTGGTCCAGTTGTTTTGGGATTGTGCTCAAGATGCCTATTACTCTTGAGCCTACTTTGCTTTCTTTTGCCACAGCTGGGGTACAGGAAGTCCTTGACTTAGAACAGTTCATTTAGTGACTGTTTGAAGTTACAACATTATTGAGAAAAGTGACTTATGACTGTTTTTCATATTAATGTCTGTTGCAGCTTGCATGCAACAGTCATGCGATCATGACTTGGCAGCTGACTCATATTTATGTTGGCTGCATTTATGACATGATCCTCTTTTGTGACCTTCTGACAAGCAAAGTCAACAGGAGAAGCCAGATTCACTTCACAACCGTGTTTCTAACTTAATAACTGCAGGGATTCATTTAACAACTGTGGCAAGAAAAGTCGTAAAATGGAGCAAAACTCACTTAACAAATGATTCCCTTAGCTGCACCAATTTGGAACTCAATTGTGGCCATAAATTGAGAACTTCCTATGTTTCTATTGGTAGGTCTCACGATTATTGCCATGATTGTGTGGGCTTTTTATATTTTCCAAACCTTTTGTCTCGATCTGAATCCAAATTGTAAGACGCCCAAATTGTAATAAAAATCGAATCTTTCTCCATGTTGCCACACCGTCATCTTGTGAAGGAGAGGAACATGATTGGGTGTGGGTTTTTTTCCCTCACTTCCTTCTTTGTTTTGTAAATTGGGCATTAAGTTTTCTGCCATTTATTTGCCAAGTAATTGGCCCGTCTCTTTTTATAGTAAGAGGTGTTGCTGTGGCAACTTCTTAGTTGATTCCTATCTGCTTCCATAGTTATGTCCAGATAATTTGGCAGTTACAAACACTCAGAGTTCTTCATTCCCCCTTAAGTAATTCAAGGCTCTGTGTTTCTTAATGCAGAAGTGGCAGCTGGGAAGGCAGCAAATATTTAAGAAAGGGCAACACATCTATATTTATCTGAACAATGCCAAATCACAGAGACTGACATGTCTTTCCCAAAAGCAGAAGACAGAATAATGGGTTGGGGTGAAGGGATTAAGACCTGTTTGCTTAAAAAATTACTTTTTATTCCATAGAAATCCCAGCATTTATTTCTTACATAGAAATCCCAGCATTTATTTCCTACTCCAAGAAGTAAGAGATCTTAGCTGCCAATGGCTTCATGGACATATGCTGTAAGGATATGCCTCTCCTCCTTTCCCAAGAAAGTATAGAGTCTTGAAACGTGGTATTTCAAAAGGAATCTTTTATTGAGAAGTGATAGCAGGACAGGTGAAGCAGACTATAAATTCCCTCCCAAACTACACAGTTAGAAATAGGGCTTTAGAATCCCTTTCTCCAGTTTGAATGTGGATTTCAGCCAATCCACAGGTATGAAGATATTTATTGTAATGGTCATATAAGGATCAGTTCCCACGGTCTTCTTCTGCTTTCAACCAACTGACACAATCCACATGGCCCTCCCTCCTTATTTCATTCCCAAAAGGTGAAAATATTGCAGGGTGCTTAGACGCCAAGAAAAAGGTTATAAAATACAGCTTATCCCCATGCTCCCCCTCCCTCCAAATGAATGGCCGTATCACATCAGGGATCTGACATATGCATATGTCATGCATATGTCACAGAAGTGCCACTGCCCTTTTGTTATTTACTTATTGGCTTGCTTGTGTATTTGTGTTCTAATTTCAAGATCCAGGCTATATAAAATCTCTCTCCCTCTCCTTCCCTCCCTCCCTCCCTCTCCCTCTCCCTCTCCCTCTCTCTCTCCCTCTCTCTCTCTCTCAGAGAAAAATACATCTATACTGGAGTTAGGATTCCTTCCTAGGTTGCAAACCAACAGATATTTCCCTGCAGAATTATTTGAACAAATGTGCCCAGACAAATGTGTATTGCTTTTAAAGCCCAAGTAATAGATGTCTTGTGGCATCTTAAAATAATTTGCATCTTTCCCCCCAAAGTCTTCACAGTTGCCTTCAGTAATTGTTATTCTAATAGCTTGAGAAGGGGTGGGTTGCGGGGAGTTATTAAGTGCATGGAAAATAATCCCTCTAATTATGTTCAATTAATTAAATATAATTATGTTTTAAATTAAATTAAACTTTTGTTTACTTTCCCATGTTTAGCCACTTTTTTGGTTCTGATTTTCCCATCCTTCATGGGTGAAAGTTCATTTGGAAGTACACATGAAACATTACTGCAAGTTATTGGTGTTAAAAATAAAGAGAAATAAAAGGTAATGAATGCAAATGGTGAGGATCATATTAAAGGTTAATTGTAATAAAGCTGCAATTATGAAAAGAGAAATATTCTGCAACTGGATAACTCTCGAGATTTTAATTTATTTTAATTTCCCAAGTGCTTTTTGGGGTATGTTAAAATATGAACTAGATACTAAATTGCCTGCTGAAGAATGTACAGGTAATCCTCAATTTACAACTGTTTGTTTAGTGACCATTCAAAGTTACAACGGTATTGAAACAACTGAGTTATGACCATTTTTCACACTTACGACCATTGCAGCGTTCCCCAGGGTCACGTGATCAAAATTCAGACACTTGGCAACTGACTCATATTTGTGATGGTTGCAGTGTCCCGGGGTCAGGTAATAAAAGGAGCAAGAATGTTTCCCTATCTAAAGCAGCGGTCACCAACAGCTGGTCCACCGACCACTGGTGGTTCCCAAGAAAATTTTGGTGGTCCATGGAGAAATCTTTGTATTTTTCCCAGTACACCCTGGTGGAGGAACTGCTCCAGGATGACCAATGAGCCAATCCTGTGAGTGTGACTACTACAGCTCTGGAATATGGGACCAGCCATGGCGGGGTTGGAAATCTCTGCCCTGGGGTGGCACGTGCAATGCGCAACTTTGCAGATGGTGAAATACACAAAAAGGAGCGCAGCCCTCTCCATCCAGAATGAAATAATGGTGCTCCTCACCAGGGGAGGGGCAGCACAAGTGGGCCAAAGCAGCGGTTGCGATGGCTGGAAGCTGTGGGAGTGAAGTATTACTTGCAGTTGCATGGTATCAGCATTCCGACTCGGTATATTTGTGCTAGCCGGTGGTGCAAAGCAGCCCTCCCACATTTCTTCTGGCCCTTGTTGGTGCTCCGTGCACCTCAGTCTCTCAGGGAGATGGTTGACTTCCTCTCAGCCCCAAGACACTGGCTGGCCCATGAGATGAGAGAGAGAATCAGAATGAGACAGAGAGAGAGAAAGAGATAAAGAATGAAAGAGAAAGAGCCAGAATGAAAGAGTGAATGAGAGAGACAGACAGAGAGAGAATCAGAGAGAGAGTGAGAGAGAATGACAGAGAAAGAGACAGAGAATGAAAGAGAAAGAATTGGAGAGAATCAGAGAGAGAAAGAGAGAAAGAATGAAAGAGAGAACCAGAGAGAGAATCATAATGAGAGAATCCGAATGAGAGAAAGAGAGAGTGTGGGGGGAGAGAAAGAGAGATGAGAGAGAGAGAATGAGAGAGAATGAGGGGAGAGAGAGAGAAAGAGAGGGGGAGAGAGAAAGAGAATGAGAGAGAAAGACTGGGGGAGAGAGGGGAGAGAGAGAGGGTAAAAGAGAGAATGAGAGAGAAAGAGACAGAATGAAAGAGAATCAGAGAGAGAATCAGAATGAGAGAGAGTGGGGGAGAGAGAAAAAGGGGGGAGAGAGAGAGAATGAGACAAAGAGTGGCAGAGAGAGAGAGAAAGAGAGGGGAGAGAGAAAGAGAGGGGGAGAGAATCAGAAAAAGAGAGTGAGAGAGAGAGAGAGAATGAGAGACAGATAAAGAGACAGAAAATGAAAGAGAATCAGAGAGAGAATCAGAGAGACAGACAGAATGAAAGACAGAATGAGAAAGAGAATCAGAATGAGAGAGAGAGGGAGTGGGGGAGAGAGAAAGAGAGATGAGAGAGAATGAGAGAGAATGAGTGGGGAGAGAGAGAAAGAGAGAATGAGAGAGAGAAAGAGGGGGGAGAGAGAATGAAAGAGAGACAGAATGAAAGTGAGAATGAGAGAGAGAATCAGAATGAGAGAGGGGGGAGAGAGAAAGAGAGATGAGAGAGAGAGAAAGAGGGGGGAGAGAAAAAGAATGAGAGAAAGAGCAGGAGAGGGGGGAGAGAGAAAGAGAAAGGGGGAGAGAAATAGAGAGACAGAATGAAAGAGATTCAGAGAGAGAATCAGAATGAGAGAGAGAGAGTGGGGGAGAGACAGAGAAAGAGAGTGGGAGAGAGGGGAAGAGAGATGAGAGAGAGAATGAGTGGGAGAGAGTTAGAAAGAGGGGGAGAGAGAAAGAGAATGAGAGAGAAAGAATGGGAGAGAGAGAGAAAGAGAGGAGAGAGTGAAAGAGAAAGGGGGGGGTGCCTGAAGGACCCCATCCTGTCATTGGGAGTCCAGGCACTTCAGCAAATGGAGCTCTGAATTCGTATTAGTGGTCCATGGGATTTAGAATTATGAACTTGGTGGTCCCTGAGATCCAAAAGATTAGGGATCCCTGATCTAAACCAAATGAATAAAATGATTGGGACTGGCTAACTCTGGGTTCAGAATGATAGTTGAGGATAGACCTACAGCAAAGCTTGTAGTCCCATTAGCATGGTAATGACAATGATAAAGACAACAGCTCTAACTGTTTATATAGACCATAGAATAATAAAGTTGGAAGGGACCTCAGAGGTCTTCTAGTCCAACTCCCTGCTCAAGCAGGAGACCCTGTATCATTTCAAAAAAAATATTGTCCTGTCTTTTTTTTTTTTGAAAGCCTTTAGTGATGGAGCATCTACAATTTCTGAAGGCAAGCTATTCCATTGGTTAATTTTTTCTCACAATTAGGAAACTTCTCCTTAGTTCCAGGTTGCTTCTTTTCTTGGTTAGTTTCTTGCCTTGCCTTCAGGTTCTTTGGAGAATAGCTTGACTCTCTCGTTTGTGGTAACTCCTCAAATATTGGAAGACTGCTATCATGTCACCCCTAGTCCTTCTTTTCTCTAGACTAGACTAGGGGTCTGCAACCTTAAACACTCAAAGAGCCATTTGCACCCATTTCCCACAGAAAAGAAAACACAGGGAGCCACAAAACCTGTGTGGGCATGGCCAACTCAACGTCACTTCCACTCAGTCACATGGTCCCCAGCCACGACTACCACGAGCCAGTGTTTTCTGTGGGAAATGGAGATCTATCTCTCTCTCTCCCCCTCCCTCCCTCCCATTTCTGTTTTTCTCTCTTTTTCCTTTCCCTCTCCCTTTTCCTTTCCTTCTTTCTTTCTTTCTTTCTTTCTTTCTTTCTTTCTTTCTTTCTTTCTTTCTTTCTTTCTCTTCCCCTTCTCGGTCTCATTTCTTTCCCTCTCTTTTTCCTCTCTCACATTCTCTCCCTCCAGCTCTCTCTCATTTCTCTCTCCCTCTCTCTCCCCCTTCTCTCTCTCTCAATTGTTTCTCTCTCTCTTTCCCCTCTCATTCTTTCCCTCCATCATTTTCGCATTTCTCTCTCTCTCTTTCTCTCTTTTTTCCCTCTTCTCTCTCCCATTTCTCTCTTTTTCATTTGTTTTTTCTTTTCTTTTCTTTCTTTCTTTCTTTCTTTCTTTCTTTCTTTCTTTCTTTCTTTCTTTCTTTCTTTCTTTCTTTCTTTCTTTCTTTCTTTCTTTCTTTCATGAAGGGGACCACAGCTGAGCTGCAGAATCACAAAAAGCAACTGGTCATGGGCAGTGCAGAGAAAATGGAGAGGCTCACACCTTCTCAGGGCGGGGAGCAGGTTGCACGACCGGGTCGGCAGAGAGCCACAGGAGACAGGTCAAAGAATGCAGCAGGGACCGCATGCAGCTCTGGAGCTGCAAGTTGCCAACTCCTGGACTAGACATACCCAATTCCTGCAAACGTTCATCATATGTTTTAGCCTCCAGCCCCCTGATCAATTTATCATTGTTGCTCTTCTCTGTGCTCTTTCCAGAGTCTCAACATCTTTTGTGGTGACCAGAACTGGATGCAGATATTCCAAGTGTGGTCTTACTAATGCTTTATACAGCAGTACTAGAACTTCATGTGATCTTGATTCTATCCCTCTTGATCACACATGAAGATAAATCTGAGCATTTGCTTCCTATGAATTATTGTGCAATCTTTATATCATTGGGTACATACAGATTGTCAGTGTCAATTTATTATTTTCATATTGAGTGACAAAAATAAAAAGGGATTTCTCTTCTTCAGATTTCAAGAGAAACGATTGCACAAAAGAAAGTCAAAGCAGAGACTTTTTAATGTATAACATCATTTCTTACATTGCCCTAAAATGCAGCTTTTCTGCATCCATCTGCACAAGATCCTTTTTAATCTCGTGAATAATTCTTCCTTCTGGGAACCACATTTTATTTTTAATTTTCAGGAGATAATGCTCTTCTCTAATGTTGCTATTGGCCTTTTCCAGTTTCTTTAGAAGAAGGCGGCAAATATCATGGCAATTTTTTTTCTTAACTTGCTGATGGAGGGAAAAGATTAATCTCAGGAGCCTATGATGTGCAGGGTTTGCTATACAATGGTCGGGTAAACTTTTTAACCATCAGACGTCTTAAATTACACCAGGAGAGTATATTGGCAACCTTAAACACAACTATAAGAAATTGTAAGAATTTCATTAGTGGGCCAATGAGTGGATAAATCCTCCAGTGAGGATTTAGCAGGAACATGTCTTCCTTTTGCTCCATCAGTAAGTATCGATCTATCCCTAAATTGCACTCTGGGCTTGTAAAGCACACAGATTCATCAGTTGTGGAAAACTGGAAGCAGAGAATTGTCTTTTTCAGCCTTGGAAACTTGGTGTGGTGGTATCAATCCAAGGAGAAAATACACAGGGTCTGGAGGGAAAGAAAAGGAACCCTTTGATGAAAGTGACTTCTAATTGTTTTTCACACAACAGTTGCAGCATCCCCATGGTCACATGATCAAAATTCAGCCACCTGGCAACAGGTTCATATTTATGATGGTTGCAGTGTCCCAGGGTTGTGTGATCAAGACCTTCAGGTCTGCCTGACACAGAAGAACAATGTGGGGTCCTTGGTGCTCTGTGAGCTTGGTGGTTTTCTTGCAGTTTGTTTCCTTACCCAGCTAGGTGACATCTTCCACGCTAGAAGGGAGTAGGGTTTGTGGAAAGGAGGAGGAGGAGGAGGACTGTGGGGTCCTTGGTGCTCTCTGAGCTTGGTTGTTTTCTTGTTGATGTTTTGTTACCCAACAAAATATCATGTGTGATGACGCTTTTGCAACCTTCCAACAATCAAAATCAATGGGGAAGTCAGATTCACTTAATAACCATGTGCCTAATTTAACAACTGCAGGGATTGTGTCAAGAAAGATTTTTAAATGGTCAAGTTTCATTTAACAACTATTTCATTTAGCAACAGAAATTTGGGGCTCAGTTGTAGTCATAAATCAAGGACTACCTGTACAAATAAGGCTTCAAATTCAAGCATTTTAACAGATTAAGAAAACTGGGGAAACATTCCTTCCTAAGACATGCATGCTGAGGTTTCTTCCAGCCTTCACTAACCATGAGAACAGTGGATAATTTATTTAGTTTTTATGAGCAAAAATCAAAGGCAAATCTCTCCATCCCAGGGTTCTTCCTGATTCAATATGCTTCCCTCTATTCAAGTCATTCTAATGCAATCACTGTTATTCAAGTCTCAGTCTAGTAATTAAGCAAATTGCTTTAGATAGGAAAATCTGATAAAAAATATCTACTCTCTAATCTCCAATAAAGCAAAATTTGATTAAAAACAAAGGCAGGTCTCAAAACTCCTCGCCCACTATCGAAATTAACCTCTCGGCACCTTGTGCTATAATAATGCGCCTGATTTATGAAAGCCCTGTGCGCTTCCTCTTCGTATAATATTTTCCCCCTTCTGTGTTTCTGCTTAATTATTCCTTGGAAAGACCAAAAACTTATTTTATTAGTTTCATTTGGTGCCTGTGATGTGTAAAGGCACCAGTGAATTATGAAACGTGCAGTTCCATGGTAATGAAGACTTCAGCACTCCAGAAACGGCTGCTCGGTTGATAGTGGCATTTTGCAATGGGTTCTTTTGTCTCTTGTTAGCCAACCAAACCCTGTTCAAAATCAAACTCATTAAAAGCTAGTCATGGTTGGCACTGACAATTGTCTGCAACATCCACAATCTCTAATTATTTCCTTTCATATACTAGGTTCGAGAGGGGAGAAGCTATTGTCTATAGTATTAAACTATTACTTATTTTGGGAGTGGGAGCAGAAATTCATCTCATCAGGATCAAAACTCAAAAGAAGCAATGGCAATAAAACCATAATCAAATCTTGTGGAATATCCTTCACTGAGAAGGAATTGGAAGGATAATCACTAGGATTCCAAGCTGAAATGGGATATAATGGAGCCACGCTATTGATCTCCATTTAAATTAGAGCTGACCATTTCTTATTTATTCATCAGAAGCTTTTTTTTGTCCCTGGAGTCACTCCAGATTAAATAAAAGTGGAGAGATGGAGTGGAGGAAAGTGTCAGCCTCCGCTCTTTTGTTGCTTGCTTGCTCGGCTGCCATGAAATGGGGGAGTGGGGGAGCTATTGGAATTCTTGGGAGGGGGGAAGTGAGCTGGTGGAGAAGAGGAGAGGAACTTTTCTTCAGCGTTTTCTTTGAAGCTGATAGCAACTCAAGGTTGACTGTCATGGCATAGCAGGAGGATGGCACCACCAAATGTTGTACCCCACATGACCCCTGGGGGAATTGTGGATTGGATGATTTATGCTGGACAGTTGGGGGAAGGCTTTTGGGGATGCTTTCTATATGTACTTTTCACACCTTTTGCTTCAGACCTTGCTTTTCTTTGGTTGCATTCAGTTCTTACTCAGTAAAAGTACCTTTCTCTATGAAAATGGTGTTGGAGTTTTTCTTTCTTGAGTATTGAAAGGAGACGTGTCTGACATTAAGCAAGGTCTGAAGCAAAAGGCCATCCTGGACAACTACCATGGGGGCTGAGCAAACAATGTCTGACCAGGACAGGGACCAGGAACAGATGGGGGCAGCCAGCTCAGCAAATTCATCCACACAGCCTGCCTGAGAGGCATCAGACTGGATGGCTAATTTACAACTGGAGGAAGATCCAGAGAAAGCCAAATGGTCGCTGGGTGTGGGGAGGCTACTGGAGCTGGAGACACCCCCCAAGGTGTAACAAGTACCAGATGCCGAGGGGGAGAAGCTGGCTGGCTTCAGGAGCAGAAAGAAAGCCTCCTGGTTTCACAGGCTCTGCAACTTTTGAGAGAGGCTGAAGAGAGCTGGAGAAGCTGGGAAAGGTATGCATACTCTGCCGGGATGGAGGATGAATGCCCCAGGGATGGAACTGAGGCTGCTGCTTGTGGGGAAGAGAGAGATCAAGCTGGGAAAGGAACAGCTCAAACCTCTGGAACTCAAGCGGCTGCTGTGGCAGTCCCGGGACCCCCAGAAAGACAGGCACTGCCATAGAGGCAAAGAAAGCCAAAAATTTCCCCAATATCAGAAAGATTCATCAGAGACCCGAAGAAATTGGGATTTTTTTCTAACCCAAGTGTGGAATCACATGCAGGACTGAGGGGAGGATTTCCTCTCAGATGCTGCACTCATGAGGTGCATTACCAAGGCCCTGGAGGGGGTAGCAGCTGAGTGGATAGTGGGGCTCCACAATGAGAATTCCCCCTTGCTGAGAAATTATGACCAATTCATGGCAGCTCTCAGGGTTCCCAGGCAAAATGCAGCAAAACACAGAAACCACCTATTACAGCTCTTTGGATAATGCTGGTTTAATGTGCACTGGCTCCAGGTACATGCTGCACTCAAAACGAAATGAAAGGGGTGATTTTGGCAGAATTTAGAAAATTCTCACCCAGTCACCACACTGTTCTTTTGATCTCTCCTCATTCTTCTTCTTTTAGTCTCTCATAGCCTTGGGTGGCTTTTTCCTTCTTGCCGGATTGAGAGCTTCCCTGGATCAAACAAGAAGTTAGCGATTTCCTTGTGATCTGCAGAGTCTTCTCTCTTCTTCACCACCCCTCCAAGGTGGCTTAGGTCCATTGGGACCATCTGGCAAGGGGAATTTGGCGAACCTCCATAGAAGTCTATGGAGGAATTGTCGTATCGCCACAATGTCAGCTCCACCTCTCTCCATATCTTACTTTTTATAATATCATCTTCATTCTAGTTTCAACAGTTTCTTTGTTTTCTGAACAAATATATTGCATACCTGTATGTATATGATCTAGAGCAGGGGTGGGCAATTGTGGCTCTTTTACAACCTGTGGACTTCAACTCCCAGAATTCCTGAGACAGCTTGTGGACTGTGGACTTCAACTCCCAGAATTCTCAGGTGTCTAGAAATAGAAGGAAAGGAGCAGGGACCATTCGCAAACAGACCCCTGGCTGTCTATCAACTTAAATGGGAAGCACAAAATGTAACCGCATCCATCAATGAGAGCCCTGTTTTGCCCATCATTTGTTTTGGTGCATGTCTGGCAGTATTTTGTCTGTGCTGGGGTGACAGTGTGCATGCCCACATAGAGAGCTCTGTGTGCCACCTGTGGCATGCTTGACATTGGTTCACCACCATGACACTAAGGGATTCTTATGTATTTCAACTACAATGAAATTAGACCCAGTTTCTAAGCAAAGGGCTATACAGAAGGATTGTTTTTCCTGTTTGAAATTCGAGAGATGGAAAATAATTTTGAGATTAATTGGAAGCAACTGAAAATAAGTGATTGCAAAGTCATGTCTGACCCATTGCAACCCCATGGACAATATTCCTCCAGGCCAAAAAGAACTAGAGGTCCAAATTGACTTTGCCTTCTTAGACAAATAATTGCCGGTTGAGAGGGAAATAAGCAATTAACATTTTCGGTGGTGTTGAAGGAATCATTGCCTGGGCCAGAAGTATTTTTGAGTGATCTGGCTAGTTTTTTTTTTTTTTTCACTTCTATTTTGGCTGCAGTCCTAAGGGCGATCTACCCAACCAGAGATCAAGAATGAAGCTGCAAGCCTCACTAGAAGGAGTAAAAAAAATCAGATCTGTCTCTTCGGTTCTAATGGCTTCCCGTTTGACATGAAGTAAGAGATCAATATGGAAGCGAAGGCTGTGGCAATAAAAATGCAAACATTTTCCTGAGGAATATTGAAGAACTGTCAACAAAGAAAGTTGTCTTTTTTTTTCCTTTGGGTAAAAGAAAAGGAAAGAACACTATTCTACACATTTCCCAAAGCTGCAAATTAGCTCACTTCAATCATCCAAATTAAGAGCTTCTTCTACCTCCAGAAAGTCAAATAAACTCATTTTCTTTCTCTCCACTATGGAAGGAAAAAATACAGGAAGTCTTAAAATGATGAAAGAAAAGCATGACTGCTAAAGAAGAACTATGTTGGGGGAAAAGCCCTCAAATTATACAATAGAGTCTGTAGAGATTCTCAGTTATCCAGGTTGTGGTTTTCCCAAAGGTGCTTTTTCATGGTTGTCTCAAAAGTCCGGTTGCCTCCTGAAAAAAGCACCTTTGGGGTGTACAGTAGAGGCATTCCTCAATTTACAACAGTTCATTTAGTGACCATTCAAAGATACAATGGCATCGAAAAAAATGAATGATGGCCATTTTTCACACTTACGACCATTATAACATCCCTGTGGTCACATGATCAAAAGTCAGATGCTTGGCAACTGACTCCTATTTATGATGGTTGCAATGCCTTGGGGTCACGTTGTCACTTTTGGGAAAGCCAGACTCACTTAACAACCATACTACTAACTTAACAACTGCAGGGATTCACTTAACAATGGTGACATGAATGGTCACAGAATAGGGCGAAATTCACTTTAAAATGTCTCACTTAACAACATAAATGTTAGGTTCAATTGTGGTCATAAGTCGAGGATTACCTGTATCAGGTTAAAGAAGCACAATAAACTCTACTTTAATTAACCATTGCATTTGCCATTGACAAAATTACTTTCTCCCTTTCACACTTTTATTTCTCTCTTTCTCTCTCTCTTTCACACTCTCTGTTTCACCCTCTTCTTTCTCTCTGTTCTTTCTCTCTCTCTCTCTCTCACACACACACTCTCTCTTTCTCTCTCTTCTTTCTCTTTCACATTTGTCTTTCTTCTTACTCTATGGCTTTCTTTCACACACACAAACATACTCTTCTTTCTCTCTTTCTCTGTCTTTCACATTCATCTTTCTCTCTCTTCTTTCTCTCTCTCACACACACACTCTTCTCTCTCTCTCTCTCTCTCTCTCTCGTCTTCCTCCCTTTCTCTCTCTCCCTCTTCTTCCTCCCTTTCTCTCTCTCCCTCTCCCCCATCTCTCTATGTTTATTTTTCTGTCATAGCAGAACTGATGGATAAATAGGGAATACTTTCAACTACACATTTCAGATCTTTTAACACAATATTGCATTGTAAAGTTTTGGGGTGGGAAAAGAACTTCTGTGTGCATGTGCTTGTTGGAAAATTGTAGGTTTTTTGTTTTTGTTTTTTTGCAAAAAGGACACAAACTTATAGGAATTTTAGAATCTTATCTCAAATTACTTTAGCCTCTCATTCCATCCACAGCAAATGAAACCTATAATTGCATTTTTTCCCAAAAATGCTGATCTGCAAGAAATAGGAGAAATATCATCCACAATATAGGGTATTCACATGTACATTTGTTCACATACAAGCAGGAGGTAATGAAGGACAAATGGCAGCATCTGTATCATTCATGTTGCAAGGGCATTACTTCCTTATTTGGGTCAGATGTCATGATGTCATTTCATAATTGCAGTGACGTTGCTCCCGTTGGAAGATTCTCTCTGAGGGAGATGAACAGTTGAGAAATATGAAATGTAAATCAATAAATGAAGTCCAGCATGAGCAGTTTACCTTCAGAAATTGTGGGTGCTCCATTCCCAGAGGCTTTTAAGAAGAGGCTGGAGAGCCATGTGTCTGAAATGGCATAGGATCTCCTGCTTGAGCAGGGGTTGGGCTAGAAGAACCCCAAGCTCCCTTCCAACTCTGTTATCCTGTTATTCATGGGCAATGAATAGAATGGAGAGGAGGGGTTGTTTCTGTGTTCAATTGAGAGATGTTTCTAAGCAAGCTGAAACATGTGTTCTTTGTTTTAAAAGGACTACTTTCAAACACCTACATCTTCAACCATGTTGATGGCATTGAATGAGATTTGCCATCTGCGTGCCCAGAAGATACAATTTTTATAGCTACATTATAAGTAGGCCCTCTTCCTGTAGAATGGCTGGACTTGCTGAATTTGGCTAGGTGAAGATCTTTCCAAGGCACAATCACCTGGAATTTAATCGGAAATGCAGCTGATACATTGCCTTCTTTGTAGAATACACTCTCATCTATGCAAATGGAGATTTTCTCTATCAGCCTGTTCAATGGCTGACTGTTAATTTTAATTCATCCTTCTAGCCATGGTCTATTGGCTGCAAGATGAAGGCCTCTTCTGCCTGTTTCCAACCCAGACAGTCCTGAGCTTTCTTTTGCCAGTTAGGCCTGCCATACTTCCTGGTGTCGTCCATCCAACTTATTTTAGGTCTCATTTGTGGCTGCTTTTTATCAAGAGGGATCCATTCTATGACTGCCTTGGTCCACCTGTCATCAGTTCTTCTTGCTATGTGACCAACTGATTCCATTCCAATTCCTGATGGCATCGTATACTTACTTTTGTTCTCTAATTTATGTGTGCATCTTTCTAGCTTGTCTTGTGATGCCAAGCATGTATCTTTCCGTGACTCTTTGCGCCACTTGTAGCTTTTGTATCGGTTGTGAGATTAGTGTCCATGTTTCACTGGCCTATGTTAGAACAGATAGCATCCATTGATCAAAAACTTCAGGCATAAGGGGAGGTTGACCTTGAAAATCACACTTTACTTCCCAAATGCCTGCCAACCACATTTAACCTTCTATTGAGATCCGTTGGCCAAGATATATGTTGTGTTCTACTACATCCAGTTCTTCTCCAGATATTATTATTTTTTCTTTCTTTGGTGAATTGATTAAACCTAACCTGGCTCTTTTTCAGGTTTATTTTCAAGCCAAATGGATCTCCCACTTTGTACAGCATTAATTACAAAAGGAAAAATACTGAAGACATTTTGAAATTTTGAATTATAAACCACCACAGTTTAGCGACTATTTGAAGTTAGGACAGACCTCCTGCAAAAGCTACTTATGACCCATTTTCAGATGTCGTCCCACTGTCTAAGCAGGCACCTATTGCATTTTGAGCACTTGGCAATTGGTCTCCATTAATGACTTCTTAGAGCACCCCAGAGTCATTATTTATGGCAGTTTTAATGGCAAAAGGAATCTACTTCCATTTCCCAGCACAAAAACTCCCTCTAGTACACAGTGGATTCACTTAACAGTCATGGTGTTTGCTTAACAACCGCTATCTTCACTTAATGACCACCCCAAAAAAGTCATAAAATTGGGTTCTATCACATTTTATGAGTGTCACAACTTATGATTATAATTGCCACACAAATGCAACTTAGAGCTGTAAGTTTAGAACCAGCCAGAATGGTTGCTGGAACGCTGGAATTAGAGGTACAAAATGTTTTTCTCCTAAAAGGCAGTCCTCATGGACAAATAGGCCAACACTGCATTATATATTAAACAATTACATCTATATATATTTGAAAAACATTTCTCTTTAGTTTCTCTTGCAAAGCCTCATTGACAAGCAAGGTGATTTAAATTGCACTTCTGTGAGAACGTTTCAGCCTAAGGGGCAATGTAATCATTATTAACATTTTTTTAATTAGCTTTTTTCCAATTAACTGGTTAGGAATATGAAAATTAAACTATTAAAATACAATCATTCAAATGGAACTTACTTACTTCAAAGTAAGCGTGTGTGGGATTTGAGCCAAACGCTACCATTCCATGCATGAAGACTTAAAAGTAAATCCCATTGATTTACTTCTGGAGGTATACTCCCAGTTGAATACATATAGGATTGTAACTTTAATTTCAGAAATGAAGAGAAGGAGGAAGAAGAATAGAAAGGAGAGGAAAGGAGGGAGGGAGGGAGGAGGAGGAGGAGGAGGAGGAGGAGGAAAGAGTTCTTGGTGCTTTTTGAGCTTGGTTGTTTGCTTGCAGACATTTCATTACCTGGCTAAGTAATGTCATCAGTGCTAGAAGAGAGTGGGGCTTGTTTATATACAGCAACTTTTCCTGCCAGTATTGGTGGGGGTATAATTTTCACCCTGGTAGTCTTTTTGATTAGGATATTGTTTTTTGCTAGATTGTTTGTCTGGTATTAATCACACTTTATCTCACTGTTGATTTACGGAGAAGATGTGTTCTGGTATTTTTGTTTCCTTCTTAGTTTTTTTATTGCCTCTTTTGAATGGTGTATAAATTAGTTTACCTCTGTGTGTCTATTGATGGCTGATTTGTCTGCACGCAAAGCTTCCAGGAATTCTGTAGCATTTTTGGAATTAGCCAGGTCTTGGATGCTCACAGTTTCCCAGCTGAAACTGTAGTTGAGTTAGTCCATGTATTATGAGTTTCAAGAGTTTACATCACATCTCCTGTCTGCTACTTGGTATCATGAACGTACTCTGCTAGTCTCCTTCCTGTTTGTCCTACATAGTGGCCATTACAGTCTTTGCATTGCATGGCTCCCATTTTTCTTCTTCTGGATCTTTTGGTTTATGTTTTTTGGAGAGAGAGAGAGAGAGAGAGAGAGAGAGAGAGAGAGAGAGAGAGAGATCTTTATTGCGGTCAAAGACCAAATTAAAATGCACATGGGGGGATAAATTTTACAAATATAGATAGATCACGTGACAGTACACCATCTACTACCTCAGATACAATCTGTACTGTCAGTACTAGTGATCCTCTGCCGTAGGGGTTACCCGTCTCTTCCCCCGTTTTTTTTCAACCACAACTGCAGCAAAAAAAATTGCTACCTTTGAAGTTATATTAGGGTCTGCATCCTGGAGTAGGAAATAAAGGCTGAACAGAGCCTTGAATAGCTCAACAGGCTAATAAGCAGACTAAAGCCTGTTATTAACATCCAGCTGTCTGCAATTGCACCAGTTCGGGTCTCACTAGGCTCAAGGTTGACTCAGCCTTCCATCCTTTCTAAGGTGGGTAAATTGAGGACCCAGTTTGTGGGGGCAATAAGCTGACTTTGTATAAATATACAAAAGCATTGTAAACCGCCTTGAGTCTTTGGAGAAGAGCGGCATATAAATCTAATTAAAAAAAAAAAAAGATCAGGTGAACCAGGGAATCTCTGGGAAATAGGAGAGATGAATCTTGATCTTATGTCTCGGTAGTGGGGACATACAAGTGTAATGTGGAACACAGATTCCGGGGATCAGCCATCACATGTACAATAGGTGGATTTTACTCCCCATGAGAGCCTACTGTCTACATTTGAGGGGATCACATTAAACAGTGCCTTCATAAATGCGAGCCTATGTTTGATAGAGTGTAACGCGGAGAGGTAAGGCGGAGGTGAGGCAAAGGAACAATTCCAAGGGAAAACAGTGGGCATGTTCCCGATTCGTTTGCCAGATTTAATTGTCTATCAATGTCTTCCAGCCATTGAAAAATCAATAATTTGGCAGCATCAGGGCCTAAAATAAAAGCTTCAGTGGGGGAAATCCCGATCTTCAAAAGTTTTGTATGGATATTATGGGCCCAGGGACTATGAAAAGGGTCCCGCTATAGACATTGTCCTAGGTAATAGCCTGGGAGTCTAGTCCACAGAGACAACCAATAGCCAATTGCACGTTTCCACATGATTGTCTCAAGTGAGGATATGCCCAGTTCCAGATGAATTGCGGCATTATTTATGCAGGGAGGGACTCCCATCAGACGGCGTAGGAACTGGATGTGGACAGACTCAAGAGAGGAGATTTTGGATTGGACCGAGAGGGGGGCACCATAAGTGATAGCAGGTATCACCTTTGTCCTGTAGACTTTTATTGCTGAGGGGATGTGATGAGCTCCCTTGGTATGAAAAAAGTGCAAGAGGGCATGGGTGGAAATCTTAGCCTTATTACAGAGAGACTTAATCTGCACAGGCCACTTGGTATTGGATTGAAAGAGGATACCTAGATTAAATTTGACATTGATTTTAAATTGGGTTGTTTTAATTCTCGGCCGAATAATATTTAATAATTTTTAATTGTTTTTTAACTTTTGTATACCATGTTTTATTCTGGCTGTTCACCGCCCTGAGTCCGCAAGGAGAAGGGCGGTTTATAAATTGAAATAATAAATAAATAATAAATAAATATTGAAATCTGTGGACCTGTTCCACTGGGATGCCATCAAGGTTCTAATGATAAATTTTCCTGCTTCTTGCAAAAACCATGATTTTAGATTTAGAGTGGTTTATATGCAGTTGGTTAGCAGAGCAATAAGCAGAAAAATTTTTTAAGGCTCTGCATTTTAAGGCCCACCTGGGAAAATGAAAGTATTGTGGCATCGTCAGCATAGAGCAGGAGCGGACATCTATAATCAGCTAATCTAGGGGCATGGATGTAGACCATGTGATCTGAAAATGCCTTTCTCCAGTCACTGATATATAAGTTAAAGAGAAAGGGTGCCAGTATACACCCCTGCCTAACCCTCTTGTTAATGGGGATAGCTTTAGAGAGATCCCCCTATGGGGTAAGGTGCACCTTTGCTTCTATTCCTTCGTGCAGTTGGGAGATAAACCAGAGTAATCTTTTGTCGATACCCCCGGTGAAAAGTTTGGCCCACAGCTTAGCTCTAGGGATGCTGTCGAAGGCAGCCTTTAGGTCTATAAAGGCAACGCAGAGACGACCCTTCCTGGGGGTGGAGTATTTTATGGCAAGATGATGAAGGATCAGAGCATGGTCAATTGTAGAGTGGTCTGGATGGAACCCTGCCTGTTCATAACCGAGCAGGTCGGCCTCTTCAGCCCAGCACTCCAGTTTGGACAGGAGATAGTGGGTGTAGAGTTTCCCCAAAATTGAAAGAAGACTGATATTACGGAAGTTGTCAGATCGGAGTGGGCGCCTTTCTTATGTATTGGGATAATTATAGCATCCTTCCAGAGCTTGGGGATAAGGCCCGTTTGGTTGATCGCATTGAATACCTTGGTAAGAACTGGGATCCACCAGTCCTTATGGGCTAGGATGGCTTTAGCTGGGATGAGATCCGGGCCAGGAGCTTTTCGAAGGTTGAGTTGTCCGATTAGCTTGGCAATCGTGGATGGTTCAACAGGAGGCCATCTGGGAAGGTGGTTAGGGAGAGAACCTGTGGTCGAAGAGACTGGCACGTCAGTGTCGTAAAAGACTCGGCGTAAAAAGAGTTCCCATGTAGTGGCAGAGATGGAATGAGTGAGCCTACTAGTTGGCCTCCTGTTTAACAGACTCCAGAAATCACAAGGGTTGCTGGATTTCGCAGCCTCTAGTAATGCGTTCACCTTAGCTGGTGCCAGTCTTGCTTAGCTCTTAAAAGGGCTAGCTTGTATGCCTTCTTGGCCTCGAAATAAGCAGGGGTGTGTGTGTCGATGAACCTGTTCATTTGTGGGCAGAATATATAGATCTCATATGGTTCCTGGCTTGTTTGCATTGTGAGTTAAACCAAGGGGCTCCCTTCCTCCAGGAAACTCTACCAGGGATAAGGGGGGGGGGGCTGAAAGGACCATTTAGACACTCAGTAAAGGTGGTCAGTAGCACACCAGGTGTGGCCTTGGTGCCGATTAAGGCTGACAAGGTATTGGCTGCTTCTTGATGATAAAAGTGTGCGTAGAAAAGGGCCAGAGACTTTGACCATTTTGGCAACATTGGGGAGCCTCTGGGATTAGAGTCTAATTGAGACAACGTGAGCGGGATGGCCTTGAAGTCTATATAGCTGTGCAACCATAATGAGAGGAAGATGGTCACTGAGAATCCTGTCGTCTACTTTGAAGGAAGAAATGTATGGCAAAAAGGCTCTCAAAACCAAAGTATAGTCTATTGCACTGTTGCAATTTTTGGCCAAGTGGGTAAATTCCCCGGGGACATTCAGGGCTCATCTGCCATTAAGGGGGAAGAGGTCTAGTTTGACAGTAAGGAGAGCTAGACAAGTCCCCGCTTTGTCAACTTTCCGATCCTTGGAAACTCTCCCTATCAGGTTATCCAGGGGGTAACTGAAACTGTAGTTGAGTTAGTCCATGTATTATGAGCTTCAAGAGTTTACATCACGTCTCCTGTCTGCTACTTGGTGTTCATGAATGTACTCTGCTAGTCTCCTTCCTGTTTGTCCTACACAGTGGCCACTACAGTCTTTGCATTGCATGGCTCCCATTTTTCTTCTTCTGGATCTTTTGGTTTATGTTTTTTGGAGAGCGTCAATTGTGTTGTGTGGTACAATGATGCCATATGGGTAATACAGGTAGTCCTCAACTTACAGCCACAACTGAACCCAAAATTTCTGTTGCTAACCTACTCCATGAACCCCACTTCCTTCTAGTACTGAAGATGTTTCCTAGAATCTGCAAGAAAACAATCAAGCTCAGAGACTACCACAGTTCAATCCTAAACTCTATATATTCTTTTCTATCAGAAAACAGGCACTTGGTTCATTTGTTTATCACATTTGTAAATGACTTTGCTTTTCCTTTAGGTAATGCCATACTGGCTTCCTGGGAGACACAATGCCAGCTCAAAATGATGCATAAACATCTTGATTGATGTGGGAGTTGAGAATCAGCATATTGTCAACAAACAACTGGCATCTAGCATCAAGGCCGAGAAGACAGGGCAACAAATGCATTAAAGAATGGGAAGGGTTGGAGAAAGAAGAACAGGAATTAAATTACAGTAGATGTAAAAGAGAATTGTCTCTTAATATTGATAGCAAGCAGTCAATGCTTTCTGCTCTACTGTGTCAAAAAGTTTTATTTATTAGCTGTGCTCGATATCTCATAACCTTAAGCTGACTTTGAACTTACAGCCCATGCCAGCCATGCCAAGATGAGTGTCAGGGAATTTCTGCTATGGTCCTGCCTGACAAGGAGGGCTGAACAGGAGTCTCTCTAACCTTTGTCCAAGATAAGTCTTATCTTCGGGTCTCTGTATTAACCTCTTTTGTTATAAGCTATATTTTCTTGGAGGCAGAGCTATAAAATATAATGGAAGTTTGGCATTCAGAAATCTCCCTTTATCCAGGCAGCCCTCATTCTATAGGGTGACTCTGAATAGTGTCCAATTATTGAACAATAGACAGTTTAAGATAGACAGTAACTGACAAAATTTGACAATGAAGTTATACATAGGTGCTGGTTGTCACTTTTAAAGCCCTTCTTGGCTTGGGCCCAGGTTATCTGAAGGACCATCTCTTCCCAGTAACATCCACTTGACCCACTTCCTTATAAGACAGGAATGTTGGGGGTCCAATCTCTTAAAGGGGTCTATCTGGCGGGATCCAGAAGAAGGGCTTTCTCCTTGGTCGCTCCCTCCCTTTCGAACATCATCCCTGTGAAAGATTAGACTGGCTCTCACTTTGACACTCTTTTGCAAGGCCCTGAAGATCTGCTTCTGTCCACATGCCTAGGGAACTCAGAGTGGGATGGACCTCATCAAGTGAGTCATTTGATTGTGTGTTGTCACCAGTGGGTTTGGAGGGTTACTCTCTTTTATTCTACCTATCATCAGTCTATCTATCTATCTCTCAAAGAAGGCTACAGGAATTACTCTTTTTAATCCAGAAATTACCACACTAATACAACCCTGAGAAGCAACTCAAAGTGATTAATTTGGGGACCAATTTCCATCAAATAAAGCGGCTAGGCAGGTAATTCATTTTTGTACACTTACCATTTAATGTTGACATCAACTCTAAGGACAACAGATTGGTCAGCACTGATTTCCATCTCTTGTTCTTAGCAAGGAAAAAATTACAGCAGTTCCATAAATCGATGTTGGAGCTGTTATCTCAGTTTGCTTTAAAAGAATGTTGTTATCCATTTCCATCTACCGTTAATTGGCTTTTAATTAAAAACAAAGAAATAAAATAATGGCACTTTGCAAACTGGATAGCAGAAAGTAACAAACAAAAAAAAAAGATCCATTTCTAATTTGAAATACTTAGGATTCTGCCTTATGAGGATCTGGAAAGTACACTCAAATTATGCAGCACAAATATCCTCTAAACCCACTGCCAGGATAAGTGAATTTATTTTATCTGAGGTATAGAGTTAGTTCTGGCAGTTCCTAAGCTCTTTCTGCAGATATGTCATGCTCCAAATTTTGCATGAGGCCCAATTTGCAATGTACAGTACCATGAGCAAGAGGAAATGAAATTGAATTTTGAGATCTATTCTTGCTGATCCCAAATGCTGCATGTAAATTAAAAAGTAGGATGCCCAAAACAGAGGGAAAATGTCGGGTCCCTGGTGCTCTCTGAGCTTGGTTGTTTTCTTACAGACGTTTCATTACCCAACTACAGTGGGTACCATCATCAGTGCTAGAAAGGAGTAGGGTTTGCTCTCTTTCTATATGCAAGTGGCTTGTTCTATGAGCATGGTGGGAGTATTCTTGGTAGTTCCTCAATGAAGTGATTCTTTGACTGAGTTGGTAGTTTCTTGATTGGGGAATTGTTTATTTCTTGATTGTTGGACTCTCAGCCTAGAAAGGAGACAACTTTCAGAAGCCACTTCTGAAAAACTTGCTGAGAAAACTCGGGATTTATCCAAACAGT
This sequence comes from Masticophis lateralis, assembly GCA_030761175.1. NCBI lineage: Eukaryota > Metazoa > Chordata > Lepidosauria > Squamata > Colubridae > Masticophis > Masticophis lateralis. The sequence continues at coordinate 105,124,460 of JAUDYJ010000005.1, forward strand.
CTGGACAAAATTGACACAAAAAGTTTAATGTTCATCATTTTGCAATTATTAATCTCTTCTGTTCTTCTTAATCTTAATTTTAGTATTCGAAACCCTTACAAAAGAGAATTTAGTAGTGTGTGAATAATGCCAACTTTTTACATTTTGTGCTTTTCACAGTGTGTGAAAAGTAATGCTTGCTGTTTCTACTTATGTTTGTCCTGCATTGGTTTATGACAGAAATGTGCGTGTGTATGTGTATTTACATTATAAGTTTACTAGCACTATTATACAATATTGGATATAAATCTTCTAAAAATTAATAAGAAGCTTAAGAAAAAAAAAGCTAAAGGCAACACTTAACATTCTCCCCTACTAAATAATTCTGTTTAGATTCCATATATGTTTACATCCATTTAGATACCAATTAAAATATCCCAGGGTATGGCTAAAACAGGAAAAAAAGCATATCTAAGAATTTAAAAGAAATTCATCTAGGTTTCTGTGGCAACAAATGGAATTGATTTGCTAAAATGAATGCTCTCATAGTATCAGCAAGCACCAACAATTTATTTCTCAGATTATTTGCTTTTTGTTTGTTATTTCAATTGATTTCACACTCAAATACGTAACTACAGGTACGTATTGACTTACGACCATTGCAACATCCCCATGGCCATGTGATAAAAATTCAGATGCTTGGCAACTGACTTGTATTTAGGATGGTCGCAATATCCTGGGGTCATGTGATCCCCTTTTGGGAGCTTCTGACAAGCAAAGTCAAGGAGAAGCTAGATTTGCTTAATGACTATGTGACTAACTTAACAAATGCAATGATTCACTTAACAACTGTGGCAAGAAGGGCCAGAAAATGGGGAAAAACTCACTTAACAAATGTTTCATTTAGCAACATAAATTTGGGGCTCCATTGTGTTCTTAAATTGAGGACTACCTATATTCATCAAGTTGTTGCATGAGAATGCAACATTTTTGCTTCATTTCAAGTTTATTTCTGGGGAATATCCATCTAGAAAAGATCACAAATTTGGAAAAGTGGGCCCCATGTACAAATGTGTATTTATTCTATTAGCTTGTTTAGTGCAATTTGAGCATTTTTGAGAAAGGTTTTCTGGGGGATTTGTATCTTAAAAGTGTAGAGAAAGTTCCTTATGAAAACTCCTTATATTGCAGAAGATTACATAGAAAAACCTCCATGCTTAACTGGTGCAACTTTTGAAGCTCACCTAAGCATTGACTTGATCTGATGCTTCTTACCTTTTAAGTTCAGGTTGCATCAGAAATGTTATCATTTTCAAACTTTGCAAGGTGGATGGTGGACTCTCTGAGTTTAATTAAAGCAAGTTGATGTTTTAGACACCTTATTACATTTGGCACAGTATTTTTTATGTTTTGTGGGCAATTTATATAAGTAGGCTGTAATAGTGACAGTGTCACTGCATCCACATGGCAATTCATAGCAATAAGAGCCAATGCAAAGAAATACCCACAGGAAGTGTCCCATCTCCAAATACAGAATACAGAATAACAGAGCAGGAAGGGACCTTGGAGATCTTCTAGTCCAACCCCCTGTTCAAACAGGAGACCTTAGACCATTTCAGACAAGTGACTATCTAATCTCTTAAAATCCTCCAGTGATGGAGCACCCACAATTTCTGAAGGCAAGTTTCTCCACTGGTTGATTGTTCTCACTGTCAGGAAATTTCTCCTTAGTTCTCTCCTTGATTAGTTTCCATCCATTGCTACTTGTCCTGCCTGTTTTGGAAAGTAAGTTGGTGCCTTCTTCTTTGTGGTGGCCCCTCAAATATTGTAACAATGCTATCATGTCTCCCCTAGTCCTTCTTTTCACTATACTAGATGTAGCCAATTCCTATAACCATTCTTCATACATTGAGCAACCTCTTGGTTGCTCTTCTCTGTTCTCTTTCCAGAGTCTCAACATTTTTTTTTATAATATGGTGACCAATGCAATATTCCAGGTGTGGTCTTGCCAAGTATTATAAATTACAGAACTGACACTTCCCTTCTTCATGCATAGGTCTACAACTGCTGGAATTTCTTCCAGCATCATCAATGTCATCAAGATGTCAATTTTAATCATGCCTTTCCTTGTCAAACAGCCACCACTCCATTTGACCTGAAATGAAACTGGGTCAAATGATTTAATAGAGGCAGTAAAAATTGTAGCTTGTTGTCTTTTTTTCCCCCATTGTTATGAAATGTATAGCTGAAATGCTGGATTTCATTGAGGTGGGGGCAAAAAAAAAAAGAGAGAACACGGCAACACATGCAATACCTTGAAAAGATTTGGACAGTATTAATTGATTCATCAAAAAAGCTAACTTAAAGACAACAGGCCTAAATTGCTTTTGGAGCTTAACATAATGTGGTTCATTAATTTTAGCCATATGAAATAGCTAGCATTATGAAAGGACATCACCCATTACTGCCCCTCCAGGAAATCATTCCCCCATTTTTAACATAGTTATACAGGAAGTGCCCATTTGGAAATTGTGATGTATATGCAGATTGGGAAAGAAAGCTGGCAAGAAGTCAATGTTGCTTAGATGAAAATGTTGCAATGTCAATGCTTGCATTCATCAATTCACTCCTCCAAAGTTGACCATGGAGGTAATAAAAGGAGGATAAGATCAGCCTTCCTAATTATAGGTGAGATTATATGTGAGATGGATTCTCTGGAGCAATGATGAGATAAGATGATCGGTGTGGTCTAGATAGTGCAGAAAATCAAATTATAGGGGAAGCTGTATCAAAACCAGAGTGTAATAGTCCCAAAGGTGCTTTTCCAAAAGACAATTGGACTTTCTGGTTTTTCTTTGAAGATGTTTTGCTTCTCATCCAAGATTTTTCAGCTCTTGAAGACGTTTTGCTTCTTATCCAAGAAGCTTCTTGGATGAGAAGTGAAATGTCTTCAAAGAAAAACCAGAAAGTCCAATTGCCTCTTGAAAAAGCACCTTTGGGACTTCCGGTTGGCGCCGCGATCCTCGTTGACGACCTCTTTTCAGGTCGCCGGCTTTGAACTCCGTTAAACTGCCCCTGACAGCGAAAAACAGCTGTCTGGCGGTTTTGCAGATCCCTCTTTGGGAAAAGAAGAGGGGCAGAGAAGTTTCCGGCAGGTAGAGCTGCCAAAAAAGCCCCTGGGACCAAGTTCAGGGGCTTGAAAGGTGGGCTCCCCAGGGAAACGTCTCCGGATTCAAAGCGCTGCTGCATAAGCAACATTAGATGGTCGCAACCAGCTCTGCTAGCAAATTGACAGCTTAAGTGATTTCTGCAGCAGACGGAGTGGAAGCAGGAGAGCTTGCAACAAAGTTACAGAGCTTAACTCCTGTGTACTTCGGGTTGAATGAGCCTAATTGAAAGTGGAAGTATCCAATTAAGAGTATCTGGACTGTGCTGAGAAGAGAAAGTGAGTACTGAAAAGGACTTTTTTTCTACTTTTAAAGAGAAACTAAGCTGCCAGAAAAGAGTAACCTGGGAAAGACATTGAAAGCAGCAATTTAAAATAATTTGGACTGAATTTGGTGACATTTAAGGCTAAGTAATTGCAAAGTGGGGTGAAGAGGAAAAAAGTTTTTTTGAAATTAAAATGGCTTCTAAACAAACCAAGCCAGCATCAGCCAAAATAGGAGGGGCTTCTCCTTCAGTTTCTACTGTGACACAAAAGACTCAATTTCCGGGGGAGGTAGCAAGTAAAGAGGACTTTATGAGTGAGCTTAAGGAGTTTATAACGCAATCTGCGATTGCCCAAACAGCTAAAATAGAAGAGAGAATGGGGAAATTTGAGGAGGATTTAAAAGATGTAAAAGAAATCAGAAATGAAATTAAAAAGACTGTTGAAGAGAAACATGATGAAATAAGAGAAGATATTTTGCTGGCTGTTTCTGGTTTGTCCAAACTTCTTGTGCAGCTTGATGAAAGAGTGGAAAAAATCAGTGAGGTTACTCAAGATTTGGAGGGTAAAATGGGAGAATTCCAGACCAAATCGGAGAGGATGGAAGGTGATATTACTATGATGCAATACAGGTCAATGGAGTTTGCCCTGAGACTGAGAGGGTTGAAAGAGAATGGATGGGAGAACTTAAGAGACAATTGTGCTGAAGTGATTGCCTCAGTGGCTGGAATGAAGAAGGATGAAATAATTGGTCACTTGGACAAAGTTTACAGAGTTAACTCATGGATTGCAAGAAATAGAAATTTGCCAAGAGATGTTGTGATTTATTTTACTGAGAGAAGAATTAGAAATGATGTATTGCAAGCTTCTTACAACAATAAAGTACAGGTGTCTGGACAGGAAATTAAGGTGCTGAAAGAGATTCCTCCTAAAATGCTCAGAGACAGAAAGAATTTTGGTTTTTTAGTGGATGAGTTAAGAAGACAACAAATAGTGTACAGATGGGGTGTACCAGTAGGCATAATAGTGGATTATGCTGGAGAGAGGTACTGACTGAATACCGTTGAGAAAGCAAGAGAATTTTATCGTAGTGTACTGAAAGTGGAACACCCCCCTAAAGATGATAAAAAAGCAGAAAAAGGAAAGCAACAGTCTTTAACATATGCTGAGGCAGTGGTCGGAGAATCTAAGAATCAAGATGACCAGAACCAATTGGACCCAGCATCACTTCCTTTTCCTTTAAGTCAATTGGAAGGACCACTGGAATTTGCAAAACTGGAGGAACCAAGAGCACAACGTGTGACAAGATCAACTACTAAACAACAACAACAACAATTGGATACAAAATCAGAAGCTGTGGAGGGGGGGCAAGACCGAAGATCAAGGTGAAAGAAGATCTTCAAAATATGCTCCATACGCTTCAGTCTCCCTTATTGTTTGTTTTATCTTTGGAAATTTTGTTGAAAAAGATACGTGAATCTAAAGAACTAAAAGGAATAGTGATTCGACAGCAAGACTATAGATTGAGGGCCTTTGCAGATGATTTAGTTGTTACATTAACGCAACCTATAGATACAGTTTCATATATGTTGGAATTGATAGAACAATATGGTAAAGTCTCGGGATTTAAAATAAATCAACATAAGACTAAGATAGTGACCAAAAATATGTCTTTTAATCAAAGAGAAGAGCTTCAACAAATATCGGGATTTGAAATAGTTAAAAAGGTTAAATATTTGGGTGTGTTTATTGCTGGATCAAATACAAAGTTATTTAAAAACAATTATGAAGTTTTATGGCGAAAGGTTCAGAAAGAAATGGAGAATTGGAAAAAGTTACAATTATCTTTATTAGGTAGAATAGCAGCAATTAAAATGAATGTATTACCTAAGTTTTTATTTTTGTTCCAAATGATACCGGTGCTGAAGAAGGATGAACAACTGAGGGAATGGCAAAAAGGTCTTAATACTTTTATATGGTCAGGTAAAAAACCCAGAGTTAAATTAAAAATTATACAAGATGCTCGGGAGACAGGTGGTTTAAAAATGCCAAATTTAAGATTATATTATGAAGCTTCGGTATTAGTTCAGATTAGTGATTGGTTTAATTTAACAGAGGATAGAATTTTGAATTTAGAAGGATATGACTTACTTTATGGATGGCATGCTTATTTACTGTATGAAAAGAAAGTGGATAATATATTTTTTATGTTTGTATTTTTATAAAAATTGTAATAATAAAAAAAAAGAAAAAGCACCTTTGGGACAACCATGACCAGGATGCCTGAGAATCTCCATAGACATTCCTTTGAAAACATTTTCCTTCTCTTCCAGGAAACATTTTCAATTCTAACTGTAGAACTGGAGAAGCTTCTTGGATGAGAAGTGAAACATTTTCAAAGGAAACAACCAAGAAAGTCCAGTTGCCTTTTGCAAAAGCATCTTTGAGACAACCATGACCTGGATGGTTGGGCATCTCCATAGACATCCAGAATGTGGTAGAGAAAACACAAGGTGCTCCCTTATGCTGAATCAATGTCCATCTTCTGCCATTTTGGCTAAACTGACTGGCAGAGATTCCTCTGATGTTGAGTCATAGGTTCTTTCCTTGCACACTTGGAAAAAGTGAAGAAGACTGAACCCAGGCCATTCTGTGTTCTACAGGAATGAAAGATGAAAGAATTGTGTCTGGCATAGTCTTTGTACTAAGATGTATTGCTGAGTTTGAATAACAGGCCCAATGGATGGATCTTTATAGAAGTTGTCAGAATCCCACCAAGTCACTCCATAGCTGAAAGCATGAGTTCCTAATGCTGTCCAAACAACTACTCTGAATAAAACAGTTCTACATTTGTCACCCTTTAGTTGACTTTGAAATGCATGTGACAGTGTTTGTTAGAAATCCTAGCTTAATAATGTTAATGAGCAGTGTCTCTGTCCCAAAAAGCAAAGTGAGTAGGAAATGCAGCAGAGTAAAAAGGAGAAAGAAGAATATAAGTTGTTCCAAATTTAATGATTTCAATTCTGTGGTCTGATATCACAAATCAAACATCACAAAATTGACCTTGAACATCACTAAATTGACCTTGAATGACCCATATGGAGTTTGATGGCATCAGCCAACACTATCTGTTCTCCCTATTCAAGATCACATTTAATTTCTTCAATCCATCCATTATACATTATTCCCAACATGCACTATGACTTTTTTTTTGTTTATTGATATTCTGTCTTTATTATTTTTACAAATAACTCAAGGTGGCAAACATATCCAACAGACCTTCCTCCTATTTTCACAACAACATACTTGTGACATATTTTGGGCTGGGAGAGAGGGACTGGCCCAAAGTCACCCAAAGGCCGGACTAGAACTCACCATCTCCCAGTTTCTGGCCTGGTGCCTTAACTACTGGACCAAACTGGCTCTCTCTTCTCATTTTAGACAGAATGACACAAAAAGGTAGCCAAAATTTAAGCCATCATAATATTCCTTTTTCCCTTTTTATATTTTGTTGAATAATGCAAAAATGAAAACCAAAACAGCAACATGTTCCTCATTACAAAAACTGCATCTCTTTGGAATATTTGAAACATGTTTTAGACAAAGAAATTCTTTTTCAAACAATCAGCGGAGTTTTGTCCTTTGCAGCAAAGGAAGCTTCCTTCCCATTTTTTTTTTTTTATTGAAAAAGTTTTACATTACATTTTATAATATAAAACCCCCCCCCTTCCCCCTCCCTTTCCCCCCCCCATCCTATCCCTTCTATCCCTCCCCCCTCCCTTGACTTCCGCTATTTGACAAACATTAATCTTATCATATTCAACATTCTTTAAAGGCGAGATCCCTTTGCAAAGAAATTAACTATTAACACTTCACTAACATTCACATACTTATAAATCTAAACATATTAGATTAAGACAATTTAGCTAAATAAACTTAATACATTCTCTTTAAAATTAAATCTATACCTCAGTTATATACTCTTCATTTTAATAATAATAATTAACCATATGGCTATACCTTTCATACAATTATTTAAATATACTAACATTTAGTGATCTTAAATTTTAAACTATACATCTATTATAAATTCTTCAGTTTAATAATAATAATAAACCACGTAACTATCCATACATTTACTTAAATACATTCTAACTCTAATTCAACTGAGCACTATTTGAAATTTCTTGCTTTGATATTTCTTCTTCATATAATCAACCCATTTCCTCCATTCCTTGACAAAAGCTTCATGGGTCCTTTCCTTTAGGTATGCAGAAATTTTTGCCATCTCTGCCAGATTAGACATCTTCAATATCCATTCCTCTATGGTAGGCACTTTGTCTTTCTTCCAATATTGACCTATCAGTAATCTGGCTGCAGAAATCATATACAATATTAACCTAGTATCAATTACTGAAAAACCCTTGACTATTCCCAACAAAAAGAACTGAGGAGAAAACTCCAACTTCTTCTTCAAAATGTTCTGCATCACCCACCAAAGTTTAATCCAAAATGGTTTCAACTTCCTGCATGTCCACCAAATATGAAAATATGTTGCATCCAAACAATCACACCTCCAACATTTAGGTTGAACATTTGGATACATACATGATAATTTTTTGGGATCTAAATGCCATCTATAGAACATTTTGTAAAAATTTTCCCTTAGGTTCTGTGCTTGCGTAAATTTAACGTTCTGGACCCAGATCTTTTCCCATGTTTCTAACATTACTGGTTGATCAAAATTCTGTGCCCATTTAATCATGCAGTCTTTAACTAACTCCCCCTCTGAATCTCTCTCCAACAGTAAATTGTACAATCGTTTAATATGCATCGGTCCTTTACATTTTATCTGAGTCATCAAGTCCTCTTCATGTGGCATTAATCCAATTTTCTGATCTTCTCTCCATCTCGCTTGAAGTTGAAAGTACTGCAACCAAGTTAAATTGACTCCATCTTCCAACAGAGTATTCCAAGACTTCAAACACCAACTGCCCCCATCAATAAAAAGTATCTCTTTGTACAACAACCCCCCGAGTGACTTTATTTTTGGCAAAATATGCCCAAGATCCAACCACAAAGGTATTTTGTAATCCAATTGAAGCTGGTGCTTCTTCCAAACTCTCAGCAAAGCGTGTCTTAAAATATGCCTATTAAATACACTGTCTCTCTTATCTTCATAAAGTAGATATGCATGCCATCCAAATTGCAAATCATGGCCTTCTATATTCAAAATATCTCTTTTGGTTATTCCAATCCAATCTCCGACCTGTATCAATGCTGCTGCTTCATAATATAAACGTAGATTTGGAACTTTAAGGCCACCACGTTCACGTACATCTTGCATAATCTTAAATTTAACTCTTGGTTTTTTCCCACTCCAAATAAATTTATTTAAGCCTGCTTGCCAGTCCATCAGATATTTATCATTTTTAAGCACCGGAATCATTTGAAACAGAAACAGAAATCTAGGTAGAACATTCATCTTAACAGCTGCAATTCTACCAAGCAGAGAAAGTTGCAGTTTTTTCCATGTATCAAGATCTTTTTGAATCTTATGCCAAAGTTCTTCGTAATTATTTTGAAAAAGTTTTTTATTAGATGCTGCAACTTGAACCCCTAAATATTTCACCTTTGTAGCTATTTCAAAGCCTGCCACCCTTTCAAGCTCTTTCCTTTGTGGTTCCAACATGTTTTTAACTATCATCTTAGTCTTTTTCTGGTTCAGGCTAAAACCTGAAACCAGACCGTATTCCTCTATAATATTTTTCATCTGTATAATAGATTCCAAAGGTCGTGTTAGGGTAACAATCAGATCATCTGCAAATGCCTTTGTTCTGTAATCTGTTTGCCTTACAACTATTCCACTCATTTTGTCCGAGTCCCGTAGAGCATTCAGCAGCACTTCTAGCGTCAAAATAAACAATAGTGGAGATAATGGGCAGCCTTGTCTTGTCCCTTTCTGTATATTAAAATTAGTAGTCAAACTGCCATTAATAATAATCTGTGCTGTCTGTTCTTGATAAATTGCCGAGATTGCTTGTATAAACTGGTCTCCAAAATTCATCTTATGCAAAATCTTTTTTAGAAAATCCCAGTTGACTCGATCAAAGGCTTTCTCCGCATCCAAAAACACCAGCACCGCAGAGATCTGTTTCTTGTCATCAAGATATTCCAACAAATCTATGAGTTGCCTGACATTATCTTTCATGTATCTGCCTTCTATAAAACCAGCTTGGTCTTCATGAATCACATCTTGAATAACTGGCATCAATCTGTTGGCTAATACTTTAGCAAAAATTTTATAGTCCGTGTTCAGGAGAGATATTGGTCTAAAATTTTCAGGTATAGCAGAGTCTTCTTCTTTAGGTATCAATGATATAAAAGCCGTCTTCCACGAGGGAGGTATTTTTCCCCCCTGCTTCCTTCCCATTTTTGACATCCACATTCCATAATGTTCTTGATGAATGAAGCAGCAAAGGATACATCCACAAAACAGAACACCTCTAATGTGTTATGGCAATATAACACATCAGAGCCTCAGATAGCTCGACGGGCTAGATAGCCTGTTATTAACACCCAGCTGTCTGCAATTATGCAAGTTTGAGGCTCAAGGTTGACTCAGCCTTCCATCCTTTCTAAGGTAGGTAAATTGAGGACGCAGTTTGCGGGGGCAATAAACTGACTTTGTATAAATATACAAAAGTATGAAGGCTATTGCTTAACGCATTGTAAGCCGCCCTGAGTCTCCGGAGAAGGGCGGCATATAAATCTAATTAAAAATAAATAAATAAATAAAAATAAAATATGCCGGAATTCAGGAAAGGGAGAGATGTCAGAGAAGAACACACACTCCCTCCTCATGAAAGTCTCTTTTCACCAACTTCATTTTCACTCAATCCATCACACACTTAATTTTCTCTGAATGCTGAATCTTTTTCTCAGGGAAGGAAGGAAGGAAGGAAGGAAGGAAGGAAGGAAGGAAGGAAGGAAGGAAGGAAGGAAGGAAGGAAGGAAGGAAGGAAGGAATCTGCTAATTGGTAAAGACACGTCAACATGTTTGAGACTAAAAAGGGAGCCAGGAGACTTGCTTGTCCACTTTTTTGTCGGTGGAGAAGGATAGCAAATTATGCCAGAAAGAAGATGACTTTTAAGGGTGATCTCCTTTCACCCCAAACAACAGTAGGAGTTTCTCTGGAATAATAATCTCACCCAAATGAATGAAACTATAATTGGGCAATCCACAGGAGAAGAAGTACCTGTGCTATAGAGTGAGGGAATATTTATGAGCATGTAATCAGACCCTGCCTCTCATGCTGAACTTTCATGCTTTAATTAACTTCTTCGAACAAAGGTTGCAAGCATAAACCCAGCAAATGTTAAGTAATGAAGAGGACAAAGGCAAACAGTTAGCCAGAATTCAGTCTCATGCTGGGAATTTGGTAAGACAGACAGAGAGCTCATTTTCAGGACCCTAGACAGAGTCCAGGAAGAGAAGGACTTCTTGGCCATTCCTCTGATGTCTTCTGGGCTTCATTAAGGCTTCTTAAATTCCTTCTCCAGCTTTATACCTTGGCTGAAGAATTATTCCAACACAATTAAATAAGCATGTTTGCCCTTTCATCTCCTCTGAAGAAACAAATTTTCAGCACTGTTACACAGACTAAATGAAATAAGAAATCTTTGAAGTCAACCTTGAAGCTGCAGTACAGAGGATCAGAATCTGGTTCCTGGCCTTTTGTTCAGTGCTTTCTCTGACTCACTAAAACATGATTGTACCCTTCCCCTTCTTTGTCCATCTCTATTGGATCATGGCACCTGTCAATGAAACAAGGCTATAGGCCCATGATGGCGAACCTATGGCATGGGTGCCACAGGTGGCACACAGAGCTATATTGGTGGGCACGCGAGTGTTGCCCTAGCTCAGCTCCAACTCACATGCACGCACTGGCCAAATGATTATCAGGCCTTCCTGTTTCCAGCCTCCGGAAGGCTTCCGGGGGGATGGGGAAGGCTGTTTTTGCCCTCCCCAGGCTCTGGAGCCTGGGGAGGGGGAAAACGGGCCCACTGTGCCATCATGTGCCAAAAGCAAGGGGAAGTGTGGGGGGATCACATGTGCATGCGCAAGAGGGCGGGGCACATCAAATTATGGATATGGGCACACGCACACGTGACCCCCCACTCTCGCCCCGCTTTTGGCACACGATGGCAAAAAGGTTAGCCATCACTGGTATAGGCTACCAAGGGCATGTTTCTAATTTTGGATTTAATTTTGTTTCTAAGGGAATTTATGGACAATGAGAATTTATAAGTCATTACTGCTATGCACTCATAAATGCTATTCAATGATCTTACACAATAGATATTTTTATTTTAAAAAAATGAGCGGAAGTTTCATTAAGTCACCAACAGAATCAGTATGTTTTGCTATGAAATGGTAGTTTACCGGTATTCAACCAATTCAAGGTTAACTGAACACAGAAGAGAGATGGCTGATAATTGGAGACAGCAAAAATAGGGGCATACACACACACACACACACACACACACAACGTTATCCCTTGTAAATAATCTTTCCATAGTTGCTATTCTTCCTGACAATAAAAGTTGTATGTCCTTCCACTTCTCCAAGTCCTGTTTAACTTGCCTCAGTAATTTCATATAGTTATCCTCTTTAATTGTTGCACATTTTGCTGTTAGTATACCTAAGTATTTCACTTTTTTAGCTATTTGTATGTTAGTTCTTTCCATTAATCTTCTTTTTTGTATTTCTGTGATATTCTTAACTAAAATCTTTGCCTAATCTTTATTTATTTTCAGTCCCGCTATTTCCCCATACTCTTCTATTTTTTAAATAAGCTTCAGTCCAGTCTCTAAGGGGTCTTCTAATATAAAAACCAGATCATCAGCAAATGCCAGTAGTTTATAATGTTCTTTTTTTATTTCTATTCCTCTTATTTCTTCCTCTTTTTGAATATTTCTAGTTAACACTTCCATCAGCAATATAAACAGTAGTGGGGACAGTGGACAATCCTGTCTTGTACCTTTCTTTATGTCAAAATTCTCAGTTGTGTCTCCGATTACTATCACCCTTGCTGATTGTTTACTGTAAATTGCTCTGTAAAATTTATCATATTAATAAATTTTCCCCCAAAGTCCATATATTCTAATTGCCAATTGATGTTATCAAAAGCTTTCAAATAGCAACCATAAAAATCAATATCTTGCCAAGAATTATATACCTATTTCAGACTATACCAATTAAATTGGAGAAAAAATATTTTGAGGAATTAAACAAAACAATATTAAGATTTGTTTGGCGAGGGAAGAAAGCAAGGATAGGTATGAAAATATTGCAGGAAACCAAGAAAAGAGGGGGATTTGGACTGCCAGATTGGGAATTATATTACCAGGCCTCAGTACTCATGTGGGTGAAAGAATGGATTAATTTGAGAAATATAAGACTATTAATTAACGTTAGAATGGCATGATCTCCAATTAGATTGGCACACCCTCCTTTGGTATGGGAAGAACAAAATACATGGTTATTTCCAGAGACATTATGTTAGAAATGCACTGCTATCTGTTTGGCTTAAAATAAAGGAGCAATACTATTTGAAAATTCCAATCTGACTTCCTATGATGGAGGCTGTCAGCCTCTGCCTCTATATTGCTTGCTTGCTTCAGCTGCCATTGTAACAGAGAGGAGGGGGAAGCTGTCTGAGTATTTGGGAGGGGGGAAGTGAGTTTGTGAAGATGTCTTGTAACAGGGAGTGAATTGGAGAGTTTTTCTCAGTGCTTTCTCTGCAGCTGGAAGACGTGCTGATAACAAGTCAAGGTCAACTATCCTGGCATACCAGAAGGATGGAGCCATTTAAAGCTGCATCCCACATGAAACCTTGGCAGGATGTGGATTGGATAATCCTGACTGGACCCTTGGGGGGAGAGTTCGGGGGATGCTTCCTATATGTGATTTTCATGCCTATTGCCTCAGACCTTGCTTGCCTTTGGTTGCATTCAGTTCAGTTTGGTATTCAGTAAAAGTACCTTTCTCTATAAGGATAAAGGATAAGGATAATTTTATTTCTATACCGCCCCTCTCCCGAAGGACTTGGGGCGGTGTACAGCCAGGTAAAAACACAATACAAATATCACAATTTAAATTAAAATATTAAATTTAAGGCTGAAATTAGCTAAAAACCCAGAAATTTAAGAGCTCCAAAAATTAAAACTCAATTATGAAGTTAGCCCTGCCTGTCGGAAGAGCAGGGTCTTAAGAGTATAGCGGAAAACTCGGAAGTCAGTGATCTTGCGTATGACCGGGGCCAGTTCATTCCAAAGGGCAGGGGCCCCCACAGAGAAGGCTCTCCCCCTGGGTGTCGCCAGCTGACATAATTTGGCCGATGGCACCCTGAGGAGTCCCTCTCTGTGGGAGAGAACTGGTCGGTGGGAGGCTATTGATGGCAGAAGGTGGTCTCGTAGGTACCCAGGTCCTAAGCCATGGAGTGCTTTAAAGGTGGTAACCGACACCTTGAATCACACCCGGAAGACCACTGGGAGCCAGTGCAGCTCGCGCAGGAGATATGTTACATGGGCTCAATGAGTTGCATCCATAATCACCTGTGCAGCTGAATTCTGGACCAGTTGGAGCCTCCGAGTGCTCTTCAAGGGGAGCCCCATGTAGAGAGCATTACAGTAGTCCATCTGGGAGGTTACAAGGGTGTGAGTGACCATGCGCAAGGCATCCCAGTCCAGAAAGGGATGCAATTGGCAAATCAGGTGAACCTGAGAGAAAGCCCCCCTGGCCACAGCCGTCATATGCTCTTCTAAAGTCAGCTGTGCATCCAGGAGGACACCCAGATTGCGAGCCCTCTCTGTGGGGGATAGAGATTCACCCCCTATAGACAGCAATGGCATCAGCTGACTATACCGGGATGCTGGTATAGCCACAGCCACTCGGTCTTGGAAGGGTTGAGTCTGAGCCTATTTCTCCCAATCCAGACCCGTATGGCCTCCAGGCAGCGGGACATCACGTCAAGGGCATCATTGGGCTGATCTGGGGTGGAGATGTACAGCTGAGTGTCATCAGCGTACTGATGTACCCTCACCCCAAAACCACGGATGATCTCACCCAGCGGCTTCACATAAATGTTGAACAGAAGGGGCCAGAGGACCGACCCTTGCTTCACTCCCCAAGCGAGGCACCTCAAGGTCAACCTCTGCCCCCCTGCCAACACAAACTGTGAGTGGTCGGAGAGGAAAGAGGAAAACCACCGCAGCACGGTGCCTCCTATTTCTAACCCCCTCAACTGCTGCAGCATGATACCATGGTCGATGGTATCAAAAGCTGCTGAAAGATCTACCTCTGTCCCAAGCCCTCCAGAGATCATCCACCAATGCGACCAATGCCGTACCCCTGCCTGAAGCCTGACTGGTAATGGAGTCAGGATTTTTCTTTCTTGAGTTGTGAAAGGAGGCATACCTGACATTAAGCAAGGTCTGACTTAACAGCCTTCCCAGATAAAACTACTGTGGGGCTAAGCAAAACATGTCTGACCAAGGCAGTGACCAGGAGGACATGGGAGCTTCTGGATCCACTACCTCCCAGTGATGCTGCAGCTGGGAGGCTTCAGAGTGGATGGCTGATTTACAGCTTGAGGAAAAGCAGGTAAGAGCCGAATGGTCGCTGGGCGTGGGGAGGATTCTTCCTGGAGTAACAACTACCAGACACCGACATGGAGAGTCTGTCTGGCAGGAAGAGCAGAAAGAAGACCTCCTGCTGACCCAGCTTTAAAACTACTGAGAGAGGCTTGTGAGAGTCGAAAAGTCCACGAAAGGTATGGATTGCCTGCTGGGAGGAAAGGCTGATCACCCCAGGGGTGAAATTGAGGCTTCTGCTCACTTAGAAGAGAGACCTGGGAAGAAGCAGCTCAGGCATCTGGAACTCAAGCAGTGGCTGTGATACAGCACCCCCCCCCCCACTTGCTGGGCAGGCATTGCCATGGAGGCATAAAAAGCCCCAAATCCCCCTGCTATCAGTAAAATATGGGGGAGATCCCAAGGGATTGGAATTCTTTTTAACCCAAGGGTGAAACCACATGCAAGAATGGGGGGAGGATTTCACCTTAGATGCTGCACATGTGAGGTGCATTACCATAGCCCTGGAGGGGGTGGCGTTTGAGTGGATGGTGGGACTCTGTAGTGAAGATTCCCCTTTGATGAAAAATTATGACCAGTTTGTGGCAGCACTCAGAGTGTACTTTGAGGACCCATTAGCTGAATGAAAGGCGAGACTCAGGATGAAGTCCATAAATCAGGGGTGGAGATTGGTGGCTGAATACACCCAGGAGTTCCACGAGCTGGTGCACCACATGAGAGGGTGGTCAGAAGTTGCCCTGATGGAATGCTATAAGGTTGGCCTCACTGAGGATGTCTACAAGGATTGCTGCTCCCGAGGGGCCCCTCGGGAACATCAAAGTTGGTATGTGTTGGCTGCTGACATGGAGATAGATTTGGCCAGAGATTGCTACCATGGTGGTTGCACCTGGAACAAGCCACCCTCCTCACCCCAAAAGGAGGCTCCAAATGCCACTGGGGAACCATCAGGCTCCAAGCCTAAGTCCACCACATGCTTCAGATGTGGAAAGGAGGGGCACCAAGCAGCTGATTGTTTCTCCAAGCCTGGAGCCAAGGCAACCCCTGGTGGAGGGAAGAGAGCTGACAAACTGCCCACAAAACCCCGTGAGACCACCCTAAAAGGGGTGGAAGTCATTGAGTTCGCTCCCCCAAACCAGGGAGAGTTGGGAGTTCCGACCACTGCTGATGACAGTGGAACTGAAACTGATTCTGATGAGGACTTCATGGTAAGTCAGAGTGGGGAACCCATGACCATCCCAGTGGAACTAAAGGTACCATCTACCGGGGTCCAAGGGAAGATGCTAGCCCTTCTAGATTTGGGGTGCACAAGGTGTGTTATCAGCCCTGAGGTCATGGAAAAGATGGGTCTAAGACTAAGAACGATGAAAAGGCCCATTGCATTCTGTCAGTTAGATGGGTTGGTAGCTGGGGGGCAGCCCATTTTGTAACTGAACCAGTTGAGATGTGGATGAGGGATACTCTGAGCTTTATTGTGGTCCCTGGCATGGAATGACCCCTTCTACTTGGACTGCCCTGGCTCCAAAAATGGAACTTGCACATAAATTGGAGGACTGGCGTATTGCGCATCCACTCTAGCCAGCAAGGGAAGAGAGGGGGGGAGCCCCTATTGCATGACCAAAGTGGTGAGTAAGTTGGCAGCGGCCGCAACAGAATGCCTTGTGGAGGAGGAAAAGATCCCAAAAGTGTACTGGGACCTCCAGGAGGCATTTAGTGAGAAGACGTCAGATGTGCTGCCCCCCATTGGCTTACAGGCTGTAGTAAAGAAATCCTCCCAGAGGTGAAACTGGGAGGAAACCTAAACCAAAAATCTACCCCATGACCCTCCGGGAGCTATGGGAGATATGAGACTTTATCAATAAAAACCTAAAACATGGCTTCATCCAACCGGCTAGGCTGCAAGTAGCTGCCCCAAAGTTATTCTGGGAGAAGAATGGGTCTCTTTGCCTTTGTGTTGACTATAAGAACCTCAGTGCCATTTGTGTGGGAAATATTTACCCACTGTCCCTCATGAAAGACATGCTAGCCCACCTGGCCAAGAGGAAGATTTTTACTAAACTGGGTTTACAGGAGGCTTATTACAGAGTTTGGATTAAGGAAGATGACAAATGGAAAACTGCTTTCAATTGCCCGCTGGGTTGTTTCCAGTTTAGAGTGCTCCCTTTCAGATTACAAGGGGTCCCAGCAGTATTCATGCAACTGATCAATGAGGTACTGCATGAGCACCTCTACAAGGAGGTCCTGGTCTACCTGAATGACATGCTTATTTATGCCAAGACCATAGACAACCACATAAAACTGGTGAGGGCAGTCCTGAAAAAACTTAGAGCTGCTGAGCTGTATGCTAAGTTATCAAAATGCAAATTCCACCAGACTTTAATTGACTATTTGCTGTACCACATCTCGCATGAGGGGATAGAAATGGATCCGGAGGAAGTCCAGGCAGTCCTGGAATGGGCACCTCCACGTACCCACAAGCAACTTCAAAGCTTCCAAGGCTTTGCTAACTTCTATCAACAGTTCATCCCCTCGTTCGCAAAGATTGCCTTACTGATTACTAACCTCCTGAAAACAAAAGGAGAAGTGAAGCCAAAACCTTCCCAGCCTCTTGAATGGACTATGGAATGCCAGGCAGCTTTTGAAAAATTGAAAAAACTGTTCGCTGCCGAACCGGTCCTTAAACACCCTGACATGGAGGCTCCCTTTGTCGTCCAGGCCGACGCCAGCGATGTGGCCATTGGGGCAGTGTTACTTCAAGCCAATGCTGAGGGAAATTTACAACCCTGTGCCTATACCTCTCAGAAATTATCTGAAACCGAGAGGAGATAGACTATCTGGGAGAAGGAGGCTTTTGCTGTTCTCTGGGTGCTGCTAACATGGAGGCACTTCCTGGAAGGGACTTGTGTTCCTTGATCACAAAAACTTAGAGGTCCTAAAAACACTTTGGAAGTTGTCACCTAAGCAAGTCCGCTGGGCCTAACACTTTAACCACTTTAATTTCTCTCTGCGCTACCTTCCTGGGGGAAAGAACTTCATGGCAGATACTGTCTTGAGACTACCTCCATACAATAGTGCTTGGGTGGAAGTGATTCACCTGCTTATCCCCTCGAAACAGTTGGCTGCTCCAGTAGTTGCCAGAGCCCAGGTGAAAGGGGACCTAACCTTGTCCAGTGACTTGAGCAAGCAGTTAAAAGAAGCATTAAAAACTGATGAGTGGTTTTTAGCCCATTCCAATGAGTGTACACTTTGTGGGAGTTTCACCTGGATGGGAGTGAAGCTGTATGTCCCCACCAGCCTGATTGAAGTGTTGTTACAACATGCCCATAATGCTAAAATCGCTGCGCATTTTGGGTTCGTAAAGACATTACACTTAGTTAAATGACAATTCTGGTGGCCAGCTCTAAAGAAAGACATAGAAACCTATGTGGTGAGCTGCCCTGTATGTGCATCAGTGAAGAAGCCTCCTGGGAAACCTCCTGGGTTACATCAGAGTGTAGCCAGACCAGGAGGCCCATGGAAAAAGATATCCATGGATTTTATTGTTGAATTGCCTGAAAGTGGGGAAAATATGGTCATTTGGGTGGTTACAGATTTGTTTTCCAAGCAAGTGCATTTTATACCATGTCCCAAGATCCCTTCAGGTAAAACTCTGACTAAACTGTTTCTCCAGCATGTGTATAGATTACAGGGGATCCAGAGTGAATAATCTCAGTCAGAGGTGTTCAGTTCACCTCCGACTTCTGGAAGGAGATCCTGGGGTTGTTAGGCTCCTCCCAGGAGTTAAGTTTCATCTACCATTGTCAGACCAATGGGGCTTGTGAAAGAACTAACTTCAGTATTGGAACAATACTTTAGAAGTTACATAAATTATTAGCAAGATAACTGGGTAGTCTTGTTGCCATTTGCAGAGGTCGCCTATAATAACTCTATACACAGCAGTACTGGTTTTACCCCATTCAAGGTGGTCTCGGGTCAAGACTTTGTACCCATCCCAAAGTTGCCTCAGGAAAAACCACGAATACCTTCATTTGCTGATTGGATTGAACAGTTACGTGTTACCTGGACTGTAACACATGAGGCCCTGGACAAGGCTCACCAAGCCCATAAGAAACAAGCTGATGAGGAAGTAGCTGAAATTGCGGCAAGATGAACAGGAAGTTTCTGCACTCCAGAAATTCCCGCCGAAATCTCCAGTCCCAGATGGTTCTTTTTGGACCCTGCAGCCTAGTTTTGGATGCAGTAGTGAAGAGCACATCCCGGTGATCTCAGGGGTATTGCAAACCCCCTGGTTGATCCTGGGAAAGCTCTTTTTCTGGCTCCGGAGTTTCAGCCATTAATGGCTTCCTTGGACAGCTTGAAAGAGAGAGGATGGACAGGGCATCCGACCAGTGAGGTTTCTTTTTTTAGTTTTATACTGAGGACACCCTGAGACAAATAGTTTTGAAGAGTGTTTGTAAGAAGAGATAAGCAGTGGACTTTAAGAAGAAAAAGGTTTTTTTTCCCTTTACCTTACTTGGCTTAATTGCTTCACTTTCACTATTGACTGAGACTGATTTGACTTAAAGGTGAAATTTTTTAAATATTTGATAGTTTGTATCTTTCTCTTTTTTCTCTTATAAATTGGCTGATATGGACTGGAACTTTTTGGATTGATTGAAAAAAAGAATGAATTTTTGTTTTGGTTACTTTTTTCTTTTTTTATTTACAATGAGAGAATTGTAAGGCTGACTGGGAAGAAAGGAGAGTGTACAGTGCCACCTACTGGGGAAAGTTTTCTTTTTCTTTTTCTTGTTGATTTAAAGTGGTTTTTTTCTAGGCTGATAAGACTTGGGAAGAGTTGAAGAAGTGGCATATCTGTATTGTTTAAACAGGTGTTTCAGCTGGATTTGTGAACCAGAAACCTTGAAATAACAAAGAAGAATTTTGTTCTCTTGAAGCTGCACCCGTTACTATTTAAACTTTCCGTTTAATATTATGGACAGATTACATTGTGACTCTCCGTATACTTCTTGGATCTTTAAAAAAAAGCCTACATTCTCTCCTTTCACTTTTTGTTTTTTCTGAGAAAAATTGGACGTAAGTAGTATTGGACTAAGGAACCCAAGAGACTGAAGATTTTTTTTCTTTTTTTTAAATCTTTTTTTCTTCCTTATTAAAGGATTATATTTTTCCTTTTTTAAAAATGTTTTTTCCTCTCCAGTTTTCATATTTTTTTACTTCACCTTTCTTTCTTTTTTTTCCTTCTCTTTTCCCTCCTTCCCTTTTTTTCTTTTTGGATTTTTTGTCTTGGATTTTCCTTTTTGATTGGATTACAAAATGAGTAGGAAAGCTGTGACAGTGGGATCAGCTGCAACTATGCCTATCACCTTCTGGCAGTCAAAGATCCATTCAGACCATGTTACAACAAGAGAAAGACAAAGATAAAGATAAAGACAAAGAAGCATTTCTACAAGCAATTCTACAAAATGTGCAAATGACAACTAGCATAGTACAAAGAATGGAACAATTATCTAAGGTGGAGAACCAACTAACTAAGATCGATGAAAAAGTGTAAAGGATGGAACAGCAGTTACTTAAAACAGATGAAAAAGTGGACAACATTCAACAAGTAATGGTGAAATATGATGAATTAAATATGATGAATCTAAATTAGAGAAGAATTAGAATTAGAGAAGAAGATCAAAAGGAAGAGAAAATGAAAGAAATTGAGAATAAAGTGGGGGAGGTTGAACTTGAAGTTGGTGGGATAGTCAGTTTGGAAATGGATAAAGCTGAATTTTACCTAAGATTTCAAAATGTGCAAGAAGAGAAAGGAGAGAACCTGGCAGATGTGATGATTGGATTGCTGGCTGAAGCTTTAGAAATCCCCAAAGAGAAGGTGTCGTAGGGTGTCAATGAGATTTATCAAGTCTACAGTAAATATGCTATACGCAATAAACTGCCAAGAGAGGTACATATAAGATTTATTAAAAAATCAATCAGAACACAAATTGTATCAGCAGCAAGAGACAAAACCTTGAAATATAAAGAAAAAGAAGTAGTGGTCTTGAGACAGATACCAAGGAAAAACAGAGAGCTGAGAAGAGGATATCAATTTTTGATGAAAATCTTGATTCAAAAAGAAATTAACTTTAGGTGGTTGACTCCAGAAGGACTGGTTGTTACATGGCAATTCCAAAGGTACAGATTGAATACAATTGACAAAGCAAGAGCACTTTATGAACAATTTTTTCAAGGAAAAGACACGGAAACCCAATTTGAACATCAACCGATAGTCCCATTAAAACTTACTGAGGAAGAATTGATATTCCTTGAATCGACTGAGGGAGCAGTTGGCGGATGCATTGAACCAAGGGAACAACATGAGATAATATCAACTAGAGCAATAAAACCTATATATAAAGTATAAAGATGGAAGAGAGGAAATTAATTTCAATAAATATAAATGGACTCAATTCAGCCACTAAAAGAAAGACAATATTTCACAAACTAGAGAAATTAAAAGCTGATATAATATGTCTACAAGAAGCACACATTAAAAAGCAGCATGAACACTTATTGACACAACCAAAATTGGGGAAATTTTTTTCATCTTTAGCGCAGAATAAAAAAAGAGGAGTTGTAATATATATTAAAAAGACAATCTTGGCGGAATGTAAATACTCAGACTCGGATGGAAGAATTCTAATGGTGGAAATACTTGATAATAACAGAAAAATTCTTTTAATAGCAATCTATGCTCCGAATGAAAACCAAAGTGATTTTTACAGAAGATTACACAATAAAGTAACTGAAATGGATTATGATAACATATGTATGATGGGAGATTTTAATGGAATTGTGGAGGAAAATTGGGACTATAAAATGAATCAAGTAAGAAAACACAGTAGGAAAATATTGCCAAAGTCCTTCTTTAAGAAGATGGAGGAGAGCTCCGACCCCCAGGATCTGTAAAGCCGCTAGAACAGCAAAAATCAGCTGTTCTGGCAGCTCAGAACTTTCCCTTTGGGTGAAGAGGGGAAAGTGAGCGGACTGGCATGGGTTGAGCTCCCCAAAAAACCCCAGGATCAATCTTGGGGTGCCGAGGGTGAGAGCTCCCCAAGCGCCTGAAGAAGCTCCGGACCTGGGAAGTTTTTGTCACTGATAGAATAAGGCGCCGCAATCACCCCTGCGAATTAAAAGATTTCAATGTTTGACTTCCGGTGGCGCCTCCGTCGTTGTCGGCGGTCTCTTTATGACCGCCGGCCTCCCGGCGCGTTAAGAGCCACCGTGCAACTGACAGGTGGCTCGAAAAACCCGTTCTTTATTTAGAAGAGCAGGGAGAGCTTCTGGGGGTGAGGTTGAGCCCCCTGAGTTGCCCCAGGAACTTCTCTTCTGTCCTGGGGAAGGCTCAGAGTGATGGCTCCCTATCCACCCCCAGAGTATGCTCCGCACCGAGAGGGATCTCCGCTAATTAGTTGATGACACTGCCAGACATGTGCTCCCACCTGACCTCTGGAAGACCTTTGGATTGGATGATTTATGGTGGACAATGGGAGTGGATGCTTTCTATCTGTAACTTTCACGCTTTTAGCCTCAGAATCCTGCTTTCCATGGTTGTGTTCACTTTATATCTAGCAAAAGTACCATACTTTATTTTATAATGAAGTCTGGGTTTTCCTTTCCTGGATACTGAAGGAAGCATACTTGACAATACCCAAACAGAGGCATATATAACTTTGATTTATAAAGAAGATACAGACCCACAACAAATAAAAAACTATAGACCTATATCCTTGTTAAATTCGGATTACAAAATTTTTGCTTCAATATTGGCGGAGAGACCTAAGAGATACTTGTTCTGTCCCCGCCCCCAGGAATACACCCAAACAGACAGTCGGAGGTTAAAATAAGCTGGCAGGCAACCAAGTAGTCTGATAAGGAGCTTGGCAGCAATCCCAGCAGCTGCGTGCCAAAACCTTTATTAACGTATCAGAAAAATACACACCACAAAATGTCCAGAAATAGAAGCTGAGATGCAGGAAGTTCTGAAGCTGGGATGCAGGAATATCTGTTTTTGTTTGTCACAAAGGTGTAGGCTAACTCACTTTCTTTTATAGGCTGTGGGGTGTGGTCCAGTGAGTCAGCTAATCACGAGCACGACGTGCCTTCTGTTGGGCACATTTCTCCCTGCGTCGCTGGCGAGGATCCAGCCAGCACTTATCTCCCTCGTCACTGTCCACCTGTGGCTGCGGGGATGTGCTTGGCTCTGGGCCTATCTCTTGCCCCTCGGTGTCCTCCAGGGGCACTGCCAGAGAGGAGGGTCCTGGAGAGGGAGGTTTTGCCAATTCCTCCCTTTCACTCTCGGAGTCCTCTCCTGACGATGACACAGGCTCAGGCAATGGAGCCACAACAATACTTTAAAAATTTCAAACATTTAGATCAAAATGGATTTCTTCCAAAAAGGCAAATTAGGGACAACATAAGAATAATCTTGGATACTTTAGAGTATTATGAATCACACCCTGAAAAGCAGATGGCATTGGTTTTTCTAGATGCGCAAAAAGCCTGGCAGTTTATGACCCTTCAAATGGAAAGGATGGGCTTTGGGAGGAAACTTGTACAGGCCATTGAAAGCTATCTATTCTAAATAAACGGCAAAAGTAATGATAAATGGAGAATTGACAGATGAGATTGAAATAGAAAAAGGCATGAGACAAGGATGTCCTTTATCCCCATTGTTGTTTATATTGACATTAGAAGTTTTAAATAGGCATGCCAGAGGAGAAAAAGAGATAAAGATAAAGGGCATGAAGATTTGAAAGGAAGAATACAAACTCCAAACTTTAGCAGATGATTTGGTTTTTATTTTATTATTGAAGAACCAATAACAACAATAAGTAAACTAATAGAAATTATTGGAGATTTTGGAAAAGTAGCTGGCTTGGAAATTAATAAGGATAAAACGAAAGTAATGACTAAAAATATGTTGAAAAAACAGAAAGAAGAATTGATGGAGATTTTAAAAATGCAGATTACAAATAAAGTGAAATACTTGGGGATATATTTAACATCAAGATGTAGTGCTTTGAAAGAAAATAATTACAATAAGCTTAAACAACAAGTAGGACAAGATTTGTTGAAATGGGGCAACTTGCAATTGTCTTTGGTTGGTAGGATTTCAACCATTAAGATGAATGTCTTGCCTAGAATCTTGTATTTATTTCAGACAATTCCAATTAAGTTGGATAAAGAATTTTTTAAAGACTTAGATAAAATGATAACAAGATATATATGTCAAAGGAAAAAGACAAGAATAAAGTTAAAGCTATTACAAGATGCTAAATCGGGGGGGGGGGGGGGGCTTCAGTCTGCCCAATTTTGAATGGTACTATCAAGCTGCAAGTTTAACATAGACGAAAGAATGGATAACTCTGAGGAATACTAGATTATTAAATTTGGAGGGACATGATTTGTTGATGGGTTGGCATGCTTTCCTGTGGTACAAAGGAACAAAAATACAAGGGTATTTTAGAAGATATCAAATACATGAAGCTCTATGGCTGAATTGGGAGAAGGTTAAAAAACTTTATTATTTGAAAATACCTGTTTGGGTATCCACAGCAGAACAAACTATTAGGTATAGCGAATTTTTGGATGAAAAGGATGAACTCAAATTAAAACAGGAACTAGAGGAACAGGGATTTAAGATGGATTGGTTTTCATATATGCAAATATTTTCTAGGTATCAAGAAGATTGTAAGCAAGAAGGGTTTTACAATGCTTTGATTAATTTGGATAAGATTTTAATGGGTGCTGATGATCATATTATTAAAAAGCTATATGGGTTTTTGCTAGAGTTAAAATTGGAAGAAGAACAAGTTAAAGAATCGATGGTAGCATGGGAGAAAAATTTTGGTAATGGGATTGATTTAGAAAAATGCAAAAATTGTGGTCTCATAACTATAAAATGACAATGTCTACAGCATATAAGGAAAATTTGTATAAGATGTTTTACAGGTGGCATTTATCCCCATCGAGAATCGCCAGAATGTTCCAGAACAAATCGGAGAAGTGTTGGAAATGTCATCAGACCCCAGGATCCTATTACCACATGTGGTAGACATGCCTAGAAGCAAGGAGATATTGGACTAAGATATACATGTGGTTAGAAAAAAATGACTAAGAGGCACATAGACTTTAAACCAGAGATATTTTTATTAGGGATTTTACCAGAAATATATAATAAAGAACTGCAGTATTTAATTGTGAATCTTCTAATAGCAGCTAGAATTTATTCTACCTACACCTAGATCTGCATTTTCTTTTTCCTCAAGACTCTCAGACTTTTTGTGGTTATCTGCCTGGCCATATTCTAATGTCACCCCTGGCTTCCAGATGTACTCAGTGGATGAGCTTCTTGCACTGCGAGACTCCCACCTCCCACCTCTTGCAGTCCTGGCCCTCCACATTATCGAGGGCCTACCCTGAGAGGTGGCATGATGCAAAGAGGAGGTTGAGAGATTTTTTAGCGAAAGTATTTGTGAAGATTTTAAGGGGTTCGGGGAGGGGGTTGGTTAGTTATAGGGATGGACCTGGGGGGTCCATATAGCTTCAGAGCAGCGTAGTGTGTCCGATGGTCATGGCAGGAGGGATGGGGATGGAAGCTTGGCCAGGGTGCTGGGGGATGAGGGAAAGGGTTATTCAATCAGTATAGTGGGTGGGAGGGGCAGATATGGCAGGCACAGGGGGACATATCATGTTTTGGGAGGGTGCAGTTGCTGTTTGCGAGCAATGGCACACTCCAGCCCCCAATGCGCTTCTCGTTCCTCGGGTTGCACAGAGCCTCAGGGCTTGGGCCTCTGGCTGTTGTTGTGCAATGCCAGGTCTGCGATGAATAAAGCCCCCCTCATTTATGATCTTGTTCGGGAATGGGGTGCTGACCTGGTTGGGCCAGGAACTATTGAAATGTGCCCACCTAGCTTCCGTGCATTCCATCAGCTGAGGGCTCAGAGGAGCAGCGGGGGTGGTGGTGGTGATTATTAAGGAAAGTCTTTGTCCAAGGGAGGCCACTGTTACTCAGATAGCTGGATTTGAGTCCCTCTGTCAGTCATATGCACAGTCATATAGGTAGTGACTGACCTGTTTTCCAAACAAGTCTAAGATTGTTTGGAAAACAGATGAAGGGATCTTCGCTAAGATCCCTTCAGTGAAAACCCTTGCTAAAATGTTTATTCAACATGTGTATAGGTTACATGGGGCTCTGAAACGTATAATCTCAGACAGGGGGGTACAATTCACCTCCAACTTTTGGAAGGAGTTCCTGATGCTGATAGGCACCTCCCAGGGGTTAAGCTCCACCCACTACCCCCAGACAAATGGGGCCTGTGAGAGAACCAATTCCGTATTAGAACAGTATCTGAGATGTTATATAAATTATCAGCAAGATAACTGGGTGGACTTATTACCATTTGCAGAGGTGGCGTATAATAACTCCATACATAGCAGCACAGGGTTCACTCCGTTCAAGGTGGTTTCGGGCCAGGAGTTTGTGCCAATCCCAGAGCTACCTCAAGATAACCCACAGAATCCTTCTTTGATTGAGTGGATCGAACAATTACGAGGGACTTGGGCAGTAACCCAAAAAGCACTAGATGAAGCCCACCAAAGTCATAAAACCCAAGCCAACAAAAAGAGGTGCCCCACACATGCTTATAAAGTGGGGGACCTGGTTTATCTTTCTACCAAATATTTACAAACCCCTCAAATATCAAAGAAACTTGGGCCCAAGTATGTGGACCCTTTCCCAATTACTCAAATCATTAACCCAATAACAATTTAATTGGAATTGCCAAAGAATTTGCGATGAATTCACCCCATGTTTCATGTTAGTTTACTGAAACTGGAATGTTCGTCCCCTTTACGTCCAGCCCAAGAACCTCCTCCTGTTCCCATACTTATTGAAGGGGAACAACATTTTGAGGTTAAAGGGATTTTGGATTCCAGGAAACATCACGGTAAAGTGCAGTATCTGGTAGCCTGGAAACATTTCCCATTATCGCAAGCTGAATGGGTGAACAAGCGTGATGTTCAGGCACCTAAGAAAGTGCAATTATTTCATACCAAATATCCTGATAAACCTTAGATGGTAATGAAATTATTTTGGTTGTGGTATTACCTCTTTTTTCTCTCTTTCAGGACTAGAGGCTCTTCTCTTCTGAAGGAGGGCCGAATGTCAGCCTCCGCTTTTCTCTGCTTTGGCTGCCATAGTAATGGAGGGAGGGTATCTAGCCGGGCTATGTATGCTGACCAGGAAAAGAAAACTAATTCTTAAGACTTATTGCTGAACCTTTGAAGCTGCTATCGGGTCAATGGCCACAGCATTCCTGATTGATGACACTGCCAGACGTTTGCTCCCACCTGACCTCTGGGAGACTTTTGAATTGGATAATTTACGGTGGACAGTGGGAGGGGATGCTTTCTATCTGAAACTTTCACGTTCTTTGCCTTAGATCCTGCTTTCCTTTGGTTGCGTTCACTTCATATCTAGTAAAAGTACCATGCTTTATTCTTTAATGGAGTCTGAAGGAAGACTCCATTAAAGGAAGCATACCTGACACCCTCCTTGTGAAGTGGGGCCGTGGGGTGCAGATGGGTCTGCTGACTGCATACCTGGCTCCCTGCCACGTAGCAGCAGCCCTGCCTGAGCTACTTAACGTAATAGCCATGGTGGCGGTGGATACTCTCAGACTTATGGTCATGGGGGATTTCAACCTTCCATATGTCGGTGAAACATCAGAGGCAGCCTGGGAGTTCATGGCTTTCATGACGGCCATGGACCTGACCCAGTTAGTTCAAGGCCCTACTCACATGGGTGGGACATACTCTGGACTTGTCTCTGGTCAGTGGTTGAATGATCTAGAAATAGGGGACTTAGTCATGGTCACATCATTCACTCCTTGAATTAGACTTTTGAGCCACTTCTCTCCATCACAGGGAGATGGAACCGACTAGGTGGTTCTGTCCCAGGCTCCTGATGGACCCGGAGAGGTTCCTGACAGAGCTTGGGCCATTCCTGGAGGCTCTGACTCACAACTCGACTGAAAAACTGGTGGCTGCCTGGGATAAGGTGGCCACTGGAGCTTTGGACCACATCGTGCCTTTGCGGCCTCTGACCTGGTGCCGATCTCAATTAGCTCCTTGGTTCTCTGAGGAGATGAGAGAGATGAAGCACCAGAAAAGACGTCTAGAGAGCAATTGGAGGGCCATCTGCACCGAATCTGACCGAACACTGGTGAGGTCTCACATTAAGATCTACCTAGTGACGATAAGAGCAGCAAAATCTAATTATTTTTCTGCTCTTATTGCATCTGCAGAGAACTGCCCAGCCACCCTGTTTAGGGTGACCTGCTCTCTACTTCATTTGGGGGCATGGGAGGATTCCTTGTGGGGTAGGGCTGAGGATTTTGTGCAATACCTGCATGACAGAATTGCTCAGATTCGGGAAGGCCTGGACTACAATTGGATAGGTTCAGATGAGGTGATGGAGGTGGGTCCTGAGAGTGTTATCTGGGAGGAGTTTGACCTTGTGACTCCCAAGGACATGGACAGGATTTTGGGTCGGCTTAGTGCTGCCACATGTTTATTGGACCTGTGTCCCTTCTGGTTGGTGCTGGCCTCCTGGGCGGTCACACGAGGCTGGCTTCAGGTGATTATTAACACTTTTTTGAGTGAAGGTATCTTCCTTGCTGCCCTGAAAGGGGCGGTGGTGAGGCCCCTCCACAAGAAGCCTTCCCTGGACCTGGTTGTATTAGCGAATTATCGTCCGGTCTCCAACCTCTGCTTTGTGGCAAAGATTGTTGAGAGTGTGGTGGTGCGACAACTTCCCCAATACCTGGATGAAGCTGTATATCTAGATCCTTACCATTCGGGCTTCAGGCCGGGATACAGCACGGAAATGGCATTGGTCGCATTGGTTGATGATCTCTGGAGGGCTCAGGACAAGGGTTGTTCCTCTGTCATGGTCCTTTTAAATCTCTCAGCGGCTTTTGATACCATTGACTATGGTATCATGCTGCGCCGTTTGGAGGGGTTAGGAATGGTGGGCACCGTGTTGCAGTGGTTCTCCTCCTTCCTCTCTGGCCGTACGCAGTCTGTGTTGGCAGGGTGACAGAGGTCGACTTTGAGGCACCTTACTTGTGGGGTGCTGCAAGGATCAGTCCTCTTGCCCCTCTTGTTCAACATTTATGTGAAGTCACTGGGTGAGATCATCTGTGGTTTTGGGGTTAAGTTCCACCAGTACTCTGATGATACACAGCTGTACATCTCCACCCCAGACCACCCCAATGATGCCCTTGACATGATGTCCTGATGCCTGGAGGCCGTGTGGATCTGGATGGGGAGAAACAAGCTAAGACTCAACCCCTCCAAGACTGAGTGACTGTGGTTTCCAGTGCCCTGGTATAGCCAGCTGGTTCCATCACTGACTATTGAAGGAGACCCTATACCATTTCAGACAAATGGTTTTCCAGTCTCTTTTTGAAACCCTCCAGTGATGGAGCACTCACAACCTCTGAAGACAAGCTATTCTAGTGGTTGTTTGCTCTCATCATTAGGAAATTTCTCCTTAGTTCTAGGTTGCTTCTCTCCTTGGGTAGTTTCCATCCTCCTCCCATTACAATGGCAGCCAAAACAAGCAAGCAATATAGAGGTGGAGGCTGACATTCGGCCCTCCTACAGAAGAGACATTAGTCCTAGAGAGAGAACAAAATAAAAGGAATATAGAAGATCACATAAACAGCCCCATAACTAAGATTTATCAGGATATTTGGAATAAAACAATTGCAGCTGACTTGGAGCTCTAACATCTTGCTCATTTACCCATTCAGCTTGAGATGATGGGAAATGTTTCCAGGCCACCAAGTACTGCACCTTCCCTCAATGTTTTCTAGAGTCCAATATCTCTTTAATCTCAAAATGTTGTTCTCCTTCGATGAGTATGGGGACAGGAGGAAGTTCTTGGTCCAGATGCAGGGGGGAAGTATGCTCAGACTCTATTTTTAAAAACTCCAAGACTAAAATACCCATTGAAAATTCATTATTACATCAGCCCATCCTGTTGAAATAGTAAAAGGTATGTAGGTCAGGGATCATACGTATCTCCGGGGGCAATTCATTCCATAGGGTGGGAGTCCCCACAGAGAAGGCTCTCCCCCTGGGGGTCGCCAGTCAACATAATTTGACTGACAGCACCCTGAGGAGGCCCTCTCTGTGGGAGCACACAGGACGGTGGGAGAGTGGCTGGAGATGGTCCTGCAAGTACCCCGGGCCTAAGCCATGAAGGGTTTTATAGGTAAGCACCAGCACCTTGAAACAAATCCGGAATGCCACCGGCAGCCAGTGCAGCTCACACAGGAGAGGTGTTACATGGGAGCATCGAGAGACCCCCATAATTACCCACGTGGCCGCATTCTGGACTAGCTGGAGCCTCTGGATGCATCCCAAGGGCAGCCCCATGTAGAGGGTGCTACAGTAGTCCAACCTCAAGGTAACGAGGGCATGAGTGACCATGGCAAGGGCATCTCAGTCTAGAAAAGGGCACAACTGGTGCACAAGACACACCTGTTCAAAGGCCCCTCTGGTTACAGCTGTCAGATGGTCATCCAAGAACAGCCGAGAATCCAGGAGGACACCCAGATTGTGAACTCTGTCGGAGGGAGTAAGAGTCT
The DNA here is from genome assembly GCA_030761175.1 of Masticophis lateralis. Classification (NCBI taxonomy): domain Eukaryota; kingdom Metazoa; phylum Chordata; class Lepidosauria; order Squamata; family Colubridae; genus Masticophis; species Masticophis lateralis. The sequence continues at coordinate 105,155,231 of JAUDYJ010000005.1, forward strand.
CCCCCCACCCCGATCGTTAAAGTTGGAACCTCCAGATCCTGAGATGCCGGCATCCACAGCCACGCAGTCTTGGAAGGGTTGAGTCTGAGTCTGTTCCTCCCCATCCAAACCCACACCGCTTCCAGGCAAAGGGACATCACAGAAAGGGCATCACTAGGGTGGTCAGGGGTGGATGTAAAGCTGGGTGTCATCAGCATATTGATGATACCTCACCCCAAAACCACGAATGATCTCACCCAGCGGTTTCATATAGATGTTAAAGAGCAGGGGGGAGAGAACTGATCCCTGGGGCATCCCACAAGTGAGGGGCCTCTGGGAGGATCCCTGGCCCCCTGCCCAGACAGACTGCAAGCGGCCAGAGAGTAGGAGGAGGTCCACTGCAAAACAGTGCCTCCTACCCCTATCTCCCTGAGCCGCTGCAGCAGGATACCATGGTCGATGGTATCGAAAGCCGCTGAGAGGTCAAGAAGGACCAGGATGGAGAAACAACCACCATCCCTGGCCCACCAGAGATCATTTACTAGAGTGACCAATGCCGTTTCCATGTTGTGACCGCACCTGAAACTGGATTGGTAAGGATAGAGGTAGCCTGTTTCCTCCAGGAATTGAGGGAACTGCTGTGTCACCGCGGACTCAACAACCTTCGCTAAAAAGCAAAGGTTGGAGACTGGATGGTAGTTGTTAAGAATGTCAGGGTCCAAGCTAGGCTTCATAAGAAGAGGTCGAACCACCACCTCTTTGAGGGGAAGATCCCTTCCCTTAATGAAGCATTGGCAACACTGGATCCAGTCTCTAGTCATCTCTCTGGCTGCAGACACAAGCCAGGAGGGACAAGGATCCAATAAACATGTGGAAGACCACAGCTGACCCATAATCCTGTCCAGGTCATCCAGCAAAACAGGCTCAAACTCAACCCAGATATTCCCATCAAGAATAGCCCCCGTCTCCTCAGCGGACTCTGTCCGGTCCGGATCTGAGCAATTTTATCTTGCAGAAACTATACAAAGTCCTCAGATCAACCCTGCAAGGGCTCCTCCCTTGCTCTCTGCTTAAGGAGAGAGTGGGTCACTTTAAACAGGACATCTAGTAGTGTGGGCAGGGCTGAGGCCATGCAGCTGTGGGAGAGGTACATGACCAACAGCTTTGACTCAACTCCAGGGTCCCATTTCCAAAGAAGGGATTCACACCCACCTATCTGAGGAACAGTGACCTCCCTAAGACTAAGACTTTCCTTAATGACTACTGCCACCCCTCCACCCCTCCCCTGGAGTCACAGCTGGTGTAGTATCCGGAAACCTAGGGGACATAAATCTGAAAGAGGGACACCACCTTCTGGCCCCAACCAGGTCTCAGTGATACAAGCCAGGTCCGTGTCCTCCTTGTCAATAAGATCTTGCATGAGGGGGGCCTTGTTCACCACGGACCTGGCATTCAAGTACACCAGCTGGAATCCAGGGCTCATCACTCTGTCACCGTCAGGGGAGCAGGATGAGCTGAGGGGGTAGGAGAGTGCACTCTCCAAACCCCCCCACTTCCTACCCCTGCCTCTCCCAACCATCACAGAGATTGGAAGACCCTCTCTCCACCAAGTCTCTTCATTCCCTCCCCCTCCCCCCTCCCCCCACAACCATCCAACAAGCCAAATTACTGAACCATAAGAGCCACTCCCAGCTCAACCCTCACCACCCGCCTCCCGGGTCCCCTTAAAATTTGATTAAAAGCCTTAATTAAAAAACCCTCAGACTGAGCTTAGAGGCATGCCACCACTCAGGGTTCCAAAACCCATCCTTGAGGTAGGCCTTCAGTAAATCCGAAGGCCACATATGTGAGAGGGGGGCATCTTGCAGAGCAAGGAGGGTCACCAAAGTGTAAGCCAGAGTAAACATATGAGGTAGATGCAAGACAACAATAGGGAGCCAGATGATAAACAAGGGAGAAGTACGGCAGCAGGCTAGGACTGAACCAGCACCAAAATGTCCACCACTCTCTCACAGTGGTGGGAGAGTCCAAAAGCTGCAGCGAATAGATCCAACAGGAACAGCTACAACCACCCTCTCACAGCGGCTAGGCAGAGGACAACTGCCAGCAGAGTCATGAACAGTTCCTAGGCATATGGTGCAGCAGCAATCCACCAGGACTTACGGCTCTTCAGCCTGTGGCTCATTGCCTCTGTTCAATACGCCAAGTCAAATGGAGGCAGTAATAGGGAATAAAAGGATGAGGTGTAAACACATCATAATGGAGAAAAATCAGGGATCAGATTGCGGATCAATGGGGAGGGAGATGACAATGATCCCAACATAACAGGAGATAGCCAAACTGGGAGAGGCCAAACTGAGCCAGGCAGCAGTCCGGGGGTGGGGGCATCAAAAATGGGGGGGGGGGGTTGGCCTACACTTTGAGAAAACAACAAAGTTCTCGTATAATTGATACTATTGAATATAAAGGTAAACAAGTTTTTCAACAAAGTTTAATACAACAAGCTTTTTTAGATTATTATTCCAACTTATATCACAAAGATAATATAGAGAATGAGCTTATTGACGAATATTTTGAGAAGAAGAGAGTTACTAAAATCTCAAGAGAACAAAAGGAAAGAATGAATCAAGTTATAACTTCTGAAGAGATCTCATTTGCAATAAAACAACTGAAAATAGCCAAAGCTCCTGGGACGGATGGCTTGACAGCAGTATATTATAAAACACTACAATCAGAATTGGTTGAACATCTTAAGAACTTATTTTGTAGTATACAACAGGGGGGCAAAATACCCCCATCATGGAAGACGGCCTTCATTTCACTGATACCAAAGGAGGATGGTTCTTTAAAAGCAGAAAATTTTAGACCAATATCTCTCTTGAATACGGATTATAAAATTTTTGCAAAAGTATTAGCCAACAGATTGATCCCAGTTATCCAAGAGGTGATTCATCACGATCAAGCTGGTTTTATAGAGGGCAGATATATGAAAGATAATGTGAGGCAACTCATAGATTTATTGGAATATCTTGAGAAAAATAAACAGATCTCTGCAGCGCTGGTGTTTTTGGATGCGGAAAAGGCCTTTGATCGAGTCAACTGGGATTTTCTAAAAAAGACTTTGTTTAAAATGGACTTTGGGGATCAGTTTATACATGCGATCTCAGCAATCTACCAAGAACAGACAGCACAAATTGTTATTAATGGGAGTTTAACCACCAATTTTCATATACAAAAAGGAACTAGACAAGGTTGTCTGTTATCCCCACTGTTGTTTATTTTAACCTTAGAAGTTTTATTGAATTCCTTACGGGACTCGAATAATTTGAACGGAATAGTTATAAGGCAAAAGGACTACAGAACAAAAGCATTTGCAGATGATCTGGTTGTTACCCTAACACGACCTTTGGAATCAATCATTCAGATGAAAAATACTATAGAGGAATATGGTTTAGTCTCAGGTTTTAGACTAAACCAGAAAAAGACTAAGATGATAGTAAAAAACATGCTGGAACCACAAAAGAGTGAACTAGAAAGGTTGGCAGGTTTTGAAATAGTTACAAAGGTGAAATATCTAGGAGTCCAGGTTGCAGCTTCTAATATAAAACTTTTTCAAAATAATTATGAGGTTTTGTGGCGTAAGATTCAAAAAGATCTCGAAATTTGGAAGAAACTGCAACTATCTTTACTTGGCAGAATAGCAGCAGTTAAGATGAATGTTCTACCTAGATTTCTGTTTTTGTTTCAAGTGATTCCGGTGCTTAAAAGTGATAAGTTTCTGATGGAATGGCAAGCAGGTTTAAATAAATTTATCTGGAATGGGAAAAAACCAAGAGTTAAACTTAAAATTATGCAAGATGCTCGTGAAAGAGGTGGCCTTAAAGTTCCAAATCTATGTCTATATTATGCCTTTGTTCTGTAGTCTTTTTGCCTTACAATTATTCCATTCAGATTGTCCGAGTCCCGTAGAGCATTCAACAGCACTTCCAGAGTCAAAATAAACAGTAATGGGGATAATGGACAGCCTTGTCTTGTTCCTTTCTGTATGTTAAAATTGGTAGTTAAACTGCCGTTAATAATAATTTGTGCCGTCTGTTCTTGATAAATTGCCGAAATCGCTTGTATAAACTGGTCCCCAAAATCCATTTTGTGCAAAGTCTTTTTTAGAAAATCCCAGTTGACTCGATCAAAGGCCTTCTCCGCATCCAAAAACACCAGCACCTCAGAAGTCTGTTTATTTTTCTCAAGATATTCCAATAAATCTATGAGTTGCCTGACATTGTCCTTCATATGTCTACCTTCTATAAAACCTGCTTGGTCTTCGTGAATCACATCTTGAATAACTGGCATCAGTCTGTTGGCTAATACTTTAGCATAAATTTTGTAATCCGTATTCAGGAGAGATATTGGTCTAAAATTTTCTGGTTTTACAGATTCTTCTTCTTTAGGTATCAGTGAAATAAAAGCCGTCTTCCACGAGGGAGGTATTTTACCCCCCTGCTGAATATTACAAAACAAGTCCTTAAGATGCTCAACCAATTCCGCTTGTAAAGTCTTATAATATACTGCTGTCAAACCGTCTGTCCCAGGAGCTTTAGATAATTTCAGTTGTTTTATTGCAAATAAGATCTCTTCAGATGTTATAGGTCGATTCAGTCTATCACTTTGTGTACTTGAAATTTTTGTAACTCTCATCTTCTGCAGATAATCATCAATAAAGTCCTTTTTAATATTATCAGCTTGGTACAATTTGGAATAATAAGCTAAAAAGGCTTGATGTATTGAGTTCTGTTGAAACACTTGTTTCCCTTTGTGCTCAATAGTATTTATTATACGAGAACTTTGTTGTTTCCTCAGAGTATAAGCCAACCATCTGCCAGGTTTGTTAGCGTTGCAGAAAGTATTATGTTTAGTGTATTGCAGATTAGTTGCTGTCTGATCCGCCATCAGTATTTGAAATTGATCTTTCAGGAGTTTTATCGTTAAGTGTACTTTCTCATCAGTCGGATTTTTGATAAGCAATTGCTCTTTCTCCTTTATCTCTGTCTCCAATTCTACTCTTGACTTCTGACGTATTAATCTATATTTAGAATTCATATAAATCAGTACACCCCTCATATAAGCCTTACTTGCATCCCATACAGTCTCAATAGGTGTACCCTTATTCAAATTAATATCAAAAAATTCTTTAACATGTTTCTTAAGGTCCATAATGTTCTTTTCATATCTAAATAAATTTTCATTCATTCGCCAAGATCTCCTCTCTCTTTTACCCAAGTCCATCTCCATCCACACCGAACTATGATCTGTTAAAGTTCTAGGAAATATTTTTGTCTTAGTCACTGTAGTAAGTAAATCAGAAGTAACCAGCATAAAGTCAATTCTCGAAAAAGATTTATGTCTATCGGAAAAAAAGGTAAAATCCAATTCCTTGGGATGATGAATTCTACATACATCCTTCAAATCCAATTCTTCTTTCAATGAAAAAAAAGTCTGTGGTAGCTTATTCCCTTTCTTGGCCAACGTCTTTTTATCAAGCTTTGTATCAATCACCCCATTCCAATCACCCATAATCAAAAAAGACTTATAGTTCCACTGCAATATTTTATTATTCAGTACTTTGTAAAAAATTTCCTGCTGCTGGTTCAGGGCATAAATCCCAATTAGAAGTATCAAAACATTCTGTATATTTATTTCAACTGCAATGTATCTTCCCTCATCATCCGCTTCTATCAGTTTAGCTGGTATTCTTTTAGAAATATAAAAAACAAGTCCATTCCTTTTCACAGAGTTAGAAGATATAAAGTGTAATCCAAGTTTTGAAGTTAGAAATTTTTGGTCCTGGGTTCTAATATGGGTTTCTTGCAAACAAACAACATCATTTTTATATTGCTTCAAATAATGAAATATTTTTCTTCTTTTCTGTGGTGAGTTCAAACCGTTCACGTTCCATGATAAAAATCTAAGTGTCATTTTGAAAATGAGTGAAGACCTTTGAGCATTTGACGAAGACTCTCTTCAACAGCCGATGTCTTCGGTCTCGCCCCTCCCACAGCTTCAGAATATAATTTTTTCCCCTTTGTACCATTCTCTTCCTGTGGTATCCTTGACCTATGTTGTTTCTCTAATCTTTGCTTTTCTGCTGCACGAGTTATACGTTGATCTTTTGGTTCTTGCATCAACAAATCAAGATCAGGCTCCACCTCTCTTGTAGCTCTAGATTGCTTTGGTTTAGCCTCAAGAAGTTCTGTTAGAAAATCCTCTGAGAGACCTCCTACAGCACCTAGAGTTTCCTCCCTTACTGATTCTTGAGTCACCTGTGCTTCTTTTGGCAGAATCACTTCTTGAATCCCCTCTTCCAGATTCTTCTCCTCTGAGATATCTTCGATAGGTAAAAGTGTAGATGAACGAGGAGATATTGAAATTTTTTTAAGAACATTGTTGTAAAACTGTTCTGCCTTTTCCACAGAATTAATACGATATCTTACTTCCTCATGTCTCAAAATGATACCAACAGGAGCATCCCATCTAAATGGGATCTGACGCTTTTTCAACTCATTTACAAGAAAGCCAAAATCTTTCCGATCTCTTAACATTTTAGGTGGCAGCTCTTTGTAAACACCAATTTGGTTGCCTTCATGTTGAACAGTGGTATGAAAAGAACCTTGCAAGATGTCATTTCTCAGTCTTCTCTCAGTAAAATAAATCACCACATCTCTTGGCAAGTTCCTCTGTCTCGCTATACGTGAGTTGACTCTGTACAGCTTGTCAATTCTGTTAGCAATCACATCTGGTTCAACTTTTAAGATCTTAGCCAATACTTCCACACAAGTTGCCCTCAAGTTCTCTCTATTATTCTCCCTTAAACCTCTCAGTCTTATGGCATACTCCATATTTCGAAATTGTAACATCGTAATCTCATCTTCTAGCCTCTGGTTCTGCACCACCACCTTAAACATCTGTTCCTTTGCTTCCTTCTTATTAGCTTCCACTTCAGAATTTAGGTCTTCCACTTTTTTCTCAACAACCAACAGGGCATCAGTAAAAGCAGTAGCTACTTTAGTTACACTCTGATGTAATCTATCAGTTTTTTCCTCCACCAACTCCTTCATTTCCTTTTGATTTTTTTCCAACCTTTCATCCATTTTACTCATTTTTCCAGAAAGCTCTCCCAAAGATTTGTGTATGTTTAATATAAATGCTTTCAAATCCTCTGTCTCGCTGTCCTGTGACTGTCTTTGAGCTGGCACTAACTTTTCCTTTGTCTGATGTGTGGGGGAATCTCCCCCCCCCCCGTTTTCTTTGAAGCCATGCCTGAACAGGATTTAGATCTTTGAAAAAAAGAAAGAAATCTTCCTCCTTTTCCTGTCCTCCCCAGTTTTACAGAAAAGGAGTCAAATGCGTTGTATTTTGCAGTTAAAAAAATTTGTAAATAGGCTCAGTAACAATTACAGGCAGGCACACTTTCGCTTTCTTGCTTTTGCTTTCTCCTTTCGCTAGCTCAACTTTAATCAGCCACCATTTTCAACCACTTTCACCCAGAGACAGCTCGCTTTCCACAATTAAAAAAAGTCCAGTTAAAGTAGTTAAATTTTTTTTTAAAAATTCCAGATCTCACCAAATCCGTTGTAGATCATTTAGAAGTGTATTGTAACAAGTGGAGTTACCCTCTCCATCTCGCTCTGTCGTTGCAGAGATCCCACGCCGCTCAGAGGTTCAGCAGCTTATGAAGGGAGCCCACACACAGAGCGCTTGCCAGAGCAAAGAAAACACCCTGGTAGCGCTTCTGGGGGCTCAACCTAAAGCTGCCCACTCTGGCCCCCCCTTAAATCCAAAGGGGAGCTTTCCAAGCTGCTTTTCGTTCGTAAAAGCGGCTCTTACAGGTGGCGGGGGCGGCGACCGAACAAACAAGCCGCCCTGCAACGGAGAGGACGCCAACCGGAAGGAAAAAACCAAGAGTTAAACTTAAAATTATGCAAGATGCTCGTGAAAGAGGTGGCCTTAAAGTTCCAAATCTACGTCTATATTATGAGGCTGCAGTGCTGACACAAGTTGGAGATTGGATTGGAACAACAAAAACAGAAATTTTGAATATAGAAGGCCATGACTTGCAATTTGGATGGCATGCATATTTACTTTATGAAGATAAGAGAGACAGTGTATTTAACAGTCATATTTTAAGACATGCTTTGATGAGAGTTTGGAAGAAGCACCAGCTTCAATTGGATTACAAATTACCTTTGTGGTTGGATCTTGGGCAGATTATGCCAAATATAAAGTCACTCGGGGGGTTGTTGTATAAAGAGATACTTTTTAATGATGGGGGCAGATGGAGTTTGAAATCTTTGAACACCCTGTTGGAAGAAGGAGTGAACTTAACCTGGTTGCAGTATTTTCAACTTCAAGCAAGATGGAGAGAAGATCAGAAAATTGGATTAATGTTACATGAAGAAGATTTGGTGACTGAGATAAAATGTAAAGGGCCGATGCATATTAAACGAGTGTATAATATACTGTTAGAAAGAGACTCAGAGGGGGAATTAGTTAAAGATTGCATGATTAAATGGGCGCAAAATTTTGAAGAACCTGTAATGTTGGAAACATGGGAAAAGATTTGGGTCCAGAATGTTAAATTTACACAAGCACAGAATTTGAGGGAAAATTTTTATAAGATGTTTTATAGATGGCATTTAGATCCTAAGAAGTTATCATGTATGTATCCAAATGTTCAACCTAAATGTTGGAGGTGTGATTGTTTGGATGCAACATATTTCCATATTTGGTGGACGTGCAGAAAATTGAAAGCATTTTGGATTAAACTTTGGTGGGTAATGCAGAACATTTTGAAGAAGAAGCAGCTTGAGTTTTCTCCTCAGTTTTTTTTGTTGGGAATAGTTAAGGGTTGTTCATCAACTGAAACTAGATTAATTTTACGTATGATCACTGCAGCTAGATTACTGATTGGTCAATATTGGAAGAAGGATAGTGTACCTACTATAGAGGAATGGATACTGAAGATGTCTAATTTTGTAGAGATGGCTAAAATTTCTGCATACTTAAAAGAAAGGACCCATGAAGTTTTTGCCAAGGAATGGAAGAAATGGGTAGAATACATGAAGAATAAATATCAAAGTAAGAAGTTTCAATTAGCACTTAACTGAATTTATATTTTTCATATTTAGATTTAATCTAAAAGAGAAATGTATTTGAATTTGATAATTTTTATTATATTTTATGCAATTGAATTTATATTTTTAATATTTAGACTTAATTTTAAAGAGAAATGTACTATGTACTGTTTGACTTTGAATTTGATATATGGAATATTGGGAATTATAGTTAATGTTATATATTTATAATATTTATATGATACTTCAATTTAAATCTTACGATGCTCAAAACTACTTTACTAGATTTTTTAAAGTAGATTGTTAAGAGTTTTTTATATATGATTTATGTTGTCATATATTGGTTTAGGGGGAAATAGATGTTATAAGTTTAGATTAAGATTTAAAAAAAATTTTTTTTATTACTTAAGGTTAAAATTGGTTATAAAATAAGGTTATGGTTTTTTTTAGCTGGATCTCACCTAAAAAATTGTTAAATACTGAATGTTATATATGTTTGTTTAATAGCGGAAGTCAAGGGGGGGAATGGGGAGGGATAGGGTGGATAGGGTGAGGGTGGTGGTTGGGGTGTGGGAAGGGGAAGGGGTTTTAAAAAAATTGTAATGTAAAACTTTTTTAATAAAAAAAAAGTGATAAAATTTTGGCTGAATGGCAATCAGGTCTAAATAAATTTCTTTGGAATGAGAAAAAGCCAAGAGTTAAATTTAAAATAATGCAAGATGTTCGTGAAAGAGGTGGCCTTAAATTTCCAAACTTACGTTTATATTATGAAGCTGCAGTGTTGACGCAAGTGGGTGATTGGTTTGGAACAACAAAAACTGAAATTTTGAATATAGAAGGCCATGATTTGGACTTTGGTTGACATGCATACTTATTCTACGAAGACAAGTTGGACAACGTATTTAAAAGTCATATATTGAGATATGCTTTGATAAGAGTTTGGAAGAAGCACCAGCTTAAATTGGATTACAAAATACCTTTGTGGTTGGATCTTGGGCAAATCATGCGGAATATAAAGTCACTCGGGGGGATTTTATACAAAGAGATGCTTGTTAATGATGGGGGCAGATGGAGTTTAAAACGTTTGAAAACTCTGTTGGAAGAAGGGAGGAATTTAACATGGTTGCAGTATTCTCAACTTCAATCAAGATGGAGAGAAGATCAGAAAATTGGTTTAATGTTACATGAAGAAGATTTGGTGACTCAGATAAAACGGAAAGGGCCGATGCACATCAAGAGGGTGTATAATTTACTGTTAGAAAGAGATTCAGAGAGCGAATTAGTTAAAGATTGTATGATAAAGTGGGCACAAAATTTTGCAGAACCAGTTATGTTGGAAACATGGGAAAAGATATGGGTCCAGAATGTTAAATTTACTCAAGCACAGAATTTGTGGGAAAATTTCTATAAAATGTTTTATAGATGGCATTTAGATCCCAAGAAATTGTCATGTATGTATCCAAATGTTCAACCTAAATGTTGGAGGTGTGATTGTTTGGATGCTACATATTTTCATATTTGGTGGACTTGTAGAAAAGTGAAAGCATTTTGGATTAAACTTTGGTGGGTTATGCAGAATGTTTTGAAAAAGAAGCTTCAATTTTCTCCGCAATTGTTTTTGTTAGGTATAGTTAAGGATTGTTCACCGAGTGAAACGAGATTGATTTTATATATGATTACTGCAGCTAGGTTACTGATTGGACAATATTGGAAAAAAGATAGATCCTACTATAGAGGAATGGACATCGAAGATGGCTAATTTTGCGGAAATGGCAAAGATTTTTGCATACTTAAAAGACAGGACCCATGAAGCCTTTGTTAGGGAGTGGAAAAAATGGGTAGACTATGTGCAGAACAAATATCAAACTAAGAAGTTCCAATTAGTATTTGATTCATAATTATTATTATGATTATTATCAATAATATATCTTATTATTACTATTTTATTATATTTATATTTACATAATAATAAGTAGAAAAGTTTTAATGTTAAAATATTTGAAATTACTAGTATAGTATATATGTTAGAAATAAGTTTATTGTTAGCATATATCTTACAGTATAATTTTATATATATTTATTATATTGTTATCTAGAAAAATCTTAAGGTTAAAAACTTTATATATATCTATTATATTGTTATTTAGAAAACTTATTATGTTATATATATTTACTATATCACTATTTAGAAAAACTATAATGTTAAAAATAAGTTTATACATATTTGTTATATTGCTATCTAGAAAAATCCTAATGTCAAGAATATTTGTTAAGTTTTTATATATGACTTACGGTTAGTATATATTTGATTTAGGAAAAAATATAATGTTAAAAATACCTGATAAGTATATATATATATATATATATATATATATATATATATATATATATATATATATATATATGACTTATGTTTAGCATATATTTGATAGATTAACTTTACCTTATTCAATGTTAAAATTTATGATATGTTATCTGGATTTCACCTATATTTTTTGTTTAATATTGATTGATATATAAGATTAATGTTTTATTAGTAAAGGAAGCCTAGGGAGGGAAGGGAGGGTGGATGGGAGGGGGGAAAGGGGTGGGAAATGGGGAAAAAATTGTATTGTAAAACTTTTTCAATAAAAAAAAATGGGGGGGGGAGAGATCCCAGGGAAGAGCAAGATGAAAAAGTCTACTTCCCCTCTGGCCAACTTCCAACCTCTCACCCAGGTCTTCTCTAGGTCCACTCACCCCGCAGTCATAGCCTGTCCTTGCTGAGCCATTATAGCCCACATCTTCCTGGCATCATGCCCTACAGGGGCTATGAGATGGAATCCCAGCGGAATAATCCGCTGTGCCATAGTCCCATCACCTTCAGTATAGTGCTGTCCACCATCGACAAGGCCTTTATGATGCCCACAACGTTGCTGTCAAAGTCCCAGCAAATCCTCCAGGGGGCTGACGATCTAACAGCCATTGCAGCTGCTGCAGCATCCCCTGATCCCAGGTTGCCGAGTACTGATCCAGCACTGTCTGGGTAGCACCGATCCAGCCAATAAAGCTTTAGCAGCCATGGCACTGTTGCAGAGGCTGACACCACCCTCCCAGCAGCACCCAGCTGATGCAATCCTTGCACTCGTCATTCCCGATTCCCGATTGTCAGGGACTCAGCATCTCAAGCAGGTGCCGAGGAATAGAAAAAATGGTCTCCCTGGCTTCCGATCGCTTATCTTACATCCCTGATCTCAGCCGGTGCTTTGGGGAACTGCCATCTTGTGCATGCGCAGCCACAGAGCTTCATGATTCATAAGGAAGATAAAGACCCACAACAAATCAAAAATTATAGGCCTATTTCCCTGCTAAATTCAGATTATAAAATTTTTGCTACAATACTGGCAGAAAGACTTAAGAGATACCTGAATAATTTTATACATAATGATCAGAATGGATTTCTCCCAAAAAGATAAATTAGAGATAATATAAGAATAATTCTGGATACTTTAGAATACTATGAAGCACATCCAGAAAAGCAGATGGCGTTGATATTTTTAGATGCACAAAAAGCTTTTGACAATGTTAACTGGTGATTTATGATACTTCAAGTGGAAGAGAGGGGCTTTGGTAGGAAATTTATCCAGGCAATTGAAGCTATGTATTTTAAACAGACGGCAAAAGTAATGATAAATGGTGAATTGACTGACTCTATCGAAATAGAAAAAGGTACTAGACAAGGATGTCCACTGTCCCCATTGTAGTTTATATTGACTTTAGAAGTTTTAAATAGAAACATCAGAGAAGAAAAAGAGATAAAAGGTATGGAAATATGAAAAGAAGAATATAAATTACAAGCCTTTGCAGATGACCTAGTCTTTATTATTGAAGAACCATTAATAACAATAAATAAATTGATAGAATCTATTGGAGAGTTTGGGAAAGTAGCTGGCTTGAAAATTAATAAAGATAAAACGAAGATAATGACTAAAAATATGTTGAAAAAGTAAAAAGAGGAATTGATGATTTCAAGGATGCAGGTCACAAATAAGGTAAAATATTTGGGGATATATTTGACAGCAAGGTGTAGTGCACTTAAAGAAAATAATTATAATAAACTTAAACAACAAATAGGGCAAGATTTGATGAAATTGGGAAATTTGCAGCTATCTTTGATTGGTAGGATCTTAATGATTAAGATGAACATTTTGCCTAGAATTTTGTACTTATTTCAGACAATTCCAATCAAGTTCGGTAAGGAATTCTTTATAGATTTGAATAAAATGATATTGAAATATATTTGGCAAGGAAAGAAGGCAAAAATAAAATTAAAGTTGTTACAAGATGCTAAAATGAGGGGTGGCTTTGGCCTGCCTAACTTCGAACTATACTATCAAGCAATAAGTTTAATATGGATTAAAGAATGGATAACTTTGAGAAATACTAGATTATTAAACTTGGAGGGACATGATTTGTTGATGGGATGGCATGCCTTTCTATGATATAAAGGAACTAAAATACAGGGGTACTTTAGAAGACATCAGATACGGGAAGCTTTATGGTTGAATTGGGAGAAGGTTAAAAAATATCACTATCTGAAGATTCCAGTCTGGGTATCTACAATTGAAGCTTTTTCATATCCATTAATATTTAAAAGGGAACAAATTATTAGATATAGTGAATTATTGGATGAAAAGGGTGAACTTAAGTTAAAGCAGGAACTAGAAGATCAGGGATGTAAGATGGACTGGTTTTCATATATGCAAATATTTTCTAGATATCGAAAAGATCTCAAACAAGAGGGTTTTTATAATGTTTTGAATAATTTAGATAAGATTTTAATGGGTTCTGATGACCATGTAATTAAAAAGTTATACGGATATTTGCTAGAGGTAAAATTGGAAGAAGAACAAGTTAAAGAATCAATGATAGCGCGGGGGGGGGGGGGATTTGGTTATGGTATTGACTTAGAGAAATGGCAAAAATTGTGGTCGCATAATTATAAAATGACAATGTCTACAGCATATAAGGAGAATTTGTATAAGATGTTTTACAGGTGGCACTTACCCCCAACAAGGATAGCCAGAACGTTTAAGAATAAATCAGAGAAGTGTTAGAAATGTCATCAGACCCCAAGATCATATTACAATATGTGGTGAACATGCGTAGAAGCAAGGAGATGTTGGACTAAGATACACACATGGTTGGAGAAAATGACAAAGAGACACAGTTGAAGGTGGACTTAAGTCTGGAGATCTTCAATCCTAGGATTAAGCACTCAAAGCACTTACACAATGTAAGCTTATCCTGATATTTTCATGAATCAAGGTCAGCATATATTACTTAAAAATATAACAGTCAAAATATTAATCTAATTAACATGGACACCAGGGGAATAACTTTCAAGGGAAACTTCAATCAAGTCCAATTTAGTTAACAATAGATCATCTAAAAAAACCCTCAACATAAAGCTTTTTAGAAATAAATTTCAGTTTGGAGATTTTAATTGTATTTATTATCTGTGTTACATAATCATTTCTTGCAACAGTTTTAAGAAACTTATTTTAAAGGAGACCATTATTCATTGAGTATGAATCCCACTGACAGATTTCCCCACCTGCTGATTAGGTAGAACTGCAAAACTTTTCAAAGACTTTTCAAAGCTATATCTTGAAGGTATACATTTTAAGGATGTGTTAATGAACAGATTACTTTAAGCATTCTATTCACCTATAGTACACATAGTGTAAACATTTTACACATTTAACTGCAGCAAATATATTAGTCAAATAAATCTTACGGAATAAATATACTGTAAATGTAAAGAAAACAAGTTTTCTCTCTCTTGCAATATATTAGAACATTCTTTGATGTTAATGGACATCAGAAGGATAGGAAATAAATGGTTAGTTAGTTGACTAATTGGGTTACAAACACACACACACACACACACACACAACCCAATTTCTTAGATAAAACATGTGTCAGAGTCAAGCGAAGTTGAAGGGGGAGCATCTCAGAAGCTGACAAGGACAGGATCTCCTCAAGAGACCAAACCAAGATAACAAAATCAGACAGTGGAAACTGAGAGCCAAAAGAATGGTCAAGAAAAAATGAGGACACAAATCGAAATAGAGTCTATGGTGGAGTGAGCTGAAAACTCATTTAAAAAGAAAAAAGGAAAGGAAAAGACAAGCATAGAATTGCATCAGAAAAGAAATGAGCTCCTGTATGCATTTTGGATAGGGAAAAATGAATCTACTTCCCTGAAAAATATTTGCCACCATCTTCCATATTTTCTTTGTATTTATTTCTTTTTGGGGTGGGGGGATGGGGGGGTTGCTTAATTTCACTTTGCTTTTGAATCTGAATTGTCTTTCATTAAAAAAAATGTTGATGTTTGAGTTCAAACTCATGTCACCAGCAACATTTTCTATTTAGTTTTAATATTATGGTGCACAGTAAGATTTAAAAAACATCTAAAAACCTTAATGTAGCTCAGAGACCCCACAATTCAGCCCTGAGCTACAAACATTCCCTTCCATTAGAAGAGAAAGATTTACCCCAAAAATAAGACCTTGCATGTTTTATGTGTGTGTCTAATAAAAGGCCTACCCCCAACATAAGCCCTACTTAAGAGCCTGTGGGGCTGGCCAACCGCCCATTCTGTCTGGTTGCTCGTGGTGCTGCGGCCACAAGGCAAGGCAGGGTAGTGATGGAGCTGCCCCATCGGCTTACCGCAGGGCCCCCACAACCAGGCCATCCATACCATGATACCTGCTTCAAAGCAGAAGCACTGGCAGCCATGTGCAGCAGGAGTCCATGTGGCCACCAGCCCACTTCTTCTCCTTCCTCACAGCCACAAAGGAGCAGGAGGGTGTACCATGGCCATAAGGGGAGGCACGGATGGTCTGGCTGTGGGGGCTCTGAGGTAAGCTGGTGTGGGGCACATGGGGCAGCTCTACCCCCAACCTCCTGCCCCGCCATGAGCAAGCAGAAGAAGTGAGCTTCCTGTACCTGGGGAAAACAGACACCCGCTAATGCTTATTTTGGGGCCCAAAAGACCCACTTATTTTCGGGGAAATAACTCTGAATGTAAATGTACACATCACAAATCAAAATATTTTCACCATAAGGGCAAGAAAAATGGAAGGGAAGATGGAAGTGGTTGAGAAATGATAGTGCTTGTGTATTCAATTCTGTATTCCCGCCCTGTCAAATTGTTTCTGTAGAAATTCAGAATAGAAAATTGCACATTGTTTCTCCTATTGTTGGCGATACGATGTCCCATATTCCAGCTGCAGACTTTAATTGTAAGATTTGTTTTGAAATGAAAACCCTGATACAGACTAGGAAATTTTAACGAATGTCAAATTGGAACATAATAGAATTGCACTGAGACCTTTTCCTTCTTCCATCCATATAAAAATGAGATTTTCAAAAATATCGGTCACCGTGGTAGACAAATGTATAGGCAATTTGGCAATCCAGTACAGAAGAGGAATAATATGTGAACTAGCTTTAAGCAAGCATGAAATGGTGCCTTTAAAAAATAAAGAATAACAGCTGTAATGTCATTTTTAGTGGGTTTTTGGTATAGCACAAAGTAGCTAAATAGGAGAATACTGTGGATTAGATTTAAATTGTGTGCTGTGCACAATAAGCATGATTTTTGACAGCTTGTGGCTGGAAGGTTCCAACAGCATGCAGTACAACTCAACTGAATACAACTCACATTTTGGATTATTGGTGTAAATATTTTGCGTTTTTTTTTAATTTGCTTTCCTCTCATTGTCATTCATCCACAGTAATATCATCATAAAAAAATGAATGCATAAACTCTCTTCCTGGCCTCCTGGATAAGCCTTGTTTGAGACTCTCCATACAACTAATCTATTACTATTATTATTGTTATTGTTAATTGCTTTTTTTATGGACTCAGACTCTTACAGAAAAGTGAAGCTAAAGGTATAGGTTAAATAGAACATTATAATAGCCTACACCTATAATCATGATAACACAAAATGAATCTCAGAGTTAAATTGTCTGGATTTTTTCCCTTTTGCTTGGGGTCATGATTTTATTCTCCAGTCTTGCTGTTTTTCTACATATCCTAACAGATGGACTGGAAGGTAAAAAGAAGTGAGCAGTGTTTCAGAATCCCTCATCTATCACATTATTGAGAAGAAAGTGATGTGGTCATTAGAGAATGAAGAATACCTTAATTAAGAACACAGCTTAAATCCCGGGAATAGAAGGGCCAACTTTATCACTGTATAGAATAAAAAAAATCTATGTGTCTAACATTTTTTCTCTCTCTCCTTCCTTCCTCCAAGCTTTGGTGTCATTTTTGGATGCTGCTGCTATTATATTATTACTGTTAGGGTTAGGGTTAGGGTGACATTGTTTAGTGGGTGGCGTTCCTTCTTTTGAGAAGTTTCCATTAGAATTTCATTTTAATGTGTTCTATTACATATACAAGTAAATGGCCATAAAGATTATTTTACTCTTAATCTAATCTTGTTTGTTTGTTTTGAAACTATACATAACTGCATCTACATACTATGTATTCAATTTTGCAGAAAGATGTCACATTTATCTTTGTATAATGTCGGACTCTGGGATTCACTACAATGCACTATCAAGTCAGAACTGCCTAAATGTTTGTATTCAGTGGTATTTATTTGCAGCTTTGTCTTTAGGGCCCATAAAAAACTCACTAAGATAGCAAAGATCATCTTGGGTAGCTAGTTCAGTTCTTCATAAATGTTATGCTGTGAGTGTGTCAACCACCCATATCAGACTTCCTTTCCTACATCAAAACACATTCTGATTAAAAAGAAAAAAAATGACTAGAAATAAAATGAAATAAAAACAAACAAGCAAAGCATTAACACTGTTGTGGCCCCGTCCTCTGAGCCTATCCCTTTGGAGGAAGGCAACTCTGAGCAGGAGGAAGAGGAGCCAGCCAGATCTCCCAGCCCTCCCCCTCTGGCACCGGCTCAGGTGCCAGCTGAAAGAGAGCCAAGTAGTGGGGAAACAGGTGTCTCAGATGAGAGTGAGGGAGAGACGTCATTCCTGGACGCACGCCAAAGAAGGCGAGAGAAAAGGGTACTGCAGCTGCGGCGTATGAGGAAATCCTGAGTCATTGGATTGGAGTCATAGGATCCATGACTCACTGGACCACACCCAGAAGCATATCTATTTAAGACAGTACACTGGGTCACGAAGTTCGTGACGAACAAAGCTAACTGCACAGCTAAACAAACGGAGCAACCTCGTAGTCTTGGAAGCTGGATGAACGGCAAAGCTACGTAGGTGATTTTCTTGTTTGTGTAAACCAATAAAGTCCTTGGCAGACGGTGTGCATATCGCTGCCAAGGTTGAGATAAGAACTGCAGAGTGTGCCAAGTGAGTCTTAACCCTCGGCTGGCTGTGTTTTTGTGGGTCTCTGAAGGGGGGGGACAGATCATCTTGTTCGTCACCCAAAACTCCATCGTTAACCCACGATGGACCAACAGCTGCAGCAGCAGGTACAGCAGATGCTGGAGGCCAATCAACTTCTGCAACAGCAAGTAGCACAGCTAACTGCACAACTTGCTTTGGGAAATGCTCCTGTAGCAGCTCCACCTGCTCCCCTTCCCCGTCCAAGATGCCCAGTGAACATGCCAGATAAGTTTTCTGGACAGCAGGAAATGTTCCCGGCCTTCTTGGGACAGTGCCAGCTGTACATGGCAATGCGGCCGGAGGATTTTCCGGATGACCGGGTTCGGGTGGCTTTTATTATCAGCTCCCTCTCTGGCACTGCCGCCCGATGGGCCACGCCCCTGTTGCTGCAAGACAGCCCCTTGCTTCTGGACTATCAGGGCTTTTTGCAACACCTGCGCACCATGTTTGAGGACCCCCTCCGGGTGCAGACGGCAGCGAGGCGCATCAAAGACCTCCGCCAAGGCAAGCGCCCCCTGCAGGACTATATTGCGGAGTTCCGATTGCTAGGCCAGGATTCGGCCTGGAATGAGGCGGCGCTGATGGATGCCTTCCAGGACGGCCTCTGCGATGAGATGCAGGACGAGCTGGTTCGGGTGGAGGCGCCACAGACCCTGGACACGCTGGTGACCCAATGCCTGCGCATCGATGCCCGCCTACAACGGCGACGGCCCCGTAGGGCTCTTCCGGAACCACCGACAGTGCCGGCACCCCCGCGTTTCGTACCAACAGCGCCCCGGACCGTACCGCGTTTGGTGGCGACGGCTGAGGAGCCCATGGAGCTCGGAGCAGCCAGACCTCAACTGACGGCCCAGGAGCGGATGCGGAGACGCCAAGGGGGGTTGTGCCTCTATTGCGGCGAGGCTGGACATTTCGCCGCCTCGTGTCCCCGGAAGCGGAGTGGATCGCTCAAGCCTGTTCCGGAGCCTCGGCGTGACCAGCCGGGAAACGGGTCAGGCCTGGCCTAGGGGAAACTCTGGGTCAGGCAGGTGACCATGCCCCGCCGGAGGCGGCGGCTGTGGACTGTGAACCCCCTCGGCACCTGATTTTGAACACCCGGGTGTTGTTGGCTAACCGGTCGGAGGGGCTCCAGGCGCACGCGCTGGTGGACTCGGGGGCCACCACGAACTTTATGGACCAGGCCTTTGTGGCCCATTACAAGGTTCCCTTGGTTCCAGTGGACCCTCCGTTGAGGGTCGAAACTATTGATGGGCGGGAACTTGTGGCGGGGCCCATCAACTTCGCTACTCAGCCCTTGCGCCTTGCCATTGGGAACCATGAGGAGGCGATCCAGTTTTATGTGACGGCGGACCTGCACTTCCCCTTGGTCCTGGGGATGGCCTGGCTTCGGGCGCACGACCCTCAGGTGGCGTGGTCAAGAAATGCCATCTCGTTCCCCAGCCTGCAGTGTGTCGACCACCTTCGCCACACCTGTGCCGGCCAGGACGTCTCTGCCCCGAACGTCTCCTTGCCTCCGGAGCTGACATCCTTCGCCGACGTGTTCAGCGAGAAGGAGGCGGATCGCTTGCCCCCGCACCGACCCTACGACTGCGCGGTGGACTTGATGCCCAACGCGCCCCTGCCCTCGGGACGCCTGTACTCCATGTCGGAGCCCGAGCTGGCCGCCTTACGGGACTTTCTGGACAAGAACCTGGCCCGTGGGTTCATCCGGCCTTCGACCTCCCCGCTCTCGGCCCCAGTCCTCTTCGTGAAAAAGAAGACGGGGGACTTGCGCCTGTGTTGCGACTACCGGCGCTTGAATGCCATCACGGTACGGAATCGCTATCCCCTGCCGCTGATCCCGGAGCTGATGGAGAGGTTGCGGGAGGCCTCGATTTTCACCAAGCTCGACCTCCGGGGAGCCTACAACCTGGTGCGGATGCGAGAGGGGGACGAGTGGAAGACGGCATTTGGCACCCGATACGGACACTTTGAATATACCGTCATGCCGTTCGGGTTGACCAACGCCCCCGCGGTCTTCCAGCACTTGATGAACGACGTGTTCCGGGACATGCTGGATCGGTTCGTGGTGATCTACCTGGATGATATTTTGATCTATTCCCGGACCCCGGAGAGTCACCTCCAGCATGTCTGCCAGGTCCTGCAGCGCCTGCGGGAGCACCAGCTCTATGCGAAGTTGGAGAAATGTTACTTCTTCCAGACTTCCATAGAGTTCCTCGGGCACATCATCACCCCCGAGGGCATCGCGATGGACCCACACAAGGTGGCGGCCTTGCGCAGTTGGGAACCCCCGCGTCGGGTGAAGGACGTCCAGCGTCTGTTGGGATTCGCCAACTACTACCGGACCTTCATCCCGGGCTTTGCCACCCTGACCGTGCCGTTGACCCAGCTCCTTCGGAAGAAGGTTCCGTTCCAGTGGGGGCCCCCGCAGCAGCAGGCCTTCGAGGTTCTCAAGCAGGCCTTTGTCACGGAGCCGGTCCTGAGGCACCCCGATCCACACCGTCCGTTCGTGGTTGAGACAGACGCGTCCAACGTGGCGATTGGAGCGGTGCTGCTACAGGCTCCGGTGGATGGTGGCACTCTTTTTCCCTGCGCTTACTACTCCCGGAAACTCACTCCTTCCGAGCGCAACTACACCATCTGGGAAAAGGAGTTGCTGGCTATCAAGGCCGCGTTCGAGGCTTGGCGACATCACCTCGAGGGGGCCCGACACCAGGTGGAGGTGCGGACGGACCATCGGAACCTGGAGCACCTCACCACGGCCAGGAATTTGAACCAGCGGCAGATCCGGTGGTCGTTGTTTTTCGCCCGGTTCAACTTCCACGTCACATACATTCCGAGCCACCTCAACCAGAGGGCGGACGCGCTATCCCGTAAGCCGGAATACTTTTGCCCAAAGGACTCCCTTTCCCCCCGGACGGTGCTGCCAGCGGACTCCTTGGCCGCGGTCCAGGAACCGGTGGACCTGCGGACTCAGGTGCTGGAAGCGCAGCGACGGGACGACTGGTCGCAGCAGCAGAGAGCGGACGTCGGCCCCGCGTCCCCATGGACCGTGGAGGAGGGCTTGCTCAGGCACCGGGGTCGGCTGTACGTGCCCACAAGTCCGCTCCGAGCCCTCGTCATGAACCAGTGCCATGACAACCCCGCGGCGGGGCACTTCGGCTTCTTTAAGACCTTGAACCTAGTGACGCGGACTTTTTGGTGGCCTCGGGTACGGCACGACGTGCACGCCTACGTGACGTCCTGTGTGCCATGCCGACAGGCCAAAGCCGCGTCCGGCCCCCCTCCTGGACTCCTCCAGCCGCTGCCGACACCGGAGAGACCGTGGGGAGCCATCTCCATGGACTTCCTGACTGACCTGCCCCTGTCCGCTACGTTCACGACCGTCCTCGTGGTGGTGGATGCGCTCACGAAGATGGCACATTTCATCCCGTGCCGCGGCCTGCCCTCAGCTCGTACCACGGCTCGCCTGTTCCTGCAACACATCTTCCGCCTCCACGGCCTGCCGGACCGGGTGGTTTCGGATCGCGGGGCCCAGTTCACGGCCCGCTTCTGGAAAAGCCTGATGGCTGCGCTGGAGGTGCAGGTGTGCCTGTCGTCATCACACCACCCGGAGACTGACGGGGGCACGGAGAAGGTCATTGGCATACTGGAGCAGTACCTCCGCTGTTTTGTCAACCAGCAGCAGGACAACTGGGCCGAGTACCTTCCCCTGGCGGAGTTCGCTTTTAACAACTCCCAACATACCTCCACCCAGATGACACCGTTCCATGCCAACGTCGGGTACCATCCACGTTTTTTTCCGTTGACCATCATGGACTCCCCTGTTCCTGAGACCCGGGACTTCCTCTCGGAGCTGCAGGCGGTGCAGCAACTGGTGCGGCGGCAGCTGATCCGGGCGAAAGAGGACTATAAACGGTTCGCCGATCGCGGCCGCCGGGCGACGCCACCGCTGGAAGTTGGAGATCGGGTGTGGCTGTCCACGAAACACCTCCCCACGGACCAGCCGGTGAGGAAACTGGCCCACCGCTTTATCGGTCCCTTCCCCATCGAGGCGGTCATCAACCCGGTGGCCTATCGGTTGACTCTACCCCGCTCCATGCGGCTCCACCCCGTTTTTCATCGGTCCCTCCTGGTCCCTGAGACTCCCACTAGCCGTCTCCGCCGCCCGCCGCCGCCTGCCCCCCCAGCCGCAGCCGACGAGGACGACGCCTCGACGTATGAGGTGGACAGTATTCGGGACTCCCGTTGGCTGAAGGGGCGCTTCCAATACCTCATCGCTTGGAAAGGGTACGGGGCCGAGGATTTCACCTGGGTGGACGCATCTGCCGTTCAGGCCCCTGACCTGGTGCGGACTTTCCACGAACAGTTCCCGTCCCGACCCCATCCCGACCGTCAGACCCGGGGGAAGGGCCCTGCGGTGGGGGATAGTGTTGTGGCCCCGTCCTCTGAGCCTATCCCTTTGGAGGAAGGCAACTCTGAGCAGGAGGAAGAGGAGCCAGCCAGATCTCCCAGCCCTCCCCCTCTGGCACCGGCTCAGGTGCCAGCTGAAAGAGAGCCAAGTAGTGGGGAAACAGGTGTCTCAGATGAGAGTGAGGGAGAGACGTCATTCCTGGACGCACGCCAAAGAAGGCGAGAGAAAAGGGTACTGCAGCTGCGGCGTATGAGGAAATCCTGAGTCATTGGATTGGAGTCATAGGATCCATGACTCACTGGACCACACCCAGAAGCATATCTATTTAAGACAGTACACTGGGTCACGAAGTTCGTGACGAACAAAGCTAACTGCACAGCTAAACAAACGGAGCAACCTCGTAGTCTTGGAAGCTGGATGAACGGCAAAGCTACGTAGGTGATTTTCTTGTTTGTGTAAACCAATAAAGTCCTTGGCAGACGGTGTGCATATCGCTGCCAAGGTTGAGATAAGAACTGCAGAGTGTGCCAAGTGAGTCTTAACCCTCGGCTGGCTGTGTTTTTGTGGGTCTCTGAAGGGGGGGGACAGATCAAACACAAAAGAAATTTAACATCTTTTAGAAGTCATCAAAAAGCACCCACGATTTTTATGTCACAGAAAAAATTGTTAGAGCTTTTTTATCAATTTACATATCACTCAAAATTAATCCCTCATCTAAGTGAGGAATGAAGATCCTTCAAAATATACCGAGTTTGGAGTTGAGCTTGCTCTGGATGTGACATCTGCTCCTGTGTCTCTTAACCCTGTTTTTTGGACTGATTTCTAAGATTTCAGCTTCTGCTTGGAAAAGAATATTGTCTTCCTTTGCCATCTGCAATAACGATGGAAGGCTTGGATTTGATTGGGAGCTAGCTGAGCATTACAACCATCTGGGACTAATGACCCAGACTCTTCACATATTTCTCTGGAGCTGAGTTACACATCAAAAAATGCAGACTAGGTGGGGTTTTTGTATAATCTGTATTTTCTCTTTTTTATTGTTTTATATTTATGAATAGTTTTTGCCTTACATATTGAGATGAATCCATTTCCTTCATTCCATCCTTCCTCCTTCCTTCCTTACCTCCCTCCCTTCTATCCTTTCCATTTCCTTCCTGTCTGCCTGCCTGCCTTCTTCCTCCTTACCTCTCTTCCTTCCTTCCTTCCTTCCTTCCTCTCACTTCCCTTCCTTCTTTCCTTTCACTTCTTCTTTCCTTCCTTCCCTTCCTTTCCATTTCCTTTCTTCCACCTGTTCCATTTCCTTCCTTCCTTCCTTCCTTCCTTCCTTCCTTCCTTCCTTCCTTCCTTCCTTCCTTTCTTCCTTTTCTCAATAAAAGATAAGTTAAGTGATAGTTAAGATAAGCAAAACTAAAACTGAGCTGGCGAATTTGTCAGTTTGCCCAGGGGACAAGATAGTAATCAAGAAGGAAAAGCTGGGTGCCAGAGCAGGATGACTACACAGATGTTTGCACCTAGCAAGATATGCAAATAAACAAGAACTTGTAGGTGGGAATTTGTAAGGTGCACAATTTGTGCTGTTTTTGACAAAAGAAAGTAGGCTATGACATTAGTGAAGAAAGTTGGGAAACAAAATGTGGAAGAGACCCAGTTTGGTCTAGTGGTTAAGGCATCAGGCTAGAAACCAGGAGACTGTGAGTTCTAGTTCCACCGTAAGCATGAAAGCCAGTTGAGTGACCTTGGGCCAATGACTCTTTGTCAGACCTAGGAAGAAGGCAATGGTAAACTAACTCGGAAACACCTTGGCAAGAAAACTGTAGGAACTTGTCCAGAGAGCCTTCAAGAATAAGACATGATTGAACAGAGGTAAAAAGTGATAACTTTGAGATGTAACATGAGGATTTTTTTAAATAAATGGTCCTTTATTATTCTCTTTGCCTCCATTGAAATAATAATAATAATAATAATAATAATAATAATAATAATAATAATAATAATAATAATAATAATAATAATTTTATTTCTATACTGCCCCTCTTTCCCGAGGGACATGGGGCGGTGCACAGCCAGTTAAAAACACAAAATTCAGACATCAATATAAATTTAAAAATAATTAAAATTATTACATTTTTGGCTACTAATTAAAATTCCAAAGTTAAAACTCCAATTTAAAATTACATAGCAAGCCCGCCTGATGGAAGAGCAGGGTCTTAAGGGCGGTACGAAAAACACAGAAGTTGGTGATCGTGCATATTTCGGTGGGCAGTTCATTCCAAAGGGCAGGGGCTCCCACAGAGAATGCTCTCCCCCTGGGTGTCACCAGTTAACATTGCTTGGCCAATGGCACCCCAAGAAGTCTCTCTCTGTGGGAGCGAACTGGCCAGTGGGAGGCTATCGGTGACAGAAGGCGGTCCCATAGATACCCAGGTCCTAAGCCATGGAGCACTTTAAAGGTGGTAACCAACACCTTGAAACGCACCCTGAAGATCACTGGGAGCCAGTGCAACTCACGCAGGAGAAGTATTACATGGGCACAATGAGGAGCGTCCATAATCACCTGTGCAGCCGCATTCTGGACCAGTTGGAGCCTCCGAGTGCTCTTCAAGGGGAGCCCCATTTTAGAGTTTCTTGAAAAAATCAAATCCAGAACCACACACAGATAACTGATTCAGCAGGATTCATTTAAACAAGAAACTTCTTTATATACAAGAATAATACATGAAGATAACTGTACAATATCAATAGAGATTCTTCTTACAAACAAAAAGCAAGGCAGGAGAGAACAGTTAGTTTCATTTCAGCAGAGCAGACAGCATTCACAAACTCCTTAGTTTCTATTTCAATTCTCTGCACAGGCTCAGAAGCTGCAGACTAAGGCATGCCCTGGCTCCAGTCTGTCTCAGCTCCCATTGGCTGACTTAGTTGCTATGCCTATTCATTGGATGACCTTGTTACCATGTCTCTTCCAGTTCATGAATAATCTGACACTCCTCCCTTCATGTCTGGAAGAGACATAAATCCAATAATTTAATATTCTTCTTAGACCTGTATTTGAAGACCCAAATTCTTTAGTTCAAATTTCTTCTCCAATTTATTAGTAAATTCTTTTACCTGAGATACATCCTTTGCAATGAAGCAAAGATCATCCACAATGCTAATAGTTGACAATCTCCACTTTTTAACTTTCCAGTGTATATGTAACCATCAGCCTTGTAACTCTTGAACCCAAGACCCTTCAATGCAGTATCTAAACAAATATTCCAATTCCTGGCCGACTGTTTCAGCTCATAAATGGCCTTCTTCAATTTATATACCCTGTTAGGCCTTTTACTTTCATAACCTGGTGCTTGAGCCATGTAAATTTCTTCCTCTAATTCTGCATTGAGAAATGCATTGGTTATGTCAAAATGCCAAATTTTATGGCCATGTGCCACTGCCAAAGCTAGTGCCAGCCTTATGCTTTCACTCTTTACAGTTGGCACAAATACCTCATCATAGTGCACATTTTTCATCTGTGAAAAACCTTGTGCCACCAACCTTGCCTTATATTGTTGGGCAGTAGTTTCTTCTTGTATACACATCTGCAGCCTACATCTTTGCTACCCTGTGGTAAAGTCATAGGTGTGAACACTTTATGTTTATCCATGGATTTCATTTCTTTGTCCATGGCTTCTTTCCACTTTATTTGTTCAATTCTAGGTAATGCCAACACTTCCTTACAGTTCCTTGGCTCATACCACACATTACACACTTTAACTTTACTAGCAGAATACCTGTCAGGTGGAATCCCTTTGGTCCATTGCTCTGAACTGCATGGCATTGACTGCTCCTGTGTTTCAACCCTCTTTTTCTTCATATCTTTTCCAGCTTCTCCTCCCTGAATGCTGACACTGACACTAAGTGAGTTACCATTATTATTATTATTATTATTATTATTATTATTATTATTATTATTATTATTATTATTATTAAATTTCTATACCGACCTTCTCCCAAAGGACTCAGGGCGGTGCACAGCCAACAATAAAACTAACCCAATACAAAATTTAAAAGCAATTTTAAAAATATATTAAACAATTTGGCCCTAATCATTAAAAAATAAGCTCCAATTAAAAATCAGCCCAGCTTGTTGGAACAATAGCATCTTGACGGCATGGCAAAAGGTGCGTAGGTCAGGGATCATCCGTATCTCCAGGGGCAATTTGTTCCAGAGGGCAGGTGCCCCCACAGAGAAGGCTCTCCCCCCAGGAGCTGCCAGTGGACACTGTTTGATCGACGGCACCCTGAGGAGTCCCTCTCTGTGGGAGCATATTGGCTGGAGGGAGGCTATCGGCAGCAGAAGGCGGTCTCATAAGTACCCGGGTCCTAAGCCATGGAGCGCTTTGAAGATGGTCACCACCACCTTGAATCGCACCCGGAAGACTACTGGAAGCCAGTGCAGCTCAAGCAGGAAGGGTGTTACATGGGTGCGCTGAGTCGCTTCCATAATTGCCCACATGGCCGCATTCTGAACCAGTTGGAGCCTCCAAGTGCTCTTCAAGGGGAGCCTCATGTAGAGACTTACTCAGTGACTCACCATCACTGAGTGTCTCACCATCACTAAGTGGATCATTCCGTACATTTGCATCAATTCTGTTCCAATTTTGCTCTGCAAAGCTTGCAGACCTTGAAATGACTATTCTTTTGCTCCCATTGCTAACATGATAGCTTTTTGAGTCTGGCTCATAGCTCACAAACCTGAGCTTTCTAGTCTTTGGGCTGTCCCTTTCTTCTAATTGCTTTTGGAATATGCACCCACACATTCCTTCCAAAAATCCTTAAATGTGCCAGAGATGGCTTTCTCCCATATAGCACTGCATGAACTTCACAGCCTATTAATTAAATAATTAGCAGTCAACAGGGCTTCACCCCAATATGACCTACTCAGACCAGAATCCTCCAGCAGCAAGTCCTTCATGATTTGTAAGACTCCATTCCATCTCTCAACAACACCATTCTCAGCTGCTCTGTACAGATTTGTCTATCTGTGTTTTATTCCTAACTGTCCCAACCATTGTTGAAAATTTGCTGACATTGAATTCTGAATCTCTGTCAGTTTGCAGCTGTTGTTTATACCTTCTTTCCACATAGCTTATCCATTGTTTAAATTTCTGTAGCACCTCTATTTTACTCTTTAGTAAAAAGCAGAACCCAAACCTGCTGTAGGCTTCTACAATGACCAGCACATACTTTGTTCCTCCTAAACTGGCTTGCATTGGCCCAACCAAATCTGCATGTACCAGCTCTAGAGCTCTTGTTGTCTGCCTTGTGCTACTCTTGCTTACAGGGAATGCTTTGGACTTTGATGATTTGCATACTGCACAGTCTAAATATGCCTTGCATCCCTTTAAATTTAACCCTTCTGCAAACTCTTGCATTTTTTTGCAAAACTCTGATGCTAGCATGGCCAAGATTCCTGTGCAAGAGATGAACACATGAATCATGTGGTGCCACATTTCCAAATGTTTGTGTCAGCTTTGGAAGCCATCTTTCTGGAATGCTGACATCTTTCTTGGGCACATTGAACCTTTTGACCATGCAACACATAAAGATTATCCTCTTTTATGCCCTGTGCACATACATTCCCATTTCTCTTTAGGAGACACCTCCCATTTGCAAATGTGGTCTCAAATCCTTGCTTGTCTAAACTCAGCAATTTATGCTCCATTTCAGGCACACATAATATATCATTAAACCTCATTTCCAGATATGGAATTTGTACACTGACTCTTCCAATGACCTTAGACTTCTGGCCATTTGCCAAGGCTACTGCATTTCCAGCTGCTGAATCCAACCTGTAAAACAATTTAGAATTGTTAACAATTGTTTGACTTGCTCCACTGTCAATCAACCATCTGTCTCTCCTATTGCAACAGCTAACTTGTGCAACAGCCACAGTCCATCTTGCAATTGTCTTGCTTGCAAATAATTCTTGTCTTGCAAATAATTTCTTCCTTGCAAACAGCTTTTCCTTTGCAAACAGTCCATCTTTAAATGTGTTTTTTCACCACAAAGGAAACACCTCCATTGCTGCTGTGCTGTATTCTTCTGCTGCTCTCTTTGCAGATATCTTTTTTTCATTAAAAAGTTTTTTTAAAAAATTTACACATATTTTCCCCTCCCATTCAACCCCCCCCCCCCGACTTCACAGAGCAAATGCAGGGTATAACATTTAACAAGCATAAAAAGAAAAACATACACTACCTATCTATAGATTTATCTCCCTCTTGCACTTTAATTCCGCTTGTTCATATCTAAATATAATTATTTAAATCAATTCTTGTTTGAAAATAGTCCAACTTCATTCTTGTCCATTCTTCAATAATAAGCAAATCTTCTTTCTTCCAGTATTACACAATCAGAGCCCAATTACAATTAACCATCACATCTCCAACACATTAACAAAATATTTCAACCACTCTCCAGTAAAATGCACTGTAAAAACCTTATTTTGCTTTTTACCCCATAAACTTACATTAATTCCTGGAAACATTCCTTACTTACTAGCTTTACATAAACTTATTCATCTTATTCTCTACAAATCCACTACGTATAATCAAATACTATCTTCACTATTTAATTTCTAATAATAATAATAATAATAATAATAATAATAATAATAATAATAATAAGATTAGATTAGTTTTATTAGATTTATATACAGCCCTACTCCCGAAGGACTCAGGGTGGTGAACAGCCACCAATAAAAATACATGTATACAAAATTTAAAAGCCCAAATAAAATCAAATTAAATAAATTTGGCCCAGACAGAATTAAAACACCCCACACAATTTTAAACAGATTAAAATTTAATGCTAAAAGAAGAAGAGAGGTTAGGCCAGGCCTGCCTGGTGAAATAAAAAGGTCTTAAGAGCGCGGCGGAAGGTGCGCAGATCCGGGATCCTCCATATCTCCGGGGGGAGCTTGTTCCAGATAGTAGGTGCCCCCACAGAGAAAGCTGTCCCCTTGGGGGCCGCCAGTCAACACTGTTTGGCTGACGGCACCCAAAGGAGCCCCTCTCTATGAGAGTGTACCGGCCGGTGGGAGGCTATTGGTGGTAGTAGGCGGTCTTGCAAGTACCCAGGTCCTAAACCATGGAGCGCTTTGAAGGTGGTAACCAAAACCTTGAAGCGCACCCGGAAGACCACCAGGAGCCAGTGCAGCTCGCGCAGGAGAGGTGTCACATGGGAATGCCATGTCGCTCTCATCACCACCGCACTCTGTGCCAGTTGGAGCCTCCATGTGCTCCTCAAGGGGAGCCCCATGTAGAGAATGTTACAGTAGTCCAGACGGGAAGTGATGAGGGTGTGAGTGACCGTGAGTAAGGAATCCCGATCCAGAAAGGGACGTAACTGGTGAATCAGGTGAACCTGATAAAAAATCCTCCCGGCCACGACCGTCAAGTGCCCTTTTAAGGACAGCCGTGAGTCCAGGAGGATGCCCAAGTTCTGAACACTCTCCGTGGGGGCCAATGATTCGCCCCCAATAGTCAGTGATGGCGCCAACTCACTATATCGGGACGTTGGAAACTACAGCCACTCGGTCTTGGATGGGTTGAGCCTGAGCCTGTTCCTCCCCATCCAGATCCGCATGGCCTCCAGGCACCGGGACATCACTTCAAGGGCATAGTTGGGGTGGTCTGGGGTGGAGATGTACAGCTGGGTGTCATCAGCATACTGGTGGTACTTCACCCCCAAACCACGAATGATCTCACCCAGCAGCTTCACATAAATGTTGAACAGGAGGGGCGAGAGGATCGATCCCTGTGGCACCCCACATATAAGGGGCCTTGGGGTTGACCTCTGTCCCCCTGCCAACACAGACTGCGACCAGTTGGAGAGATAGGAGGAGAACCACTGCAACACAGTGCCTCCCACCCCCATCTCTACCAACCGGTTGAGCATGATACCATGGTCGATGGTATCAAAAGCCGCTGAGAGGTCTAACAGGACCAGGACAGAGGAGCACCCCCTGTCCCGAGCCGTCCAGAGATCATCAACCAACGTGACCAATGCCGTTTCCGTGCTGTACCCAGGCCTGAAGCCCGACTGGAACCGATCTAGATACATCGCTTCATCCAGGTGCCGGGGGAACTGTTTCGCAACCATGCTCTCAACAACCTTTGCCACTAAGCGAAGGTTGGAGACCGGACGATAATTTAAGAACGTTGCCGGGTCCAGGGAAGGCTTCCTGAGGAGAGTCCTCACTACTGCCTCTTTCAAGGCAGCAGGGAAGACACCCTCACCCAATGAAGCCTTTATAATCCCCTGAAGCCAGCCTCGTGTCACTTCCCGGGAAGCCAGCACTAACCAGGAAGGACACAGGTCCAATAAACACATGGTTGCATTCAGTCCACCCAGGATTCTGTCCACGTCCTCAGGGGTCACAGGATCAAACTCATCCCAGATAACATTCTCAAGACCTGCCCCGGTCCCTTCCCCTGAGACCACCCAGTCGGAGTCCAGATCTTCCCGAATCTGAGTGATTTTGTCATGCAGATATTGAACAAAATCCTCGGCTCTACGCTCCAAGGGGTCCTCCCGCGCTTCCTGGTGGAGCAGGGAGTGGGTCACCTTAAACAGGGTAGCCGGGCAATTATCTGATGATGCAATAAGAGCAGCAAAATAGCTACATTTCGCTGCTTTTATCGCCACTAGGTAAGTCCTAATATGAGATCTTACCAGTGTCCGGTCAGATTCAGAAAGACTGGCCCTCCAACTACTCTCTAGGCATCTTTTCCAGTGCTTCAACTCCCTCAGCTCCTCAGTAAACCGAGGAGCCCAGTGAGATCGGCGCCGGGTTAGAGGCCACAAAGGCATGACCCAATCCAGAGCTCCAGCGGCCACCCTATCCCAGGCGGCACTAGGTCTCCGGTTGAGGCATGTGCCAGAGCCTCAGGGAATGGCCCAAGCTCCATCTGGAACCTATCAGGTTCCATCAGATGCCTGGGGCGGAACCATCTTACCGCCAC
Source organism: Masticophis lateralis (assembly GCA_030761175.1). Lineage (NCBI taxonomy): Eukaryota > Metazoa > Chordata > Lepidosauria > Squamata > Colubridae > Masticophis > Masticophis lateralis. The sequence goes on from JAUDYJ010000005.1 coordinate 105,187,186, forward strand.
CGCCTCCCTGCGATGGGGTATTGTGGTCCGAAGGTCGAAACGAAGGAGAGAGTGATCTGACCATGACAAGGGTTCAATGGCTATATCCCCTATATCAAGATCTCTCAGCCACTGTCCAGAGACAAAAACCAGGTCCAGTGTATTTCCCCCATGTGGGTAGGGCCATGAATTAACAGGGTCAGGTCCATAGCTGTCATGGAAGCCATGAACTCCCGAGCCACCTCAGACGTCTCCCCCATGGACGGCAGGTTGAAATCCCCCATGACCATAAGCCTGGGGGCATCAACTGCCACTGTGGCAATGACACTGAGAAGCTCAGGCAGGGCTGCTGCCACGTGGCAGGGAGCCAGGTACGTGATCAGCAAACCCATCTGAACCCCATGACCCCATTTCACAAGGAGGGATTCACAGCCGGCCATCTGAGGAACAGTGGCCTCCCTCGGTTTCAGACCTTCTCTAATAATAACCACAACCCCCCGCCCCTCCCCTGTGACCTCGGCTGATGAAATGCTTGGAAGCCTGGCGGGCACATTTCAACGAGGGGAACACCCCCCTCCTGGCCCAACCAGGTCTCCGTAACACCTGCCAGGTCCGCACCCCCCTTCTGAACAAGCTCACAGATGAGGGGGGCTTTATTTACTGTGGACTTGCATTGCACAGCATCAGCCGAAGGCCCGGGCCCTGAGGGTCTATGCAACCTAGGGAGCGGGAGGAGCCTTGGGGGCCAGAGCATGCCACCGCTTGTAAACAGCAGGCGCGTGCTCCCTTAACACAATATGGCCCCCTGCTCCCGCCATATCTACCCCTCCCACCTACAGTATTGATGTACACTATCTGGATGCACTCTAACCCCCTCCTCGACCCTAGGTCCCCACTCCCCCCACCACGCTTTACAGCCCGACCCGACCCTCCCCTTAGTGGGTTGTCCCCCATACCCACTATCCTGCCCTCCCCCCTCCCAGAACCCCTTAAAAGTTTAGATAAAAATTGACATAAAAAACCCCTCAACCCCCTCTTTGCGACATGCCACCTCTCTGGGTTCCAAAACCCATCATCAAGGTAGGCCCACGAACATGGAGGGCCAAACCTGCAAGAGGGGGAGTCTTGCAGCGCAAGAAGTTCAACAGTAGAGTACATTCATAAACAGAAAAGATGACGATGGCTTCTGGCAAGGTTCATAGAGTCTAACTGTCCTGAGGACGAAAGGCAGCAACCTTAAAGATGTGGATAGCCTCCACTGTCCTCCCACGACAGTGTAGAGAGTTCATTATGCCATTTCGGCAGATCCAGCAGGTGTTTCTTCCAAGCTTCCTCTCACGATGCTTGGGCCACTGTATAATGTTGTAAGAACAATGCAAGAAGCTATCTCCACTGGTAGCTATGGCCATGATGTGGGCCTTGACTCCCTCAAGGCCCACATCAAGCTGTCCTTTAGTCCAATAGTCAGGGGCAACGGTTGAAATAGAGCCAGCTCAGAAGGTAGATATATCAGCTCGGGGGCAAAAATTTGATGACATTTTGCATTACGAAAAAGAAAAGTGGCTTACGAGGCTGAGGATAGCTGGGGTAATGGCCATAAGGCCTACACAGGACAGAAAAGTGGGGGGAGGCCCGAGACAGTCCAACCATCTCTCAACCATCTTCCCACCTCTCCCACTCCCCAAGATCTTTGGCCATTTGTACCCCCAGTTTAAAGCCCCCCCACTCACGGGGGCTCTGGATTCACGCAGGAACGGGCCCACAAAAGCCAGCTCCTGGCCTGTCCAGGCTGTCAGCCTCTCGCCATGTTGACTTGCGGTGGAAATAGTTGACTGTCACCCCCTCGCCTCCACTCTTCACCAGGAAACAGTCGGGACCCCGTAGGCACTCCCGCCGCCACCGTCATCGCCGCCACCTCCACGAGGGCTCCCACCGCACCCCAGAAATGCTGGGGTCTTTGAAAAAAGCCCCAGAGAGGCCAGGGAGCCAGAGAAGCCCTCATATTTTCGCCGCTGCCGCCATCACAGAGCCCCCGCCACCACTCCGACTGCCACCCGCCAAAGCCTGTAAGCAAAGGGGACCGCCGAACAGCTGTTTCTGCCGGCGCCCCACGGCTCCTTCTGATGGCCCTTTCTCGACTGTCAGGATGTTCCAGAGGGCACAGATACCCTCATCTTGACGGGAGAAAGCCCCTGAAGCCAGGACTGGGGACCACAATGATCAAAACTGGCCCCAGAAACCCCAAAATGCCAGGGCTTTCTTCATCCCCCGGGAGCTTTCTCAAAACCCATCCACCATCTTGAGCATGCGCAGTCATAAAAAACCTTCCCTCAACACCTTCTTTTTCAGCATTACTCCCTAATAAAATTCTAAATTAAACATTTATCCTCTTTGATCATCCATAAACCACTTGCCAATTTCTGATTATTCAACATTACTCCCTTGTAAAATTCTAAATTAAACATTTTAAAACTTTCTTTAAAGCATGTCTTTTTAAAAATATACTATAACCTTAAGTTAAACATTTTAAAATCTCTTAATACATCAATAAGACATTCTTCAAAATATAAGTTTCAAAACTTTTAAAAAGCTATCCATTAAATTTTAAGTTACCCACTTCAAAACTTCAATAAGTTTTAAAAAGCTATCTTACTTTAATTAAGCCTTTTTACTTCAATAAAGCATTCTTCAGAATATAACGTTAAAGATATTTTTAATCCATTGGGTTAAGTTATTTCTAAATCTTGAATTCATTCTTCAAAATATAAATTTCAAAACTTTCAGGAAGCTATCCATTAAATTTTAAGTTAACCATTTTAATACCTCAATAACTTTTAAAAAGCTATCCATTTTTAGTTAAACATTTTTACTTCAATAAAACATTTTTCAAAATATAGCCTTCAAAAGGCTATCCCTTAAATTATATTCAACCTTCACTTGCACGTGATCAAGATGGCGCCGCCTCCCTGAGCTCCAATAATGATGGGGGTGATTTTGGGCCATCTGAAGTCTTCGGGGGCTGGACGGATCGTCACTACCCCCAACCCGGCTGTCTGAACTTCCCGCCGGTCAGCTGAGAGCATTTCTGCTCTCCGTGATGCCATGGCTGGGGTGGGATTGGCTTTTTTCTTTTTCACCGGCGCTTCTCTGTGTTGCGAGGATGAGGAAACTAATGGCTGCTAGATTGGAGGCAGCAACGGCACCTGAGTTGTGGTGGCTTGCTGCCTTTCCTCCTGCTGGCGATGGATGGCTTGCTGGCAATGCTGTGGTTGGTGGCGACCACTTTAACGGCAAGACAATCCTTATCGAGGCAATAGAAACTTCCTATTACTTTTAAAGCCTCCATTACAAAACTTCAGCACCCTGGACAGCGGAGATAGTAACGATACTAGAACAGTGCTGTGTTAGCCATTAAATAACAAGTGAAACCATTAATTAGTTTTTGGCAACCCTTGATTGCTGCTGCAGGGATATTTTTTCCATAACTACCACCACAGAAACCCCCCCCCCCCTTCCTGGACTGTTATTCTAAATTCTATACTTATTTTCTACTGAAGGGGCGGTTCACATAATGACATCTGATTTATAAAAACCAGTTAAGATTTTTTTTTTTTTTTTTTAAAAAGCCACGATGGCTTGAAAAGGCGAGCGGACGATTTTAGAATTATAATCTCAGCCCCCTCATATCAAACACATTTCCCTCATCTGGTCTCAGAAAATACTTCTATTGTTGACCATCTAACTGATTATCCCACAGCAAATACATCTTCCTAATATTCCATTGCTAATACATCTCATCTTCTTATATCATCATCACCAACAGGATCATATAAACCAGCCTTATACTTCATCAACTCTTTCAGTCGGACAGAGAGTTTAACAGCTAGGATACAGATATTGCAGGAGTCATTACATTGCTCTTCATCACCAGAAGGATTGGCACATCAGACCATTTACAATCTAGCCAGCTACTTTGAGAGGGTGACCTGGACATTATTTCCTTAGTGTTCTTGAATAACATAAGACTCCTCCTATTGTTACTGAGGACAATATAGCATCTTCTACCAACAGCAAAACTTACATCTTCCTTCTCTCCAGGACTTTCAGAACTTATGTCATCTTCTTGCCCATTTAATGATCACCCCTTTGTCACCGGATGTACTCAGCGGCTGAGCTTCTTGCGCTGCGAGACTCCCCCCTCTCGCAGATCTGGCCCTCCACGTTATCGAGGGCCTACCACGATGACGGATTTTGGAATCCCGAGAGGTGGCATGTTGCAAAGAAGGGGTTGAGGGTCTTTTTATCTAATTTCTTATCCAATATTTTAAAGATTTCAAAAAAGGGGGCAGATGGAAGCGGGATGGGTCAGGTGGATTTGGGGGGCAATCCACAGAGGGATGAGTTAAATATGATTTTTTAAAGAGGATGCCAGATCCAGCACAGAGTTATACCATAGGATGTGCAGATCTGAGAACGGAAGGGCTTAATACCTGTATTGAAAGAGGTTGTTCCATCATGGTCATGGTTGGGAGGGGCAGATATGGTGGGGGCAGAGGTCCACATCATACTAGGGGAGCACGCAACCGCTGTCTTCAAGCAGTGTCATGCTCCGACCCCCAAAGCTCTTCCCGTTCCCTGGGTTGCTCAGAGTCTCAGAGCCTGAGCCTTAGGCTGATGCTATGCAATGTCAAGTCCGCAGCTAACAAAGCCCCCCTCATTTGTGAACTAATTCAAGAGGGGAGAGCGGACCTGGCAGGCATTTCAGAGACCTGGTTGGGCCATGAAGGGGGAGTCCCCCTCGTAGAGATGTGCCCACCAGGTTTCCGTGCATTTCATCAGCCAAGGGCTCAGGGTAGGGGCGGAGGGGTGGCGGTTATTATAAAGGAGAGTCTTGATCCTAGGGAAGCCACTGTTCCTCAGACAGCCGGATGTGAGTCCCTCCTCATGAAGTGGGGCCATGGGTTACAGATGGGCCTGCTGATTGTGTACCTGGCTCCCTGCCATATAGCAGCAGCCCTGCCTGAGCTCCTTTGTGTAATAGCCGGGGTGGCGGTTGAGACTCCTAGGCTTCTTGTCATGTGAGATTTCAATCTGCCGTCCATCGGTGAAGCATCTGAGATAGCTCAGGAGTTCATGGCTTCCATGACGGCCATGTACCTGACCCAGTTAGTTCATGGCCCTACTCACACGGGAGGACACACTCTGGACTTGATTTTTGTATCTTACCAGTGGCTGAAGGGCCTAGATATAGGGGATATAGTCATCGAACCCTTATCATTGTCAGACCATTCTCTCCTTAGGCTTGACTTTCTGTCTGCTACACCCCACCGCAGGGAGGCAGAACTGATTAAATGGTTCCACTCCAGGCGCCTGATGGATCCTGACAATTCCAGAGGGAGCTTGGGCCATTTCCTGAGACTCTAGCTCACAACTCGATTGAAGACCTGGTGGGAACCTGGGATAGGATGGCCTCTGGTGGTAGAGTCATTGGCCCCCACAGAGAGGGCTCGCAACTTGGGTATCCTCCTGGACACATGGCTGTCTTTAGAAGAGCATATGACAGCCGTGGCCAGGGGAGTTTTCTGCGGCCCTTTCTTGATTGGGACTCCTTACACAGTCACTCATGCCCTCATCACTTCCCGGCTTGGCCACTGTAATGCTCTCTACATGGGGCTCCCCTTGAGGTGCACGTGGAGGCTCCAACTGGTCCAGAATGTGGCTGCACGGGTGATATTGGGAGTGACGTGGTGCTCACATGTAACACCTCACCTACGCGAGCTGCACTGGCTTCCGGTGGTCTTCCGGGTGCACTTCAAGGTGTTGGTTCTTACCTTCAAAGTGCTCCATGGCTTAGGACCTGGGTACCTCGAGACCACCTTCTGCAACTGATAACCTCCCACCAACCAGTACGCTCCCACAGGGTAGGCCTTCTCAGGGTGCCGTCACTAAAGCAATGTCAACTAGTGGTTCCCAGAGAAAGAGCCTTTTCTGTCGGGGCATCTACCCTTTGGAACAGGTTACCCCCAGGGATACGAATGATCCCAGATCTTCGTACTTTCCGTCGTGCACTTAAGACCTTTCTTTTTCACCAAGCTGGTCTGGCATAAATATCTTCTAATTTTTTTAAATCTTTAGGCTGTAGATTCTTAACTGATGAGCCAAACTGGCTTAATTATCTTATATACATTTTATATGTATGTTATTTTAACTGTTCACCGCCCTGAGTCCTTTGAGAGAAGGGCGGTATAAAAAATAAATAAATAAATAAATAAATAAATAAATAAATAAATAAATAAATAAATAAATAAATAAATAAATATCCAAAACTAAATATAATAAAACGCTTCCTTTATATCATTATCTTAAGATAAACTTAAAAAATACTGAGTTCAATAAACTTTTCGGATTTATTACTAAAATCCTCCCCAAAAGAAATTAATCTTCCATTCTTCCTTTCTTTCTATATTTTTTCCAGTCCTTCTTCTTCAATAATACTTTCTTCTTCAGCATTGCTCCTCCCCCTGCTTTTATTTTTGAGAATTTTTGAATTTGGATTTGAGTTGATGTATCTTTGGAATTCGTTCTCTTCTTAGAATTATTTCCTTTAATTTGGAACCCCCATTTCAACTCCTCCTGCTTATATAATCAGTCACTTCATTCCTTAAATATTGATTCTGTCTGTAAAGCCAAGGATTGTCAGGGTATTTATCAGTCTGCAGTAAAGAATCTACTTGCTGCTTTTCAATTGATTGCATGGAAGCCTCTACCAAAACCTCTGTTTCCAGTGTGCTAACTTCCATCTTAATCCTGACAGCCTCTTTTTTATCCTCCAAAATCACATTAGCCTGGTTAATTTCTTCCTCTTTTCCAGCCAGCAAATCATTGTTATTCTCCAATTTATGATTTTGAACAGTCCTTTTAATTGATTCTAATATAACGGGAGTATAAAAATTTAAGAGTTCCTGTAAAACCTTTACAGTCACAATTTGTGAGTTTGCTGACTCATATAATAATAATTCTCTGTCCTTGATGTCAGCCATATTTTAATTTTCACTTTGTATTTATTCAGCTATCAGGTCAATAAGTCCAATTATTTTCCACACAATTTAAAAGTGTAAATTAGTTGAAATCAATGCCATATTCTTTTCCATTCCACTTCCACTTTAAATCTTTTTCTTGATATGTAAACCAGTAGCTTTAACAATGTTGTGAATGTTAACAAGTACTTTCACTAATAAGTTTCGTTTTCACATCCTCAGGCACCATTTTTTCCCCTTTTAAACAGAGTTAAAGTTCAGTACTTGCAATTTTTTGTTCTCCTGATTTTGCTCTGCTAGCATCCAAGGTCAAAGTTTTTTATAATCCTTAAAATTGCATTGCTGGTGTGGTCGTGACTCCTCGTTCTGCATAAAGCAGACTCGTCCCAGTTCCAGAGCACTGAAGGACTTTCAGGGAGCTCTCACCCTGCAAACCCCAGGCTTAAAAAAAAAACCCTGGGGGAGCTCTACCCAGACCCTTCTGCTCTTCTCTCACCCTTTTTCCCTGAGGGAGAGTTTCAAGCCGCTAGACAGCTGATTTTCGCTGTTCTAGCAGCTAACAGAATCACGAGGCATTCGCGAAGCCACTGGAAGCCTCTTTCCAGATATCTTATCTGTTGCTAGCCTCCTTGGAGACAGCCAGTCTGTGGGATTTTCAGCTCTTCTCTCTCTGCTCCTCAGGCCATTTATTTAATTCAGTGGCAGGTTGGGTGTGCGCTTGCGCAGCTGGCGAGTGGACCAGAGCAGCTCATTCAAGAAGGAGGGTGAGCGACTTTGGTACCTTTTGGGCACTTGCCTTCCCTGACAGCCTGCTGTGGGAGAAAGGTGGGAGAAAGGTGAGCAGTAAGAGTCCAGGGAATGGGGCAGGTGGGCAGAGCCGCGTGGTGAAGGGCAAGCAGGCAGCGGCTCTGCAGCAAGACCAGAGTTGAGGAATAGTGCATTCCCTGACTCCTACTGCTCACCTTTCTCCCATGGCTGGCTGTCAGGGAAGGCAAGTGCCCCAAAGGTACCAAAGTCGCTCACCCTCCTTCTTGAATGAGCTACTCTGGTCCATGCGCCAGCTATGCAAGCGCACACCCAACCTGCCGCTGAATTAAATAAACTGTGCGCTTGTGCAGCCGGCACGTGGACCAGAGCAGCTCATTCAAGAAGGAGAGTGAGCAACTCCGGTACCTTTCAGGAGCTTGCCTTCCCTGACAGCCAGCTGCAGGAGAAAGGTGAGCAGTAGGAGTCCGGGGAATGGGGCAGGTGGGCTGAGCTGTGGGAGAAAGAAATTTAAAAAGATTTCCTACCGGGTTCTGTGGGCGTGGCTTGGTGGAAAAGGGTCTTGTGACTGAGTGGGTGTGGCTGTGAGTGACATTGAGTTGGTCATGCCCACTCAATCACAGGACACCCCCCACCAAGCCACGCCCACAGAACCAATAGGGAAAAAATTTAGATTTCATCCCTGCTCCAAATGCAACTCCTGTTCTGGTTTGCACTCAAAAACTGCAGAAACAATGCCTCACATTTCATCAAGACTGTTTAACACTAGCAACACCTTTTGGGACTCAGGGATATGTATACCATGCTGTTCTAATTCCACAAAGTTTGCATCTATACAAAATGCTATTCCACAGATTCCCCTGGTTGCAAACAGGCTCTGTATAATTGTCTTGATGATTGAACTATATTGCATGCTGACACACTCACATGCACATTTCTTAATTTCAGCCAGACCTCCTTTGCAGTCTTTAAATCAGCCTCATTCAAAAGCTGTTCATCTTTTAAACTCAAGATGATATAAGCCATTGCTGCCTCTGCTCTGCAGCTGCAAAAGCCTGTGGTGGATTAACAACAATATCCCAGAGCTCCTTAGCCTTCAGGAAACATTCCATCTTTGCAGCCCAAATAATATACTTCTTCTGTCCCAAATGAGGCACAGAGCTCTCCTTAACTTCAACAGCAGCAAAAGCCTTCTCTGCTTGGTTTCTCACATAGGCAGTCTCCCAGCTTAAAAACAACTCAGTCTTTCTGTGCGCTCTGGGTCCATAACCTGTTAGAGTTTCTTGCAAAAATCAAATACAGAAGCACACACAGACAACTGATTCAGCAGAATTCATTTAAATAAGAAACTTCTTTATATACAAGAATAATACATGAAGATAAATGTACAATACCAATAGAGATGGGTTTCAGCAGGTTCTGACCAGTTCTGGAGAACTGGAAGTGGAAATTTTGAGTAGTTCAGAGAACTGGTAGTAAAAATTCTGACTGGCCCCACGCCCATCTATTCTCTGCCTCCCAAATTCCAGCTGATTGGGAGGAAATGGGGATTTTGTAGTAACCTTCCCCTGGATTGGGGAGGGAATGGAGATTTTACAGTATCCTTCCCCTGCCTCACCCACCAAGCCATACCCACACAACTGGTAGTAAAAAAATTTGAAACCCACCACTGAATACCAATATAGATCCTTCTTACAAGCAAAACACAAGGCAGGAGAGAACAGTTAATTTCATTTCAGCAGAGCAGACAACATGCACAGACAGCTTAGTTTCAGTTTCAATTCTCTGCACAGACTCAGAAGCTGCAGACTAAGACAAGCCCTGGCTCCAGTCTGTCTCAGCTCCATTGGCTGACTTAGTTGCTATGCCTATTCATTGGCTGACCTTGTTACCATGTCTCTGCCAGTTCATGAATAATCTGACAAATTAGCATTTTTTGGAATTAGATGATTTTGATCTTTTCATTGAGAAGTTAAACTTCCCAGATGCCCTTGGCTGGGGCACATCTGTTCTAGGCTCTCTTTTTCCAGGGTCTATTCACATATTCTATGCACTGCTGATCTTTTAATAATCCAGTGCTTTTCTTCTGAAGGTTTTGATTCCATCATAAGCAACACTTGATTGGCAGCATATAAAACCTCAGTGGTGTTTGTCATAGTTCACTTACCTGAGAATGCTAATGGAAGAGGTTTCTCTATATGGGTTAAAGAACTGACAATATATGAGTGAAGCCATGTAGCTGAGCCCATGTCCTGTTGCTCCATGTTAAGTGAATGTTATTTTTTACTTCAGCAAACAAAAACATGTTATTTATGTGCAGCACTTTCTCCAGGCTGCCACTAACATACTTCTCCCTGTGTGTTGGTAGGAGTTAGTACAGAGGCATGCCTGACATATAACAGTCCTTCAGCATCTTACTCAGGTAAAGATGAACTGTTGGGGTTGATAGGAGGGAATCTGGGCCAACAGAGGCTGTACATTTTCTGTAAATTAGAGATAGAGTCACTATTTGGATGCATATACACATTTAAAGGGGGGATAAAATTACTTGTGTAGGATATTTGCAGCAGAGATGTAGAATGTTGTTTACCAAGAGTTCCTGCTGGGAAGATAACATCCTTGTAGCCCAGTGAAATAGCTTCTGTCACTCCCTGGAGTAATTTGAGATGGCAAGAGAGCCTGAGATTTGCATACAGCTCTCTCTTTATCCAGAGGAAGAGAGAGGGAGACAGAGAGGGAAGGAGGGAAGGGGGGAGAGAGAGAGAGAGAGAGAAAGAGAGAGGTCAATCTTCATGCATTTGTTGCTTGAATCTACTTTGATTACTTTCAGAATCTAAGAGTAAGCAGATACGAATAAGGAATTTAATATTCTATCTCGTTGTTGTTGTTGTTGTTGTTGTTGTTGTTGTTGTTGTTGTGCAATTGTAATCAGGAACCAAATAGAATTCAGAAGCTGTGCTGACTCAGTACTTCACTTCCAAAGTTACTAATTATAATCCTGCCACTATTGACTTGATAATCACTGATCATTACTGAATCAGTATTCATATGGGATGCTATACTATTCAACAGCAGCAGTGACTTTGAAAGATATTTGATCACATTCAGGCAGCACTTACCAAAGCTGTTTTACCAAAGAAACCAACGTTTTTGATTATAAATACAAAAGAGTTGCCCTCCTTCTCATCTAAATTCCTTTCTTCTAAATTGAACTTTTTTTTATTATGAGACCCCTGGAATTTTCTTCCCAAAGATATGTAGTCACTCCAGGTTCTCACATAGAATATAGAACAATAAGGTTGGAAGGAACTTTGGAGGTCTTCTAGTCCAACCTCCTGCCTGTGGTAGGAGATCCTATATCATTCCGGACAAATGAACAGTCTGTATGAATGAACTTTCTGTAGTAAGAAAAATGTCAAGAGCTGCAGCACAAAAATACAAAAAGCATTTGAATGGAAGATCACATTAGCTGAACTCTGTAAAAGAATGATTACAAGAAGGTTAAAATAACCTACTTCTGGATCCAAATATTCTGAAAAGAAGATACTCCGTGCCTTGACCTCACAGTATAGATCTGCTCAATAAATTATTTCTGAGTACTGATAAGTTTGTTGCGTTCATTTAAAAAATGACTGAACATTTAGAAACCATGTCAGTTGAATGTTAGGGTAAAATAAAGATACTTAGCTTCACAAACATAAGATAAATGATTGCCATAATCAGAATAGGAAGGTCTTCCTATAAACCAGCCATGTCTCTTAGAAAGGATTTTTCAGGCTTCAAAAACCAAGGAAAACATGCTGGGTTACTTCTAAGAAGTTTCCTTTATGGTTCCTCACATATAGACAGGAAGCTTGCTGTTAGAAATTCTGTTTTTATATAGCACCACAGAGCAAACAAAGAGTACAGTCACCATGTGCTTTACTGCTCAACTATTTTAACTGAAACAGGAAACTCTATTTAAAACAAAAAATGTTTCACTTCCAATCTAAGTAGCTTCTTCAATTCTGTTCCAACGAGACTATCTAAACTTTGCTGTCTCTCGGTCCTCTGGAATGCAGCCCCTCCCTTCTGAGAATCCAGACTACATTCCACTGCATAAAAGACAAGTTTTGAAAGAGCTTTCAAATTCAAATTTGCAGATTCCCACACAACACAGAAAGAAAAGTGATTTGAAAATATAGATAGTGTGCGTTCAAAATACTCCTTGTGGACTCCTTGTTCTTCTTTGACCTCAGCATTACTAACAATCATGTCAAACATGGGGCATGCTTCCAGGATTTTTATAACTGTGCACTGCTCAACATTCTGCCTATATGAGGTGTTTCTGAGCATACAGGAGTGCAAGGGTAGCACCTCTTTCCCACACTTTAAAATAGATGCACAATTTCCTGGAATCATGCAGCTACTATAGAAGCAGCTGCCTTAATATTTAAAGATATTTTTATCTTTAAAATATCATCCTATCACAAAGGCTTAAAAAAAATTGAACTGCTTGTGCAATGAAGGGTGATTTCATCTCTGGCAATATGAGCCACAGTGGCGCAGTGGTTAGAATGCAGGCTACTTCTGCTGATCACTAGCTGCCAGCAGTTTGGCAGTTTGGGCCTCACCAGCTCAAGGTTGACTCAGCCTTCCATCCTTCCAAGGTCAGTAAAATGAGGACCCAGATTGGTGGGGGAAATAGGCTGACTCTATAAACTGCTTAGAGAGGGCTGTAAAAGCACTGTGAAGTGGTATATAAGTCTAGATGCTACTGGTAAGTGCTAATATGGGGTGGAAGCATAGTTTTGTAGCAATGCAGAAGTCTGGTATATTTTAAGGACTTGGGTTCATTAAGCACAAGGAAAGCTTCCATTCCAAAGTGGAAACCTGTATTGTTTAACTGGACCATAATGTTCTATTAAAGATTAAGTATAAACATGATCCATATCAATGCTAGTGATATGCATTTAATAATAAAGCCATTCTAGAATCTGAAAAAAAACTTCATGCACATTGACAGACAGACAGACAGACATCTAGCACACACATCTGATGTGCCACTATATGCATCACTCTCTAATATAGCCTTTTCAGTATATGACTTATTGTAAAATATGCACTATATCATTGTTATATGTATATTGATTTTCTTAAGCGGCATTTGAAGCCTATGAACTACGAACGTTATGAGATGTGAAGCATTCATAGCAAATATGGACCTCCCTTCCTAAAACCTACTGACCCCCAGGCAGTTCAGTCTGTTTCAGGTTTAAAGTCTTGGGAAGTGGAGATATATTTTATATGAGTAAAACAAGCATGCAAGCAAACAAAACAAACTTCAGCAATCTAAGCACTGATCTTTTTTTTTAAAAAACACAGTTTTTTATTCAGTAAATATACAGTATTAGCATGACCCAATATGTGGCATGAACCACATATTTTTTTACTCACTGCTCAAAACAGAGTTTTGTTTGGAGTTTTGTAGATGCATTAGGAATACAAATCACAGAATTTCCTATCAGCATGGCCCAAAGTAAAATGGGATACAGTTGTAGAATGCATTCAGAATTTCCTTAAGGATGATGACAAGCTACATAATCTTGTACAATATCAGAGTGGGTAATATCCAGTTAAAACCACAGCTGTGCTTGGGTTCAGGCTGTGTGCGTGGGTGTGTTTCATTGTAAATTTGTCTTCTTTTCATCTATCTCTTTTTTCCTTTCTCAATATCTATCATAATAAATAATCATAAATATAATGGAACTCATAAACAGGCATGTGTTGTTGGTTTTTTTTTTTTTTTAGAAAAGTAATAAAAAAATGGAAACATGCAAGTACACTAATCTGATCAACAGATTTAATTCAGAGGGTTTGCCCTGGAGGTTAACAAGCTGCCTGAAACACTTCAAAGAACCAAAGGGAATATAATTAGGGCTATCATACCTGGATTGCAATTTATATCCGACCACAGGATGTAGCCAAGAGTTAGAAAGTCCATGTCTCTTTTCTGCCATTTAGTGGTCATCTGGAGTTTTGAGTGCAATGGTTCTATCAGAGCTGGGTCTGCAATGCCAAACCTCTTATGGTCTCCCTAAATTTCTTTGTCTCCCTAGATTTCAATTGATATATCTCAATGGCCCTCACTCTGCAAAGGAAAAAAAAAAATAGGGTGAGATATCTGAAGCTGGATGTGATTTCTTCTTTGTTTTCTTTCTACAGATCTCCTTGGCTGCAAGTTTCTTCTGAAGGCATGCTTCTGTTTGTGATATCAGGACAGTCCAGAAGATTGGTTTTTGTTTTTTTGTTTTTTTGCAGCAGAAATTAGTTCCTTTGGGGTATTTAATTTCAGAAGCTGATGTTAAAAATTCAATGTGCAGCTGAAATACTCAAAGGCACTCCTATTAAAACCCAAACAGGAACTGAAACAATTTCAGAAATTAGCTTTCCCTATGCATGCAGTTTGATCCTCACTGATGCCTAAAGCAGGTGTGGGTTCTAATTTTTTTACTACCGGTTCTGTGGGCATGGCTTATTTTGTGGGTGTGGCTTTGGGGGGTAATGTGAGGGGTGGGCATGGCCAACTTTTTTTTTAACTTTTAAAAGCATTTTTTTCTATAACCTTAAGAGATTGCAGAAAAAAATGCTTTCAGAAGCCTCTGACAATCCCAGCTGAGCCACACAATCATCAGAGGCTTTTTTTTAAACTTTTAAAAGCATTTTTTCAGCTGAAGAGGTTGTAGGAAAAATGCTTTTAAAAGTAAAAAAAAAAAAAAGCCTCTGATGAGGTGGGCAGGCTAAATGAGCAGTGACCGGCCGGGGACCAGTTTGAGGGCGTGGCCAGCCAATGTTATTACCGGTTGTCCAAACTACTACAAATTTTTACTACCAGTTCTTGCAAAAACCGTGCGAACTGGTGCGAATCAGGAGCAACCCACCACTGGTCTAAAGGTAAGTAAATGAGAGGCCATCAGAAAAGCTGACTACTTGAACTGGAAACCATGAAACAAAACTGGGAAGTGAAAATAATATTCCGGGAAGAAGGAAGGGCAAACCACGTATAAAAAAACTCCATAGATCCCTGGAAGTCCATTTAGTGATTTGACAATATCAAATCAATCCATAAACATTATACTCTATTTTCAAAGCATATTTTACTTTCTTAATATCCTTTTTTACATGCTTGTTTCTAGATGTAAATTTTTGTTCCAAAATTTATATACCGCCCTGAGTCCTTCGGGAGTAGGGCGGTATATAAATCCAATAAATCTAAATCTAAAATTCTAAACAATGCTATAATAATATTTAATTTCCAAGCAAGAAAAGCAGGTCATGAGACATAAAGTTACAGAAAATTATCCTCAAGGATTAGTTTCCAATTTCCTGACTACCAGATTATTGTTTGTTTATTGGGGTTTTTTAAATTGTCATAGATAAACATGATTATCTATGGGATAATATGGGATAATCTATGGGGGATTATGGGAGCGACGGGGTGCTCCCACGTGACACCTCTCCTGCGTGAGCTGCATTGGCTGCCAGTGGACTTCCCGGTGCGTTTCAAGGTGTTGGTAATCACCTTTAAAGCGCTCCATGGCTTAGGACCAGGGTACTTACGGGACCGCCTTCTGCCACCAATTGCCTCCCACCGGCCGGTTCGCTCCCACAGAGAGGGCCTCCTCAGGGTGCCGTCAGCCAGACAATGCCGGCTGGCGACCCCCAGGGGGAGAGCCTTCTCTGTGGCAGCCCCCATCCTCTGGAACGAACTTCCTCCAGAACTGAGAACGATCTCCGACCTCCGGACTTTTCATCGGTCTTTGAAAACTTATCTTTATCAGCTTGCCGGTTTAGCCTGATCCCTGCTAAAATTTTAAAATTTTTAGAGTTGATTCATTTTAATATTTATCTGTTTTAATTTTCAGCCAAATTTATATTTGTTTTTATAATATTTTAACTTTTATATACTGGTTTTTATTCAGCTGTTCACCGCCCTGAGTCCGTAAGGAGAAGGGCGGTATATAAGTCAAATAAATAGATAGATAGATAGATAGATAGATAGATAGATAGATAGATAGATAGATAGATAGATAGATAGATAGATAGACAGATAGATAAATGATACTCATATCTAGTCATTGTGATGTGAGTCTGCCTATATATCAATCTAGAGTCCTTGAGATATATTGCTAAAATCAGTCCAAGACCAAAGACAAATGGAAAATAAGGAAAGGAATAAGAAGGATCTTTGTGAAAGAGCCTTCTTATTCCTTTCCTTATTTTTGTCTACCACAGAAAACTTACTTTAGTTACACTGATCTGATCTAAAGGGAAAATAGTAACATCCCAAATGTTGCAAAACTGATGTGTTCAATTTCTTGTAAACATAAAGAAGACCCCAAATGACCCCTGGAGGCTTCAGTAGATGACAAAATTGCCCAAGAAGCTGTCACCGCATAACCCTTGGAAGCTCCTGTGCAGGCCAGGATCGCTCCAGAAGCTTGAGTTGACCTGAGATGTCCTCTAGAGGCTTGAGAGGACCCCCAGATGAATCCTAAGGCTTGACTTGATCTTCAAATGACTCCTTGAGGACTGAGCTGGACAACAAAGATCTCTAGAAATTGACCACAGATAACTCTTGGAAGGTGGTGCACAAATCCAGCACTGCTCCAGAAGCTTGAGTTGACCTGAAATGACCTCTAGAGGCTTGGGCTGACCCATGAATGAACCTCCAGGCTTGATTTAATCTCCCAATAACACCTGCAGGCTTGAGTCAGCCATAAATTTGCTCTAGAAGCTATCCCCACATAAGACTTGAATACTGGTGTGCAAGCCAGCATTGCTCCAGAACTTTGAATTAATGTGAGATAACCTCTAGAGACTTGAGTTCACTCCCAAATGACTCCTTGAGAATTGTGCTGGCCAAAAAAGAGCTTTAAAAGTTGTCCCTTTATTAACCTGGGAAGCTGGTGTACAGGCTAACATTGCTCCAGAAACTTGAGTTGACCTGTTCCTTCCTTCCTTCCTTCCTTCCTTCCTTCCTTCCTTCCTTCCTTCCTTCCTTCCTTCCTTCCTTCCTTCCTTCCTTCCTCCCTCCCTCCCTCCCTCCCTCCCTCCCTCTTCCCCTTCTCCCTCCTTCTCTCCCTCCTATTGAAGGTGGCTTCAGTAATGTAAATGCATGCCATGAACTTGCCTTTAAATTCTCTCCAAATTAAGATATATGAGGAGAAAAAATGTGACTCACAGAAGGGACTCTGGCAGGCTAGGTAAAAGTTCCAGTTTACCTAGCAGTTCCCCCCCCCCCCACTCCTTTCTTAGATTGAAATCTGGGTGACTTAAAGTTGTTATTTTAAAGGGCTGATTGAATAAATGGCATCTTCTTTTTAACTTTCGGTTTTTCAGCAGCAGTAACGCTGCTCCATATTATAAAGAAATTGCCTTCAGGGGAAAATAATTTTTGCTTTGTGTGTGCAATCCTTTCTGAAACAGCTACATCGCTGCACTCAGATAATGAAATCAGCATCAATAAAATCTCCTACTCTTTATGATTATATATAATATTTTTGTTTGTTTTTGTTTGTGTGTGTATGTGTGTTAAGGAGAAATCCTGATCTCTTTGTTTTGTTGCTTTTACAGAAGGCAATCATCCCTTGCTCAGTGCATAAATTAATCAGGTTATGCACAATTTCCCATGCTTCACTTTAATGATTTTTTAATCAAAACATCTACTTTGAAGCAAAAGGCAGAATCAAAGTTACTAGGCTGCTCTGATCCTTCTGAGAATGGCCTGGGCACATGCTCCTTTCCACCAGAAGGAAGTGAATAGGATGGCCCCCGACCTCCGCAACTTCCATGTCGACCTAAAGACATGGCACTTTCAGCAGCTTCCCTGACCTGTTGTGGATTTTAACTGGGAATTGGAGATTTTAAATTGGTTTTAATATTTTTAATTTTATTTATTGTTGAGTTGTTTTATTCTTGTGAGTCGCCCCGAGTCCTACGGGAGAAGGGCGGCATGTAAATCTGACAAAATAAATAAATAAATAAATAGCTACCATGCTATCATGCCTCCTCTGTCCAATCCTTTTAAGCAGGAGTTTGGATTAGAAGACCTCCAAGGTCCCTTCCAACTCTGTTATTTATTTATTTTTACTTATTTATTTTGTTTAGGAAATTTATATTGCCACCTATTCGCACATGGTGACTCAAAGCAGTTTACAAGAATATAAAAATCTCATATAAAAAACAATAAAACTAATAAAAGAGAGAATTGTATAATACAATAATATAATAAAATAATCCTCGCACTTTTGACCGGTCTTCGCACTTATGACTGGTCATCATTTATGCCCATTGTAGCATTCTTAACAATCATGTCATCATTTCACAACTGCTTCTCTACACCATGGTGATAAGATAGGGCAAAAAACGTAAAAAGTGAGGACAGTCGTAAGTTCGAGGACTGGTCAAAAGTGCGAGGACCAGTCAGAAATAACTTTTTCAGCCCTCTGAGTAGTCCATATGCATAAAAGGATACAGCAATAGAGAGGGATGAAGGAAGGGAAGGGAAATTAGAGTAGGAGTGAGGGTAAGAGAGGGAGGAAGAGAGGAGGAGAAGGAGAAAGTAAGAAGGAAAGAAAAGAGAGAGGTGGTAGGTTTGAGGAGAAAGATTGCTGTACAATAAAAAAAGATGAAAGGGAAGAAAGCCAACCCCAAACAAATATAAAGATATTAAGATAAAGAGTGAATTGTTAAACTTTAAAGAATAAAAGAGAATATGAAGAAATAACAATAATTAGAAACACACATACAAACATACAATGTATTTTCTTTGAACAGAGTATTTGGCCGGTTCACAAATTTAAACAGTGTTTAGTCATTTCAATTAAATTTATAATTTCTATATTTCCTTTTTGCCATATTTATTCTTCATCTATTTTTTAAAAAAACCAATATTACCCTTCATCCTCATCTCTAATCTTAATCAAATTCAATTTTTCCCTTCTATTCTATATTATACCCCTTCCCATTGTCATCTATTTTTATATCCATCCTCACATTGGTTAATTATGTAATATTACGGTTGTTTAATATAAATTCAACATTTTAATTTATTTATTTATTCATTTATTTGTTTGTTTAAATTTGTATACCGCTCTACTCCCAGAGGGACTCAGGGCGGTGAACAGCCAAAAATAAAATACAATTTACATACAAAAGTTAAAAAACTATTAAAAAAAGATTAAATTTAGGCTTGAAAATTTAAAACCACCAATTTATATAAGCATTTAAAAACCCAATTTAAAACCAATTTAAAAGGGAGAGTTAGGCCAGCCCCGCCTGTTGGAATAGAAGCGTTTTTAGGGCGCGGCGGAAAGTGTGTAAGTCCTAAATCCTCCGTATCTCCGGGGAGAGCTCATTCCAGATGGCAGGTGCCCCACAGAGAAGGTTCTCCCCCTGGGGGCCGCCAGTCGACACTGTTTGGCCGATGGCACCCTGAGGAGCCCCTCTCTATGGGAGCAGACTGGTCGGTGAGAAGCTTTCGGTGGCAGAAGGCGGTCTTGTAAGTACCCTGGTCCTAAGCCATGGAGCGCTCTAAAGGTGGTAACCAAAACCTTAAAGCACACCCAGAAGACCACTGGGAGCCAGTGCAGCTCGTGCAGGAGGGGGGGGTCACATGGGAGCGCCACGTCGCTCCCGTCACCAGCCGCACGGCTGCATTCTGGACCAATTGTAGCCTCCAGGTGCTCCTCAAGGGGAGCCCCATGTAGAGAGCATTATAGTAGCCCAGGCGTGAAGTGACAAGGGCATGAGTGACCATGCGTAATGAGTCCCTATCCAGAAAGAGACGCAACTGGCGAATCAGGAGAACCTGATAAAATGCCCTCCCGGCCACGGCCGTCATATGCCCTTCTAAAGACAGCCGTGAATCCAGGAGGACGCCCAAGTTGCGAACCCCATCCATGGGGGCCAATGACTCGCCCCCAATAGTCAGAGATGGCGCCAGCTGACTATATCGGGATGTCGGAAACCACAGCCACTCGGTCTTGGAAGGGTTAAGCCTGAGTCTGTTCCTCCCCATCCAGATCCGTACGGCCTCCAGGCACTGGGACATCACTTCGAGGGCATCATTGGGGTGGTCTGGGGTGGAGATGTACAGCTGAGTGTCATCAGCATACTGATGGTACTTCACCCCAAAACCACAGATGATCTCGCCCAGCGGCTTCACATAAATGTTGAACAGAAGGGGCAAGAGGACCAATCCCTGTGGCACCCCACATACAAGGGGCCTTGGAGTTGACCTCTGCCCCCCTGTCAACACAGACTGTGACCGGTTGGAGAGAAAGGAGGGGAACCACCATAAAACGGTGCCCCCCACCCCTAACCCTTCCAACCGGTGCAGCATGATACCATGGTCGATGTATGAAGCTCCGCGGGCCAATAAAATTACAAAAAAACCACCAAACCTTTTGTTAAATTGCTGGCTCGCCCGCCCCTCGCCAACCACTATTTATTGGCAATAAATAGTGGTGCGGAGGAGCGGGGCAAGAGGTGGGGCGAGCCAGCAATTTAACAAAGGGTTCGGCTGAACCCCCTAGAACCGGCAGAATCCCACCACTGCTCTTAAGCATTCTTACAAATTACTGGAGAAACTCATTTTAAACAGAATTAAATGTCTGGCTGAAGAACATGTACCTAGAGAACAGGCTGGATTTAGAAACTGCTATTATTGCTAACATCTCATATATGAGCCGTGGTGGCACAGTGGTCAGAATGCAGTATTGTAGGCTAACTGACTGCTCACTGCCAGGAGTTCAATCCTGACCTGCTCAAAATTGACTCAGCCTTCCATTTTTCTGAGGTCGGTAAAATGAGGACCCAGATTGATGGAGGCAATAGGCTGACTCTGTAAACCACAAGGACCATAAGCAGTATGAAGTTGTATATAAGTCTAAGTACTATTGCTAGTGCTATATAGAAAATAGATTTCAATGGAGAAACAAAATATGTTGCCATGTTCCTTGACCGATTATTGACCTATGATACAGTGTGGAGAGAAGGGATGATTTTAAAATTTGTATGTATTGTGCCTTGTAATAAAACAGCTGCTCTACTCAACAATATGCTTTCAAACAGATATGTTTAGTATAGGTTAAATGGTGGCTTAAAGTTCTCTACTGGCTGCATTATTTTTTAACAAATTCACATCACATTTACTAATGTGCAAGAAAGCTCATAAATGCGGATGATGTTGCACTGATGACATTGCGCTGATAAAACAATCAGAAGATTTCAATAATTCCAAAAAAGCTCTCAAAAATAGAGTAGAATAGTAGAATAGAATTCATTATTGGCCAAGTGTGATTGGACACACAAGGAATTTGTCTTTGGTGTATATGCTTTCAGATCCGTGTACCTGCCATTCTTTATGGAAGAACGGGGGAGGGGGGGGATTTGGAGTGTCATGTTCAGTTCTTTTCCTGAGTATCCAATTTCTTGCCTGATCCTCTTTGTATAAACTTTACCCTGATTTATAGCCATTGCCTGGTGCCAGGAATCCCTGAAGAAACCTCACACCTCGGGAAAAAGGGGGAACAAGTGGATTATAAAAAGAACCCTGAGAAACTCTTTGTATCTGTTTCTCAGAGAGGCTGATGCAATTCGTATTCACACCTGTGGATTGGCTGGAATCCACATCAGAAGGTGGGCAGGGGTTCCTAATTTTCTTTACCCTGAACTGCATGCCCTGAGGGACCCCAGAGCCTGCTTTGAGTTTTTGACTTGATTTCATCCCTTTCAATAAAAGATTCCTTTTGAAATCAAATAAAAACAATATAAATTGAAAGATACAAGAAACATGGTTATACTAATAAGTGGAAAGAGATAGATACTAGTAAGGAAGAGAAGAATAATAGTAGTACATCTTAGTAAACTATTTCACAGTGTTGTGGGAATTCATTGTTAAGCAGAGTGATGGTCCTTGTGTCTAATTGTTCTGATGTGCAGTGCTCTATAGTGTCGTTTTGAGGGTAGAAGTTGAAACAATTTATGTCCAGGATGTGAGGGGTCTGTAGATATTTTCACAACCCTCTTTTTGACTTGTGCAGTATACAGATCCTCAATGGAAGGCAATTGTTTTTTCTGCAGTTCTAATTATCTGTTGAAGTCTGTGTCTGTCTTGTTTGGTTGCAGAGCCAAACCAGACAGTTATAGAGGTGCAGATAACAGACTCAATAATTCCTCTGTAGAACTGTATCAGCAGCTCCTTGGGCAGTTTGAGCTTTCTGAGTTGGCACAGAAAGAACATTCTTTGTTGAGCTCCATTCTTTGTTGAGCTTTTTTTGATGATGTTTTTTATGTTAGGTGTCCATTTTAAGTCTTGAGATGTGCTTTAAAAGAAATGGATACATTTTTGAAATATGGAGACTATAACCCAATATCTGCAAAACTGAGATTACCAGGTGGTGCCAGTGGTGGGTTCCTCCCGGTTCCGCCAGCTTCCACCAAACCGGTAGCGGTGACGATACGATGTCACCGAACCGGTTCTGCCCCCCCACCCCCTGCATTATTCTTACCTTTTATTTGGCCCCACCCCCAATCTATTGCTGCCTCCTGAGTCCCAGATGATGGCTAGAGGGAAAAAAAACTGTTTAAACTCTTGCCACAGGGCTTCAAAGGGCTGCCCTACAGCTGATCGGTGTTAAAGGAAAACAAATGAGTAGACTGATGCCTGCAAAAATAAATGGGTAGACCAGTGCCTCCAAAAACAAATGAGTAGACTGGTGCCTGCAAAAATAAATGGGTAGACCAGTGCCTCCAAAAACAAATGAGTAGATTGGTTCAGCTCTGCAAGCAGTTAAAAGCCTGGTAGACCAGTACCTCTGCTAAATCCTAAAGAATTGTCACATGACCATCAAGCCACACTCACAAAATTAATATGGAATAATATAGCATAATATGAAGCACCATTGTGAGCAGGATGTCACACATAGCCAAGCAGAGGTAACCACCGACATAACAGCAGAAAACATAGATAGGTTTGCACGACACCTGTAACCTACTTAGAATGGGGCACAAGTTATTTAGCTTCTATAGTATAGCAACAAAGGGGAAGTGGGGAAGCTAAGATGGGGGGGGGGCTGTCAGAACTGTAACCAATCATAAGATGTCAAAAGTAAGAGTAACTGCATCAGAACCCTTGGGGGTTCAGTCTTTGCTTCTTGTGTTGCTACTGAACCTTGCACAATAAAACTTTTCTGTTTGATCCTGGAATTCCGTGTCAGTTCCTAGAATTCCATAACAAAATAAGCCATGCCCACAGAACCAGTAGTAAAAAATTTTAGAGCCCACCCCTGGGTGGTGCATGAATTGAAGAGAAACAGTTAGAAAAAATAATGATATATCATGATCTGCAAGTTGAAGTTGAACGATTCTAGAGGAATAAACCAATGGTTGTATCAATAGTAATAGGAACCCTTGGAGTAATACCCAAAAGGGTTGCCTAGGTACATGGAAAGTTTGAACTTATCAGACCTGAATATCATGACTTTGCAAAAAAAAACCCAAAACACTTCACTCAGAACTGCCTATATACTCAGACCTTATCTTTAACAGCTCTTTTAGGTCCTTGGTTAGGACTTGAACTGTTTTTACCAGTCCCAGACTGTGAATTGAATTGAAGCTTAAATATTATATTATTATTATTTTATTCATTAAACCTGAAACTCAGTCAACTGAACATTTAAAAATGTATCACAAATATAATTGACTGGCGCTGATGATTGATATAGGTTGCTGCTGGCATCCTAGGTATCAATCAAGTATCTTCTTAAAATGTACAATGTTTTGAGTAACACAGGTTTCTGCAGTTCCGCTGATGTTATTGCAGGAAGCTGCAATTTCTTGATGTATTTTTTAAAATTTTTGGACATGGTGCCAAATGCCCCGATGACAATAGGTATCACAGTTAGATGTTTCATGCATAACCGTGTAGTTTCGATGGCCAGGTCATGATATTTTGTGATTTTTTCCAGTTCTTTTTCTTCGACTCTAGCATCTCCTGGTACAGTGATATAATTAAATTGTACGCTTCGGTTTTTGTCAACTGTGATATCTGGTGTGTTGTGTTCCAAATGATGATCTGTCTGTATTCGAAAGTCCCACAAGATCTTCACTTTCTCATTTTTGACAACTTCTTCCACTTTATGTTCCCATGACTTTTCGGATACTGGTAAGTTGTATTTTTTTACATAATGACCAGTGAATTCATTTAGCAAGTTAAAGTTATTCAACATCATATTTGGAACAAATCTGAAGTGGCATTTAGTATAAATTGAGAGACAGTGTAGACCCTCATATCTACCAAGAGCAAGAACTTAAAGTTTATTACTTTTCTTTTGGGGGAGATAAATGAAACTGGAAACTTTTTTATTGTCTTTGCAGTCATTTGGGAAAAATTGTGGGTCTCTTCCCTTACTGAAGGTAAGAGATCAGAATCCTTGGAGTGGCTTAATTTTTGACATGCTAAATCTCTGGAGGCCAAAGAGTCATTTGAATGTTCAAATGTTCTTTTGTGGGTAAGATCTCTTCACCCTTGTGCTTCTCAAATCTATTAGTGCTTGATCTTGCTGCAGGGTGCTGATCTCTAATAAAGTTGACCCATTCCGCAAGAAGCAATTAAAGTTTTCATTTTGACTTATCCAGGCAGAAGCTTTCTTTCGTGCAATGAGGGAAAAAAGACTTTAATACATTGCAAATAGAATATGTAAGAGATAAGGTATGTGGCAAGAAGAAGAAGGCATCCTGGCTTATCTTGAAAATGGTAAGAAGAAAATATTTGGGAGGCTGGCAAATTTTCAGTTGGCCAAAATGAAATATGTGAATATATTATTTCTGGAAGGCTCTTCAGAAACTCCAAATTGCCTTGTATTAATGAAGACTAATGACCAGTAACCAGCATATGGATATATGTATGTTTGTTTGTACGTATGTATGTATAAGTATGTGTGAGTGTGTGTGTGTGTGTGTGTGTATAAAAGAAACGATAGACATCACTATCTCCGGAACGTTTAAAAAAGTTTTAAAATTTATTTAAAACTTATGCTAAGCTTTCGTCGGCCCCTACCGACTTCGTCAGAGTATAAAATCCCCATTGAAGGGATGCTTCCTTTTAGGTAATGCTGATCAATTTGGTTATTGCGCGTGTAACCAGCCCACACCCTTCCTTCCCCCCTGTAATTATCTTTTTTTCTGCCTTAGTCATGCTGACAGATGACGATACACTTTCTCTGACCTCTTTCCCCATTGTGTATTGCCTCTTTCTCTCCCTGGGGGATAATGCAGGGCTATCAGGCATTGCTTTGAAGGTATTTCTCCCGGCTCCCTCTCCCTCATTGTTATGCCTTTCCCTTTTAGGCACACACATTGCCTCCTCTGAACCCATTTGTTTTGCCCATGATCTTGTGATAGGTCTACGTTGTTCTTTCTCACCCTCCCTGTCTCTCTCATTCTGCTGCTTCCCTAACATACTCTCTTGCTCTCTGTCAGGTTTTGTCACACCTTCATTGGGCCAATCTTTATGCCTAAAGGAGGAGATTTGTCCACAATCCCCATTCAGATTTAGTGATCGGTCCTCCTTAAGTCCTTCCTGGTGCCGTAAAGCCTGATATGCCGGTGGTATGTCAATATGTCTATTGAGGGAGTTGTTGTTAGAGAACCAGGCTTCTTTCAAGAGGCATCCTCCTTTTGTTTCATCGTGGGCAATGACTTCGGTCTCTTGGAGGTTGAACTCATGACCATGCTCCTCCTTATGCATCCAAATCTGGGAGCGCTGTTCCTTCCTTGCAATTGCAAAAGCACGAAAGTATTGCTCCTGGAAGCATGAAGCCGAGAACACCAGCCTGAAGATGACGAATGAGACTTCGTTGAAACGTTGCCAAGACACTTCCAATTTTGCGCGGGAGAAGACCCGAATAACCAAAGACCTACATACAAACACCCACGAAAACCTCAGAATATATATATATATATATATATATATATATATATATATATATATATATATATATATATAGTACCAATCAAAGAAGCCTTGACAGTTATCCAAAAAAAATATAACCCCCCCAAGCACATCCTAGATCTGACCAACCACTGCCTATCCAACACATACTTCATCTATAACAGACAAAAATACAAACAAATAGAAGGAGCACTTATAGGATCACCCCTCTCACCTGTCATTGCCAACCTCTATATGGAGCACTTTGAAACCCAAGCCCTAGAAAAATCTGATCACAAACTGAAACTCTGGCTCAGATACATAGACGACACCTTCATAATCTGGCCACATGGGAAAGAAAAACTGGACAATTCCTCACATACCTCAACAGCCTACACCCCAAAATACAGTTCATCATGGAAACAGAAGCGAACAACCAACTTCCCTTCCTGGATGCCCAGATCAACTCTGTAGCCAAGACACTCATCTACAGAACAAAACGCTTAGCTGACGAACAACACCTAAAAACCGAACTACACACTCTCACTAACGTACTAACATCCAATGGATTCCAAAGAAATAAGATTACCAACCTAATCCAAAAAGAAACCCCCACTAAAATCCAAGATAGAGAACAAGAAAACAGCAAAGCCCTCATCCCATACATAAAAGGCACCACAGACAGAATAAGCAAAATCCTCCACAAACATAACATCAAGATAGCATTCTGCACAAACCGAAAAATATCCACCATCCTAAGGAACCCCAAAGACAAAATTGAGTTAGAAAATCAAGGAGTATATGAAATCCCATGCACCGCCCGCCCCACCACATACATCGGACAAACCAACAGAAGAATAAGTGCACGCATTGAAGAACACAAGAACTCAGTCAGAAAAGAGGAACCAACTTCTTCCCTGGTCCAACACCTTAAAGCCACAGGACATGAAATTGACTTTAAAAAGACCAGAACTATCGCCAAAACTGAACACTTTAATAACAGAATAATCAGAGAAGCCATCGAGATAGAAAAACGCCCACACAGCATGAACAAACAAGACGATACCTCCTGCCTACCAGCCATTTGGAAACCTGCCCTTATTGACAAAGGAGTCCCTAACACAATGAATGACACCAGATCCACACTGACAAGAGCCACACAGGATGTCACCACCACACATCCACGCAGAAAGCAGACTCAAACCCACACTGATAACGAGGCACGACCTAGGACCAGAAGCCAGACTGCAGCTGCATCATTAGCCACTTTAAACCCCTCCAATCCATACATGAAGCAGACTGACACCCACCATGAAGAGCTCTCATGACCACAAACACGAAGCCAAACAACAACACCACAGCTCACCAGCTCAAATCCCCCTGCAACTCAGACTAAGCCAAGCACAACCAAGCCCCCACCCAAACAGAACACATCCCCAGCCAATCAGAGCACAACCAACCCCCCATCCAATCAGAGCACTGCCAAGCCTCTAACCAATCAGAACACACCTCCACCCAATCAGAACACAGCCAAGCTCCCACCCAATCAGCTCACACGCCCACTAGCAGTTAAAAGACCCGAATAACCAAAGATAGATAGATAGTTAGTTAGTTAGATAGATAGATAGATAGATAGATAGATAGATAGATAGATAGATATTTGTTTTCTGAGGTTTTCGCGGGTGTTTGTATGTAGATCTTTGGTTATTCAGGTCTTCTCCCGTGTAGAATTGGTTTTTGCATAGGGCTGTAGTTGTTTGGCAAGAAATTTGGCTAGGTTTTGTAGAGGTGAGCCTATGGAGCTGACTATGGGTCTAAGTGGGGTTCCTTCTTTGTGTATCTTGGGGAGACCATAGAGCTTAGGGCATCTGGATGATTTCTCTCTGGGAATGATTCTTTGCTGGATCTCTTCGCTGATGGGGGAGGCTTTTATTTTGGATCTGGTGGTTTTTTCCAGGTAGGTGGTGGGGTCTGTGTTTAGGGGTTTGTATGTGGAGTCTTGGAGTAGGTTGGTTAATTTGGTTTGGTAGTCAGATGTGTTCATAACCACCGTGGCGTTGCCCTTGTCTGCTAGTAGGATTATTATGCTGGTGTCTTCTTTCAGGTTAAGTAGTGCTGTCTGTTCCTCTTTGGGTAAGTTGCTTTTGGGTGGCTTGCTGGTGCAGAGGATGTTGGTGATTTCGAGTCTGATTCTGTTTGCATCGTCGGGGTTGATTTTGGTCAGGCTGGTTTCAACTCTGCATATTATGGTTTCAGTGGGGATGCGTTTGGGAGTGACTGCAAAGTTGAATCCTTTGGAAAGGACATTGGTTTCAGCTTTGGTGAGGATCCTATCTGAGATGTTATGCACTGTTTGTTTCATGTGTGGCTGTGAGGGTGGAG
Organism: Masticophis lateralis; assembly: GCA_030761175.1. Classification (NCBI taxonomy): domain Eukaryota; kingdom Metazoa; phylum Chordata; class Lepidosauria; order Squamata; family Colubridae; genus Masticophis; species Masticophis lateralis. Next base: position 105,215,326 of record JAUDYJ010000005.1, read on the forward strand.
GGGTTTGTTTCTGGCGTTCTTGTAGTCTTCGGAGTTTGTTGGTGTGTGTGTCTGTCTTGAGGGTGGTCTGTGTTTCAGCTCTCCAGACTGCAAGTTGCTTGGATTTGTCCCAAAGTGCGGGGTGGATCTTGTTGCTGAGTTTGAGGTGAAGTGTGAGGAGATCCTTGTTGATACGGTCTAGGAGGAATCTTTTTGTGTGGAGTTCATTTCTGATTAGGGCCAGTTCTGTTCTTTTCAGAATGTGTTTGGTGGCTGCAGAGTTGGAGTGAAATTTCAATTGGAAGCTTGTAGGGATTAAATTTTGATCTCGGCAGTTGCGTAGGAATGCAAGGTCACATAAAATGGAAGCTCTTTGGACTTCGAGTTTTTCATAGGTCCTGGTGAGATGGTGGATTTCCTCCCCGTAGAGATACGGTATTTGTTTTCTGAGGTTTTCACGGGTGTTTGTATGTAGGTCTTTGGTTATTCGGGTCTTCTCCCACGTAGAATTCTACGCAGGAGAAGACCCAAATAACCAAAGACACACACACACACACACACATATATGTGTGTGTGTGTGTGTGTGTGTGTACAGGTGATATCTCGGGTTTCTTCCCGTGTAATTGCAAACATATCTTTGGAAGTATTGCAGCAACGTTTCGATGAAATCTCATCCATCATCTTCTGGCTGATGTTCTCGGTTTGGTGCCTATGGGCAAACTGTGTGATCTTAACTGACATCCCTCTTTAAAAAGAGGCAGAGGTGTATTCTGATTGGTTGACAGTGCTGCTTTATTCTGATTGGCTGATGATGTAGTTGTATTTTGATTGGGTGGAAGCACTGTTGCTGGGATGTGGGTTGATGGATAAGATATGTTGGAAATGGTGGCAACACAGGTCTCCTGATGAACCTTTGACCTATGGCTTACACTTTGTGTTAAGATTCGTCTATTTATGAGAGCAGGTTTCCAAATAGAAGGCAGACGGGAGGTGTCATCACGTTTATTCATGCAATATGGTCTTTTCTCTATTTCAATGGCCTCTCTGATTATTCTGCCATTGAGATGTTCTATTTTTGCAACTGTTTTTGTGTTATTAAAGTTAATATTATGTCCTGTGGCATTTATGTGTTGTACTAATGATGATGTGTGTTCTTTCTTCTGTACTGAGTTTTTATGTTCCTCGATGCGCACACTCATTCTTCTGTTGGTCTGTCCAATGTATGTTGAGGGGCAGGAAATATCTTATCCATCAACCCACATCCCAGCAACAGTGCTTCCACCCAATCAAAATACAACTACATCATCAGCCAATCAGAATAAAGCAGCACTGTCAACCAATCAGAATACACCTCTGCCTCTTTTTAAAGAGGGATGTCAGTTAAGATCACACAGTTTGCCCATAGGCACCAAACCGAGAACATCAGCCAGAAGATGATGGATGAGATTTCATTGAAACGTTGCTGCAATACTTCCAAAGATATGTTTGCAATTACACGGGAAGAAACCCGAGATATCACCTGTACACACATATATACCCGTGAAAACTTACACAGACATACACACACACACACACACACACACACACACACACACATACATATGGACATATTGGGGTAGTGGTAGAGCATGCGCAGATCATATTTGATGACATCCGGGTTGGTGGATGGAGCCTGGGCTGAACTGGTAACAACCCACCCCTGAAGTAGAGGTAGGTGTAGATTTAGGTGTAGATGTAAAGATAGAGGTAGAGAGAAGAATAGAATAGAATAGAATAGAATAGAATAGAATAGAATAGAATAGAATAGAATAGAATAGAATAGAATAGAATAGAATAGAATAGAATAGAATAGAATAGCAGAGAGACCTTGGAGGTCTTCTAGCCCAACCCCCTGCTCAGGCAGGAAACCCTGTACCATTTTAGACAAATGGTTGTCCAATCTCTTCTTAAAAACATCCAGTGTTGGAGCAGCCACAACTTCTGAAGGCAAGTTGTTTCACTGATTAATTATTCTCATGGATAAGAAATTCCAGGTTGATTCTCTCCTTGATTAGTTTCCATCCATTGTTTCTTGTCCTGCCCTCAGGTGCTTTGGAGAATAATGTATGTATATGTATATGATGATGTGTGTTTAGATTCTATTTTTTTTTTCACTATCTTTTTTAAATTTCAACATTAAACATTAAAATACAGACTAACATAAAGGCAAAAGGGAAAGGGAATAACAAAACAATATAAAATCGATTTTTGACTCTGGAGTTTGAAGATTAGATTGGATGTGTCTAGAGAAATATTGTAGCTTTTTAAATATGAGGTTATTTACACTTGATAATTCACTATGTCTTAGGTGAAATCAAGAGGAGCATATCTTATGAAAATTGGTTTTTTCAGCATCTTGAACATTAGTACTTTAATATCTTTTATAGATTGCTGCTATATCTCTGTATTAAAAGGAATTCAGAATCATTGTTGTTAACTTTGCTTTGTTATCTTCGTATAATTTTTTTTGGCTGTCAGCATTCCAGAAAAAAACCCAACTCCAAGTAAAGACTCTGAAGCAAGCTTTTTTCAAAGTTCTGTTTACTAGAATAGGTAAACTGGCACATCTGGTAAAACCCGAAACTGAGAGGTCCAGGTTTTCCCTCAGTAAATCAAAACCCCCCAAACCATCCCCTCGCTCCTCAAACGATCACATGTTCCAATCACCATCCGTCCCATCTCGAGACAGCACTTCAACCACTCCTTCTCCAGATGGAGGATCGCCCTGACCTTGACCAACAGGAAGAATGCTATTATGTCTACAGACAACCCCTCTACTAAATCCCCCTTCCTACTCTCCCACACAGGAGAAGGTGGCAGCATGGAAGCTTCCGGCCTAATATGGCTTCCAAAGTTGACACTGGCTGCAAAATGAACAGAAAGTATTTTGTTTCACCTGGTCTGGAAAACAGAATGACAGAATTTTTTTTTTTAAATTTGATTTATATGCCGCCCTTCTCCGAAGACTCAGGGCGGCTTACAATGCGCTAAGCAATAGCCTTCATACTTTTGTATATTTATATAAAGTCAGCTTATTGCCCCCACAAACTGGGTCGTCAATTTACCTACCTTAGAAAGGATGGAAGGCTGAGTCAACCTTGAGCCTGTGAGATTTGAAATGGTGTAATTGCAGACAGCTGGATGTTAATTATAGTGCTTTAGTCTGCGGGGCTAAACCAGGCTGTCTGACAGAATGACAGAGTTGGCAGGGATCTTGGAGGTCTACTAGTCCAACCCCCTGATCAAACAGGAGATCCTATACCTTTTCAGACAAATGGTTGTCCAGTCCCTTCTTAAAATGTAAAAACGCTGTCTTAAAATAAACCATGGCCTAAAAAAGCTGCAGTCTCAGAGGTCAGTGAATTATTCCACCTTTTCATTGTATTTAAAGTTACCATATAGATAGGACTGCAAGTGTAGTATTTTCATTTGCAATTCCCTTGATTGCTGTTTTCCTTCCATTTTCCTAAATTAGACCTGTTTCTCTGTTATTTACTTATTTATTGGAATCTTTCAAAGCTATTAGGGTAGACAAGGTATCTAAAGCACCCAGTGAGCTATTTCAACTGAGGACTATTTAATGCAAGATATCAGGCAAATAATTTCAACATTTTTCCTTTCTTCATTCCTTTTAAGGCACTGACTTGTGATTACATCAAAAGGATAATCAGAAGGGGGGGGGGCTCAGAATTCCAGGATTGCTTTGAACCTTATACTAACTATACCAATAGGATTCCCCTGAATTTCTAAAAAAAAACCCAATGTTGTGATGATGTTCAACTGATGTTAGATTCTTTGAAAAATGTACGTTTCCCCATCACCTCCCCAAAAATATTGTGTTAATGCAAGGAAGAACTTTACCCTAGAAGCTGTTTGAAAAACACTTGGCATAACTGCATCAGAGATATCCTTCCTGAAAAGAAGACATGCCTTGGATTGGTTTTATTAGGAATTATTTTGGTCAATTTCACATCATTTTGTGAATAAAAGAGAAATTATTTACCCAACACTGTTTGCAGGAAGGAACTTTTGATTCCTTCTCTATGATATCTTAATCAAAGCTATTCTTTAATTGCTAACAGTGGCCAATTAAGGTGAAGGTTAGGAAAGCTGCCTAGAGTGTTACAACTCTTTGCCAATTCCTGAGAGTAGTAGCTTCTTGATGATGTTGGGATCTCTAGTGACTATTTCTGATTTTTATGTTGGAAACCACTAATATTTAGTATGTTATGATAATATGTAATCTCTTGCATCAGGGTGGAGTTGGGGAGACTGAATGGAGCTGAGTATTTACTGGCTGGATACCCTTCCTGCCAGCAGACAATTACTCATTGCACCCAGAGAGAGGAATATCTGCCACTACCTAGGATTGAACTCACAGCCTCCTGATTGTGAGGCAAAAGCTCCACCTCTAGGCTCCACAAAGCTCCAACCATTAAGATTCTAATAACCCACTTTAAAAAGATGTAGCAATAATATACTAAGTACTAAGTTCCTGCCCCAAACAAATTGAAACTTAAATATAAAAGAAAAAAGGGGGCAAGGTACAAAAAATAAAAATAAAAATAAATGACTTCTAAACTATTCTAGTTAAAAGTACAATTTATAAGTTATAGAACAATTAGTTTAAAATGCAGTTATATTTTAACATCTCTCTCTAACATGGCAACATGGGTCTCATATTTCTGTAATTTATCCTGTCTAATCCTCATCCTGCCCATCTAGCAGTTCGAAAGCATGCAAATGCAAGTAGATAAATAGGTACCACAATCAGTGGGAAGATAACAGCATTCCATGTGCCTTTGGTGTATAGTCATGCTGGCCACATGACCATGGAAGTGTCTTCAGGTAATGCTGGTTCCCTTGGCGAGAAACAGAGATGGGCACCATGTCCTAGAGTCAGACATGACTGGACAGGGAAACCTTTACCTTTTAATCATAATCAAGTGTCAATAGTAATTGTGGTCATCATTCTGAGTATTATTCCAGCTAGATCAGTGAATGCTTCAATGATAGTTTCACAATCCCTACTTACAAAATGAATTTAACTACTATTTCCAAGCACACCATTTTAGTTAGCTTCTCTCCAAGGTTCTTTGGAGATGTTCTGATACATAATGTGCTCAGAAGTAATTTTGTGATGATAAATATAGAAAAAAATGATAAACATGGGAAGCAGGGATAATTTCATGATCTTCTCAGGGCAATAGTTTTGGAGTTAGTTTAACTTCACTTTGTAGGGCTGAGAGAGAATAGAAAGACCCAAAATCAACCAGCTGGATCCATACCAAAGACAGACTTGAACTGTAGCCACACTGTCTATTCAAATTTACAGTTTTGGCAGACAAGACGTTTTCCTTCATCTCTACAGTGAAAACATTAAGAAATAAAAATCTCAAAGGCAATGAAGTAAGGGAAACCAATATCTGGTTACAGGATTTGAAAAAAAGGGACTGCGGGAAAGGAACAAGTAAAACCTGGCTATGAAATGAATTGGAACTGAATTTATTTGCATTGAGAATTGAACACAGTTCGCTCAGTAGGAAAACAAAGAACATTTGATGAACAAAATAAAATAGAATATCTCCATCAAACATGTATGTATCTTTTTAAAAAATGTGTTTCTGTTGTTCAGCTCTCAATCACATTTACTTTCCCTTAATACTGTTATTAAGATACTACCTCCTAGGTTTTGGTTATTCTTTTTTTTTTTATTGAAAAAGTTTTACAATACAGTTTTTAATATCCCTTCCCCCCCCCCAATCCCACACCCCAACAACCACCCCCTCCCTTCCCCCCCTGTCCCTCCCCCTTCCCCCCCCTGACTTCCACTGTTAAACAATCATATATAGCAATCAACATCAAACAACTTTTTAGGTGAGATCCAGCTAAAAATATAACAAATTTAACCTTAAGTAATAAAAAAATAATCTAGACTTATAACATCTATTACCCCCCTAACCAAATATATAACATAAGTCATTTATAAAAACTCATGGCAACCTAACAAATATAACAATTATCTTTAAAGAAAGTAATAAAATAACTTTGAGCATCATAGATTTTAGATTAAAATATCGTGTAAATGTTCAACATTAACTATAATTCCCAATATTCAATCTTAATAGTGTTTATAACAATCAACATCAAACAAAATAAGAAAAAAAAAGCATTGGGTGAAATAACAAGTTTAACCTTAAATAGTAAAAAAGTTAAGCTAAACTCATAACATCTTTTAGACCCCTAATCGAATACATAATAACATAGATCATATATAAAAAACTCATGAAAATCTAACAAATATAAATTCTAGCATAAAAATATATCAAATTCAAACAGTACATCATAATAAAAATATAAATTCAATTATGTAACAATATAATTATGAATCAAGTGCTACTTGAAACTTCTTACTTTGATATTTATTCTGCATACATTCTACCCATTTTTTCCACTCCTTAACAAAAGCTTCATGGGTCCTTTCTTTTAGGTATGCAGAAATCTTAGCCATTTCTGCAAAATTAGACATCTTCAATATCCATTCCTCTATAGTAGGTACACTATCCTTCTTCCAATATTGACCAATCAGTAATCTAGCTGTAGTAATCATGTATAAAATTAATCTCGTTTCAGTTGAGAGCAACCCTTAACTATTCCCAACAAAAAAAACTGAAGAGAAAATTCAAGCTTCTTCTTCAAAATGTTCCGCATTACCCACCAAAGTTTAATCCAAAATACTTTCAATTTTCTGCACGTCCACCAAATATGAAAATATGTTGCATCCAAACAATCACACCTCCAACATTTAGGTTGAACATTTGGATACATACATGATAATTTTTTTGGATCTAAATGCCATCTATAAAACATCTTGTAAAAATTTTCCCTCAAATTCTGTGCTTGTGTAAATTTAACATTCTGGACCCAAATCTTTTCCCATGTTTCCAACATCACTGGTTCTACAAAATTTTGTGCCCATTTAATCATACAATCTTTAACTAGTTCACCCTCTGAATCTCTTTCTAACAACAAATTATACACTCGCTTAATATGCATTGGCCCTTTACATTTTATCTGAATCACCAAATCTTCTTCATGTAGCATTAGTCCAGTTTTCTGATCTTCTCTTGGTTATTCTTAAATATGCTAACCATCCAAATGTGTTCAGAAGTTCAGTGGGAACTTCTAACCCTAACCCTAACCCTAACTCTGTAGAAGATTGCAGCCTAAACCTTTCTTTTTTTAAAAAAGGTAAACATAAAACACACTTTTTCAAAACAAAGCTTTTGATCTGGCCACAGATTAATACAAATCACTAACAAATCTTAATTTTCAATTAACACAACTTAATATTTTACTCAGTTATTTCCCTCAATTTTATCTATTTAGCTATGCCATTATTTAGCTATGCCATTATCTATTTAGCTATGCCATTATCCCCCAAAACCCGTTACTTAAATCTTAAATCCTAATCAATTATAATTCCATTTTTCTCTTTCATTTGCTTAGATGGTTATATTTTAACAGTATAAATCATCACAATTATTATAAACATTCATAAAGTAATTAATTCCAGCATAATCATTTTATTTTTACTAATGAACTCAACATTTATAATCTTTATTTCTGTTATTAAACCTAATTTATTCATTTAATTTTAACTATTAATCTCAACGTATTCCTCCTTATTTGGCTATCCCACTTCATTTTATTTTGCTATAAAACCCAACATCTTTATCTTCATTTTTGTTGTTAAACCAATCATTTTTATTTCCTGGCTCTTAAACACAGCATAACCATTTTATTTTTGGCTGTTAAACACAGCATACTCATTTTTGTTTTTTGGCCGTTACACAGCATATCCTTTTATGTTTTGGCTGTTACATAGCATATCCATTTTGTTTGGCTGTTAAACACAGCATAATCTGGTTTAACTATCCCTACTTAATCCTTTCTTTGTTGTTTCCATCCATCTATACATTGCTTATTTTTAGTTAATCATATTTATCCTTATTGTTTTTCATAACAATTTAACATTGAGACATGGTTCTTGCTTAAAATATACCTTTAGATATATTTATAAATTCCTTTTAATATTTTAAATTAACCATATTTATCTTTATCCTTTTTCATACCAATTTAACATTAATGCATAATTCTTGCTTCAAACATACCTTTAAATATATTTATAAATTTCTTTTAACATTCTTAATTTCAGTAAAAACCTTCTTTTTATTACTACAATCCACTTGTACATTGTTTTATTTTTAATCACATTGTTTCAATTTTCTTTTTTCTTTTTCCAGTCGTGTTTATCTTATTTCTTCATCTCCTCGCCTGCAAACATATATTTCCTTCCATTTTCAAAGTTTTCAATTCCATATTATATCTTTTTGTTATTTTTATTCCGGATATAATATATTAAATCTTCTCTTGGGCCTGCGCTTATTCCTTCTTTTATTCCTGCACCAACTTTTAAGTTATTATTGTTTCAACTGTAGGAGTTCCATTATAATTTCCTTTTATTTTCACAAAAGTCAAGCTGCCTGCAGACAGTGGGAAAAAAACCTCCTCTGCAAGGTCCCATGACTTTTATCTGTAGGATTCAAAATTTTCCATAGCAAAAAAAGAGTTACAAAGTTCCTGTTTGAACCAGATGGTGTCCCACTACAATCCACATTTTCCATTAGTCATGTGAGTATCCATTTTGTGCTATTATGTAACAATCCAATTTATTTCTTCTTCTTTTAATTTTAAAAGTATCCAATCTTCTTTTTTTTTAAATCCAATTCAAATTTTAAAATATCCAGTCTTTGTCCCATATCTCAATATTTAATTTCTTTAGTTGTATTCAAAGCTTAGTTGTTTATCAGGTCTTTGTTTCTTTAAGGTAACATTTTAAACTTTCAGCCCCTTTGTTATTCAGCCTCTATTTTATAGCTAGGGGTCTTATAGATGTTAATTTTGCTCTAGGCATTGTTCTAGCCTGGGTTGGTTGTCACTCACCCGGTTTCAAAGAGCTCTGTTTCTATCCACTTTCCTCCAGCACATTTCTTGCCCGGTTGTCCCAGGTTCGTGGCAGCTGCCATGGCTGCCGCCCCCTGCTGCTGACTCACAGATGGTTTGCTCTGACCTCTGAGGAACTTGCCTGTTCCTCTTGGTCGTCCGAAGTGCCCTTCCTTTCTCTGCAGGATGGTTCCAGCCTGAAGACCCATCGGCGGAGGTTTGGCAACCGGGGTTTTCGTGGGGCTCATCAGAGCCCACTATTTCCCCAACTGTCTCGCTGTGATGCCAAACCAGAAGTTACACTAAATCTTTCTTGTAAAAGGATATTTCCCTTACATGTAATCTTATTTAGGGGATAATTTATACAATGTAGCATTACAATGTCAGAGAATAACAAACATCGCATACATTTTGAATTAAAAGAGTTCACTGATTGGATTCAGATTTAGTTAAGCTTTTGTAATCTATGGGACTTGATTTAGTGAGAACTAATTGGCCCATTGAGTTCAATCAATCTGCTGAAATATGATGAATTTGAACTCATTGTTTCTTTCATGAGATGTAAGAACTTGTCTATCCCACAGAATTCCCCCAGTAAATGTATTTTCATCCAACTTTTGTGTATTGTTTGAATAGAATCATAGGACCGGTTCATCAAAAGATTCATCAAAGTCTCCATGAACATCAGCTCCTGTTCAGTATGGAAATTGATTCTTGGTATTTGGATACTCTTTTGTCACTGTTCAAATGGCTGTCAAAAGTGATATTGTCAGAGCTAAACTCTTCCTAGTTATAAAATAAATTATTATTCTCATCATCATCACCATCATCATCCCCCTCCTCCTCCTCCCCCCTCCTCTCTCTACTTCCTCCTCTCTCCTCCCTCCTCCCTTCTCAGTTGAGCAACTAAAGTGACCTTCATGCCTTTGTGACCCTTCTGGAAAATATATAATATATAATGAAATATGGGAAAAAAGCATGCATTTTACACTCATCTGTCCCAGGAACACCTCCTCGCCATGAAGATGTAGCCCTGTAGGATTTGGGGAAGGGCAGGTTTGTTAGAATATAGCAAAAATATCTACAAAAAATTGAAAGAATGCATTTTGGAATACATTTCTCTTAGAAATAAATGCTATCACAATCTATGATTCTTTCTTTTATGTAACCTGGCCAGAAATGTAGTGCTAATCATAGATATTAAAAGGCCAATTTATCATTGCAAATATACATTGGTCACGAATAAGAATTAGAATGCATGATTTCATGGAACATCCATGTCTCCTTGCCCACTAATTTCCAAAACACCTTAGAGGTTCACCTAAAATTCTGTTAAGGTTTTGTGGGCTGAGACAAATATCAGTTTTTTTAGGACTTAACTCTTCATTGCTGCAAGAAACCAATCTGACATGATGTGCACATTCTATAAATTAAATCTCAAATCAGTTCCTTGGCTGTGCACTGTTCTTCTTGAATCCCTTCCTGGTTTGACAATTTTGATTCATTTTTACATAAAGAGAAAATGTGTGACAGTCCTTTGTCTACCAAATATTCTACTTTGATTATTGTTTTTCATTCTTGATTTTACCGCTAAGCAGCAGTAGAGTCTACAGAATCTTTTTTCCTTACAGACTCTCTGAAAACTAATTTTATCCAAAGGCTCTGAAAGAAGCTACACTGAAAACTCTTTCTGTGTAGAGTCACACTATAAAAAGCTAAAGCTTTCTCTTGCCCAGTTGTGTACCAACTCTCAGGATAGGGCTCACCTCTGTTTCTCAGCCAAGAGAGCCAGTATTGCCTGAAGATGCTTCTGTGGTCATGCAGCTGGGATGACTATACACCGAGGTGCATGGAATGTGGTTACTTTCCCACCAAAGTGGTACCTATTTATTTACTTGCATTTGCATGCTTTTGAGCAGCTAGGTTGGCAGGAGTGGAGGACAGGACAGGAGCTCACCTCATCATGCAGTTTTGAAAGGGCACATATTTTCCTCGCTTATGGAATGTTAATTAGCTAGGATCCATGGCTGCCTCTTGAGAAGAATGAATTCCCCCAAAGTAGAACCACTTATGGAAAAGATCTATTGTTTTACTCAGTTCTGCACAAATTCCCTTTGGTCAAGGTTGTTTTGCCTGAAACTACCTATGTCAGGGGCAGTAGTGGGATTCAAATCCCATTGCTACCAGTTTCTTTGTGGGCAGGCACGGACACAATTCTTCTGCGCATGCACAGAGATGTCCGGGTGGGTGGGTGGGTGGGTGGAGCCTCCTGCCGCAGCTGCTACCGGTTCCCCCAATTCAAGGCGAACCGGTAGCAACCCACCACTAGTCAGGGGTGTCAAACTCATGGCCCGTGGGCTGGATGCATCACGCACTGGCCGTGCCTGCCCCTGGTTTAGCCAAAGGGGAGAAAAGTCATGATATATCACATGATGACAACATGACATTGCAAGTTTGACACCCGTGACCTATGCCATTAGGATTTTGGAAGGAATAACCATCGCAGTTTTGGGAAGGGCAAATCCAAGGGATTCTTATGAGCCAGAAATAATTGATGAGCTCCAGACTGTAGGAATCAAAAGCCTGAGGAGATAACTGAAGATAATAAGGATCTTGGGTTAATTTCTTATTACTTTCTTATTACTCTCTGCTTCCATGGATTTACTGAAATGCTGCTCCATTACCAAATGGCGCCTAGATCAATTGAGCCTCAGCAGTGTCATAATTCTGACTGTCCTTCAAAAAGAAGCCACAGTCGACAGCAGTGAAGTAATTGTTGAACCTTTTCAATAAAAGCCTCACACATTCACACTTGGCTCTAAGCAAGGAATCTCTCAGACCTAACATGAGACATTCTGAAACACGAGAAATCCAAAATATATGAAAAAATGAAAAACTAGGTTTTTCTGTAGTGGAATAGTCTCCTCCTGGAAAGCTGGATAGTCCCATCATTCCTGATATTTAGGACAGATGTTCAAAACACTTCAATTATGATCAGGTCATGCAGATGTCTAACATTTTAGTACAATGAAGGACACTGTGTTATAGGGAGGTGATGGTTTGATCAAATTTAGTTTTCCTATTTGTTTTTGGTTTGTTTTTTTTGCAAAATTTGCAAAAGGTTTTTTTGCAAAAGTGCAAAATTTTGAGAGGCTCTACCTCTGTTACAGGTAGCCTTCAACTTACAAACACAACTGGGCCCAAAATTTATGTTGCTAAGAGAAACAGTTAAGTGAATTTTGCTCCATTTTACAAGCTTTTTTGCTACAGTTGTTTGTTTGTTTTTTTATTTGATTTATATGCCGCCCTTCTCCGGAGACTCAGGGTGGCTTACAATGCGCTAAGCAATAGCCTTCATACTTTTGTATATTTATACAAAGTCAGCTTATTGCCCCCACAAACTGGGTCCTCAATTTATCTACCTTAGAAAGGATGGAAGGCTGAGTCAACCTTGAGCCTGGGGAGATTTGAACTTACAGTAATTGCAGACAGCTGATGTTAATCACAATGCATTAGTCTGCTGAGCCACCAGGTCCTGTTAAATGAATCACTGCAGTTGTTAAGCAAATCTGGCTATCTGGTCATAAGTGTGAAAAATGGTCATAAGTCACTTTTTTCCATGACTTTTTTTATGACCATTGCAGCATCCCTGTCAGTGGTGGGATTCAAATAATTTAACAACTGGTTCTCTGCCCTAATGACCAGCTGGGTAGGCATGGCTGGGTGGTCATGTGACTAGGTGGGCCTGCCCAACTCAATGTCACTCATTTCAAAGATTGCCTCACCCCTCCCCTCCCCTCCCACACCCCATGTCACGCCTGGCCTTGCCTGGCCTCTCCTCGACTTACCACCACAATTGAGCCCAAAATTTATGTTACTAAGTGAGAAATTTATTAAGTGAATTTTGCCCCATTTCATGACTTTTCTTGCCACTTTTGTTAAGTGAATCACTATAGTTGTTAAATTAGTAACATGGCTGTTAAGTGAATCTGGCCTCCCCATTGACTTTGCTTGTCAGAAGGTTGCAAAAGGGGATCACATGATTCTGAGAGACTACAACTGTCATAAATGTGAGACAGTTGTCAACCATTTGAATTTTGATCACATGACCATGGGGATGCTGCAACGGTCACAAGTATGAAAAATGGTCATAAGTCACTTTTTTCAGTGCCATTGTAACTTTGAATGGTCACTAAATGAACTGTTGTAAGTCAAGGATTACCTGTACAAAAATACAAAAAGCTTCTTTGCTTGCAAAAAGCTGCCCTAAATACAAATCACTAGATTAGAAATGGGGAAATACACACTGAAGATCAATGAGTCACAGCTGTCATGGAAAGGTAACAATTCTGTCCAAATACTTTCCTTTTCATCAGCAATACCTGTAACATGGCAAAGATGAAATGGCAAAGGTGAAGAAGTCAGATAAATTCCACTCTTAGTGATGTAGAACTTCCCAGGCAATTGTCACGCTTACAAGGTAACCTATAGGGAGCAAAAGTTACATATTAACTCCCATTAACAAAGGCATACATTAGCCAAGGTATAGATGATGACCACGAAGCTAACGCAGGAAATTGGGTAGCTAGCCTTATAGGAAATCTATGAATTAGTAACAGGAAATAAGTAACGTAAAGTAAATAAGTAAATAAGCAACAAGGGGAGGGCAACAGGGTATCAATATGTAACCAGCCAAGAGCTGACAAATGTATATTAACCATATATAGAAAAATTGCTTTCCATGCATCTTGTACTCTGTACTGTTAAGGTATAAAAGCATCTGTATCATAACCCTTCGGGGTTCAGACTTGCAAGTACAAAACTGCTCTGAACCTTGTGCAATAAACTGTCTCTGGCTGACCCAGGAATGTTGTTCAGTCTCCTCATTCCACAACACCTGCAATCCAGAGTTACAAATCAGAGTTACAAATCAGGCAGGGTGCCAGAGTACCTTGAGGAATTAAAATAGTTAAAATGCAACAATAACTATCAGCAGCCAACTCTTGGTCATAAAGTGAAACCCTTTAGCAGAGAGGTCATTTATGCTCTCCAGAAAGTAGGTGTGCATACTTGGGCTACAAAGTATGCCCAAACATATCTGAGCTAAAGAGACAAATTAACAAAGTATGTACGGGACCCAGGTTTAAGTCTCTGCCCTCCCAAGCTTCTCAGGATCACAATAAAATCAGTACATGCCACAGATATCTAAATAAGCTTCTAGCCTGGTGCCTAAGCCTTATTATCATGAGAGAAAACTAAAACCAATTGGAGGGAGGATCTACTCCCCTACCTCCTTTTTTTTAAAAAAAATATTACTATCAACGAACAATCATGTGAGCAATCAGGGACCCATGTCCCCCCTGGCTTGTGAAAGCTTTGCAGGAGGTGACAGGTGGGTGGACTCTGGTGGTAAATAATGATTCCCTACAGGAAGAGGCAGTGCCCCAGCACTTTAATGAGGCTGTGGTTCACCCTCTTCTTAAGAAGCCATCACTGAACTCCATCTGATTGGATAATTTCCGACCTGTCTCCAATCTTCCCTTTTTGAGGAAGGTTGTTGAGAAGGTGGTCCTGCGTCAGCTCCAGAGATTTCTGGATGAAATGGATTATCTCGACCCCTACCAATCAGGATTCAGACCTGGATTTGGGACAGAAATGGCATTGGTCGCACTTTTGGATAAACTATGGCGGGCATGAGATGGGCTAGTGCATCCATCCTTGCTCTACTTAACCACTCAGCAGCTTTCGATACCATCGACTATGGTATTCTCCAGGGGCAACTTCTGGTGATGGGAGTAGGAGGCCTTTTGCTATTCTGGTTCACTCCCTTCCTCTATGGCCACTTTCAGTCAGTGTTGATAGGAGGGGAGAGATCCAGCCCTCGCTCACTGCCTTATGGGGTTCTGCAGGGCTCGGTACTCTCTCCACTCCTGTTCAACGTTTATATGAAATTGCTGGATGAGATCATCTGTCACCATGGACTGATGTATATCTCCATCAGTATATCACCAATATACTGATGATGCTCAGCTGTATGTCTCAGCCTGTGGTGAGTTAAGTGATGCCATGTCCTTCCTTTTGCAGTGCCTGGAGGCTGTTAGGGGTTGGATGGGGAGCAATGGGTTGAAATTAAACCCTTGCAAGACTAAGTGGCTCTGGGTTTGGGGTTCGTTGGCTTAGGGAGAATTTCCACCTTTGGTCTTGGATAGGGTGGCATTACCCCAAACAGACCCTGTGCGTAATCTAGGGGTTTTCCTGGACTCATGACTCCTGCTTAAAGAGCAGGTGGCAGTCGTGGCCAGAAGAGCCTTTGTGCAACTGCAGGTTGTGCACCAGTTACTCCCTTTTCTGGACCAACAGTTCCTACTCACAGTCACTCATGCCTGAGTCACTTCCTGTCTTGACTATTGCAATGCGCTCTACTTGGGACTGCCCTTGAAGAGCATCTGGAAGCTCCAGTTGGTGCAAAATGCAGCAGTCCACATGATTTTGTGTAGACCCTAGTGTGTACATGTATCACCTCTCCTTGGGAGCTGCATTGGTTACTGATTTGCTTCTGGGTGCAATTCAAGGTACTGGTTATTACTTTTAAAGCCTTTCATGGCTTGGGACCAGGTTATCTGAGGGACCATCTCTTGCCGTCACATCTACCCAACCCATCAGAGCGGGGAGGCAGGGAATGTTGTGGGTCCCATCCCTGAGGGAGATACACCTGGTGGGACCCAGAAGAAGGGCCTTCTCCATGGCAGCTCCCACTCTAATACTTTTCTGGAAGGCACTGAAGACCTGGTTCTGCCAGTGGGTCTGGGAAACCCAGAACAGGATGAAGCCCATTAAATGGCTTGCGTGATCTGCTGTCACTGGGGCAAGGGGGTGGGATGTGGGTAATTTTATTATATTGTACTATATTAATTTATTTGATTGTTTTTGTTAGTTTTTATTGTTTAAAATGTGGTTTTATATTCTGTAAGCTGCCTTGAGTCGCCATGGGTGAATAGGCGGCAATATAAATTCAATAAATAAATAAATGTGCCTTGGCCACTCCGAAGCAATGCAAGAGACTCCTGTCCCAAAGGTGCTTTTTCAAGAGGCAACTGGACTTTCTGGAAACCAAGAAAGTCTAGTTGCCTCTTGAAAAAAGCACCTTTGGGACAACCATAACCTGGATGACTAAAGAATCTCCATAGACAAGAGACTCCTATGCTCAGTGAAGTGACAAAACACCCTTTTCCACCCAGGAGAAGCAATCCTTAGATCCATTTGCACCACTTAAAGATATCAGCTGGTCTCACTCACTTTACAAGAAATCATCCAAATTTCAGGAAAGATCACATGCCCCCAGCAAGGCAGTAAAAATCAGGCAGAGCTTGCATCCTGCCTCTTAGCCATCAGGCAGGCAGCTGTGGTCCGAAAAGATTACTCATAGCTTTCCTATCAGTTGGTGTGTGTGTAGGGTAGGGGGGAGACCTCCCAAAGCCCTTTTTTTGTAATAAACAAACAAAGAAGCCAAAGACTAGCCAGATTGCTCCATTTAGAGAAGATTACCAATCCAGGGAAGAAAGAGGCCTACGATCACCCCCTCCCATTGGGGACTGAGGAGGCAAGGAGTAGCTGGGAGGGGATTTAGCTGTGTTGGAAGTACAACCCAAAAGGACAGTGCCAGGAACCCCTAAAGCAGTGTAAGAAGCTTAAAACAACCCTTCCCCTATAAGAAAGTCAAGCCCCGATATAAAAGTACCAGCAAAGAAGAAAAAAAAATTCAGAGAAGCAGCTCAGGCTACAGAAAGTCTGGGCATACTGCTAAGAACCCTTAACAGCTGTTACAATGTAACAAGGCTAAATGCAGAGGCAGTTTCTGAAAACACTTAAGCAGAGCAATAATAAAGATAAGGATTAGGCTAGAAACCACACACAGAGGTACACCAGAATGCTTCCTTCCTGCCTTCCTGACAGGATTAACCCTGTAAAGTGAGAAAAACAAAAGGCTGTTGGAAGGATATTTCTTCCAACAGCCGGTTTGCCGAACTGCACATAAAATTAACAACCAGTTATAGTGAACCGGTGCAAACAAGCTGAATCCCACCACTGATCACCGTGGTTCCTTGATCAAAATTCAGATGCCTGGCAACTGACTCATATTTATGATGGTCACAGTATCCTAAGGTTGCACAATCACCTTTTGTGACCTTCTGACGAGCAAACTTAATAGAAAAGCCAAATTCACTCAACAACCGTGTTACTAAATTCACAACTACAGTGATTCACTGTGGCAAGAGTCATAAAATGGGACAAAATTCAGTTAACAACTGTTTTACTTAGCAAGAGAAATTTTGGGCTCCATTCTGTTTGTAAGTCAAGGATTACCTGTTCACATAATTCATCTCCAAGAAAGTGTTTCTTGCGCAGAGAGCTGAAGTCCTGTTTAAAGACAAATGGGTTTTGCAACTCAGCTTTCTGCTTACTGAGAAATAAATTCCATTTATTTTGGCAGGGCTTTGCTTTCAAGGGAAGATGCACAGATTAAAGTTCTGTTCACTTTTACTTTGACATTCCTTGAATTAAACCACTCGGGAATGAGTTTTTGGTCAATGTACTGAGATTATGGATGTATATTCTGAACTCTGTACAAACTTGTTTTTAGGAGTGATCATAAATTAAATAGCATATCATGTAAATGTCAAAAGTTGATGAATTCTTTCTCCCATTTTCAGCAGAAAAACTAGTCTTATTTCTAGTACTGTAATAACAGCTTTGCACTTGGATTTCTCTACATTTCTTTAAATATATATATTATTATATGTCATTTCTTCTCAAAATGAAACGGGGCTTTGACATTCTAACAATTGTTTGTTTCCCCCTCCACAAAAATAAAGACAATATTTAGCTGTGCAGTAGTATCAGTTTTTCCCTCTGTATTATTTGCCAGTAAACATAAAAAAAAATTAGCAGCATTTAAAAAGGAAAAAAAAGATAAGACAATAAAAGAAGTTAAAGAACTTGGTAATCTGGTCACAAAAACCTATTTTTCGACAGGGTGTAAAAAAATCAGGCATTTAGCAACAGCCTCTTAATACTGTATTCCTGTAAATTCTTAATGAGCCTAAGGAAAAAATATTAAGAACTGCATTATTTTGTATAGCAAACTGAAAAAAATATCTATATTGTTCTCTGACTGTTCCACAACTACAGCATAGCTAATAGAAATAAGATACAGTTAAGAAGTAGCGATAGTCCTTGACTTATGACAATTCAGCCAGAAAACCCTTTGCTAAGTGACATGTTCATTAAGTGAGTTTTGTCCCATTTCACAATCTTTCTTGCCACCGTTATTAAGTGAACTACTAAAACTCTTAAGTTAGTCACATGGTTGTTAAGTGAATCTGGCTTCCGCATTGACTTTGCTTGTCAGAAGGTTGGAAAAGGGAATCATGTGACGTGACCCCAGGACACTGTAACCTTCATGAATGCAAGTCAGTTGCCAAGCATCTGAATTTTGATCACCTGACCCGGGGGAACACTGCAATCATCATAAGTGTGAAAAAAGTTCATAACTCATTTTTTTCAATACCGTTGCATTACGGTCACTAAATGAACTGTTGTAAGCCAAGGGCTACCTGTATTTTATAAAGAAAAGAGACCAGAGTTTGTTTTGAAGAATTTTAAATCACTCTCTCTAAAAAGATGATACAATGTGATGGCGAGACATGAATTCTGTGATAAAAGTAAAATGGACAGTTCTGAGCACTTCTTTCATCCTCTCTTAAATCTGTTCTGATCTTTCTAATTCCCTGTTACTGTGGCTCTCCTCCCCCCCACCGGTTTCAAATCTTTCCATGACAGAGAAAAATACAGTTAATAGCCAATACGATTAAATGTCAGGTTATGAAAAATGAGAGTCAGGATTGGGAGGACAAATGAAATAGCAGAAAATGGGGCAGACAAGAAAGGCATCCAAATTATGCAAATGTATTCACATGCACACACACACCGAGTCCAATAGAGGAGATTATTTTCATTGACGAAAATGGATACAGATTAGCTCAGTTTAAGGTTTACACAATAGATATTTATTCATTAAATTGATTTTACAGATGTTAGAGCCAAGCAGTAGATGGCCTTCATAAACAGCTCAGGAAGTTGTAAAATATGCCTTTAAATTCTCATGTTCAGAAAGAAAACACTGTTTTCTTCCTTTGGTAACCATCCTTAGACATGTCCTTTTAGAATCTAATTAATTAATTCTACATTTCTTTCAGCTATGATAGAACATGGACAAAGAACTTTGCACAATATCAGATTCATATTCGCTCTCTCTCTCTTGTTTCTCTCTTTTTCGTCTTTCTCATTCTCTTTTTTTCTCTCTCTCCTTCCTTCCTTCCTTCCTTCCTTCCTTCCTTCCTTCCTTCCTTCCTTCCTTCCTTCCTTCCCTCCCTCCCTGGTTTTCAATGTCATTATGAGACATATTCTGGTAAATAATTCAGAAATATCAATTGATGGAAAGATAGATAGACAATAGATTAAATGGATAGAAGCTGTAGACAGATATATTGGAGAGATAATGAATAACAGAAAAATCAACAAAAAGATAGATCGATTGATATATATATATATATATATATATATATATATATATATATATATATATATTCTATATTTATACATATATACATACATACATACATACATACATACATACATAGAGAGAGGCAGACAGACAGACAGATATAGATAGAAGATGAATAACAGAAAGGGATAGATAGATGGATAAATAGGCAGAAAAAGACAATATCAGATAGACAGATGATATAGATAGATGATGATAGATAGGAGAGAGAGAGAGAGAGAGAGAGAGAATCTTTATTATGGCTACATAATTAGACACTCAAAATGTTTAATAGTCTGAATACAATACATAAATTAACCAGTAACTAAAGACAAGAGAAGATTACCCAGAGCAATCAAGAAGGGGAGGATCTATTGATGCCCCTCATCTGTTGTTTCCTGACATATCCATGTATATTCTGGAATGTTTTCAATTTTCTCTTTAGTGGCACAGGTAACTGTAGTGACCCATACTTTTAAATGAGCTCTTTCAATTATTTTCCCAATTCAAATTTTGAGACGCCATCAGCATCAGCAAAATTTTCAGAACCTGGCCGCTGGACTTTTGTTTTTAATGCTGTAGTGGAAATTTAAAAAGTGACTTTTTTTTTAGTGCCTAGAGGTCATCGATGCATTTTAGTGCTAGTAAAGGAGAATATTTGTAGCCCATTGTTGACAACAGGGTGGTGCTCTCTGAGCTGACTTCTTTTCTGGCAGACCTTTCATGACCCAAACTAGGTAACATCATCAGTGCTTGTCTAGTTTGGGTCATGAAAGGTCTGCCAGAAAAGAAGTCAGCTCAGAGAGCACCAAGGACCCCACAGGCATTTCAGTGCTAAGCAGAAGGCACGAAGAACAGGTGAGATGGATAATTTGGTTTATTGTTCTGAAGATTCTGCCCCAAAAGGAAGTGTGGCCAGCAAAAATATGAAAATCATGAAAATAGCAAAGGAGTGGAGTTCCTCCACTGAAGGATACCAAGGAATCTCTTACCTGGAACCCAGAGTGGAATGGAGCCCCTTAAATGGCTCATTTGAGGTGCTGTTGCTGGGGTGGGAGGGGGGTGATTTTATTATATTAATTTATTATATGACTCTTATTAGTTTTATTGTTTTTATATGGGGTTTATATTCTGTAAGCCACCTTGAGCGTGAGAATAGGCGGCAATATAAATCCCCTAAATAAATCCCCCAAATAAATACTTACATTCAAGGACAAATAAAACAGAAATTTTGTCTCGAGCTGTGACCACCTAGACAGAAGGACAGAGAAGACCCCCAAAAATTGCAGCAAAAAAATAGAAAGAAACCAGAACACCGCTAATTCATTTCACTTCCAGACTGAGATTAATTTAGGCTGCTAAAATACATAGACCATTCCTATGTTAAAATGCCAGAATGATGAGACAAACTTTAGGTCCTCAGAGTAAATAATGTGAAAATTATTATTGACATTCTGGCAATTAGCAAACTAAAATGGATTGAAGTAGGTTACTGTGGATCATCGATATGAGATTTTCTAACTTGGGCATGATGAAAACAACAACAAAAAAAGAAATGAATTATTCAACATTATTAACATCACTGTATCAAAGTTGGAAGCAACCCAAAGCATGATAGAATGATCTCAACACAAGTAAAGAGCACAACAATCAATATTAAATGATAAGCGTCTATAATGCAATCACAAATGTTAAAGCTGAACAGTTTTATTGCTTTTTGCAACACCTCATTGACACAATACCCCTCCCCCCCCCAAATCATATTAGCTATGGGAAATTAGAATGCTTACTGCTGGAAGGGAGAATTCTTATGGAACAATGCAAAATTTGGCCTCAGAACCATCTAATACAGCCATCTAATACAACCATCTAATACAGTTCTGCTAAAGAAGACTAAGTGTGTAGCGCAAATAACTTCTAACAACATAAGAGATGGCTCCTCATATGGACATCACTGGAATGAAAACACAAAACTCAAATTGACCGTATACACTGTGAGCAAAAATGGAGAAGCAATGGCAAAGTCAGCAAAAAGAGGACTGGAGCTCAGATGACAGACTGATTCTTGCCAAGTTGCAGCTTAAACGAAAGACAATGAAATCATTGGACCAACAAAAAGGATCTCAGAAACATCCTTTGTGATTATGTGGTGAATGTGAAGAATGGGTTTCATGGATTTAGTTTGATAGGTGGAGTGTCTGACTAAACCTGGACTGAAAAGACTGACAGGACAAATAACAATATACCTAAATGCAAAGGAAGAGGAAAGTTAAGTGGCTGTAAAAAGCAATATAAACAGGAAAGCTGGAGTGAGGAGGAGGGAGAGAAATAGGTGTTATCTAAATAAGCAATAAACCTGGATTGCAAATAAATTGAAGACAGCAAATAGATAGGAAGAAAGAAGAGATTCATTGACGGAAACGTGGCAATCAAGCAGAAAGTTAAAAAGTTGAAGAAAAAATAAAGTTAAAGTTAAAACTTAAAACTTAAAAAAAAATCTACTGGCAAAAGAAGAGATGCTGCATAAAAACTTTACAAGAAACATCCCTTCCTTAATTTTAATGAGAGAAATAAAACTTTGGTTAATGATCCAATATCATAAAGGTCACAGGAAGTGAGTGTCTCACTCTATATTGCACTAGTGAGGCCACACTTGGAATTCTGCATCCAGTTCTGGTCACCATGACACCAAAAAGAGTGCAAGAGCAACCATCATGATAAGAGGCTAAACCATATGAGGAACCGTTAAGGGAACTAGATATGTTTAGCTTAACAAAGAGAAGGTTTAGGGGAGACTTGATAGCATCTTCCAATAATTTATTTTTTTTAGACAAGTTTTATTAAATTTTTCTTTTACATGCATATTTATGAACAGAGTATTGACCAGGTAACATCTTTTACAATTTATAATGATATATTGATTTTTATAATCTATTCCAGTCTTTTTTGTTTTGTTTTTTGTTTTTTCCAGATACAATTTACAAATTTCATTTTCTGCCATAATATTCTTTTTTCTCTACTTTTTTCTTATTTTAATCTCTTCTTAATACTTAATATATAAACAGTATCACCATCCACCCTTCAAATCCTAATTTCTTAGCATTGCTTCAATTAATTATCTTATTTCTCCATTTATAAAATATATGTATTTATTTATTTATTTATTTATTTATTTATTTTTAAATTTGTATACCACCCTTCTCCCTGAGGACTCAGGGCAGTGAACAGCCAAGTAAAAATATAAACTACAAACATTAAAATACAATTAAAAAGATATATATAAATTTGGCCCCATGATTAAAAATTATAACAAACAATTAAAAACATTTAAAAAGGTGTTAGGCCAGCCCGGCTTGCTGGAAAAAGAAGGTTTTAAGGGTACGATGGAAGGCACTGAGGTCTTGGATTCTCCTTATCTCTGGGGGCAGCTGATTCCAGAGAGTAGGTGCCCCCACAGAGAAGGCCCTCCCCCTGGGGTTCACCAGCCTGCATTGTTTGGCTGATGGCACCCCGAGGAGGCCCTCTCTGTGGGAGCACACAGATCGATGGGAGGCCATTGGTGGCAGCAGGCGGTCTCGAAGATAACTAGGTCCTATGCCATGGAGTGCTTTAAAGGTGATAACCAACACCTTGAAGCGCACCTGGAAGACCACTAGGAGCCAGTGCAGCTCACGCAGGAGAGGTGTTGTATGGGAGCGCCATGCGGCTCCCGTGACTACCCGCGCAGCCGCATTCTGGACCAGTTGGAGCCTCCGGGTGCTCTTCAAGGGGGGCCCCATGTAGAGAGCGTTGCAGTAGTCCAGGCGAGAGGTGACTAGATCATGAGTGACTGTGCACAGGGAATCCCAATCAAGAAAGGGCCGCAACTGGTGGATCAGGCGAACCTGACCAAACGTCCCCCTGGCAACAGCCATCAGATGTTCCTCCAAGGACAGCTGTGTATCCAGGAGGACTCCCAGATTGTGAGCCCTCTCTGTGGGGGCCAAAGACTCGCCCCGAATAGTCAGTGATGGAGTCAACTGACTATATTGGGATGCCGGGAACCACAGCCACTCAGTTCTTGGAAGGGTTGAGCTTGAGCCTGTGTCTCTCCATCCAGATCCGCACAACCTCCAGGCACCGGGACATCACTTCAAGGGCATCTTTGGGGTGGCCTGGATTATAATTTTTTATAATCCCCATCACATTTTTTGGTTATAAACAATAAACGTCATCTTATCCAATTCTTACATTGAAACCCTTTAACTTAATTGATCTTCCACATCTTATCTTATCTCTTCTTAATACATAATAAGCAATATCACTTTCTGCCCTTAATTCCTAACTTCTATTATAGCATCAATTAATTATTTTACTTCCTCATTTACAACATATTATTTCAAAATCCCCATCACACTTTTTTTACATTTCAATTTTGTATCTTAATTTCAATTATTTTCATAATTAAATCTAATTACCAATGGAACAGCATATTTCATCTGCTGTTCCATTTTACAATACACAATAAACCTCATCATATTTACTTTTTACATTTACAATTACTATTACTATTACTATTATTTATACAGTTCCCATAGATCTACTAATATATACATCTTAATTCCCTTCCTCCTTTCCACTATTCTTCCCCTTTGAACCATTTTATCCTGATCTCCCCAGAATTCCACTTCTTAATGATTTTCTCCTTTCATCCCATTTTCTTATCTTCTTCTTCGTCTTTTTATATTTATTATATCTTTTCTCCTGAATCCTTTCTCTAACTTTTGAGTCCATCACTCGCATAATTCGCCCCCCCTGAGTTTCTGACTTTTTATTGCCCTTTATTGATTCACATACATTTTTAAGCATCTCAATTAATTCCACACATCCAAGACTCCGTAGTATTAGTTTAAAAGATTATTAGTATTTCCACTTATATTTAATTAAAATTTTAGTCCATATTGTCTCTTTTTTATTTCTAGATAATATTCAGTACAAATGGTTGTCCAATCCACTCCAACTTAAAGCTTTATTATTGTTCCTCTCCTTTAGAAGTCGAGACCAAGCAGTTTGAAACAAAAGAAATACTCCTTAAATTTCTCACAGCTCAAGGTCACTGTTGTAATTTCCTTGATTTTTCAGGTCAGTCTTTGTAGTGCTTTCTTTCCACCAGTAGATGTCTCTCTCCAATCTACACTTCTCAGAACAACAAAGTATCCAGTTTACAAAAGTATTTTTAATCCACATAGAAAATACTTTCTCTCAAATTGCTTTTCCTTTTATTGTTTTAAATTCAGTTTTAAATCCAGTTGTAAAATTTCCTTTCTTGGGCTTTAATATTTTAACCTCCTTTTTGTTCTTCCTTCATACTTCAAAACTGTCAAAATTCTTTCAAAACTTTATTAAAAAGTACTTTCCCTCATGTTTCCTTTTCTTATATTGGTTTTAATTTCTCCAACTCCAATTTTAAATCCAAATATAAAATTTTCTTTTCTGAGCTTTAATACTTTAACTTCCTCTTTGTTCTTTTCCCTCCATTAAAATTCCCAAGTGCCAATTAGCCACTTGTTTCCTTGCCGGGATTTTTTAAAGTTTTTTTTAAAAAAGAAATTTCCTTTTTTACCTGAGAGTTGGCCAATCACTCACTCTCATTGCTCTCACATAAAATCTTATCCCGGTTGCTCCAGCTTCAAAGTGGTTGTTTTTAATGGCCGCCACCCCCACCGCTGGACCAAAAAGTGTCTCCAACCTTCCAAGGAACTTGCCTGTTCCTCTTGGTTGTCTGAGGCACCTCTTCTTCTTCTTCACCATTGCTACAAGATGGTGCCAGTCTGAAGACCCCTTGACAGTGGTTTGTCTGGCTGGATTTTCGACAGGCTCATTGGAGCCCACTAATTTCAAGCCAGTCTCACTGCGATGCTTCCAGTTCCAGCATCTTCCAATAATTGAAGGGCTGTCTTAGGGAAGAGGAGGGTCAATGTTTTTCTCCAGAGCATCTGAGGGTAGGACAAGAAGCAGTGGGTGAAAGCTCGTCAGAGGGAGATTCATCCTGGAAATAAGGAAGAATTTCCTAACAGTCAGAACTATTAATCAATGGAACAGCTTGTCTCCAGGAGTTGTGGATGCTCCATCACTGGAGATTTTCAAGAAAAGATTGGACAACCACTTGACCTGGATGGTATAAGGACACTTACTGATTCGGACTGATTTGGGTGAACCGGTAGTGGAGATTGGAGCTGGTTTACCAAACTGGTAGCAACTGCTGGATGGCCATGCCCCTGAACTGGTCCATGGTCCGCAATCCTGCCATGCTTCCCTGCCTTCCATGCTGCCTTCCTGGTGTCCCTGTGGCCAGCTTGCAAAGACAGGCATGCAGAAGGCCACGTGGAAGGAAGACAAGCATGGCAGGGCTGCAGGGAAGGGAGCTAGTGGCCTACTCCCTTCCCTGCAGCCCTGCCATGCTTGCCTGCCTTCCATGCTGCCTTCCCAGTGGTCTCCCATGCCCACTTGCCTTTCAAGGTCAGTGTACAGCCCAGCCCAGCCAATGGGTGGGTGGGCGGCCCTTGATAGAAATGCAGAAACTGAGCTGGGGCTGAGAGGGGTGGCGGTGATGCTCTGGGAGGGCAAGTGGACATCCCTGGACTGCTGCACATGTGCCTGCCCCATTTCTGCAAAGGCAGAAACCCCACCCCCCACTGCAGGGGAGGGGGATGCTGCAGAAAAGGCTGACTTCTACCCAGGGCTGTGTGCCTCCCATGCTGACTCCATGGGGCTTGGGGCTCCAAAGCAGCCCACTGGCTTCCCACCTGGCCACCTGCCTGCTCTTGTTGACCACTGGTACCACTCCAGGAACTTGGCCTGCAGAGTCCGACAAAGGTGGGCAAGGCAGCCACAGTGCACCTGTTGTTGCAGAGGCCCTGCGATCGCTCAGCCAAGGCAGCCTCAGTGGGGGATGCATTGGTCTCTCCTCTCCTCTCCTCCCATGCCATGTCCCTTTCTGGCTGGCCGTGTGACTATAAGTGTGGCAACCTCGTCTTCAGCAAGATGAAGGGCTACCCACAGTTGCCCAGCCAGGCAAGCGCCGCCACCCAGGCTGAAGGGAAAGTGCCACAGTCTCCGTGGTGATGCAGCCAGGCTTGTCCCTTTTCCTATGGGTTTAAAAAGGGGACCGTGGCTCTAGTAAGTTTTGCCAGAAGAAACCTGCAGCTGCTGCATCTTTCGGCACAAGAGGCTCCTCCAGGCACACCCAAAAAAAGAGGCTGTGGCTGTAGGCATCTCGTGACAGGGGAAATAGGGTTTTATTTTTATTTTTATTTTTAAAAAAATCTTTATTTACATTTTCAGTTAAAAACAAACAATGATCAGACAGACAAACATTATACAATACAGTACAATACAAAAAAAGTGTATAAGAATGACCCTATACACCCCTATACCCCCTTATCCAAATATCCTACATTTTGGTTGGTATTATAGTCCAGAGGAGACAGAACAACTTACATCTCTTCATACATCAATCTACTCTTTTCTACTTCATTACATACATATACTATATATTATATTATTTTACATATTCTGTGTTATATTCCTAATAAAATATATATTTTCTCATCTATTTTACCATTGTTTTCTTTTTCTCGATCCATCTATAAATTTTTTCCCATGATAAACATATTGGCGTTTGATCTTTGTCTTTCAATTTTTTAGTTAATTTATCCACCTCTGCGCATTCTAAAATCTTCTGAATAATGAGTTCTTCTGGTGGGCTATTTTGGTTTTTCCAGAATTGTGCATATGCCAGTCTTGCTGCTATAATCACATGCAGAGCGAGATACCATATATCCTTTCCCATTTTCTCTGGCCTAAATCCGAGCAGGCATGTCTCTGGGCGCCACTCAATTTTGGTGTCTAGAATTTCATTTAGCCATCCTTTTATCATCCCCCAAAATTCCATTGCTTTCGGGCATGTCCACCATTGGTGGTAGTATGTACCTCTTTCCTTCCTACACTTCCAACATTCTGCTGTTTGTCCCTTGAACATTTTCGCTAGTCTATTTGGAGAAAGGTGCCACCTATATACCATTTTATATATGTTCTCCTTGTAGGCTGAGGACACAACTAACTTCATATCGTCCCATCATATTTCCTGCCATTTTTCTAAATAGATTGGATGTCCAAAATTTTTCCCCCAGGTGATCATTGTATCTTTAATTATTTCCTCACCCATCTCTAATTCCATCAGTAATTTATATGTTTTGGAAATCATACCTTTTTCTTGTCCTATTAAAATTTTATCTAATTCTTGAAGTTCATTGTTAACGCCCCTCTCTTTATCTTTATCGTATTTAGATTTAATCTGGGTATATGTCCACCAATCAATGTGTATTCCTTGGGAGTCCAATTCCTGTTTCAATTTTAGTTTGCCCAATGAGTTCAGTAGTTCTTTATATGTTAGTTTTTTATCAAAGTTATATAGTTTGGGGTATGTTAACGCTTCTATGGGTGAAATCCAACATGGTACCTTAATATAGTATTTTTTACTCAGTTTTTCCCATGTCCATATTAAAGTATTTCTTACATAGTGTTGGGTAAACCATTTGCTTTGTGTAGTGTTGTTTTTCCAAAGAGCCACATGTCAACCTTGTTGTATATTGAATCCTTCTAGTTTAAGAAGACGTCTATTTCTTAGACTAATCCATTCTTTTACCCAGGTTAATATAGCCGCTGCATGGTAATTCTCCCAGCATGGCAATCCCAAGCCCCCTCTCTTTTATTTCTTGCATCATCTTTCTTTTGATCCGTGGTCTTTTCCCTTGCCAAATAAATTTTGTTATTATTTGATTTAAATCCCCCAAAATTTTTCCCGGTAAACTAACTGGCGCAGTTTGAAATAAGAAGTTAAATTTTGGTAACACATACGATTTTACAGTTGCTACTCATCCTAAAAGTGAAAGTTGTATTTTACCCCATTTATCTAAATCTTTTCCTACTTGAATTAACAATTTATTATAATTATCTTCTTGCAAGCTTGAACATCTATTGGTTAGCCAAATTCCCAAGTACTTAATTTTTTTTACTACCTTCAAACCAGTCATTTTTTGTAAATTTATCTTATTTTCTTCTGTCATATTCTTAGTTAGTATGTTTGTTTTCTTTTTATTAATTAATAAACCTGCCACGGCCCCATAATCCTCAATTGTTCCTATTAAAGATGTGCAAGATTCTAAGGGTTCTTCTAAAATGAAGACCATATCATCTGTGAAGGCTTGGATTTTAAAAATCTGTTGACCTGTTTTAAGACCTTTTATTTTTCGTCATTCCTTATTTTATGTAATAATACTTCCAGAGATAAGGTGAAAAGTAGCGGGGAGAGAGGACATCCCTGTCTTGTGCCCTTTCTAATATAGAATTCTTCTGACAAATCCCCATTTATCAATATGCTAGCTGTTTGATCTGAATAAATAGCATTAATTGCATTTCTAAATTTCATTCCAAATCACATATATTCTAGTTGCAACAATAAGAATTCCCAGTTTACCCTGTCGAATGCCTTCTGTGCGTCTATAAATACTAATGCGGCCTGTTTATCTGAGTGTTGTTCATAATATTCCAATATATTTAACATAATTCTCATATTATCTTTTAATTGTCATGATGGTAGAAATCCATTTTGGTCCATATGTATGAATTCGTTTAGGAAACCTTTTAATCTGTTTGCTAAAATTGTAGTAAAAATTTTGTAGTCTGAGTTCAGGAGAGAAATTGGTCTGTAGTTTTTTATGTCCGTTAAAAGCGAATCTTCCTTGGGAATTAAACTAATGTTAGCCTCTCTCCATGAATGAGGAATTTCTGATTTCTCTAATACTTCATTAAATAGGTCTTTCATTTGTTCTCCCATGACTTCAATCATTATCTTATACAACTCCACCGGGATTCCATCAGTGCCTGGGGTTTTCTGAGTCTTTTGTTTCTTTACTGCTCTTTCAACCTCAGCTAAAGTAATTTCTTCTTCTAAGATCTCTTTCGTTAAATTAGTTATCTTGGGTATATCTGAATTCTCCATATATTTTTTTATCACCTCTCTTGAGATCTCCTCTCTTTTATATAATTCTTTATAAAAATCCACCGCAATTTTTTCCTTCCCTCTTTTTTCTTTTACTAGATTTCCTTCTTTATCCTCTAATTGTTCAATTCGTCTAGACTGTTTTTCTTTTTTTAATCTATATGTAAGCCATCTTCCCAATTTATTGGCTGATTCAAAGTGTTTTTGTTTTGTCATCTTTATCTTATCTGCCAATTTATCTAATTCCAACAGATTGAGTTGATGTTTTAAAAAGATGTGAGGGCGATCTGGCTGCGACATCTGTCACCCCATTGATCGCCAGGGTTGATTCGGTTGATCTGGCTGGCTGGGCGGGTGTCCCCTTCCTCCCTCACTGCTCCATGTGCGTCCCTCCCGAAGCTGCGCACTCGGTGGAAGAAGACAACCATCCCAGATAGAAGGAGTGTACCAATCTTCGGTCAAGGGTATACGATAGCTGCGCTCCCCTGCTAGAACCTTCAAACAAGCTCAAGGGAAATACGGTTTTAGAATAGAAAATAGAAATTAATGTGCTGACCAATTGGCCCCCATCTTCACCCATATCTTCAATAAATCGCTAGAGATGTGCTATGTTCCTTCTTGCTTCAAATGCTCTACTATCATCCCAGTGCCAAAGAAGCCCACCACCAAGGAACTGAATGACTACAGACCAGTTGTTCTAACATCTGTAGTTATGAAAACTTTTGAAAGGCTAGTGCTATCTCACTTGAAAACCATCACGGATCTGCTGTTAGACCCCTGCAATTTGCATACTGAGCAAATAGATCAACAGATGATTATTAATATGGCTCTGCATTACATCCTACAACATCTTGAATCTCCAAAGACCTATGCAAGGGTCCTCTTTGTAAACTTTAGTTCAGCATTCAATACCATCATTCCAGACACTCTTCTAACTAAGCTAAACCAGCTACAGGTACCTGAACACACTTGTAAGTGGATCATAAGCTTCATAACAAACAGAAAGCAGCAGGTGAAGCTAAGCAGATTCACACCTGTACACTTCTCTTTTCTCTGTATACCAATGACTGTATCTCTAATGATCCATTTATTATTGTTGTTGTTGTTGTTGTTGTTGTTGTATTTATTTATTTATTTATTTATTTATTTATTTATTTATTTATTTATTTATTTAATTTCTATACCGCCCTTTTCCCCAAGGACTCAGGGCGGTGCACAGCCAACAATAAAACAAACCCAATACAAAATTTAAAAGCAATTTTAAAAGCATATTAAACAATTTGGCCCTAATCATTAAAAAATAAACCCCAATTAAAAATCATGTTTAGGCCAGCCCAGCTTATTGGAACAACAGCATCTTTAGGGCACAGTGAAAGGTGCATAGGTCAGGGATCATCCGTATCTCTGGGGTCAATTCGTTCCAGAGGGCAGGTGCCGCCCCAGACTGACTGGGGCTGCCAGTCAGCATTGTTTGGCCAATGGCACCCTGAGGAATCCCTCTCTGTGGGAGGCTATCAGCAGCAGAAGGTGGCCTCGTAAGTACCCAGGTCCTAAGCCATGGAGCACTTTGAAGATGGTCACCACCACCTTGAATCACACCCAGAAGACCACCAGAAGTGAGTGCAGCTCGCTCAGGAAGGGTTTTACATGGGTGGATCGAGTCGCTCCCATAATCGCCCACATGGCTGCATTCTGGACCAGTTGGAGCCTCTGAGTGCTCTTCAAGGAGAGCCCCATGTAGAGAGCATTACAGTAGTCCAGACAGGAAGTGATGAGGGCATGAGTGCTCGTGTGCAAGGAGTCCTGGTCCAGAAAGGGGCGCAACTGGTGAATCAGGTGAACCTGATAAAAAGCCCCCCTGGCCACAGCCGTCACATGCTCTCCTAGCGACAGCTGTGCATCCAGGAGGACACCCAAGTTGCGGGCCCTCTCTGTAGGGGCCAAGGTCTCACCCCCAATAGTCAACATTGGAGCCAGCTGGCTATACCAGGATGCTGGAAACCACAGCCACTCAGTCTTGGAGAGGTTGAGTTGAGCCTGTTTCTCCCCATCCAGATCCGCATGGCCTCCAGACACCGGGACATCACATCAAGTGCATCATTGGGATGGTCCGGGGTGGAGATATACAGCTGAGTATCATCAGCGTACTGATGAAACTGCACCCCGAAACCTTGGATGATCTCACCCAGCAGCTTCACATAAATGTTGAACAAAAGAGGTGAGAGGACTGACCCTTGTGGCACCCCACAAATAAGGCACCTCGAGGTCAACCTCTGACCCCCTGCCAACACCGAATGTGTATGGTCAGAGAGGAAGGAGGAGAACCACCGCAACACAATGGCCCCCGTTCCTAACCCCTCCAACCGGTGCAGCATGATACTATGGCCAATGGTATCAAAAGCCGCTGAGAGGTCTAATAGAACCATGATAGAGGAACAACCCTGTCCTGGGCCCTCCAAAGATCATCAACCAATGACGTTTCTATGCTGTACCCCAGTCTGAAGCCTGACTGGAATGGATTCAGATAGACAGCTTCATCCAGGTACTGGGGAAGTTGTTGCACCACCACATTCTCAACAACCTTTGCCACAAAGCAAAGGTTGGAGACTGGATGATAGTTTGCTAATACAGCTGGGTCCAAGGAAGGGTTCTTGAGGAGGAGCCTCACCACCGCCTCTTTCAAGGCAGAGGGGAAGAAGCCCTCACTCAAAGAAGCATTAATAATCCCCTGGAGCCAGCCTCGTGTAACTACCTGGGAGGCCAGCACCAACCAGGAGGGACACGGGTCCAATAAACATGTGGCAGTGCTAGGTCTACCCAGAATCCTCCCAGGTAACACTCTCAAGACCTACCTCCATCACCCCATCTGATCCTACCCAGTCAGAGTCCAGGCCTTCCCTAATCTGAGCGATTTTGTCATGCAGATATTGCACAAAATCCTCAGCCCTACCCTGCAAGGGGTCCTCCCGAGCTCCCAGATGAAGTAGGGAGCAGGTCACCCTAAACAGGGCGGCTGGGCGCTTATCTGCAGATGCAACAAGAGTGGAAAAATAATTAGATTTTGCTGCTCTTATTGCCACTAGGTAGGTCTTAATATGAGACCTCACCAGTGTCCAGTCAGATTGGCTTGCCCTCCAATCACTCTCCAGGTGTCTTTTCCAGCGCTTCATCTCCCTCAGCTCCTCGGAGAACCAAGGAGCCCATTGAGTTCAGCACTGGGTCAGAGGCCGCAAAGACACGACACAATCTAAAGCTCCAGCGGCTGCCCTATCTCAGGTGGCCACTAGTTCTTCAGTAGAATCATGAGCCAGAGCCTCAGGGAATGGCCCAAGCTCTGTCAGGAACTTATCAGGATCCATTAGATGCCTGGGACAGAACCACCTGATTGATTCCATTTCCCTGCAGTGGAGGGTAGCAACTCAAAAGTCTAGTCGAAGGAGTGAGTGATCTGACCATGACAAGGCCTTGATGGCTATATCCCCTATTCTAGATCATTCAGCCACTGACCAGAGACAAAAATCAAGTCCAGAGTGTGACCTCCCCATGTGAGTAGGGCCTTGAACTAACTGGGTCAGGTCCATGGCCGTCATGGAAGCCATGAACTCCCAGGCTGCCTCTGACATTTCGCCAACAGATGGCAAGTTGGAAACTCCCATGACCATAAGTCTAGGGGTCTTAACCACCACCCCAGCTATTACGTTGAGCAGCTTGGGCAGGGCCACCACTACGTGGCAGGGAGCCAGGTATGCAGTCAGCAAGCCCATCTGGACCCCCCGACCCCACTTCACCAAGAGGGACTCACATCCGGCTATCTGAGGTACCGTGGCCTCCCTCAGACAAAGATCTTCCTTAATAAGAGCCACCCCCCCACCCCTCCCCTGGGTCCTCGGCTGATGGAATGCGCAGTAGCCTGGTGGGCACATTTCAATGAGGGGAACCCCCCCCCTCGCAGCCCAATCAAGTCTCCGTAATACCCGCCAGGTCAACTCCCCCCCCATTGATCACAAATGAGGGGGGGGGTTTAGTTATTATAGACCTGGTGCTGCACAACATCAGCTGAAGGCCCAGGCCCTGAGGATCTGTACAACTCAAGGAAAGAGAAACACATTGGGGACTGGAGTGCACAATCACTTGCAAACAGTGAGTACACACTCCCACAACATGATATGGCCCCCTGCTACCACCATATCTGCCCCTCCCACCCACTGTCTAATTGAGCAGCCCTCGTTTGTATGGAATCCAGCCCCCTCCCTGACATCTAACCCCGTATCCCCAATGCCGCAGCCCTCCATCTGGGCCGGCCCAGACCCTGGTGGCTTGCCCCCCAAACCCACCCTGGTCATTCAAATACCACCCTCCCCCTACCCCTAAAACAGCAAGTAAAAAGACCCTCTAATTTTCTGCTGCCTTCGATGCCACCTCTCAGGATTCCAAAATCCGTCATTAAGGAAATTTTTTGATAGTCCAGATGTCCAGCCCTGAGAGAGGGGGGACCCCCTCAGGGCATATAGTTCAACTGTCGTATAAGTTCACATGATCAGAGAGAACCCAAGGGGGGGTTACACAGCTGATGACAAAGTCCAGGGAGACAGTACCGAAGTGATGAAGCCATAGCCCTCCCCCATTGCCCTCTCACTGCAATGGGGGGAATCCATGGGTTGAGGTCTCATGTGCCGCTCTCTCACACCAGCCATGTTGGGTGTTCTAATGTCCCAGTCCTTCTGCCAGGACAGGCAGGTTCCATCAGTCCGGCAACATCATCCCTGGTATCTCCCGGAGGGAGGGCAAAGTGGTGCACCCAAGGGCAGTAAAGGGCAATCCTGAGTCAGAAGATGCACTCAGATAAGCAAAGTAAGGAGCCAACCTCTCAAACCCCAACCAATCCCATCTCCACATACTCCTGGGGATGGGTGGAGGGGAGGACCCTACTATACAGCAGCCTCCACTTCTCCAGCTGCCATAAGATCACATATAGAGTCAATGGTGGTCTAGGAATGAGTGGAAGCTGCGAGGTCTTCCCAGTGTGGCTCAGCGGGAGTCCAGCAACATCCACAGCGGTGGCTGCAGCACCCTCAGAGACATCCCCACCAACAAAGCAGAGGCTTCCCACAAGCACCACAGAACACCACAGGGTCCTAAGGCAGCCTATACTTCTTCGGCTACCCTCCGGAGGCCAGCCTGGTCTTCTCCACTAGCGTCTTTCCGGCAGCACTGACTTCACTGGCTGCACCCTTGCCTCCATTCCTCTGCCTGCTGATCAGCTGGCCTCTGCATCTCCCTCCAGTGCTCCCCATGGCTCTCATCGGCAACAGCAAACGCTCCTGGGCAGCCTTATCGAGTCCTCAGTAGCTCCACCAACCAAATCAGGGCCCAGAGTCAAGCCATGGGACCCTGAACCCCTCCAGGGAAGCCAAAACCTCCCCCATGGGGTAAGCTCAGCAGCTTACCCCATGGGGGGGGGAGTAAACTATTGAAGTTCACAGATGACACAACAGTGATTGGTCTCATTTGAGACAATGATGAATCCGCATACAGACTGGAGGTTGAACAACTAGCCTCGTGGAACACACTCAAAACCATAAAAAGACTTTAGGAGAAACCCTTCCATACTTCCACCTCTCACAATCTAGACAACACAGTATCAACAGTTGAGACCTTCAAATTTCTAGGTTCTACAATATTGTAAGATCTAAAATGGACACCTAACATCAAAAACATCATCAAAAAAGCACAACAAAGAATTTTCTTTCTGTACCAACTCAGGAAGCTCAAACTGCCGAAGGAGCTACGGATACAGTTTTACAGAGGAATTATTGAGTCTGTCATCTGCACCTCTATAAGTGTCTGGTTTGGTTCTGCAACCCAACAAGACAGACACAGACTTCAGAAGATAATTAGAACTGCAGAAAAAACAATGGCTACCAACCTGCCTTCCATTGAGGACCTGTATACTGTATGAGTCAAAAAGAGGGCTGTGAAAATATTTACAGACCTCTCACATCCTGGCAGAAACTGTTTCAACTTCTACCCTCAAAACAATGCTATAGAGGACTGCACACCAGAACAACTAGACACAAGAACAGTTTTTTCCCAAACACCATCACTCTGCTACACATATAATTCCTTCAACATTGTCAAACTATTTACTAAGTCTGCACTACTATTAATCTTCTCATCATTCCCACCACCCATCTCCTTATGACTGTATGACTGTAACTTTGTTTCTTGTATCCTTATGATTTATATTGATATTGTTTCCTGATTGCTTATTTGTACCCTATGACTATCATTAAGTGTTGTACCTTATGATTCTTGATGAATGTATCTTTTATTTTATGTATTCTGAGAGCATATGCACCAAGACAAATTCCTTGTGTGTCCAATCACACTTGGCCAATCATAAATTCTATTCTATTTTAGAATAGATTATTTATTTATTTATTTGTTTGTTTAGATTTGTATACCGCCCTTCTCCTTGCGGACTCAGATTAAAAAATATAATAGATTTTTTAAAAAATCCTGCTAGGTTCTGTGGGCGTGGCTTAGTGGTGGTGGTGGTCATGTGACTGAGTTGTCATGGCTGTGAGTGACGTCAAGTTGGAGTGACGTCAAACCCACTTAGTCACAGGAACCCCCCACCAAGCCACGTCCACAGAACCAGTAGGGAAAATTTTTAGATTTCACCACTGTTCGACTTGCACTTTATAAGCAGGTATTACCACAAGAGTGGTATTGAAAAAGATGCAGTTATATTCCAACACCTGGAGAAAAAGGGAGCATTCCAAAGCCTTTTCAAGCCAGCAGTCAATTGCATTGATCTCATATACTAGAAGAAAAGGCTCCAGATATTGCAATCTAACTTTCAGATATACTGAGAGACATCCAAGCTGGTTTCAGAAAATACAGAGGCTCCCTATATCATGTTGCTGACATCCAGGGGATAATGAAAAGATTAGGTTTGCTTTCTTGATTACACAAAGGCTTTCGTTTGTATAAAACACCACAAAATCTGGATCACACTGAGATTAGAGTGCTGGATCGCTTTATCTCTCCTATGAAAAATTGGTATGTTCGCCAAGAATATGGACCAATGAAGAGTTCAACATTGAGAAGGACTGTGCTAAATTTGTAAATTTGTGAATTTCTTTCTTAATCATATTACATCTCACCTCCTGCAAACAGTTGTTCTTATTAATATTAGTATCATAGCCTCTCTGAAACAGCTCCCCTACTCATCTTTGAAATTTTGGAATGTCAATGTAAGTAAGAGGTTAGTGCAAACACATCCAAAGAGCTCATATTTGTTGCCGACAATTTCTTCTTCTAAGCAGAGAAAATGAAAAACATTACTCCAGCAGCTTGGTTAAGCATAAAGTGTTATACAAGTGTGTTATTGCTGGTTTAGGTTAACTGTGGTCCTTGACTAGAAGAAACCAAGATTTTGTTATTTGGTCAATGTAATTTGGAAGTAAGGATTATTTAGGCATTTGCCTTAAAGAAC
Source organism: Masticophis lateralis (assembly GCA_030761175.1). NCBI lineage: Eukaryota > Metazoa > Chordata > Lepidosauria > Squamata > Colubridae > Masticophis > Masticophis lateralis. The sequence goes on from JAUDYJ010000005.1 coordinate 105,252,496, forward strand.
ATCACATCAAAGTCCATATAGTCAAAGCTATGATTTTTCCAGTATAATGTATGGCTGTGAGAGTTGGACCATAAGGAAGCCCGAGCATGAAGAATTGATACTTCTGAATTGTGGTAAACTGGGCATAGGTGTGACCAGTGAGTACAGCTGGGTCCAAGGAAGAGTGGTTTTAGAAATGCAAAAATTTAAATTCAAGAATTGTAAGTTCTGTTGTTTCACCTTACCACCTATAGACTATAGACCTGGCAACTAAGTTCCAAAGGTGCACAACAAGCTTTATACACAATCAGCTTAATGCAATGACACAGAGGGGTGTGCATCAGCCTGGCTCCATGCCAAAGTTGTTATTTTCCAGCACTTCTCTAGCCAGAAAGAGTATGGCTTGTCATGCAAAGCCTCAGCTGAGATTGTCAGGTCTGACATTTATGAAATCTAACTTTTCATTTGTAAAATGGAAGAAATGATGGAGATATAATAAATATGGATCTTCCTATTACCATTTCCAAAACACCACCCTTCAGAGCAGCCCTGCAATTTGCATGTTCATATCACACAAAGCTTCACTGCATCTTTATGCTTTGAGAAGCTTTGCAGAAATATGTTACAAATGGCTCACAATTCCTGCTGCAGCAAGTCTCTGGAGAGCACGATTATGCTGTTCATTCCTCAAAAATACCTAGTGAAACCTGACATGGTCCAGTAAAAGCACGCAGGTCTTCCTATTGAGAGATTACATTATTATTATTATTGGTTAATCTCTAGTGAGATTCACAGCCTTTGAGGCTAGTTAATAGCTCAGCAGCTCGAGTCCTAATGAAGGACCTAGGAACTGTTAAGATATCGTCGGAGGAATAATAATAATAATAATAATAATAATAATAATAATAATAATATTGTTTATTTTATTCGTTAAATATGAAACTCAGTCAACTGAACATTCAAAAATGCATCACAAATACCATTGACTGGTGCTATTGGTTGATATGGGTTGCTGCCAGTGTTCTAGGTATCAACCAAGTATCTTCTTAAGATGTACGATGTTCCAAGTAGCACAGTTTTTTGCAGTTCTGCTGGTGTTATTGCAGGAAACTGCAATTTGTTGATGTATCTTATAAAATTCTTGGACATGGTACCAAGTGCCCCGATGACAATAAGTATCACTGTTACATGTTTCATCCATAACCGTGTAGTTTCGATGGCCAAGTCGTGATATTTCATTATTTTTTCCAGTTCTTTTTCTTCGACTCTGGCATCTCCTGGTACCGCGATGTCAATAAATTGTACATTTCAATTTTCGACAACTGTGATATCAGGTGTGTTGTGTTCCAAGTGACGATCCATCTGTATTCAAAAGTCCCACAAGATCTTCCCTTTCTCATTTTCTATAACTTTTTCCACTTTATGTTCCCATGACATTTTGGATACAGTTAAGTCGTATTTTTTACATAATGACCAGTAGATTAATTTAGCAACTCGGTCGTCTCTAGCTTTGTAATCATTTTGCGTGATTTTGCTGCACTCACATATTAAATGTGAAACAGTTTCAATTTTGTTGCAAAGTCGGCAGTTTGGATTATCGCTTAATTTTTGTATCTTTGCTTTCATGGCATTAGTTTGTAGTGCTTGTTCTTGAACAGCGAGTATTAAACCTTCTGTTTCTTTTTTGATGGTTCCCATCTTAAGCCATGCCCATGTAGCGTTGTCATCACATTTTCCTTCAATATTTTTCAAGTGTTGTCCATGCAAAGCTTTGGTTTTCCATCTATTTAATCTGTCATCCAGCTGTTTTTCCTTATATTCTGCCTTTGTTTCTGTAGTTTTTATAATGTTCTCTGTTTTCACAGCCTGCAGCAATTTTTCTGTACTTTGGTTCACATAATCATTCAAACTTTGTTTTTCTCCTTCTACAGTTTGATGGATTTGCAATGGTCATCTGCCCCCTATTTTTCTTGGCAGGTACAACCTGTTGATGTTATTTCATGGATGTAAAGAGTGGTACATATTTAAAAGTTTGCGCATTTTCCGGTTCAAGTTTTCCAGTTCAGCCAAAGTTCAGTTGATGATTCCAGCTGAGTAGTATATCACTGGAACTGCCCCTGTATTAATGTCTCTAATTATGTTTCCAGCATTCAGCTTTGATTTTAATATTTTGTGGACCCTCCTGATGTATTCCTTTTGCGTTGACTGTTTGACTTTTCCATTCAATATGTTATCTGCTTCCAATATGCCTAGGTATTTGTAGCCATCATCCTTTGCTAATGCTTTTCCTATGTTTCCATTTCCTAGTTCTATTCTTTCTATTTTTTTCATTTTTCCTTGCTGCATGGATAATATAGCACATTTTTCAAGTACAAAGTTCATTTTAATGTTCATTTTGATGCTGAACATTTGAACCGTGTTGAGTATTGATTTAAGTTCAGTGGGGCTTTTTTCATACATTTTTAAGTCATCCATGTATAGTAGATGGTTTATCTTGCCATGTTGGCTTGAGATTTGGTATCCTAGTTTTGTATTTTGTAAGATTATTGTCAATGGAATTAATGTGATGTTGAACAATAGAGGTAAAAGTGAGTCCCCCTGGAAGATTCTTCATCTGATGTTGACTTCACCAATGTTCTCCCCATTTGTTGCTAGAACTGTTTTCCATTTTTGCATATTTGCTTTTGAAAATGTACAAATATTTTTGCTGATTCCAAAATTTTCCAGACAGGAGAATCCAGCTGTGGAGCAGTGGTGAAATGTAAAATTTGTTACTACGGGTTCTGTGGGCGTGGCTTGGTGGGAGGGGTAATGTGACTGGGTTTTTTTTTTACGGCTGAAGAGGTTATAAAAAATACTTTTAAAAACCTCAGACAATCAGGCAACTCAGCTGGGATCATCAGAGGCTTTTAAAAGTATTTTTCTACAACCTCTTTAGCTGAAGCGATTGTAGAAAAAATGCTTTTAAAAGCCTCTGATGATCCCAGCTGAGTCTATCATCAGAGCCTTTTTTTTTTACTTTTAAAAGCATTTTTTCAGCAGAAGAGGTTGTAGAAAAATGCTTTTAAAATTTTTTTAAAAAGCCTCTGAAGATTGTGCAGCTTAGCTGGGCATGAGGGGGCAGGGATGTTTCCTACCGGTCCTCCAAACCACCCGCCACCATTGCTACCAGATCGGGCAAACTGGTCCAAACTGGGAGCATTTCACTCATTTTTCTTTGTTATGCATTTTTAGTACCATTTTGTCAATGAGCAGCTGATCTTTTGCTCCTCTTGATTTTTTATAATTTTCTTTTTGTTCTACTGGATACAAACTGTTTTCCATTAGATGATTGAAAACTGAGTTTCCAGTATTCTTGTAAAAAGTTTGAATGTTGTTGGCAGACAAGTAATTGGGCAATAGTTGCTTAGTTCTGTGCCCTTTTCTGGATCTTTCATTATCAAGTATGTTCAATCAGCTGTTAACCATTCTTCACTTGTTGCATTTTGAAGCATTTGATCAAATTGAGTGGCCATGTGATGTTGGAGGCTGGTCAGGTTTTAGCCCATATCCATGCAGTTCATCCAGGCCAGGTGCACTCCAGTTCTTGACCTTCTTTGCTTGTTTTGTAACCATGTCAGTTGTTATTTCAATATTTTTCATTTTGTTTCATGTTGTTTGTTGTTGAATATCTTTAATTTGTAATATGACATACAAAAGAATACAAAAACAAATATTAGGTAAATTAGAAAAGGAAAAAGTGGAAGTGGAAAAAAGCATTGACTTCCGACTCCTTTGATGCAGTAAAATAAGGCATTAATATTATTCAAATCTAACTCCCATATACAGTATTTCAACTAGGATGGTCAGCAGTAATTGATGGGAAGACTGGTCCAATGACATCTATCCTAGATTGGAAGTCTCTATTCACAGTCACTGATGCCTTTTTTTTTTGAAAAAAGTTTTATTTTTAATTAAAATAAAAAACAGCTTTAAAAACATCATCCTTACAAACAATTATAGACAGCATCTTGATTGGTCAAAATCATTTCATGCTTACAATTTTCCAAATCTCATCATATACCAATTATTCTTCAGCTGAACTGAAGATAAGTATTTAAACATTTCACCGAAGTTTCACTTTATATATGCTATCTCATCTCCATACTTTCTTGTCAAACTATTTATTTATTTATTTAATTCAACTTATATACCGCCCTTCTCCCCAGGGGGACTCAGGGCATTGATAAAATATCTCCCATATCAGATAATATTGTTTATCTTCCTGTTCTCTTATTTCAAATGTCAATTACTCATTTCAGCACAGCCCAACATTTTCTTAATAATTTCTTCATCAGTAATTATCTTCTCTCCTTTCCAATTTTTGGCAAATACAATTCTAGCCACTGTTAAAATATTCACAATTAAATATTGCAATCCTGTATTAAATGTCTCTGGTAAGATCCCCAATAAAAATATCTCTGGTTTAAAGTCAATATGTCTCTGTCATTTTTTCTAACCACATATATGTCTTAGTCCAAAATCTCTTTGCTTCCATGCATGTCCGCCACATATGCTAATAAGATCCTGGAGTTTGATGACACTTCCAACATTTCTCCAATTTATTCTTGAACATTCTGGCTATCCTCGTCAGGGGTAGATGCCACCTGTAAAACATCTTATACAAATTCTGTTTATATGCTGTTGACATTGTCATTTTATAATTATGCAACTACAATTTTTGCCATTTATCTAAATCAATACTATAATCAAAAATTTTCCCCCATGCTGTCACTGATTCTTTAACTTGTTCTTCTTCCAATTTTATTTCAAGTAAATACCCATATAACTTTTTAATTGCATGGTCATTAGAACCCATTAATATCTTGTCTAAACTAGTAAAACACTATGAATAGTTTCTTGTTTAAGATCTTCTCGATAGCTGGAAAATATCTGGATATATATATAAAAAAATTGATCTTGATTCCCTGATCTTCTAAATCTTGTTTCAATTTAAGTTCACCCTTTTCATCCAATATTTCATTTTATCTAACAATTTGTTCACCTCTAAATACCACTGGATAAGAAAAAGCTTCAATTGTAGATACCCAGACTGGAATCCTCTCCCATGTCAAAAACAAAGCTTCACGAGGCTTCCAGTTGGCAACTCCGCCGTTGTCGGATGGTCTTTTTATGACCGCCAGCTTCGCTGCTCGTTGGAGCCACCTCACAGCTGTTAGGCTGCTCGGAAAACCCACGCTTTAGGACTAAAGACTGGGTAGAGCCGCCGAGACAGGGTAGAGCCCCTTGAGATCCCCCCAGGATTTTTTTTTGTCCTGGGGAGGGCTCAGGGTGAAGGCTCCCCTTCCAGCTCGCCGAGGCTCCGTGCAGTGAGGGACCTCTGTTTTAACAGAGCTAGACGGCAAGAGCAACGCCACCAAAACATCAGAAGTCTACAGCAAGTAAAAATTGGTGAAACCTGGACTTTTTAAAAAAGCAAGTATTTGTGTTATTAATAACTTTTTACAAAAGGGACTTAAACGGGACTTAAATGGAAGAAGGGAAAGTGAAAAGTGAAAGTGAGAAGGAAGCCTGCCTCAAAGCATTTAAATGAGACATTTTAACAGGATTTTAACAGGATATAAGATCTGATTCAACTTCTTTTCCTATAAAACTGGGGAGAAAAGGTGGAACAAGTGGAAAAGGAGGAGATTCTCTTTTTTGGAGAGGCTAAGACTGTGTAGAGGCATGGCTTCAAAACAAACAAAGTCAAGGGGGAATTCCCCCACTCATCAGACAAAGGAAAAGCCAGTAAAGCCACAAACGCAGACTCAGAGTCAAATTCAAGAAACTGGAAATGAGGATTTGAAAGGGTTTATAGCTAAGACATTAGGAAATGTTGTTGAAACAATGGAAAAATTCCAAACTGAAATGAAGGAGCTGGTACAAGAAAAATATGACAAGCTGAATCAAAATATAATTAAAGTAGTTGCTGGTCTTTCAAATGCGGTGGTGGAGGTGGAGAAAAAAGTGGGTGAATTAAGCACAGAAGTTGAATCCAAGATGAGAGTAACAGAAGAGAATTTTTTTAATGCTGATGTCAGAACCCAAAGAATTGAAAATGAAGTTACAATGATCCAATTCAGGGCTATGGAGTTTGCCATAAGATTGAGGGGACTAAGGGAAAATAATAGAGAAGATTTAAGAGCAGTTTGTATAGAGGCATTAGCTGCGTTGTTAAAGATTGATCCTGAGCAAATTTTTAGTAGGATTGATAAGGTCTACAGGGTGAATTCTCGTGTGGAAAGACAAAGGAATCTGCCTAGAGATGTTGTGGTTTATTTTACTGACAGAAGACTGAGGAATGATATTTTGCAGAAATCTTTCCTTTCTAATATTCAAGTAGAAGGAAATCAGATTGGTGTTTTTAAAGAGTTACCACCTAAGATATTGAAAGACAGAAAGGATTTTGGATTTTTGGTGAATGAATTGAAAAGAAACCAGATCTCATTTAGATGGGATGCTCCAGTTGGCATAATTTTGAGATATGAAGATGTGAGATACCGTTTAAATACCATTGAAAAAGCAGAACATTTTTACTACAACATCCTTAAAAGGGCAGCCACATCTCCACGCTCATCCACGTTGTTAGCTATAGAAGAAGCTGTTAAAGACAAAGAATTTGAAAGAGAGACTGAGGAACAGTGCAAGCAAATGGAATTAGAGGCAATACAAACTCAGAGAGCAATAGAGGAATCTCAAGGAGCAGTAGGTGGTTTTTTAGATGATCATGGATTTTCATGGATTTTCCAGAGCCTAAAATAAAGCACCCCAGAAGCACAAGGGAGGTGGCAGTGGACCTTGAACTGTTGATGCAGGAACCGAAAGATAAACGTATAACTCGTGCAGCTGAGAAGCAAATGCTAGAGAAGCAGAAGCAGCAGAGGTCCACTGTACCACAAGAGGAGAAGGGGGCTAATGGGAAATCACAGAAATCAGAAGCCGTGGGAGGAGCTAGACCAGAGACTACTGCTCTGCAACAGAATCTTCGCCAATTGCTCGACTCGCTTCGTGAAACTTCAAATGGCAGTTAAATTTTTATCTTGGAATGTTAATGGTCTGAATTCTCCGCAGAAAAGAAGGAAAGTATTTCATTATTTGAGACAATTTCATAATGATGTTGTTTGTTTGCAAGAAACTCATATTAGAACTCAGGATCAAAAATATTTGATAAACTCTAAATTAGGATCACATTTTATATCTTCTAGTTCTGGAAAAAAAATGGACTAGTGTTGTATATTTCCAAAAGATTACCAGCTAAAGTTATAGAATCAGACGATGATGGAAGATACATTGCAATTGAGATAAACCTACAGAATGACCCACTGTTTTTGATTGGAATTTATGTGCCCAACCAGCAGCAGGAAAATTTTTACAAATTATTATATGCTAAAATATTGCAATGGAGTTATAAATCAATTTTGATTATGGGAGATTGGATCGGCGTGATTGATACAAAAATGGACAAAAAGACTTTGGCTAAAACAGGGGTTAAATTGCCACAGACTTTCTTTGCGATGAAAGAGGATTTGGAACTGAAAGATGTTTGGAGAGTTCAGCATCTGAAGGAATTGGATTTTACATTTTTTTCAGATCGACATAGATCTTTCTCTAGGATCGATTTTATGCTGGTCACATCTGATTTACTTACTAAAACAACAAAAACTAAAATATTTCCCAGGACTTTAATGGATCATAGCCCGATATGGATGGAAATAGTATTAGGGAAGAAGGAGAGAAGGTCCTGGAGATTGAATGAGAATTTGTTTAGATATGAAAAGAATATATCTGAACTTAAAAAACATATGAAGGAATTTTTTCAAATGAATTTGAATAAGGGTACACCTATTGAAATTGTTTGGGACACAAGCAAGGCATACATGAGAGGTGTACTGATTTATATGAACTCTAAACATAAGTCAATTCAACAAAAGAAAAGAACAGAATTGGAATTAGAAATAAAGAAAAAGGAACAATTACACATCAAGAATCCGTTAGATAATAAATTACAGGAAACCATAAAACTTTTGAAAGATCAATTTCAAATGCTTATAGCTGAACAAACGGCAACTAATTTACAATTTGCAAAACATAACACATTTTGTAACGCTAATAAGCCGGGTAGATGGTTGGCTTATACTTTGAGAAAACAGCAATGTTCTCATATAATTGATACTATTGAATATGGAGGGAAAGAAGTTTTTCAACAAAACCTAATAAAACAAGCTTTTTTAGATTATTATTCTAAATTATATCACAAAGATAACATAAAGAACGAGCTTATAGATGAATATCTGGAGGGGATTAGAATTACAAAAATTTCTAGAGAACAAAAGGAGAGAATGAATCATGGAATAATGTCTGAAGAGATTGTATTTGCAATAAAACAATTGAAAACAGCAAAAGCTCCAAGGACGGACAGTTTAACAGCAGTGTATTACAAAACTTTACAAACAGAAATGATTGAACACCTTAAAGACTTATTTTGTAGTATACAACAAGGGGGAAAAATACCCCCTTCATGGAAGACGGCCTTTATTTCACTGATACAAAAGGTTCAGGAAGGTTTGTAGAGGAAGATTCTACAAAACCAGAAAATTTTAGACCAATATCTCTCTTGAATACGGATTACAAAATTTTTGCAAAAGTATTAGCCAACAGATTGATGCCAGTTATCCAAAAGGTGATTCATCACGACCAAGCGGGTTTTATAGAGGGCAGATACATGAAGGATAATGTAAGGCAACTCATAGACTTATTGGAATATCTTGAGAAAAGTAAACAGATCCCTGCAGTGCTGGTGTTTTTGGATGCGGAAAAGGCCTTTGATCGGGTTAATTGGAATTTTCTATTAAAGACTGTATCTAAAATCAACTTTGGGGACCAATTTGTTCAGGCGATATCAGCAATTTATCAAGAACAGACAGCACAAATTATTATCAATGGGAGTTTAACAACTAATTTCAATATACAAAAAGGAACAAGACAAGGTTGTCCGTTATCCCCATTGCTGTTTATTTTAACTTTAGAAGTCTTGTTGAATTCAATACGGGATTCGAATATTTTGAAGGGAATAGTTATAAGGCAAAAGGATTACAGAACAAGGGCATTTGCAGATGATCTGGTGGTTACCCTAACACGACCTTTGGAATCAATCATCCAGATGAAACACATTTTAGAAGAATATGGTTTGGTTTCAGGATTTAGACTAAATCAGAAAAAAGCTAAGATGATAGTTAAAAATATGTTGGAACCACAAAAGAGTGAACTGGAAAGGTTGGCAGGCTTTGACATAGTTTAAAAGGTGAAATATCTAGGAGTCCAGGTTGCAGCTTCCAATATAAAACTTTTTCAAAATAATTATGAAGTTTTGTGGCGTAAGATTCAAAAAGATCTGGAAACTTGGAAAAAACTGCAACTATCTTTACTTGGTAGAATAGCAGCAGTTAAGATGAATGTTCTACCTAGATTTCTGTTTTTGTTTCAAATGATTCCAGTGCTTAAAAGTGATAAAAATTTGGCTGAATGGCAATCAGGATTGAATAAATTTATCTGGAATGAGAAAAAGCCAAGAGTAAAACTGAAAATTATTCAAGATGTTCGGGAAAGAGGTGGCCTTAAGGTTCCAAACCTACAATTATATTATGAAGCAGCAGCGCTAACACAAGTGAGTGATTGGTTTGGAACAACAAGGACTGAAATTTTGAATGTAGAAGGTCATGATTTGGAATTTTGTTGGCATGCATACTTATTTTATGAAAATAAAGTGGACAATGTATTTAGAAGTCATATACTGAGTAATTTTCTTATTAGATTGGAGTTAAGATTTTGATGATGTTTGTAAACTAGAAATTGGATAGGTTAATGATTGGTTTATCTTTTTTGTCGAAGAAGAAAAACCCTGTATTTCACTCTGGGAAGTCGGGGGGGGGAGGGGGGCTGAAGGGGGGGAGGGATGGGGGCTTGAAGGGGGGAGGGGGGTTATATTTATTATGTTTGTATTTTTATAAAATTTTTAATAAAAAGAAACTCTGTTGGAAGAAGGGATTAATTTAACTTGGTTACAGTATACTCAACTTCAATCAAGATGGAGAGAAGATCAGAAAATTGGTTTAATGTCGTATGAAGAAGATTTGGTGATACAAATAAAACAGAAAGGGCAAATGCATATTAAAAGGGTTTATAATATATTGTTAGAAAGAGACTCTGAAAACGAATTGGTTAAAGATTGTGTGATAAAGTGGGCACAAAATTTTACAGAACCAGTTATGTTGGAAACATGGGAAAAGCTATGGATCCAGAATGTTAAATTTACTCAGGCACAGAATTTGAGGGAAAACTTCTATAAAATGTTTTATAGGTGGCATTTAGATCCCAAGAAGTTGTCATGTATGTATCCAAATGTTCAACCTAAATGTTGGAGGTGTGATTGTTTGGATGCTACATACTTTCATATTTGGTGGACTTGCAGAAAAGTGAAAGCTTTTTGGATTAAACTCCTGCAACATGAATATTCCAATTATTTCCATGCAATCCAATTTCTTACAAATCAATTAATTATATTTACCAATAATAATAAACCAAATAATTTCCCCCATATATTCCTCCAAACCACAACTTAACCATTTCTGCTTTCACACAATATACAATTAATAATATTTCAATTATTACAATTCCTTAGTTAAATAGAGCTGATTTTGTTTTGTGTTTTAAAATCTTGAACCTCCTCTTTTGCCCTAAATTTCCCAATGTTTGCAGTTTTGCACCTACCTTTTTTGGTGAGGAAAAAGAAAAAGAAATTTCTTTCTGCCTCATTTTGTCACACTGCAGCAAAGATCCTGTTTTACTTTCATTTTCATTTTTTCAGCATAGCTAGGGGGAAAAAAAACTGCTCCAGTAAAACAGACCCCTGCGCAAAACAGCTCAGAGCAAATCAGCTAAGAGTCAAAAGGGGCTGTTTTTTCTATTTTTGCAGGCACCGGTCTACTCATTTGTTTTCTTTTACCACTGATCAGCTGTAGGGCGGCCCTTTGAAGCCCCGCGGCAAGAGTTTAAACAGTTTTTTTTCCCTCTAGCCATCAGCTGGGACTCAGGAGGCAGCAATAGATTGGGAGTGGGCAGGGTAAACGAATGGCGACCGGCGATCCCACAGAGGCAGAAGGCGTGGGGGGGGGCGAGAGAGGGCTTTGGCGACCCCTGTGAAATGGCCATTCGACCCCCAAAGGGGTCTCAACCCCAAGGTTGAGAACCGCTGTTCTAAACCCTAATCCAACTAGAATTTCCAAAATAAAAAATCCACAATAGGAAACAATATGGGGGGGGGGGGAGAGAAAATAACCCAGAAAGGATAGGGGGAAAAAAAGAACTTCTGGCTCTTGAATTCCTTAATCCAATTCAATTCTTAAAAAGTTTCAAAATAAAAATGATCTTTCACTTATATTTATATCCAGAAAGCATACAGAGAGTTCTTTCTCATACAAGCCTCAAAAAGAGAGAATAACAGTGGCTATCCAAAAAAGTAATGATCATACAGAGGAGAATTGCTCTCTACACTGTTCCAAGGCTCCTACTTCAAAGCCACCAAGAACACCTGAATCAACAATGCAGAGAACATCTATCTCAGATGTTCTCTTCAGTTGTGCTAAAAAAACTGAAGCTCAGAGCCACTTTGTTATTATTTTGGCTACAATATATCCTTCATCTTTCTGCCTGGATACACACTGCAACAGGATTTCTTCTCTTCTTTTCTTTTCCCCAGCAGATGGCAGCACTTTCACTCTCTTAGCTTTCCTACATTAAAAATCCAAATTTTTGTTTTTGTTTTGTTAAAAAAAACAAAAAAACAAAAAAGAAGGGAAAGTTAAAGTAAGAAAGAAAGGCTTCATAATAAATCAATCCCAAATCAGACTAAAAAAAGTTTTTTTTTTAAGAAAAGCACAGTCCCCAAAAACAATATCTTCCTCTCTTTCTCTTTCAGTCCAGTCTCGGTCTTCAAAAGCAATTAATTTAAAATCCTTTCAATCAGCAATCAGGTTTCAAATAGTCTATTCCAAAGTAAAATTCGCCACTTAACTTTCTTTATTTAATCATCTAGACGCTCCTCTCATTAGGTTGAATTTTATGAATTAAAGTAAGGCTCTCTCACTGCATCGAGTAGCTGTCATTCCTCTTTCTTCCTCCGAAGCTCCATGGCAGCTGCAATGGCTGCTTCTCCGCTGCTAGAAAAAGGGCTTTTCTAGATCAATCAGGGACTTTGCGATGTCCCTGAGATCGACAGAAGGTGCCCTCCACTACCACAGTCAAAACTAGACTGTGGGGTCTGGCTGGACTGTCTAGCAGCAGGGCTATTGGCGGCAATTCTGGAGCCCCAAAATCGCCCGTCTGTCTCGCAGCGACATCAACTTCCGGTCACCTGTTGTTGAATATCTTTGATCCGGGAGGCAGTTTTGTTGTGTTCCACTGGGTTTTCCCACAGTTCTTTCCAAAAGTTTCAAGTTTTTTCTTTACATGGGTGAACATTAGTTTGGACTCGATTTTCACCAAGGGACTGGTAGAAGTAGTGTTGGTTTCTTCTGAACTGGACATTTTCACGATATTGTTTAATTCATCCTTTGTATCTTTTTTTGCTGTTGCTATTACATGATGTTTTAGTTCTTTCATGATTTCCATTATTGTTTTTTTCTCCCAGGTTGTATTTATTGTGTAAACTATTTTTCAGTTTTTTGTTATTTAGTTTTCCTTCTTTGCTGACATCCCCTTGTAGTTTTTTATTTATTTATTTTATTTTCAAATCAAGTTTTCCACTTTGGTGTTCCAGTGGGTTTCTTTTTTTGGCATTTTATAACCTAATTCTGCAGTTATAATGGCGGCTGTGCTATACATTAGTTGGTTGGTTTCATATGGTGTGCTGGATGTGATGGATGTTAAAATGCTGTTCACGGCAGTTAGTAGTTCTTTCACTCATTTGTTATGCACTTCGTGAATGGTAGGTAGTCTTTTTCTTTCTATGTTTTCTTTGATTTGGTTTTCAATCTTTTCTTTCAGCATTTTTGCTAGATCACTTAGCTCTACGCTTTTGAATTGTTGCACAGGAGGATTTTCATCCTGTATGTTAGTTTCTTCCACTGGTTGATCAGGTGTTGGAACAGTTTCTTCAGCTTGTTCATCATTACTAGTTGTTTTCTTTTTAGCCAATATTTCTAGATGCTGCATTTCCACATCTGTGAAAACTTTATTATGGATGATGAAGCATCTTTGATCGATTAATCTTTGTTCAGTTATGTCACTTTCCGGGTGTTTTTCCTTCCACAGCTGCATCATACTTTTTTGAAATCCCCTGGCTGTTGGTTCTGCCTGGTAATAATATTTGATGATTTCTCGATTTTCTTCAGTTGTCCAAGTTTTGTGCTTTTTTTAAGTCACTTTGCAGTTTCACGCCCTGGTTCTCTAGCAGTAACAACTGAGCCCTGTAGCCCTTTTTTCAACAGATGTCCAGGAGCCATAGCATCTGACACAGTCCTTATTGACCTGGGCAATTACTGATCCATGCGGTATTTTGTTGATTGCTTCTCATCATTAGTGATGGTAAGTGCTTGGTTGGTTCACAATGTTCTCTCCCTGTCCCACACACACACACTCAGACAGACAGCCGGGGGTTAAACAAAACTGGCAGGCAACCAATTAGTCCGATAAGATGCTTGGCAGCAATCCCAGCAGCTGCTTGCCAAGAACTTTATCAACAAACAAAAATACCCACAGTCAGTATTGTCCAAATATTTCCAAGGCCCAGATTGCTGTTTTCCAGAGATGCAATGTGACTCAAATGAGTTAGTTTTGTCCGTCACAGAGTCTGAATGATTAACTCACCCCCTTTTATAGCCTGTGGGGTGTGGTCCAGTGAGTCAGCTAATCACGGGCACGCCTTTTCTTCTGTTGCGCGCGCCTTCTCTGCGACGCTGGCGAGGGTCCAGCCAAGACTCATTACCCTCATCACTGTCCACCTGTGGCTGCAGGGACGTGCTTGGGTCTGGGCCTATCTCTTGCCCTTCGGTGTCCTCCGGAGGCATTGCCAGAGAGGAGGGTCCTGGAGAAGGAGGCCTTGCCAACTCCTCTCCCTCACTCTCAGAGTCCTCTCCTGCCGAAGACACAGGCTCAGGCAATGGAGCCACAACACACGGTGGCTAAGCCACTACTGATCAAAAATGATAATACCATAACCGTAGGAACTGCACTGAGTAGCTGTCCAGACCCAGCCAACGCAGCCTAACTGCTTGTTCAGTGGCAGAAAGGCAGGATAAGGAATGGAAAGGTGGGGGGAGGGGGGAGGAAAGAGGCCTAACTGCCTGTTGGGTGGCAAAATCAGGAAGAATATTATTATTATTACTATTACTACTATTACTATTACTATTACTATTACTATTACTATTACTATTACTACTACTACTAATACTATTAATAATAATAATAATAATAATAATAATAATAATAATAATAATAATTTATTTATTTATTAGTTCAATTTATATGCCGCCCTCCTCCAGAGACTCAGGGCAGTTTACAATGCACTTATAGCAATAGCCTTCATTTTTTTGTATATACCTGCTTATTAGGGCTTTTGGCCCACCATAAGCAATGTTTCTACAAAGTCAGCTTATTGCCCCCACAATCCAGGTCCTCAATTTACCTACCTCGGAAGGATGGAAAGATGAGTCAACCTTGAGCCTGGTGAGATTTGAACTCGCACTGATTGCAGGCAGCTGGCAGCTAATGCTACATAACAGCACTTAGTCCACTGCACCACCAAGGTTCTTCTAATTATTACTATTACTATTATTATTGTTGTTGTTGTTATTTATTATTATTATTATTATTGGTTAATCTGTAGTGAGATTCACAGCCTTTGAGGCTGGTTAATAGCTCAGCAGCTTGAGCCCTAACCAAGGACCTAGGAACTGTTAAGGTATCGTCGGAGGATGTAAGTTGTTCCGAGTAAGGTGGTTTTTTGTAAAGTCAAAATGTCCAAGTCCAGTAAATTTAGAATTTCTAAATAGCGGGGTAGCCCTTTGGGTATTGCTCCAAGAGCTCTAATTACAATCGAGACAATACACAATTTCTTTTTCCACAGTCGCTCAACTTCAATTTGCAAGTCCCGGTACTTTGTGGTTTTTTCTTGCTGCTTATCTTCAATCCGTGCATCACCAGGTATTGCAATGTCAATGAACCATACTTTTTTCTTTTCAACTACTGTTATGTCAAGTGCGTTATGGACCAAGTACCTGTCAGTCTGAATCCTAAAGTCCCACAAGATCTTGAGTTTCTCATTCTCTAAAATTTTCTCAACCTCATGTTCCCAGTGGTTTTTGCTGTACTCAAATCCAAACTTCTGGCACAATTTCCAGTGAATGATCTTAACAACGTAGTCATGGCGTTGTAGATAGTCGATTTGTGAAATTTTGCTGGTAGTTGACTGTCTCATCTTTCTCATTACAGAGGCGGCATTTGCTGTTGGTGGTAACATGTTGAATTTTTGCCTTCATGCAGTTTGTGGCTAGGGCTTGTTCTTGAGCTGCCAAAATAAAGCTTTCTGTTTTTTTTTTTTTCAGTACTCCTGATCTTAACCAGTTCCAAGTTAGTTTCCGGTCAGCTTTGCCTTCAATACTTTTCAAGTATTGGCCATGCAGAGCCTTGTTTTTCCAATTTTCAGCTCACTGCTCAATTACTTCTTTCTTATATTCTGCTTTTGTTTTAGTTGTCTTTGAAAAACCTCCTTTATTTACTTCCTTAATCATTGGTTCTACACTTTTCTGGATGTAATCATTCAACCTGCGTTTTTCTTCTTCCACAGTCTGCTTTACTTGTAGGAGTCCTCGATCACCCTCTGCTCTTGGTAAATATAATCGGCCAACATCACTTTTAGGGTGCAAGTCATGATTCATTGTCATAAGCATCCTTCTTTTTCTGTCCAAATTGTTTAACTCCATTTGGGTCTAGTCAATTATTCCTGCACAGTATCGAATCACAGGTATAGCCCAGGTATTTATGGCTTTTATGATGTTTCCTCTGCTCAATTTGGACATTAATATCTTACGAATTCACCAAATGTACTTGGCTGAAGTTAATTCCTTGACTTCATTATGCATTAAGTCTGAGGCCTCTAAAATCCCCAAATACTTGTAGCCTTCTTCTGATTTTACTGCCTTTATCGTTTCTTCATTCTCTAGTTCTATTCCATCCTCTTCTATGATCTTACCTGCTTTGGTTGCTATTGTTGCACATTTGTCAATTACAAACTGCATACCAATGTCTTGGCTGAATTCTTTTATGTGTTCAATTAATAAATTCAGTTCAGCTTTTGTTTTACCAAACAGCTTCAAATTGTCCTTTTACATCAAGTACAAGATTTCCAGTCCATCCTTTGCAAGTTCATATCCACAGTTCATCTTCTTCAAAATAATTGTCAGTGGTAGCATTGAGAGTATAAAAAGTAGGGGTGAAAGGGAATCACCCTGGAAAATGCCTCATTTAATTTCAACTTCACCCAAGTCTTCTTCATTAGCCATAGGTTTCATTTTCCAGAGGTTCATTGAAGATTCCATGAATTTTTGTATGTTGCTGCTGATGCCAAAGATTTCCAGGCATTTCTTGATCCAGCTATGGGGAACTGAATCAAACGCTTTCTTATAGCCTATCCAAGCCATGAACAGGTTGCTTCGTCTTTTCTTAAGAGTTCTTTAGGATTAGCTTGTCAATCAGCAATTGATCCTTTGTTCCTCTTGAGTTTTTGCAGCATCCTTTCTGTTCTACAGGAAGCAAGTTATTTCTTTCCAGGTATCCATAGATTTGGTTTGCAATGATACCAGTAAGAAGCTTGTATGTTGTTGGCAAACACGTGATTGGCCTATAGTTTCCAGGGTCCTTTCCTTTTTCCTTATCTTTTTGGATCAAAAATGTCCTTCCGGTTGTCATCCATTCATCATTTTCAGATGTTTTTAGGATCTGGTTCATCTGGATTGCCAATCTTTTGTGCACATTTGTAAGTGCCTTTAACCAGAAGCCATGCAGCTCATCTGGTCCAGGTGCACTCCAGTTCTTCACTTTTCTTGACTGTCTTTGCACCATTGCTTTTGTTATTTTCATGTCTTCCATTTTATGCACTTTAATAGAGTCCTCAACCTGTTTGATCCATTTTGCATTTCTCTTATGCTTCTTGTTGTTTTCCCACAAATTCTTCCAGAATTTCAGAGCTTTCTCTTTATCAGGCTTTTCATTTGTTGTTACTCCTTCTCCATTTTCTAAGCTCTTATAAAACTGGTGCTGATTTGCTCTGAACTGTGAGATTTCCTTGAACTGAGTTACTTGGTTTTCATACCTTTTAATCTTTTCAGTGATGGCAACATCGCTGGGCATCAGACTAACCACCGTGAGAGGGTGATCCTGGTTTTGAGCCCCTCAGGTTGAGCTGGGATGGCACCGGTTATTTTGCACCTTGCCAGCAGAGTGGATTGACTATCGGACCAACTGCCGTGAGAGAGCAGTTTTGGACTTGAACCCCAGGTGCTGTGCTGCTTGCATTGGTCCATCACTTCCATCTAACCAGTAGAGGGGGCTGATCATCAGACCAACCGCTGTGAGAGGGTGGTTGGTTTCACCTCCCCCCCTCCCTGGACTGTGTCGACCTGGAAATGGACTTTGTCCTCTGTTGTGAGGAGACAGTGGACTTGGTCTTGGAACTTTTGAGACTCCCATCATCTATGTTCTCCCTTGGACCTTTTCTTATATGGACCCTTTAGGATATGGTCACTCTCATCCTCTGCGGCAAGATGTATTCAGCAGCAGAGCTTCTTGGTCTGCGAGATTCCGTCTCGCAGGATTGGCCCTCTACTCTATCAAGGACCTACCTCGATGATGGGTTTTGGAACCCCGAGAGGTGGCATGCCATAAGGAGGGGGCTGTGGGGTTTTTTAGGAGCCTGTGTAGCGTAGGGGGCTAATGCCTCCTACTAAAGGCATCAATTAACACCAGCTGCCTGTAATTTCTGTGAGTTCAATCCTAGCCAGGCTCAAGGTCGACTCAGCCTTCCATCCTTTCTAAGGTGGGTAAATTGAGGACCCAGTTTGTGGGGGCAATAAGCTGACTTTGTATAAATATACAAAAGTATGAAGGCTATTGCTTAACACATTGTAAGCCGCCCTGAATCTCCGGAGAAGGGCGGCATATAAATCAAATTTAAAAAAATTGTCACTAGTTAATCTTTTAAGGGGTTTGGGGGGGAGGGCTATCTGACGAGGGAGGGTTATAGGTCAGGCCCGGCTCAGGGGCACAGAATGGGAGATCCGGAGTGGGGTGCTGAGGGGTTTAGTACTGGTAGGGAGGAGGGAGTCTCCATCAGGACCGTGGTTGGGAGGGGCAGATATGGTGGGAGCAGGGGGCCAGATCGTGTTGTGGGGGCACGTACCTGCTGTCTTCAAGCGGTGGCATGCCTCAGTCCCCAAGGCTCTTCTCGTTCCCCGGGTTGTCCAGAGCTGCAGAGCCCTGGCCTTAGGCTGATGCTGTGCAACACCAAGTCCATGGTTAACAAGCACCCCCTCATCTGCAAGTTAATTCAGGAGGGGGGAGCGGACCTGGCGGGTATTACAGAGACCAGGTTGGGCCAGGAGGGGGGGGTCCCCATCTAGAGATGTGCCCACCAGATTTTCATGCATTTCATCAGCCAAGGGCCCAGGGCAGGGGTGGGGGGTGGCGGTCGTTATAAAGGAAGGTCTTGATACGAGGGAGGCCACTGTACCTCAGATAGCCGGATGTGAGTCCCTCCTGGTGAAGTGGGGCCATGGGATGCAAGTGGGCACGTACCTGGCTCCCTGCCACATGAGCTTCTCAACGTTATTGCTGGGGTGGTGGTTGATAACCCCAGACTTCTGGTCATGGGGGATTTCAACCTGCCATCCACCAGTGAAGCGTCTGAGATGGCTTGGAAGTTCATGGCTTCCATAACAGCCATGGACCTGACACAACTAATTCATGGCTCTATTCACATCGGAGGACACACTCTGGACTTGGTTTTTGTCTCTGGTCAGTGGTTGAATGGCCTGGATATAGGGGATATAGCTACTGTCATGGTCGGACCATTCTCTCCTGAGGCTGGACTTTCTGACCACTGCACCCCACTGCAGGGATGCGGAACCGATTAAGTGGTTCCACCCCAGGCGCCTGATGGATCCTGATAGGTTCCAGAGGGAGCTTGGGCCATTTCCTGAGACTCTGGCTCATGACTCAACTGAAGACCTGGGGGCCACTTGGGATAGGACGGCCGCCGATGCTTTGGACCGAGTCATGCCTTTGTGGCCTCTGACCCGGCGCTGAACCTACCTGGCTCCTTGGTTTTCCGAGGAGCTGAGGGAGATGAAATGCCAGAAAAGATGCCTAGAGAGTGGTTGGAGATCTAGTCATTCTGAATCTGACCGAACACTAGTTAGGTCTCATATTAAGACCTATTTAGTGGCAATAAAAGCGGCAAAGTGTAATTACTTTTCTGCTCTTATTGCATCGGCAGATAATCCCCCAGCTGCCCTGTTTAGAGTGACCCGCTCCCTTCTTCATCAGGGAGTGTGGGAGAACCCCTTGCAAGGGCAAACTGAGGATTTTGCACAGTATCTGCATGATAAAATGACTCAAATTTGGGAAGGCTTGGACTCTGACTGGGTAGATTCCGGCGGGGTGTCTGATGCGGGTCTTGAGAATGTTATCTGGGACAAGTTTGACCCTGTGACTCCTGAGGATATGGACAGGATGCTGGGGAGGTTAAATGAAACCATATGTTTATTGGACCCGTGTCCTTCCTGGCTGGTGCTGGCTACCCGGGAGGTTACACGAGGCTGGCTCCAGAGGATTATAAATGCTTCTCTGAGTGAGGGTTTCTTGCCTCCCACCTTGAAAGAGGCGGTGGTGAGGCCCCTCCTCAAGAAGCCTTCTCTGGACCCAGCTGTTTTGGCAAATTACCATCCGGTCTCCAACCTTCGCAGTACCTGGTTGAAATTATCTATCTAGACCCATGCCAGTCCAGCTTGAGGCCTGGGTACAGCATGGAAACCGCATTGGTCGCATTGGTGGATGATCTCTGGAGGGCTCAGGACAGGGATTGCTCCTCTGTTCTAGTCCTATTAGATCTCTCAGCGGCTTTTGATACTATTGACCATATCATGCTGCACCGGCTGGAGGGATTGGCACCGTGTTGCGATGGTTCTCCTCCTATCTCTCTGACTGGTTGCAGTCTGTGTTGGAAGGGGGGCAGGGGCCGACCTCGAGGCACCTTGTTTGTGGGGTGCCGCAAGGGTTGGTCCTCTTGCCGCTCCTGTTCAACATTTATGTGAAGCTGCTGGGTGAGATCATCCGTGGGTTTGGGGTGAAGTTACATCTTTTTGCTGATGATACTCAGCTGTACATCTCCATCCCAGACCACCCCAATGATGCCCTTGAAGTCCCAGTGTCTGGAGAACGTGCAGGTCTGGATGGGGAGGAACAGGCTTTGACTCAACCCTTTCAAGACTGAGTGGCTGTGGCTGCCGGCATCCCTTTTCTGGATTGGGACTCCTTATGCACAGTCACTCATACCCTCATCACTTCTCGCCTGGACTATTGTAACGCTATCTACGTGAGGCTCCACTTGAGGAGCACCCAGAGGCTCCAACTGGTCTGGAATGCGGCCGCGTGGGTGATTATGGGAGTGACATGGCGCTTCCATGTAAACACCTCTCCTGTGAAAGCTGCACTGGCT